>CAWUFW010000831.1:0-1200000 GCA_963921515.1 Calotriton arnoldi | reverse complement strand
ATGGAAGATGGCCCTTGCTCATGGAACAATTAAGAATAGAGCAAATAGCGGGTGCCAACTGTTTATGAAGTTGGGAGGATACTTTGGCAGGTAAAATGTCCTGAGGGGAACCTGATTTGACTTTTTTCATCAGAGACTCCACAGTATCAATTGAGAGTGAGGGGAAGCAATCCAAAGAATGTGTGGTAAGAGAGCATGAGGGATTGAGGGTAGAGATGTTGTTTAGGGGGTCCCTATATTTAGTGATTTTGTCGTGTATGCTCTCAATTTTCTGGATAAAATGGTTAGCTAACTTATCACAGAGTTCTTGTGAAGGAGTTAACTCATTATTGCAGGCCTTGGGATTCGTGAAAGAGTTAAGGATGCAGTAGAGTTCTTTAGAGGATTTTCCTGCCTGATTAAGTTGTGACTCAATGTGAATTATGCGCGCTTTCTTTAGGTTCTTATGATATAGGGCAAGAGAACTCTTGTAAGTTTCTTTATCATTAGCGTCATGGGAGAGACGCCAACATCTTACCAATTTTTTGCATAGGCTTTTTTCCTTCCGTAGATCGGGAGAGAACCATGCCGCCTGCGTTCGTCCAGTCTTAGTAGGATAAGATTTTAATGGGGCCAGCTGTTCTAGAGTGGTACCTATTATATTGTTGTAGCTGGCTAGACAATCCTCGACATTATCTAAAGCCCAATTGGCATTAATTGGGAAAATGTTCGCAAAGCGGTCGGGCGTACTTTTATGCCATTGTCTTCAGCAAACTGTGGGGGGCTTTAGCTGAAGCAGGAGTTGCCCCTACTTCTTTTATTTGAAATCGAAGTAGAGAGTGGTCAGACCATGTGAGTGGGCAGGGGGCCTCACAGCAGATATTGGGAGAGGTGTTCAGGACAAGGTCTAGGGTGTGTCCTGCAAGATGTGTGGGACCTGTATTGGTCTTCTCCAAATCCCAAGGTGGCTAGGTCCGCCAAAAGTATTGAGGCGTCCATATTGGAGGGGATTTCGCTATGTACATTAAAATCTCCTAATAATATGAAATGTTTAGTGGAGATTATGTGGGGGGCAATTAGTTCCATGAGTTGTAGCGAAAAATCCGGAAGGGGCCTGACGGCCGGTAAACAAGTGCACCTTTCCAGCAATAGTGAGATTGAGAGTCGATCCTGAACACAAGAATTTCTAGTTTGTTGCCACTACATTGTCCCCTCCCATCCTGACCAGGCGCTTTCCCCCCAGCTGTGGCCAGGATAGCTTTGTGTACCTCATCTGTGTTAAAATGCAATGGCACACTCGCTGAGCTGAGGCCCCATCGTATGTCAGACCCTCCTAAATCATCACCACTGTACATCCCTTCAAAGTGGTGGACCCCTCTTTCTGCAGCTATGGTACAATCTGTTCTAGAATTTGCTGAATCCAAAAAAAGGGGGCTATTTACCACTGTCCAGAACTTTGTGCTATCTGATAGTACACTTGCCTGCCCGAGGGCCTCCAAGCATGTTCCCTGATGGACTTTTTCCTCAGTTGGATTGCAGGTTTGTAGGCCCTCCTTGCAGGACCTAACCCCATCCTCGTCCCTTTGGATTTGTTTTAGTGCCAGCATTAAATTTCTATGAGCCTTGGAACAGGTACCGTCAAACCACCTTTTCCCCTTAACCCCTTTAAACCTGTTCTTAATGGTTAGACTATTAGCTATCGGCTCGGTTAACTTGTCAAAGGCATGTAGAACAGATCTATCCTGCGTTCTCATGTCCAAACAGAGTGAGATCTCAACTGCGCACTCTGCATACAGATTGTCAAGGAAGGTCTCCGGTATCACCTTCTCCCACTTCAGCCTACGTGCTTGATCTTTTGTGCTAATGATGGAGTTTGGAATGCTCCTGTCCTCCCCTCTGTGTGAATCAAAGGAGTAAACCAATTCAAGCATTAGGGATTGTGGTTGCTGTGGCTGCTCTAGGAAACACTCAGCTTGTGGACTGCGGATATTAAAGGTGCAGAGAGCATTAGAAAATCAATAGTGCTGGCGCAACCTCTGCCTGTATAGGTGGAAACTGTGACATTCACTCCCGTTTGTTCTAGGCAGGACAGATTATTGGCTGCAAGAAGCTCTTCTATGTGATTGCCTGATTCCAAGTGCTCAAAGTGGGTTGCCAGTGTTAAGGAATCCACATGGCCCTTTACAGAAGTACATTCAAGATGACATCGATGAATGTTAAAATCACCTAAGATTATGACCTCGTAATAAGAATGTTTCCTCTTCCCGTATTGTTCAAGAAACCCCTCTGATGCTACTAAGTGTTAAATATCAAAATTTCTAGTAAAGGAATTATAAAAATGTACTACTAACAGAGGGGGATGGTTCTTAAACAACAGCCCAACTGCTAACAGATGGGGTGAGTGACAGTCTACCATCATGCTTTTACAGGTTAATTGAAGTGAGACTAGTAGAAGAAGACCCCCTTAGCTCTGCCCACTGTTGATAGAGAGGCACATTTAAAAAACGAGGTGAAACCATAAAAAACCTCTTGGTTGTATCCCATGTTTCCTGTAGGGCAATTAGATGACAACATAAAAGGGACCTCTGCCATAGCAAATCATCTCTTTTAGACCTCAGTCCTGCTATGTTCCAGGACAGAATCTTCATGCAGGAAAGACCTGGGATAATAGGTGCTGATTTAGGGAGTAAAATAGGTGCTGGCTTGGGGCGTAAGATGGGTGCACTACCCACCTGGCCCACAGGCCTTGGGCCCTCAACTCACCCCGAGCAGGCAATAGTCAATAATTGCCATCTAACCCATCTAGACTTAGCAAAGGTTCAAATCTGTTAACTAGGGGAAGTGCAAATCTACCATTATTATCCTGGGCAGACCTTACTGGCCTAAAAACAGGTTGTCCAGGGCGGTCAAGAAAGAAGGAGTCAGTGGGATAAAAATGCCAAAGGGGGACAACCTTGATTGATGTTTTAGATCTTCTCATAAGATGACACTCAACAAGTGCTTTAGCCTGGGCAGGGTGTCTTACACTGACTATGACACATCCCCTCAACCCTGTGACCCACCCAACCAATTCTTCAGGCCATAATGAGATGGGGAGACAAATATTGACCATTTATTACATTAGTATCACACCAATGAGTGACCTTAAGCATAAGATCCAATGTAGATTCTTTCGATCCTTGTGTGATTGGTGGAACACCCAATAGGATTGCAACTAGTGGCGCCGATTCTGGGGGCAGGTCTAGGGAACTCGGGGTTTCAACTTGAGCCATTGGGGATCTATTTGTGGTAGATGTGTGGATTGCACTCCCCTTTAATGGTCGTACCCCTTGCATGTAAGCCACCTGAGTGGGGGTTTCCGAATTGCTGATAGCATGGGTAGTCACAGACCCTTGGGCCTCCCCCTGAGTCAGTGGCATAATATTGTGAGTCACCTGTTTTGGACTACTCATCGCAACAGGTGGCACCCCTGCACTAGTTAGTCCTGTGGGCCCAACCATATGATTGATCCCCTCAGCCACGGACTCCGTACTAAGGGTTTGGGTCCCAGGTACTGGCAGGGAAAAGGAATCAAGCTTCGCCTCTGTGCCTTCCAACCGTAGCAGTATGGGTGCTGTCAGCCTGAGTAAAAGAATATCTAAAAATTGTTCAGAATCAATATTAGCTGATGGTAGTGCCTTTTTCTGTGGTATAGTCCGAGGAACTCTTTTACAACCAGTCCTCTTCCTTTTAATTGGGGGTCCGTCCAGGGCTGTGTCATCTTCCGCCATTGTCAGGCCAGCCTTAGCGTTAAAGACCTCGGTAGATGATATTGCAGCAGGTGGTGATACAGAGCCAGATGTTACCTCTTCGGATTCATGATTGTCCATTAAAGTCAAATCCTGCGCAATTTTCCAGGTTTCCAAAGAGAGCCTCCTCTCGGTCAGGGCTATCTCATTTGAAATAACATTAGCTGCTCTAATTAAAAAGGGGTCTATGGTAGTTACAGTGTCACCCCCTGTTGCCCGACAGTCATTTTTCTTTTGCCCATGGTTATGGGCCTTGTGCACTTACAGTAAAAAAACTATGAAGTCACAGGAATATGGTGAGTGTAGGCTACCTCACAATACGCTTTTTTGTAGCTTAGGTCAACTGGATAGTGTGTCCCAGCGACAGATTATGCAGGCTTTTTTGAACAGACAAAAGAGGGCACGCCACTTACTCAACTTGCAAGAGACTACCATCAAAGTGCACCAGGGAACATCAAAATGCAAAGCGCTTTGAAGGGGAAAATTAAAAATGAAAGAAAAACAGTACCTTGATCCTTGTGCATGGCCCAGCCCAGCCTCTACCGGCTGCTTACGGGTGCAGACGCGCCCGCTCTTCGCCCGGCCATGCACCCATGCTGCAGGAGCCCAGAACAGCCTAAATATGCGCCTCCAGGTGCGCCAGTCCTTTGCATTGGTGGTGGCTGCCGCAAGCAGCACTGGGGCTTTTGGTCCTGCCCCGTCCTCCTGAAAAATGGGCGTCCCGCGCTGCGGGAGCCCAGAACAACCTAAATACGCCCTCCGGGCGTGAGAGTCCTTCACGTTGGCGCCAGCTGCCGCAAGCAGCAGTGGGGCTTGTGGTCCTGTCCCCTCCTCCTGAACAACAGGCGTCCCGCACTGCAGGAGCCCAGAACAGCCTAAATACGCACCTCCAGGCATGAGAGTCCTTCGCGTTGGTGGTGGCTGCCGCAAGCAGCACTGCTGCTTGTGGTCCTGCCCTCTCCTCCTGAACAACGGGCATCCTCTATATTCCTATCACTTAAATGGCCAAAATATTCCTTTTGCTACTATCCCTGGGGGCCTGCTCCCGGTTGGGGGTGATCATGTGATGCTCAACCAAGAACACAGGCTAGAATAAATAATAGCTGCCCAAGAGGGTGTAGCGTCTGCCTATGCTGGTTGGTGGCCACAGTTTCTCTACTACAGAAGCGCTATTGGTGGCATGGCCTGTACCAGCAGACAAATAGTATATCCTTAGTTGTGACATTTGCCAACAAATTAAAAGTTTCACCATTGTGCGCCCACCGCAGACACCCTTCTTAGGGGCATATTCTCAAGGAGCTATCGCCGAGTTATTGGCACTTTATCGCAGCCAAAGTCGCGATAAATTTATCGCCTCATTCACAAGCTGGTGCTAACAGCCGATACCACCAGTTTACTTGCGAAAGCATCCGCAAAAAACATCGCCACAGATGACCCAGGCAACTATCGCTAATGAGATGCAGAGTAGGCGTTCCCAAGCAAAAATCCACGACAACACCACACCTCAACATTGTCAACGACCAGCCACATCGGCGATAAGACCACAAAACAGGCGATAAGGCGCGTTAGCAGCAGGAAATTAACACCTGCTCTGACCTGGTGTAAAGTCGGACGACAACCTGCACCATCAAAGGAAGCCCAGCCCAGAGCCACACATGAAGAACAACAGATGCCATGGAGCCACCCACCATGCATCCCGGAGCCCCGAGAGGGCAACAACACCCACCGCCACCACCCCCAGGACCGCCACCCCCCCTGACCCACCCCACCCCGGACCACCACAGAGGCAGCGCAGACAAAGACAGCGGACCTTCAGGAAATGCACCAGCCTCACAGACCTAACACCAGACAATGTCAATGCCCACTACAGGCTCAAAAGGACAACCATCCTCCGCATCCTGACCCTCATTGCCCACAGGCTGACGGTACCAACACAGCGGACAACCAACATCCCTCCGCAGACAAAGCTGCTGGCTGTGCTGCACCTGTTGGCCTCTGGTACCTCCCAACCAACAACCGCCAGAGTCGGAGGAGTCTCACAGCCAGCCCCATCCAAGTTCCTCACACCTGTCCTAGATGCCATCATCAGCTAGGTACCCCAGTACCTATACATCCCCCACAAGGCACAGGAACAGCTGGAGACCAAGCTAGGACTATACGCCATAGCTGGATTCCCGCACGTGTTGAGGGCAATCGACTGCACACATGTCCTACTTGTGCCCCCTGCCGACACTGCACACAATTACCGCAACAGAAAGCACATGCATTCCATCAATGTGCAGGCAATAGTGGACCACAGGGGACTCTTCACCAATGTCGTATCCAACTACCCAGGTAGTGTGCATGATCCCTTCATCTTCCGACAGTCCAACATCAACCAGCGCTTCCATGATGGCACCTATGGGAATGCACTGCTCATTGGCAAGTACCAAATGAACACCCCACACACCTCAACTCCACAATCATGCAACTCACAACTCTGACACTGCACACGTCAGAAAATCACATACAATATGCCAAACAACATGCCCACCCACCAGACACGACAGCACAACTTACTGTGGCAACCTTGTTTAGCCATGTACATGAGCCATCAACGGCATGGCACCTCAGCCACACAATAGTGGAATGTGGGGAGAGGTGGGAACCAGGCATGTGCGAAGGAGGCAAGTGACCCATGAATGAGAATGTACACAATGCCAAGTGTGGTGGAGATGTGCTGGACAGACTGCAGTATGCAGACCACAGACATATCCATGTCGACATGCACTAATGGTGTTTGGAGTGTAGTGGACAGTGGACGCAACCATGCCACCCCAGCCAGTGGGGTAGATCGCGGAAATGTAGCTTGTGACGTCCCCCCTGTAAGTGTGTGCGGAGTGGGCTGGCCCGGTGTATGCCAGGCCAGCGTGGGGGTGTGGATGATTATCCCGTGGCTCTGGGTGTGGTTCAGTACTGGAAATGTGCAAAGGCATGTGTCTCTGTCGCAGTGTGGGTCTCCGTTGGGGAGTGTAGGTGGTCCCTGATGAGACTTAGACACCCACGTATTTGATCTAGTTCGGCTTCCATGAGGTAGTACCCCACCCGCACATGTTCGGCCACCCCCTTCTGGCAGTATGACACCTGGCCTTGGAATGCAATGTGTGCTTGGGTGGGCTGCTGGGAGCCAGCCGGGGTGGTGGGTGCGTCCAGCTGTGTTGTCTGTGCAGGGGGTGGGGCATCCTCGATGCAGCGGTGCTGCCCTGCTCCTGGAGGTCGATTGCCTAAGATGTCCATGGACTGTTGTAGGGCGTCGGAAGTGTGGAGGTCCTCTTCAGCATCACTGTAGAGTTGTCTGGTCTGCTCTGCTGGAGGTGTTGTTTGTCCCTCTGCAATGTGAAGGGGAGATGCTTGTTGACATTGTGTTGGCATGTATGTTGACGCATTGTTCAAGTTTACATACAGACTGCATGACAATGTACATTGTGACTGTTTGGGAGGGGCGGACTATTTGATGCGGGACAGTGGACATTTGGACTACATGACGTAGGTGAGGTTGTACATGTACATTTGCATCTCACAGTTTCCTGCTATGTCAGATGTGATTGGCCATTTTCGACACACAGGCGGACCCAGTTGTGTCCTCTGTTCTGCAGTGTAAGTGTTGCACTGTGTACCACATTGTCGTCCATGTGGATGTGCTGTCATTGCTATGTGTGTGTGCTGCATTGTGTGAGAGTCGCACCTGCAGCTGTGATTTTGCTGCCCCTTATCCCTTGGAGGCGGTGCACCTTTGGCTTTTGTGCTTTTAAGGTGCTGTGATGTTGGTGACTTGGGTCATTTGTGCTCTTGGTCGGTTTTTGTACTCTTGTGCATTGTTTGTCTGCAGATGTATTGTTGACGTCAGTGGTTGTTTGTGCACGTGGATGTGTCAGAATGTGACCTGCTCCTTTCTGGATGTGGTCCACACTCAGCCACCTCTGTCTCGTGGCGTGCACAATGTCATGGTGATTGTTCTCCAGCCATGCTGCTCGTCATGTGGTGCCACTTGCATTGTCAGTGTGGCTCTCACATACGCATCTTTGCTGTGTTTCGCACGGGTGCATGTGTGTGTTGTGGAATTGGTGATGTGTGGGGTGGGACGCCTTTGGGCACATGGTGGACGGGGGCCTACTTGATGTTTGTATGTGTGCTGCTGTGTGCCACGGGGATCAGGGACATGACCCAGGGTCATTGTGGGTGTGCAGTGTGCTACACATCGTTGTGCATGTGTGCCATTGTGCCCGTCCCCCCCGTCCCCACAGTCCCTGTTCGTTACTCACCCTGTTGATGTTGTGTCAGGTCATGTCGAGCAGTGTCCGGACTCCCGACTCCTTGCACCGTCTCCACACTGATGACTGTGGCCACCATTTGCTCCAGCTCCTCCTGTGCCGCAGGACTCCCACCTCCATTCGCCGTTGCTGCCTTCCTGTTGGCAGCGGGTTTCTGCTTGGGTTGGCTTCTCACATCGTGCCAGCGCCTTGGCCTCCTCGACACTCCGGCTGCATTCACGATGGAATGCCATTTTTCCGTCTGTGTTGCCAATGACAAGGTGGAGGTGACGGACAGTTGTTGTTAGTGCTCTGTCAACTCCTTGACGAGGATCAGGTTGTCATGCAGACTGTACCCCGTCTTCCTCTTCCTCTTCTCCTTGGCCTTCCCAGACCCCGAGGTTCCTTGCTGGTGGTCAGTGGGGCTAGTGGGGTTCGCATTGACCTGGGCACTCATTCCGGGTGCATCCATGTTGCTACGCAGTTTATTTTGTTTATGGTGTGTTTTTCTTGTTCAGCTTTTATAGTGCATTTTCCCGCATGACACGTGGGGATTGCAGGCCTGTCCCTGGTTATCGCTGATTTTTGTATCGGGTTTGGCCTCATCGCAACTTTATTCGCGTTCGTGTTTCGCATTTTTGCGGTGTCGCGTTAATTTTAACGTGGTCATTTGACGCGTTATCGTGGGACTATCGCATGGTGCAGCCAGGTTGGGAATACTACGTTAACACGGCGTTGTTTTCCCGTGATAGACTGCGATATGCAAAGTTGCGTTAAGCTAAACTTGCGGTGGTTATCACACGTTCTTGAGAATATGCCCCTTAGTTTCAAATAAACCGCTTCAACATGTGTACCTCGATCATTGCAGTCCCTTAAATTCAGATGGTGCATTTAAATGAATTCTACTTGCTGTAGATTCTTGCTCCAGATTCCTATGGGTGTGGCCACAGCGATCGGCTGATGCTAGCACTGTTATTAAAGATTTCCAAGTCTTCATTGGTACATATGCAGTAGCTGCATTCCACTGGGACCAGAGCCCTGCTTTTGCCTCTAAGGCTTACAGGGATACTATGGGGAACCCTGGGTGTTGCTGTGCATTATTCCTCACCATAACATCCTGAGGGAAAAACCATGAATTAAAGCAATCCTTATCAGAAAGAGTATTAGGGTCAGGTTGTAGTTGGATCCATCACTTGTATGGCATCCAGAGGGCATTAAATAATCTGCCTAGGTGATCTTTGGGTGGGCGGACCTTCTACAAGGTCCTGTTTTACATCCAGATGTACCTTCCAGATCTTGACAGTCCTGGAACAGTGGCGGCCGATACACCCTTTGACATAAACAAATGTTTTGCTATCTTACAGGAATTACAGGACGCTTGGGATGAGCGGTGAAATTAAATTTCACAGAAGTCTGCCACTAATGGAGGGAAGGAGCAACCAGCACCTTCCGACTGGATTCCAAAAGTTGGGGATTAAGTTCAACAGAAGATTGCAGTAAAGAAGGAATTTCACCGGTCTTACCATGCACCGGTGCCAGTCCTCAGCATTCAAGGTACAAGAACTGTGATTTTGCCACCACTTGCTGGTTGCAAAGACAAATTCCTTGTCTCAATTGATCGAGTAAAATTGCATCATGTGGCCAGTACTACACAGTAGGCCACGAGGACTCCTAGGTAGTTCCCTTACTCATCTCACTACCCTACAGGAAATTCCTCTACAAGTTTTAAGCAACACCAATGTTGTTTCTTCCTGGCTGGGGAGGGCAGAAAATGAACTATTGTTGATTCCTGTTTCCACTACAAAGTATACATCGTATTTGAGTATACAGTTTTCTACTACTATTCCTAACAACAGAGTTGTTTATGATGAACCACCTTTGGAGGTGCCTACCAGTTCTCTTTGGCCAACTACAGCTCCTGTTTTTCATTTGTCAATGTTGATGACTTTTCTTCTGACCCTTCCTACACTTCACTACATGGTGTACATGATAGCCTTCTTTGGCTAAAACACAGTTATCTGATCCCTCCATGGGCTTTACATTTGGATTGCCATCTCATTAATTTTCCAGCCTCTTTAGATTTGGTTTGTGACATTTTTCTTCTTCCTAATAAATGATCATTATCTCCCAGAGTGTTCTATTGCTGAACTGGTAGTCGAGGTGTGGAAACCTCATTCGTCTTTACATAAAAAGCAAAGAGATCTGTCCCTTGTGAACATTTCTGCTTTTCCAGTGCTTGATGGAATTGTTTGGGATAAGGTCCCATATGACATTTTTGCTCCTACAGAGACTCTGAAGATTCCCTATGTTTTTAGTTGTGATGGGCGACATGATTACCCCTGGCTTTATTTCTGATGATTGGCATGTAAAAACAGTTACCTTAATGCTCTCAGAGCTTGAATATTATTCTGTATTTGAAAGTGAGGATGAATACCTTAACTCGGCTAATAATGGAGAGATATTTTGTTATCATCTCTATGTACATCATTATTTACAGAGAGCTAGTGTTCCATGTACAGTTTTCAATTTTACACAATGGGAACATTGCCCGACTCATCCAGTGGGTAGCTCCAAAACATATTTGGGCAAGTTTGCATATTTTTCTTGGCATAATCCTTTAGATCCTGTTTCCATTTATTTTAAACTTACCCCTTCACAAGCCAAGAAAAATATGCTAACCCAAACAAAATTGATTTATTCTGATTCATTTATTTTCCAGCTGGCCCTGAAAGGCTATGACTGATGGAAAGACACTTGATTTAAAAACATTTTGGGGAACTAGAGACTGGTAAGTGCAGGGAGCAGACATTCTATTTAGAACCTGCTTGATTACAACATAGATGATTTTCTTATTTAAAACAGTGCAGCAGACCGCTTGCTTGCTTCTAGCCAAAATTAAAGAAATTAATTTACCCAGCATTCCCTCAATTGCTGTTTTGATATTTGGCAACATTTGGTAAATTTCACTGAGAAACAGCCCAATAGTATAGTGCAGAATGGTACACAAAATCCCACACTTTCAGATCCTAATGGGTGGCTATTGTGGCAATTGGACACAAATGGTTATCATGCACATTTTTTGAACTCTACACAGGGTTTTAAAGCTAGCAGACCAGACCCTCATTACGCTTAGTCTCAACACTCAGGAGTTACTACTACCTATTCCGTGGGAAAGTTATACCAGCAATGGTTGCAACAATCCACTTTGTCTGCAGTAAAAGAACACCTTTCTCTCCTTTCAGATGACATGGATTTTCAAGATTTCTTATTGGATCCTAGGTCTCCACTTTCTAAAATATTCATCTATGCTGCCTATAATGAAGTTTGGAAACTATAACAAATGACAGCTGCTGCAAGTTTAAGATAAATAGATCAGGCTAATTCAGAAAAAGCACTTGATGTCTTTGATAATGGCATTAATACGCTGTCTATTCATATTTACACTTTGAATAAAATTATATCCTCAGCAATTGAAATTATACAAAATGACATGTCTTTATTATACCATGGGCAGAGTCAGCTTAGGTCGATTATGCAGTTGAGCTGGACATTACAAGTTTTAAAATCTTACCATGTGCCATGGAGATACTTGAACACAACAGAATTGTTCTTGCCTTTTATTTTAACATGAAGGCAACAAGTTATGCCTAAGAAAGACGCTACATATAGAATGGTAAACATCAAGAAGTTAGAAACGTTGCCTTTCACAATAGCTGAGACACTATCAGCGCTATGGTTAATACACGGGGTGATCTCATTGCCAGTTTCAATGTTTCATTTCACAACTTGCTTGAAACATTTTCCAGGCGGAAGATATGAGTCTTTAGGGGAGAGTTTCATCCATGAATTGTGGTTATTGACCTTTGATTACAAAGGTGTAAGTGGGGAGCAGGAGGTGTTCAGTAGTGAAAACAAATGTGAATCTACGCTCGGCCAATCACTAATTTGCAAAGAAATAACAGTTCAGGGGCGTAAAATGCTTCGATGGTCAATTTGACATGTTATTTAAAGGGGGTATCAACTTCTTCAATTCGTCCAGTCATTAGATCACTTTCAAATGGAAGTTATTTGATGTTGAATGATCGGGGTCACTGTGGGATGACAGGAGGTGTTCCATTTGTGGTTTCGGTCTCTCAGGTAGTAACATGTTGCAATTCTGTGCTATTTCCTCCAATGCACATGATTACAGAAGATAGCTTATGGCCTTCCATTCCAACTTTCAAGGTTAACTTTGACAAACTGAGCTGACTGAAAGCCTTATAGTTTCAGAAGGACGTGGCACTTACATCTGCACGTGAAACTTTTGAACTTCAAGTAGCAAGGTCATACTTCGAAATTCAACTCTACTATACACAAACCTGCCATTTTGATGAACTTGTGCATCACATATTTAATGCTTCCAACACCATGGGTGTGGTAAATTTTTGTTAAATGGCTGGGTCAACACATTTCATACCATTTTTGGAGTGATACCGTCCTTCATACATTCTATGTTTTCAAGTGTTTTTGGAGACAAACCACGTGTTATTTCTCATTTGTGAATTTTTGGTCCTAATTTTGCTGCTACGCAATGGATGTTCCATTTTGAGGCCATTTTGAGGCCAAATGGAGATGGATTTACCACACGCCCAGCTCTGTCATGAATGATTAATACAGGTTTTTGGAGTGTCTTTGCTTCAGGAACTGAACAATGACTGGTTCCTGTCTTTTACACCTGTGTGGTTTACCTGCATGCAGCCTGTGGTCGCTGCTTGTGGTGTTCTTTCACGTGTTCACTCGACATTTGCCTCTCAATGCAATTGGTACAATCTATGGACATTAACCTGCTGATGTGTTTGATGAAGACTCATTTTTGGAGTTGTCCCATGACACTGCCATTGCTTCAGGATACTTTCTATCAGACATTCTTCTCCTTGGTTCTGGATGCTTCGGCTCCTCAGTTCTTGGATCTTGTCTCTTCTAATTGGGGCACACTGCAGGAGGACATGCCTTCAGCATCAGCTGAGGATGCTGACCACGTTTGCTCCCTGGAACTCATCAACAAGGCCATTGTGGTAATATGCCTTCGGATGTGGAGTCCATCTTGGATTCCTTCGACACCGAGAATATGGATAACATCTTGGGAGTCTCCATTGAATTTTAATTCAGCATTTGTTTTTTTAAATTGTTATGAACGTTTAATCTTTTATAACTCATTTTAATTGGCATATTTTTAGGTGGCTTCTGTTTGCTTGGATTGTGAATGTGACCATTTCTTAGTATATGGTTTGTTGTTTTTTAAAATAGTTTTATATAGAAACTTTGTCTTTCCAAGGGGAGGGTGTCATGACTCCTTCTTTACTCACTTTGATTCTCCATTTTAGTTTTATATTTTACGTGTTTCAGCAGACATCATTTTAGCAATATTATTTTTACATGTTTTGCTTGCACAATATTATTCTGAAAAGACGTTGTATATGTTGCTTGTTTTTGGAAACTCTTTCTCGCTATGTAATCAATACACTCCGTTCAAAGCTAGGAACACAGAACAAGATATCTTAGTGCTTGCATTGCCTATATGGAGACAGCATCTAACATCTAGACATATCAGTGCATCAGAGCTGTACCTCTAACACATTGGTTTTTATTATATAAATGGTACACTGGCCTTCAGAAGACAGAGAGGCACTCTGGTCATCACTGTCCTGGAACAAAGGTTGTGTTCGACATGCAGTTTCGCTGACGCTGATCTTCAGAGAAAGATTGCCAATCTCGATTCAGGCCCATTCCCTGACCAAGTTATCCATGTATGGGGGCTTAGGATAACCTAAGAGATCGGGCAGAGGGTACACCCACTATGCTCTCAGAGTAGGGCTAGTGATAGGTAGAAATATATAGACATCTGACTGCCATGGTAGGACTTTTTATTTTTTTGGCCATGTTCATAAGGCTGGTTACATTGCTTTGTTTTATCTGCCTTGTTTTATTGCAGACCATTCATTCTATGCAAGACCACGACTGTTTCAATAAATGTATTGAAAACTCTATCCATATCTTTCTTGTGTTTACCATGGGCATGCATAAGTAAACAACAAAAGGGGTAAGATATATTTCCACAATTTCCCTGGGATATCAAATGTCATGTTCGGGGTTGCCAAAATCACTTGCCACCCCAGGAAGGTTAGGGGTTCGGGTGTGGCACTGTGAGCTAGCTAGGAATTTGGCCAACATTGTCTGATGGTGTAGGTGGACTCAGTTCCTACATTCTGAAGTTCTGTCAACCTAATACGCAGTCCTACCTTTTATAGCGGGAACTGTATAACAAACACCTTCCCTTCTCTCTACCCAACTCCTAATGGCACCCACAGTGACACAGAGTAAATACACGTTCTTCACGTGGAATGAATATCCGTGGAATGGGCAGCGGCAATAAACACTACCCGATACGGTCACTTTTTGACCAGAAGGGAGTGGACATAGCTTACCTCCAGGAGACACACCTAGACACTGCGGGGTGCCAGCCCGCTGACACAAGTGGCAGGGAAAGATCATTAGCACTTCTTACTCATCCTTTGCCCAGCACACCTTTATCTGGATCTGGACGGGAGTTCCCTTCTGGCTACAGGAGACCAAAGTTGATCCAGACCCCTGACTGGCCCTAGCCCAAGGGCAGCTGAACATTATTGGGCAGTCCTCTCTCCCTAACTGGTGCCTTGGGCAGACCTTGATTGGATACTGGGAGTGGGGGGGTACTATAACACAGTCTTAGATACTCTACTAGATAGGTTACACAGCCCCTTGTTGACTGCTTTATGTAAATCAACGGTGATTACGGACTGAATGGACCATTGGGAGTTGGTAGACGCTTGGAGGACACGATACCCACAGCTGCAACATTATTCCTTCTTTTCCCCTGTGCATTCATTGCATGTACGCGTAGGCCGCCTTATCTGCACAACATCTTTACAACTGCAAGTCCTGGATATAGACTATATGGGGGAAACTATATCTGACCATAATCCTCAGCGTATGCATATGGTCTGGGGAAGAGTCCCCACCCTGGTGCCAACCTGGCAGATGCAGCCTTTATGGCTTGAGGATCAGCCATTCTGCAAAACCATCCTGTAGGAAAGGCATCCTTTTTGCCTTGATCACCCACATTTTTGGGCTGATACTGGTGGTTACTGACTCTGAAGGTGCCCTAGGCTCTTCTAATCAAGCCCAGGGCCAGTGGTATGTCCTCTAAAGGTAAATGGCAATAGGTATAATTCTAATTGGCAAAGACAACCTACCTGTAAGTCCCTAGTACATGGAAGGGCATGTAGCTTTAGAGGCCCCAATGGACTTAATGCACTTAAGTGTGCACGGTTGTGGTGTTTGGTGTCATTTTAAAGCGAGGCCTGCCTTGCAGGCTGGTTTTAACATAAAACTATGTCCATTTAAAGAACTTCCAAAGCCCAAAATTACCTTTTTATAATTTATAAGTCACTCCTAAGGTCTGCCTACGTGCCCCAAGGGTAGGGTAAATTGTTATTAAAAGCTGGGACCATCTAAAATATGTTTTATATGCACTGATAAGGAAAAACATTCAAAGTCGCTTTTCTCTATTGTAGTGCTGCTAGCCCCGTGGCTAACATGGGGAAGGCTTTATTACATTTAATAAAGTCTATCTCTGCATTGGAGCTAGCTAGCAATATCATTCAAGGTATCAAATTAATGGTCACATTAAATCCAACAACTTGCCAATGTTAGATTTACTGTAACTATTACAGGAAAGTAGTTTTTATAACTTACTATCCTGAGGTTACCTAAAGCAGTCCAGTAGCAGCCTCTTCTGATTAGTCAGCATTTGACAGCCTGAGCCAAGATGCTCCCTGAGAAGGTGCAAAAAAAGCCTGGGGCTGAAACAATACAGCCATCTGGTGGAATGAGATTTGCTTCCTGGAGAAGCCAGAGAGAGGAAGGGGGCTGGGGAGATAAGCTGGACTTCAAAGGCAGGAGAACAGATGTCACAGGACCCAGGCGCAGTGGCATAACAGTAGCCCCCACAGCCCCCACAGGGGCCCCTTCTGGCACAGTACACTGGCAGCGGGCCCCTGGCCTGAGAATTCCTGACTGGGTCGAGAGCGTGGGGACCCCCCTTCTATGTACTTTGCAGGGGGGCCCAATCAAGTTTCATTACACCACTGCCCAGGCCAGCCCTCACTTCCTTGATCCCCAGCCAGATGGGAGCCCCCCTAATTAGATTAGGAGAGGGGCTGGAAGGAGAGTGTAGTGAGTTGCTAGCCACACCTTGGGGTTGGGTTACACCGGCACATACACATACCATGGAGATAATTTATCCATTTTGTATTTTGGGATAACAGTGCATTCTGAGTCAAAAAAATGCCACACTTATCAGGAAGTGGTCATAGCAGGGGGAGGTAACTGTATCCCTATTGGTTGGGGTGTCCCCCCCTCCTGCCAGCCCAGAATGGAGGATAAATATGGGAGAGCGGCAGTAGCTCCTCAGAACATTGCCTGGAACAACAGAAGAAGAAGAGAACTGCCCTGCTGGACCCTTGGACTGCACCACAGAAGACTTGCACTGAAAAAAAAAGCTCCACAAAGAAATCACTGGGCCTGACTCAAAGGACTCTCTGTTTAGCAACAGGTACAACAGAGCTGGAAGAAGTCACCTGTCCAGTCAAAGAGAGACTCACCCCATCTGACCAGTGGCAACTGGATTTTTCCTGGACTGTGCAGCTGCATTATGGGAAATTGAGCTGTAGCCCCCAAGATGCAATCCAGAGTCTTTGAACCCTTCGACTGAGCTCATGAACACTTATTATCTCCATATGAACCAAGAATCTTCAAGATTTGCAGGTTTGGAAACTTTCTGCAAAGTTTTACAGAAAAGCTCTAAGGGGAGACACGCTTGATGTCGAGAGTCAAGCTGCAGTCGTGGACTCGCGATTCAGCCTGAACATGCTGGTTTGCCCAGCTGAAAGCTCCGGAGTTCATTGCCATTAACGTTGAGGACAAAGACTTCCAGCGACTCACCGAAGCATCGCAAGGCAGCAGGCCACCATTGTCGAATCGAACTTCAGATCCAAGAAGCCTGAACACCCACCGACGAGAGAAAAGCTCCAAAAAAAAGACTAAGTCCAAAGGTAAACTCTTGACAGGGACCTAGCCCTCATTCTATCCAACTTGTGCTCCATTGGGGTCATCCTAAAGCTTTGACTTTGCCCTGGTTCAGCCGACCAGATAGCCGCAAGTGGTGCTTTAACCGTTTTGGCGCTAGAATGCACAATTTTCTATTTATCTTTAAAAATTCACATTTCCGGTTCCCTACATTGGATTTTTATTGTTGTGGTGTTGTTTTAAAGATAAAAATATTTTCTATTTTTATAAATTTGTGTTGGAATTTTATTATTTTGTGTCTTTTACTTATTGACCGTTTTTCTGACATTAAAAGCTTTAGACATACCTGTCCCCTAAGTTAAGCCTGACTCAGTGGCGGCCGCCGCCTATCTAAAGGGGTAGGGTGGCCGCGGGTGGGTAGGTGGGGGGGAGAAATATTATAAAAATAAAAAAAGACTTACCTGCTGCTCCGCTAACACTGCCAGCCGGCTTACTGCTCCTCTCGTCGGCCCTGCCAGGGGATTGGCCCTCAAGGCACAGGCTCCCCACCCAATTCAAACGCTGCTCTTATGCTATGAGAGCAGCATCAGGATTGGTCTGAGTGGCCTCATTGACCACTTAGACAGTGCATTGGAGCCTGTGGCTTTTCTCCAACCTGGCTTTGCAACACAGCTGGGTTGGAGAAACATAAGTGCACGTTTGTTTAGCCTTCCTAAGACGGCCGGCCAAACAGACATGCTCACTTATAAGTGCACAATACTCCTCCTCCCTGCCATGCATGGCCCGGCCCCGCCAAATTCTCGTGACATGGCCCAGACAGAATTAATAAAATGATAATGACATTGTGTTATTATTATTTTATTTATCATCTGCTGGTGCTGGGCTGTGAAGTGATGCTCCTCGGCCATTACGGAGGAGCCCCCCCTGACCTGACTGCTCGTTTGCTAAGCTACCAAGGGCTGAGCAAGGATTCATTTATTGAGACTTGACTGGACCTATTAGAAGGGTGACCAGAATTTTAAAGCCAAAAACCGGGACATTTCACAAAAACAGAAGGACTACAATTTTAATTCAAGCGAGCGCACAGAATGGCAGCGCTCCTCAGCAGAGAATTACAGAACAGGCAGTAAGAACATACATAAAAAACATTTTTAAACCCAGTAGCTTGCCTGTTAAGTAAATTGTCATCTTGAAACAACTGCTAACTATCCCTGCTTTGTAAAACATGAAAAAACACCTCCCACCGTTTTCAGTCGACCCCCTCTAAAAACCGGGACATGAGCTACATTTCCTGAAATCTGCGGGGACAGCTGGTGAAAAAGCGGGACTGTCCTGGCAAATCCGGGACACCTGGTCACCCTATTAGTGACTGTGGTATAGCTGAAGGTGAATACCCCCACCTACTATTAATCCACTTTCTATACATACGTGAAGACAATGTACACTATTTTCACGAAAATGCAGACACTGCCACATTCAAGGCAACAGAGTGGGATGCATACAAGGGGGTTATTTGTGGATTAATATTATGTACCACAATAGGCACACAGGCCTCTCTAATGGCCGAGTTGCAGAAGTTGGAAGTGGCACTGCTGGACATAGAGGTCACCCACAGCACAACACCTGGGCACTCCAAGAGCCTCCAACAGGTGAAAAATGACCTTGCTAATATACTGGTTAGGCTCCGATGCTTAGATGCAAGGACATATACGGCCACAGCACACGCTGAGGTGGATAAGTGGGTAGATTACTGATCATCTTTTTTGGCCCACAGAAAATTCCTCTACCATTATGCTGGACACACAGAATGCCACTAACGCACAGTTGGCAACCTATTACCAGCAACTTTACTCAACGGTCCCTTTTTATGCTGCTCTGACTCACCAACAATTCTTGGATGGCCTGGAGAACTTCTTTGCTGAGGCCCTCCGGCTGGGAGCAAGACCTCTGACCTCCTGGTCAGGGACCTGCTCTCTCCCCCCGCAGCTCTACTGGTAAGTGCCGCTGCTCCGTGCCCTGTGGACTGCTTGGTTAGGTAGGTGTTCGAGGCCCTCCTCCACCCGCAGGCTCCTGCCTGCACCTCATCCCTGGTGGTCCAGTGGGAGAGCCTTGCTCTTCTGCTGGTTCCACTTCTGTCCGTGTTGTATTGTGCCCGTTTTTCTGTTATTTTCCTGTCTTTTGCTCTGTTTTCTGTCTTTATCATTGTGCCTGTTTTTCTTGACTTTTATTCCTTGTTGCCTTGTCTCTCTCTGGTTTCTGCCTGTTTTTCCTTTCCTGCCGCTGCTGCCCCCATGGCCCCTACCCCCTGCTGCTTCACGCTCCCGCCTCCCAGCTGCGTCTCGCTCCCCCCTTCCCTACTTAATGGCAGCTGCTGTGAGGGAGTGCGAGCAAGACCTCTGACCTCCTGGTCAGGGACCTGCTCTCTCCCCCTCAGCTCCGCTGTTAAGTGCCGCTGCTCCATGCACTGTGCACTGCTTGGTCAGGTAGATGTTCGAGGCCCTCCTCCACCCGCAGGCTCCTGCCTGCGCCTCAAAACTGGTGGTCCAGTGGGAGAGCCTTGCTCTTCTACTGGTTCCACTTCTGTCCGTGTTGTATTGTGCCCGTTTTTCTGTCATTTTCCTGTCTTTTGCTCTGTTTTCTGTCTTTATCATTGGGCCTGTTTTTCCTGTCTTTTATTCCTTGTTGTCTTGTCTCTCTCTGTTTTCTGTCCGTTTTCCCTTTCCCGCAGCTGCTGCCCCCTCAGCCCCTCCGCCCTGCTGCTTCCCGCCTTCCAGCTGTGCCTCCCTCCCCCCTTCCCTACTTAATGGCATCCGCTACGAGGGAGCGCGAGCAAAACCTCTGACCCCCTGGTCAAGGACCTGCTCTCTCCCCCCGCAGTGCCGCTGCTCCGTGCACTGTGCACTGCTTGGTCAGGTAGGTGTTCGAGGCCCTCCTCCACCCGCAGGCTCCTGCCTGCGCCTCATCCCTGGTGGTCCAGTGGGAGAGCCTTGCTCTTCTGCTGGTTCCACTTCTGTCCGTGTTGTATTGTGCACTTTTTTCTGTAATTTTCCTGTCTTTTGCTCTGTTTTCTTTCTTTATCATTGTGCCTGTTTTTCCTGTCTTTTATTCCTTGTTGCCTTGTCTCTCTCTGTTTTCTGCCCGTTTTCCCTTTCCCGCCACTGCTGCTGCCCCGCGGCCCCTACCCCCTGATGCTTCACGCTCCCGCCTCCCAGCTGCGCCTCCCTCCCCCCTTCCCTACTTAATGGCGGCCGCTGCGAGGAGGGCGAGCAAGACCTCTGACCTCCTGGTCAGGGACCTGCTCTCTCCCCCCGCAGCTCTGCTGTTAAGTGCCGCTGTTCTGTGCACTGTGCACTACTTGGTCAGGTAGGTGTTCGTGGCCCTCCTCCACCCGCAGGCTCCTGCCTGCGCCTCGTCCCTGATGGTCCAGTGGGAGAGCCTTGCTCTACTGCTGGTTCCACTTATGTCTGTGTTGTATTGTGCCTGTTTTTCTGTCATTTTCCTGTCTTTTGCTCTGTTTTCTGTCTTTATCATTCTGCCTGTTTTTCCTGTCTTTTATTCCTTGTTGCCTTGTCTCTCTCTGTTTTCTGCCCGTTTTCCCTTTCCTGCCGCTGCTGCCCCTGCAGCCCCTCCCCCCTGCTGCTTCCCCCTCCCGCCTCCCAGCTATGCCTCCCTCCCACCTTACCTACTTAATGGCGGCCGCTGCGAGGGAGCGCGAGCAAGACCTCTGACCTCCTGGTCAGGGACCTGCTCTCTCCCCCCGCAGCTCCGCTGTTAAGTGCCGTTGTTCCATGCACTGTGCACTGCTGGGTAGGTGTTTGAACCCCTCCTCCACCCGCAGGATCCTGCCTGCGCCTCGTCCCTGCTGGTCCAGTGGGAGAGCCTTGCTCTACTGCTGGTTCCACTTATGTCCATGTTGTATTGTGCCCGTTTTTCTGTCATTTTCCTGTATTTTGCTCTGTTTTCTGTCTTTATCATTGTGCCTGTTTTCCCTGTCTTTTATTCCTTGTTACCTTGTCTCTCTCTGTTTTCTGCCCATTTTCCCTTTCCCGCCGCTACTGCCCCTGCGGCCCCTCCCCCCTGCTGCTTCCAGCTCCCGCCTCCCAGCAGCGCCTCCCTCCCCCTTACCTACTTAATGGCGGCCGCTGCGAGGGAGCGCGATCAAGACATCTGACCTCCTGGTCAGGGACCTGCTCTCTCCCCCCGCAGCTCCGCTGTTAAGTGCCGCTGCTCCGTGCACTGTGCACTGCTTGATCAGGTAGGTGTTCGAGATCCTCCCTCGCCCGCAGGCTCCTGCCTGCGCTTCATCCCTGGTGGTCCAGTGGGAGAGCCTTGCTCTTCTGCTGGTTCCACTTCTGTCCGTGTTGTATTGTGCCCGTTTTTCTGTCATTTTCCTGTCTTTTGCTCTGTTTTCTGTCTTTTATTCCTTGTTGCCTTATCTCTCTCTGTTTTCTGCACGTTTTCCCTTTCCCGCTGCTGCTGCCCCAGCGGCCCCTCCCCCTGCTGCTTCCCGCTCCCACCTCCCAGCTGCGCCTCCCTCCCCCTTCCCTAATTAATGGCGGCTGCTGGCACACCAAAGGTCAGCCCGTCTGCGCCCATCTGCGACTCAACCGCGACCAGCACCAGGGACCCTGGATCTCCGACCACCCACTGCTACAACTCAGCTGCCTTCCTCGCACTCAACCCCGGAAGGAACAACAATTGCCAGCTGTCCACACTGAACACCACCCACAGCCAGTTCTCCTGCCGCCACTGCCACCGAACCTTCACCACCCTCCGCACAACCACAGCCACTGCCCCCACACCGGACGTCAACACCACCGAAGCCCTGAGGTGCATCATCCTCAACGTGCGCTCCCTGCACAGGCACGCTGTAGAAATCTGGGACCTCCTCGACACCCTCTTGCCAGACATCGACTTCTTCACAGAAACTTGTACCAATTCCACCTCCGCCCCTGACATCGCCACCGCCATCCCCGACGGATACAAGATCCTGAGGAAGGATCGGCTCAACCGCCCAGGAGGAGGACTCGCCATCGCACACAAGAGCTCCCTCCGACTCCCGACCTCCAGTTCGAGCGACAGCCCGCCCGCCACCGAACACCTCCACTTTCAGATCCAGACCAGACCCAGAATGACCCTACGAGGCACCCTCGTCTACAGACCTCCCGGACCCCGAACTACATTTACCACTATCATCGCTGACCTCACCGCACCCCACGCCATCGCATCCATGGACTACATGCTTATCGGAGACCTCAACTTCCACCTCGACAACCTCAACGACCCCAACTCCGCCAACCTCCTGGACAACCTTGACAACCTCGGACTGAAACAACTCATCACCACCCCCACCCACAAGGCAGGACACAACCTCGACCCCATCTTCGCAGGAGGTAACAACATCCACTTCAGCCACACCTCGCAACCCCCCTGGATGGACCACTACTGTGTACACTTCCACGTCGACAAATCCACCACACCCAAACCTGCACCCCGCCCTCTACGAAAGAACTGGAGCAAGGTCACTGACGAGCAGCTCACCTCCACCCTCAAACGCACCGCCCCGCCACCTCGGCCGACGCCAACATCGCAGCCAAAGAACTCCACAGATGGATCACCAACTGCGCAGACGATCTCGCACCCCTACGTAACACCGACAGACAGTGCCCCAGAAAAGCCACCTGGTTCACCGCCGACCTCCAAGAATCCAGACGCACCTGCAGACGTCTCAAGAAGAACTGGAGAAACAGTAAATCCCCAGAAGAACGCACCGCCTACAAGAACGCCATGACGGAATACCACCAACGCATCAGATCCACCAAAAGGACATTCATCCAGAACAAGATCCTCGCCAATTCCAGCAACTCCAAGGAACTCTTCAGCGTCATCCAGGACCCTCCAACGAAAACACAGACATCTCCCCCTCCCAGGACCTCTGCAAAAAGCTTGGCTCCTACTTTCATCTGAAAATCAAGGGCCTCTACGACAACTTCAACGACCGGACGCCGACACCACTCCTGCCTTCAGCAACGCCAGCCAGCCCACCATCTCCTCCTGGACCCCAGTCACCACCGAAGACACCACATCGACCATGAAAGCAATCCACTCAGGAGCCCCCACAGACCCCTGCCCCCCGCACATCTTCCACAGAGCCGCTGCTGCCATCGCACCGGAACAACGACACACCATCAATGCCACCTTCGAGACCGGCATCTTTCCCGACGACTGGAAACGCGCGGAAATCAGACCCCTACTCAAGAAGCCCTCAGCAGATCCCATGGACCTCAAGAACTACCGACTCATCTCCCTCCTCCCCTTCGTGGCCAAAGTCACTGAGAAGACCGTCAACGTCCAACTAACAAAATTCATTAAAGACAACTCCATCCTCGACCCCTCCCAATCCAGATTCGGCAGCAACCACAGCACTGAGACCGCTCTACTTGCCGCCACAGACAACATCCGCACCCTCCTTGACTAAGGACACACAGCAGCCCTGATCCTTCTCGATCTCTCTGCAGCCTTCGACACCGTCTCCCACCGCACACTCACCGCCAGACTCCAGCAAGCCGGCATACAGGGAACCGTCCTCAACTGGCTCCACTCCTTCCTCACCGACAGAACAAAAAGAATCAGACTCTCACCCTTTCTCTCAGAACCCACAGAGATCAACTGCGGAGTACCCCAAGGACCGTCGCTCAGCCCTACGCTCTTCAACATCTACATGGCCCCCCTCGCCGCCATTGTCAGTCAGCACGGACTCAGCATAGTATCCTATGCCGATGACACCCAGCTCATCCTCTCCCTCACCAAGGACCCCCTCACCACCAGGCTCAACTTCCAGGAAGGAATGAAGGACGTTGCATCCTGGATGAGCAGCAGCTGTCTGAAGCTAAACTCAGAGAAGACAGAGGTCCTTGTCCTCGGGCCCTCCACCTCTGCATGGGACAACACCTGGTGGCTCTCCGCCCTCGGCAGCCCCCCCCACCACCACCGACCACGCCCAAAACCTCGGCATCGTACTCGACTCCTCCCTCTCCATGACCTGACAGGTCAACGTCGTCGCCTTCACCTGCTTCAACACCCTCCGTAAGATCTTCAAATGGATCCCCTCCCCGAATCAAGAAAGACCATCACCCACATACTCATAGCCAGCAGACTGGACTACGGAAACGCCCTCTACGCCGGGATCAACAAGTCTCTGCTCCACAAACTCCAGACCATACAGTACACCGCAGCCAGACTCGTCCTCGGCATCCCTCAACATGAACACATCTCCCAACACCTGTGCAGCCTCCATTGGCTCCCCATCAAAAAGAGAGTAACTTTCAAGATACTCATGCATGCCTACAAATGCCTACATAACACCAGACCCCAATGTCTCAACAACAGAATCTCCTTCCACGTACCCAAGAGGAACCTCCGATCCGCCAACCTCGCCCTTGCCGAAACCCCACACATCCGCAGAGCAAGAATGGGTGGAAGATCCTTCTCCTACATCGCGGCCAAGACCTGGAACGAGCTCCCGATAGACATCAGACGCACCCCCACCTTGCACAGAAGACCCTCAATACCTGGCTCTTCGACTAACCGGCTCTTCGACTGACCGGAGCTGCCCCCCCCCCCCAGCGCCTTAAGACCCTCACGGGTGAGTAGCGTGCTTAAAACCCCCTGATTGATTGATTGATTGGAGTCCTTCCCCTAACCACAAGGCAGTCGTCGTCACCTCGAGACCCAAGCCATGTGGCCTACTACTGTCCATTATCCATACTTAATACGGACTACAAAATTCTGAGTAAAATACTGATGGATCGTATACTTCCACATCTCCCCGACCTCATACACTTTGATCAAAATGCGTTTCTTCCCCTTCGCAATACTGCCTTCAATATATGTTGATCGTATCAGATCATGGAGGGGGCGATACAGGCCTGGCCAGAGGCGGTATGTACTACTATTGATATTAAACAGGCCTTCGACACAATAGGCTGGGAATACATGCTAGCGGTCCTGCAGTGCTTTCGCATGCTGGGATGGATCCAGCTTTTGTACTCAGAGCCAATGATCCGGGTCCGAACCGAGCAACACATTTTTGAGACATACGCAACAGCCCATGGAACCCAACAGGGTTACCCCTGTCTCCACTCTTATTCATCTTAGCTCTGGAGCCGCTGGCTTGCAGGCTGCACATTGCCAGGAGGCGTTTGGGAATACCCCTAGGGGACACTACCAATGTTCCCTCTAATTTTTTTTCTCTGTGTGCAACAGTGCAAGATCTCTCTGCGCTGCAGCCAAGGCTATTTGCACCAAGCATGCAAGCGCAGCGTGCGAGTATATAAATCTGTGACAACTATCACTCAAAGGTTTGTTTACAATGAGAGTGAAATAAGGTGCATTTCATAGATATAACATATTACAAGTGCCATAGACTATAATGAGTGTGTAATATGGTGGATTGGACATCCGCCACGTTTGTGTGAGAATATCCCGTCTGACAAACATTAAATAAGGCCATATGTTATTGCTGCTATTGTGTTTTTTTCACTACTGCTGGGCTGGACGTTTTAGAATTGCAGGTATCACTGGGGTTGAAGAAAGGTTTTAAGGGAACTTATGGATTGTTTGCTCTTTTTTTATGTGCGTGTTTTATATTTGCAAATGTCAATTGTCTGATTTCATGGATGTGCATCCGAAACGAATCAATAAACTGAAAGAGTATACAATACAAATACGAATAAATAATGCATGGCAATGATCCATTGGGGTTAGTCTGCACACAGCGGAGCGCAGACTTGCTGGCTAAGCATTCTTATACCGTGCACATTCATGAATGTTTCAGGCACTTAATGCACCTTCTTCCTAAGAGATGGTTCTAATTGTGGGATCACTTGCTAAACAGAAATGGAAAGAAGTTAAATGACTTTAAGACCTAATGTTGATATTCCTGTCCTTGATTTCTAATGGACAGCAAGACTGAAATGACAGGGTTGGCGCAGTCGCTTTCTTTGCTGCTTCCATTTCTCTCAATAGGAGCTTCCGCAGGGGGTGTTCTGCTGCTTCTATTAGAAGACGTGCTTCATTGGCCGACATGTGGCGCATCGTGTGTTACTATTATGGAGAGATAAAAACACATCTTCCTAGTTCTTTTTGCAATTATATTCTAAAATCACTTGTCCAGCCAGGGCACTTGAGACAGCAGGATCACAGAGAGGGATTACAAGGACCTGATAACAGGAATGGATGTCAGCACTGTAAGTGTCTGACTAATCTGTGTCACCCCTGGGGCTCCCACCAGAGGGCTGACAATGAGCTCTGACTGACTCACCACTCAGCTGTGGTTGTTAATCAAAGACTTAGGGGAAAACATTCAGATCGTTGCAAAACCTCCTGGTTTCTGATGTCCAATGCATGCTGTATTCCCACCAAGAAATGGGACACTTTAAGAGAAGACATTCTAGAACAGATGCAAACCTCAAAGTATATAAATCACTAATATTAGACTAAAGGTCCTTAAAATCAACCAACCATCACACTTGCCAAATGAGAGAAAACTGGAAATGTACATGTGACAAACCTACAATGGGAACCTTCTTTATTATCTAACTTTACTGTGTTTATGCAGCGATGGTATTATAAATATTTCGGTCAACAACAGACAAAAGCATTTGGCCCAATTTTTTTTAAATAGCTGTAACCCACAAATGCTTTCTCTTCCAAAATGATGAATCACAATTTTTCAAATGTGTGAAACCGAATGGTATAAAAATCCTGATTCATATATGGGGGAGAGTTGGTATGGTTTAAAGCAACAGTAGGCTAGATCTTGTTCGAAAATTGATTTGGCGCTACCCCTACAATTACATTTTAAATTGTGCACAGTCCGCCTGCTGCCCTTGTAACTGCTCTCAAATGTGGGCTTCTATATGATACTTGTGCTGCTGTTTTGCCCAGCTGTGGCGATGTGCTTGTGTTCAGAATTAGCATCTCTACTAAAAGCTTGTACCACACAGCCAAACCCTTGAACCTAAGAGGATGTGCCTATCACAAAGATTATATTTTCCAAATGGAAATGCAAATTCATATTCTTATGTATGTATGTATATATGTATGTATGTATGTATGTACATATGCATGCATGAATGGATGGATGCATCCTAGGCACATGAACAGTGTGGACCTAACAGCAAAATACTACATAGTAGGAGAGGATATGACGCAATGCATACATACAGGTGGAAGGGTTTGTCTTTAAATTAATTTCATTGCTGGAAACATGAAAGAAATTATTTCTTGTGGATGATGCACTCTGTGAACAGGTGAGTCTTGAGCTCTTTTCAGAAGTCGAGGTATGATGATGCCTGTCATATCTTCATCAAAATGCTGTTACAGTTCTTTCCAGCAAGAGAAGGGTTGTTTTCTGATCTCGTGTTTCTTGCACTTCTTACCAAGGTTAGATGAGTTTGACTGTACTGTGAAGAAGGCGCTTCAATGTAAACAGATAGGTTTTGTTGATAAGCAAGACATTTCTGCCATTAAGATAACAAAGAACAATACTTGATCTGCAGTTCTGAAGCGGATTTCTGGAAGATACAGCTTGATCTTTGCATGAGTGAGAGCTTTCTGTCAAGGTTTCTCTTTATTCATAGCTCTCTTAGTCTTGAAAGGGTGGTTTCTTGTAGAGGCTTAGTGACTTGATGCACTCTATAAGATAAGGGAGCAGATTTACTAAGGGCTTGCGTTGCTCTTGTGTGACGCAAGTCGTTGCAAGGCAATGCAAGTCCTTAAGTGGGATTTACTAAGCCACGCAAAACCACCTTGCGTGACTGCGTGGTTTTGTTAATCCAAAGTAATGCAAAGCAGTGCATATTGCTGCCTTGTGTCATCTTGTGGCAGGGAGGCATTCTTTGCGTCGAGTATGGGCATTCTTGTGCACCAGCACAAGGCGGGAGCAGCAGTGCTCCATATCTTTGTAGATATTGCTAATTTCTACACTATCCATTTCACACAACGTAGTGCAGCAAGTTGCCTTGCTGCGTTCCGTTGTGTGAAACCTTAGGAAATCTGATCAACAAGTGTGTCTCCACCCAGGTTCACAGCTGATATCCAGTCTTGTACATATGTATGCATGTTGCCATAGGCAATGAGGACAAATTAAAATTTCAGAGCATTCAACTTCAAATTAACATAAAGTTTGAATGGTGGAAAGGCAATTTTTCAGGTAGTTGTGATATCACTGTCAGTTGATATTCTAAAGAAGGCTTCACATGATCATCGTACTGGTGGATCTTGATGTTCTCATCACTCGAGACTACCTTGATTAGTTCCATGAGGTGGTCAAGGGAGACTGATAGAGTAAAACCTTTATGTACTTTGCAGATCTCATTCAATGTATTGTGATCAGGAGCCTATCATCTAAGTGAGGTGGTGTTGGTTGGTTAGATGGCAGCTGATCCTTTACAGGACAGTGTCATTAAGAGCCCATTTATGTAGAGAGTGTAAAGTATTGTTTTGTGGACAACTGTGTCAAATTCTGTATTAAGTGGCAGTGACTGAACATTGTGTTGCGTCTGGATGGTACATGTGTGTTTGTATATGATAACAAGACCACCTCCTGGAAAGGCAAGATATTCTATGGTGATCCCTGCTGAAGTAGGGATCCTGAAGATGTGCATGGAGTGCACCCGGTCTATGTTTTGTGATGTTGCCAGTAATGTCAGCTTCATGTATTACTGCAGCATGAGTGATGATGATGAGCATAAAGGTCAGTGTGCCTTCAGTGTATTTGTTGTGGATGGTGATGAGGAAGTGCGTGAGATAATTGTGATCGGCTGTCTAGGGATATTGCAAGTATGACTGATGTTTAGGATTGCATAAGCTATCAGGAATTGTAGTGGAGGTTCTGGATGAGGTAGCAGGAATCACATATAGACTGCTGTGATGAGATGATAGGTCAAAACAATCTATAGGAGGGCTTCTGATCATTGGTCCATCAGGTGTACGTCCTTGTCTTCACTCACCCTTTGCGTTGAATGCTCAAATAAGGACACTCTGCAAGTCTAGAGGAAATTCATTTTTGAAACAAGCCTGAGTGCACCTTGTGATTGGCTGGTGTGATTGAGTGGACAAGGTTGCATGGTTTCAAGTGACCTTCTTCTCCAAGGTGATTATACTGATTGGTAACCAGACAATAAACCAAGGGACCGGGCGCTCAACTATAGTATCGGACAGTGTAAAGGTACAAGAATTAGTAAAGGTTGGTGGTCCAAGGGGAGAGGGGCTGGCTACCAATTCAACCTCATAAATCCCCACAGCAGAGGTGCACGCCAACCGGAGGGATTTCCTGCACGGGGGAACCCTTACAGGTCATGAACTTGTGATCTTTCTTACAACTTATACATTTACTTCTATGCTTGTGTTGTGCGCTATCTGGTATACACTCAGTGCTGTGCCTTTCACATCTTAAGTAAGTGGAAGACTAGATACATTGGATACAGTTTCGGGAACTTTGTACATCTACCTTACTTGCAAGGAATAATTTAATTTAAAAGGATTTCAAACTTTTTTCTTAACACTGCGTTTTATCCGAATTGAATAGTGGAATGAGCTGGCATATTTATCAGCCCTGAAGAAGTCATATGTGTGTTACGACACACGACGAAACACGTGTTGGCTGTTTTATGAGATTGTACCATTGCATCAAGCTATGTCTTGGAAATATTACCTGACTGAATTTCGAACATTGGATACTTGAATAAAAGAATTGGAACTTGGATCAGAACATAAGGACTTTTTCATTTATATTGGATTTAAAAACATCGAACTATTTTGTGCTCGGGGTAGACCCTTTGTTTCTTCTCCAAGGTGCTTGTTGTGACAAATCTGCTTTCCTGTACAGATTTCTTCAGTTGTTTGTATTTTTTAATGGGAATTAAGGGTACCTTCTGATTGCATGGTTTGCATCAGTGGAGATGGATCACTTGACCTCTCTCTGGGCAGTGCCTGGTGGGGGCAAGTCTGCCCTTCTTTCTAGCTTGGTATTCGATTTATTTTAATAAATTCAGCCAGGTTGTTGGTCAGGAGAGAACAGATAATCCCTGTGCCCAAGTTTGTCTTCATGGACTCCCATTCAATGTACAAACAAAGTCACAGCAATTGAAGATCAATGAAACTTCCACAAACACATCCTTCAGAATCTATTTCATATCAGGAATCCCATCATCACCAAATGTAAATGGACTTTAGGCAAAAACATGACACCATTCGATTAGAAAGGACCTACAACAAATATAAAAAACAATATGCAGATGAACATACACAACCATACATTACTAAAAAATAATCCCCAAAAGATTTCACTTCAGCACTAGTAGGTTTGAGGCGAAGGAAAAAATGGCATGCAGGAGACAAAATCTACAGCGCATAAAGCCTGATTCACAAACTGCATTTTGATATACATAAAGTAGTACAATAGTAGTACTACTTACTACAAAATGTAATTCTCAACTCTACAAGAATAAATCTCGACCTCTCCTATCTTTTCTTTGGGGTGATCTCCACACATGCAAGTTTATTAGTTAGTAGTAAATGTGGGAGGGCCCAGGGAAAACGTAGGAAAACAGTAAAAATGTACTTCAAAATGTTAGAGGTTTAGGTAAAAGTAAGGAGGGGTTTAGACCTCCCCAAAAGAGTAAGCACTGGGACATAGCCTATTAACAGGATACAGATTCGGTATCATAAGGTGGCACTTGAGCTTTCCTTTGGGCCAGTTCGACCCCAATAAGGATTTAATATGTCCATGTGATGAGTCTTCGACCCAGAGTCTGCTTCATTATACTTTTTTCTGTAAATTCTGTTTGGTATTCTCCAAAAGTTTTTAATTCCTTTAATCCGAAGATGCGCCGAGGCCTTGCTTTACTTGCAAGGGTTAAACTCCCATATACTTTGCATCTTCATTTGTTCTTTTTTAAAGGGTGCTATTGCCAGGAGAAAACAAACGTTATTTTCGACAGTCTGATCCTGCCAGTTTGATCTGTTTATATGATGATTGTGGGGCATTGAACCCCATGGCAGGATTCCCTTATTTTGCTTGAGGGGGACTTTCATTTTGTTTTCACTAATTATTTTATCTTTTGTATTTAGACTTGTTTTATTGAGATGATCATGAGATGTGTTTTTAATTATGCTTTTTATGTTTGTAATGTACTTTCATGGCTGTGTTTCACTGCCGAAATAAAGTATTATCTGAGCTGAGTAAGCACTGTTCTGTTTACAAACTACACTTTTAAAGTTACTGGAGCTCTAAAGGAGACAAAACACTAGTAAATGTACTCCATCCCACCCTTAGAGCAAGTCAAGCACCACATATGACAGCTCATAGGTACAGCAACACACTCTTCTAAAAAATAATGAAGGCAGGACTTAAAATAGCAAGCCATAGGAAATAATGATAATAAAACATAAAGTTATCCGACTTTTTAAAATACATACATATTGTGTTTAAGCTTACAAAATGTATATATAATTATTAAACAATGATTTTAATACTTTCAAATTTATTTATAAACCACATTATAAAATTAAACTCAAAACTTTGTTTAAGACATATTATTTCTAAATAAAATAAATGTATTCAGATGTATTATTTATTAAATTAATTACACAGGTAACTCTGCTAAAGAATTGTTTAAAATTGTACACTCTCTAACAACCTGCTAACAAAGCTCACTCAAATCCCAACTCTCATTTCTTTATCTTCATTTTTCACCAGCAAAATTAATAAAATAAATGATTCTTTCTTCTAATCCTTCTGAACATTCAGGCATCCTTGCCCAGACGTGGGTCCCTTGCTCACTTTGCCACTGGATTCAAGCTAGCCTGGCTAATGAGGGGTGTTACCCCGAAACCGGTCCCAGGATGCTTGTTTCCGGTCCAGGGAAGACTTGGCTTGGCAGTTCAGGCTGGACTGTTCCCATGAGGCACAGGGTCAAGACTGATTTGCATATAGCTGGGACTGAACTAGGGTGGCAAAGTGGGCTAAAGAACGATGCTGGATTCAACCCAGATCTGTGACTGGGGGTGAGTGTCTGAAAAGTTTCAGAGCTCCGTCCATCATCTCCTTATGTTTGCTTTGTTCGCCTTAAGCTGGCAGGGTATGCCCTGACGTGGGTCCCTTGCTCACTTTGCCACTGGATTCAAGCTAGCCTGGCTGATGAGGGGTGTTATCCCGAAACCGGTCCCAGGATGCTTGTTCCCAGTCCAGGGAAGACTTGGCTAGGCAGTTCGGGCTGGACTGTTCCCATGAGTCACAGGATCAAGACTGATTTGCATATAGCTGGGTCTGAACTGGGGTGGCGAAGTGAGCTAAAGAACGATGATGGATTCAACCCAGATCTGTGACTGGGGTGAGGGTCTGAAAAGTTTCAGTGCTCCGTCCATCATCTCCTTGTGTTTGCTTTGTTCACCCTAAGTTGGCAGGGTATGCCCAGACGTGGGTCCCTTCCTCACTTTGCCACTGGATTCAAGCTAGCCTGGCTGATGAGGGGTGTTACCCCGAAACCTGTCCCAGGATGCTTGTTTCCGGTCCAGGGAAGACTTGGCTATGCAGTTTGGGCTGGACTGTTCCCATGAGTCACAGGGTCAAGACTGATTTGCATTTAGCTGGGTCCAAACTGGGATGGTGAAGTGAGCTAAAGAACAATGCTGGATTCAACCCAGATCTGTGACTGGGGATGAGTGTCTGAAATGTTTCAGTGCTCCGTCCATCATCTCCTTGTGTTTGCATCCTTGATCAGCTGTGCAACAGTAAGATCTTCTAAGATATGCTCCAAAGCAGAAATCAAAACTTCCTTGGTGACAATAAGTCAGGGTCTCGGCTAGACTCTTTCCTCCTAAGATACTTATGTAAATTGAGGAAATATTCGTCCCTCATCTCGCACCACTGTGCAATCTGTCCTCCAGCGAGCCAAAGTTGCTAACTCCTGGAATCTTTCCCACAGCAACCCCATCTCAAAGAAGCCTTGGAGATCCACTTTAACAGGTCAGTTACAGATCTATTTCTTAGCTTGCAGTTACAGCAAAGATCACTGAAAAATCATTAATGTCATGATCCCCATGCCCACAAATGCAACAGCACGCTTATGCTGAGGATTATTATAAGGTGCCCCCCGCCCCTGTTGCTATTCTTGTCCCAATGATACTTCACTGTATGTATTACTGATATGGTATGTCTAGTCACAATATAATGTTTGATGTTATATTCACAATATAGAGCTTGATGTTATGAACATTCATTTGGGAACTGTATTATGTCAAGGCTTGCACAATGCTGATATTCCCTGGTGGCAGTGGTAAGACAATCAGTGTAACAAATGCTCAAAAACGTTTGTGCCTCTAAACAGATGCCACAGATTTGCACGCACATGTGTAGTCGTTCGTGAGTGTCACGCCTTTCACATGCTGCCACGCCCTCCACATGCACACAAACACCTGGAAAATGCATGTGTTTTAATAGCAAGCAGGCGCTGCTATTTAAACATTGCTCGCAGAACAGGAACCGCTTGGCCTCATCGGACATCGCTGCATACCCAAGTTCCAGCCTTCCTGCTGCACTCCTCGTCAGAATCTTGAGTCCCAGCCCTGCAAGCGCCTCTTGAAAGACATAAGAAGGCATTACTGCAGGTATTTTGTTTTTTTCCGGAGTTTTATATAGCGCGAACTTGAACCAAAGATATCGGATATCAGAGCGCTTTACATGAGCACCGGTTGCTTACACAAGAACACATTCATATTTCAGCACCGCTTATGCAGTAGCCGCAGGGGGCGCGTGGCTCAATTGAAAGGTACATTGCGCTTGCATGTGGCTACAGCATCTCTCGCTAGGAGGCACCACTGCATTCCGACCACTTAGAGGGTCGTAGCTGTACTGTTTATTATTCTCGGCTCATGGACCTTGCATTTCTTGGCTCATGGAGATGCCATAACAGTAGACCCTTCAGGACTCTTATTAAATAGTGAGGCTTCAAAAACAACTACTGTTGTGAATTACCTTAGCACATCAAGGACGCTCATTTAATAGAGAGACTACAACTTCATGTTATATTGTTCCTCACACTACAGGTGACACTGGTGTGAACTGAATATAGCATATGAACTAACATTTGTGCACTAATACCCTTGTCCTTCCTGAAGAACCCTCAAAGAGGTGTCACAATCCTAGTTCGCTCTGTTGTGCGTCACCCTTGGGACCAATGGTAAACTGCTCAATGTTTAACATGACTTGTGCTTTGCATAACTGTTTCATTGCTCTCTACTAAAGTGTGATTGTTTCCTACAAACCTGCCACTACACAAGCAAGAGTACCTGATTCCTGGGCTGAATATCAAACATACCAGTGCTCCTGAATTCCGGCTCCCTACGCACATGGAGAAGACATATATATTAAAGAGGTTTGTCTTTTCTCTCTCTCAATCCCAACCCCCTTTCCCTTTGGGAACTTCCACCAGTGCAGTGTTGTTTTGCTGCTACCGAGGTTCGTTCTCAGAAGGAGTTGGGTCCAGACGTCGCCCCATCGAAATCGCCTGTGATTCAGGCGAGTGGTTTGTGACAGTTAATAAACAATTGGTTTAATATCTTGAATCCAATGCCATTTTAAACAGTCTAAGATACATGAAGTCAGGTTCGCCCTTTAAGCCCTGCACTCCCAAGATTTTGCAGTTGGCAGCCAAGACCATTGCTTCACATCTGACAGCAACCCTGAATAAATTCAGGGGCGTGGCTTAGCGCGCAACGAAGATGGCTGCGTTTTCCTGAGCTCCGCGGTATCACCAGTGCGGACGCTCAAGCTGACATGTATTTCGGGTGATTTTTGATCACGTTTGGTTGGCGAAAAGCAGAGGAACAGCTTGTGAGCATTGGGGACTGCTCAAAAGTATTTTGGTCTGCTTTTCTGTGTGCTGCCTCACTCGAAACATTTTCACTGCGCCATGGCTCTGAAAGGGCGCCTGCTTTGGAAGTCTCGTCACGGCACGGCGTGCAGGAAATGAAACCTGCTTGTGTGCTTCTAATCCAGGCTTATTCCCCCTGCTGAGTATGAGGTACTGTACATGCCAATTTTTCAGCATTTAACAACAGGACCTGGAACTTCCACCTTTCGGTGGGGGGAGTTTTGTTTATCACGCCATTAGAATTCACAAAATGGGGGCCGCTGACAAGATCCTTTTCGAGGTATATAATTCCTAATTACTAGCCCTAATAACAGCGTTGGGATATAATTCATTGTTGGTGGATTACCACATGAGCAGTATTTTATCTGGTATCCGCTGTTATTACTGTGTCGCGGTGAATATGTGCTGGAACCATCTTTCAATTCCCTCACATTTCAAAGGTCCTGTGTGCATTATCTTTGAAGATCAGTCCACTGTTTTTGGAACTTATCCCTTTTATTGATGGATATGTGGGGTTCATTCATTACTGGAGGCTATAAAATGACGAACGTTGTCAGGCTTTTCATTGTGTGATGCATTGCCTGCCGACAGACTCTAATTTAAGTTAGGACTCTTTCTCAGTGTTTGATGTCTATCACATATTATTCAGATGTGTTGGCCTTCTTTCTGTCTGGCAATAGTACCTCTCTTCTCTTGAATAATTCCTACATTACTCTGGGCATGTTTGATACAGCGTAAACTTTCTACACACATCAAGACATCTAGTTTGTGGTTATTGCAAACTTCCCCAATGGCAGAAGGTATGGGTGTTACCACTAAGGACAGAGATTCTAAAGGGAACTTGAAACGATCCAAACAGACCTCACCTACTCCGGACTTACCAGGTAAGGGTAGTCCTGACTCTGCCTCAACTTTAGAAGCTTCATTACTCAAACTCAATATTGTTCATGATATAGCACAGAGTACCAAAACAAATACAGATCTGCTTCAGGTAGAGGTGGCTGCAATTCGTAATGACCTCAAAAATCTTTCATTACGTGTTTCTAATGCCGAAACAAGAATAAGTAGTGTAGAAGACTTTACAAACAAACAAGCAAAACACATCCAAAGTTTGGAGCGTTCCATTACTTCATTAAGGAGGGATCTAACTGAACAGGAAGATCGGAATCGCAGAAGTAATCTTCGTATTTTCGGATTACCGGAGGATTGTGAGAAGTCTGCCCCTTCAACGATTGACTTCTTACTTACTTGGATCCCAAATGTTCTGAATATCTCGTTCAACAAGGACTGTGAGATAGAGCGCGCTCATAGAGTCCCAACTTTTAAACCTAGAACGATTTCTTTTCCAAGGCCTTTGATTTTTAAACCTTTGCGCCATCAACATACTGACCAAATTCTGGCACAAATGAGGAAGATCAAGGCAATACAATGGGAAGGTCACAGAATATCTATTTCATAAGATTTTGCCAGAGACACTGTAATTCATGGCAAAGGCTTCCTGAATCTACGCAAAAGACATTTTCATTCTCTTTTGCTGGGCCTATTTTATATTTTGTTCACATTCTCCGCAGTTTTTGCTAGTCTTTGAGATTTTATACAGTCTGTGGTATTTACTTTGTTGTTTTCTGAACTCTAGTTTAGTCATACTCTACTAATTATCATGTTTTCTTACAGTACTATGCACTTTTTTGTGCTGTATTTAGTTCTATTTGGGATTAGATCCCTACAGATAGGCACTGTATAATGTTGGTCGTCCTAGTTAATGTGCTTTCTTTTAGATTTATTGTTTTAATTGAACACATGTATGTTTTATTTTCTTTCTCATCTTTATTTTATTTCTTTACAATCCCTGGCTATAGGTAAGTATTCGATCCTTCGACCCTTGTTTGTACTTCTTATTCTATCTTTTATCTTTTTTCTCTGTGCCCTTTTCCACGATGGTATTTATTTACATGTTATATACTCGTTGATGACATCATTGTTTACCATTGGAATGACAGCTGCACTGTTGTTCTGTTTTGTTTGTTTATGAAATGGTATTTTATGATAGTCGCTCCATCTACATCTAATTGATGATATTGTTCACAACACTTTTTCTCCACAACTTTACAGTTGGTTAAGTACGTTATATATTGTGAGTACACTTTCAGATCCTATCTAAATTAACCTTATGGATGGTTGAAATAAGTATATTCTGGTATCTATGTTCTATTTTAGTCATGTCCTATTTGTTTATGAAATGTCATTTATTCAGTCTCATGTTATATATTATTAACAGCAATAGACATAGGTGATATACTGCTATATATATTTATATATTGTGAGTACTTTTTAGATCCTATCTGAATGATAGATGCTCTATTTACATCTAATATTTTATTTAACACTTGCTCTAGTTGTATGATATTGTTCATGGGATTTTTATTTCATAATCTTATAGTCGGATAAGTGCCTTATATATTGCATATATATTTTTAGATCCTGTCTGCATGAACCTTATGATTGGGTTGATATAAATATATGCTAGTATCTTTGCGTTGCTATAGTCATGTCTTACTTGCATGTTCTATAGGTTTTACTTGCTTATGAAATGTCATCTTTTTTTCAGATGGCCAGTTATATTATATTTTTTCAGTCTCTTGTTATCTATTGTTATTAACAAGAAATGTATGTGATATACTGATATTGTCACTAGCAAGTGATATATATGATGTACTTATACATTTGAGAAGGTAATAGTTGTTCCGCTGCTCTGTGGTTTGTTTACTCTTGAGCTGTCTACACCGTTGTTGATAGCCTCTGCTGTTGCCTCTGCTGTTGCTCCTCCACGTTGTTCCCTCATGCAATATGTCTCTTACAGACATCCCCTGGTGGGGTTAGACTTTGATGGTGCTCCATTTTTTCTTGGAGTACATCTATTGCCTTTCTTCTTTTTCCTACTCTTTATTTCTTCTCTTTATCTCTACTTTAATTCTGGGACATCTGCTTCTTTTCCTTTTGGTACATCTGCTACATTTCCTTTCGTTTTTAAGCATATTTTACCTACCCTTGTACTCTTTTATCAGAAGTATTCTCTCTTTATGCTCCACGTGTATCAATGCCCGGTTTAAATATAGTTTCCCTTAATGTTAGGGGGTTGAACCATCCTGTTAAGAGGACCAAGATTCTAGATTACTATAAGAGCTTATCTGGTGATGTGGTCTTACTTAAAGAGACTAAGATAGGTCTTAAAGAAGCTCTTCTTATGAGGATAGATTGGGTACTAGATGTTACATGCTCCGAAGCTTCTGGGAAGAAAAATGGGGTTGTCACCCTTATCTCTAAAAGTTCTGGTTTGTCTATAGTTGCGGCCGAACATGATAGCAACAGTAGATGGTTACTTACTCACCTGACAAATGGTTCGGAGGATCTATATATTATGAATTTATATGCTCCAAATATAGATGATCCTTCTTTCTGGCGAGCAATAAATAAAAAACTCACTGACATTCCACAAAATTCAAGAATGATCGTTGGAGGTGACTTTAATCTCCCTTTTGACCCTATTTTGGATAGACACTCTGCTTTTAAGTTTCGACCTCTTAGAGCACACAAACATATGCTTGATATGTGCACGTCTCATCATCTCTTAGATGCATGAAGATTACACAACCCTACGGGTAGCGATTTCACTTTTTTCTCCTCTCCACATTATAGTTTCTCTCATAGTGACTACCTCTTGGTTGACGCCTCCCTTCTAAAACATACTATAAATGTGATGATTCACCCAATAGTTGTCTCTGACCATGCAGCAGTCTCTTTAACCATCCGTAATCTTACAAATATCAAAGGCCCTCGTAATTGGCATCTAAACACGGAAATCTTAGAAGATAATGAAGAGGTCAAAGAACTTAATAACGAGATTGGTAAAAACAATTTAAACATAATGAATCCTCAGTGGACTCCCAAATAGTATTGTGGGATGCATTTAACTGTACTATAAGGGGTCACATTATTAAAAAAAGGGCCAAAAGAAATAGTGACATTAAGAAATCTGTTCAATCTTTGGGGGATGACATTAAACGAACGGAAGAGCTTTATAGACATACTAATGACAAATTACTCTTGCAGGAAATAAAACATCTAAAATACTCTTTTAACTCCATAGTCACTAAAAGTGCTTATATTAAAGTACACGCTCAAAAATCCCGTCAACTATTGTTACGGAACAGAGCTGGTAAACTGTTGGCTGCTACCCTAAAATATCAGAATACGAATACCAATGCCATATTACTGGTAAAACCGGCGCAAAGAAGTTTCATACCCAAGAAATTCTTGCGGTCTTTCGGGAATTCTATGAAAATCTATAAACCCCTCAGAATCCATGTACCAAGAATGTCTGCTATCAGTTTCTTAATTCTCTCCCTACTAATACTATTTCGCATTCCAATATGATCTAGTTGGGAAAACCAATACTGATGAGATTATTCAAGCTATTAAATCTACACGTTCCGGTAAGGCTCCCGGACCAGAAGGGTTTCCCATTGCCTTCTATAAAACATTTACCTCTTCCATAATTAATTATCTTAAAAGGATTTTTGATAACTATGTTCTTTCTGGTAAGGTTTCAGGTACGGCTGCTGAGGCTACTATTGTAGTCATACCAAAGGAAGATAAGGATCACTCCGATCCCAAAAACTTCCGTTCCATTTCCATATTAAATATGGAAGCACAAATCTTCGCAAAAATCTTAGCAAAACGTCTAGAAGGTCATGTTCCTAATCTCATCTAGGATTCCCAAACAGGTTTTGTCAAAGGTAGGTATGCTAGAGATAACATCCGCATGTTCTGTCATATTTTAGAGAAAGCTAAACTTTCCTCATTGCCTTCCGCGGCGATTGCCCTTGACACCGAAAAGGCTTGTGACAAGGTTTCTTGGCCTTTTTTACAATCAGTGTTAGAATCCCATAACCTTGGTGATTCTTTTATTAATATGGTTATGGCTCTCTATGCGCAACCAAAAGCTAATATTAGGATTAATGGTACAACGTCTTCTTTCTTTAATCTTCGTCAAGGTACTAGACAAGGATGTCCTCTTTCACCTCTTCTTTTTCTATTATCTATAGATCCTCTTCCTCGCCTATTTAATCTGAGCACTGATATTAAGGGTTTCCAATTTGGACCGCATACACTTAAAATGGCTGCTTATGCCGACGATGTTCTTATTTTTTCAGAAGATATTGAACTAGCGATTCCTGCCATCTCTAACATTATTAATGGTTTTTCGGTAGTTTCTGGTTATTCTCCTAATAAATTCCTTAGGTTTTCCTTCTCATCTGGGTGATTCTGGTTTTAAGTGGCAATCTACTCATATTAAATATCTAGGGGTCTGGTTTTGTAAAGATCTTTCAGATACTATTACCTATAATGAATCCTATATCATAACTAAAGTTAAAGACCTGTTGTCTTCCTGGTCTCTTAACTATATTTCCTGGTGAGGTAGATTACAAGCTCTTAAAATGATGATAACCCCAATCATTAATTTTTTATCCTCAATGCTACCTGTTAAGCTTTTCACTTTGTTTTTCCATAAGATTGATGTAATTAACTCTAGATTCTTATGGAATGAAAAGAGAGCTAGAATCACTTATAAATCTCTTAGGAAACCTCCTGTATTGGGTGGCTGCATTCTCCCAGATTGGAATCTATATCAAATTTCTTTTTTGGCGGCTCAAGGCACAATCTGGTTTTTAACAGAACTCCAACATTCACCTCCATGGTTTCATATTGAACGAGATTTATGCACTCCTTTTTCCACTCCTTCCTTACTCACATCTTCTAAACTTACGTTAGTTCACTCTCAATGTATTATATCAGACACAGTTAGTGCGTTAAAATTTATTGACAAAAAAGTTTCGAATCCTCTTCATAAATCAAGATGGTCATCCTTATGGTTTAACCCTAAACTTCTTACGGATATTGATCCTAATACTGTTCTTCTGTGGGCTTCCAGAGGTATCAGACTGGTGAAAGATCTTTATGATACTAATCACGATCCTCTGCCTTTTTCTTTTCTAGCCAAAAAATATAATCTTAGTGATATGGATTTCTATTCTTTTTTTAAACTAAAGGTCAAACTCTCTAAATTGACCCTCTCCACAGACCCGACTATTGCCTCTCTTCTCTATGTGGGTATATTCAGGTCATACCGCCTCTAAAATGTATACATTTTTATCTGCTCCACTGCCTTCACAATCTACAATTACCAGTGTTAAATGGTCTCACCGTTTTGAAGAGGAGTTTTTTAAACATATCTCACAAGACACTTGGCAACTGATTGGGAAATTATCCCTTCGCAACAAAATAGCTCCTTCATTGATCCGATCTAAATTCTTTACATTGAACCTCTTACATTGGACCCCTGCTCACTTACATAAGTTAAAGTTACGAGATAGTGATCTTTGTTGGAACTGTAATTTAGTACCAGGCACACATCAACATATGTTTTTGAATGTTCGTTATTAAACTCCTTTTGGGGCCTGATTCAGAAGCAATTATCATTAATTTTTAAAACACCTATAATTCTCTCTTTACCTATGATTCTGCTTGATCTGTGGGCTACAGTTACCCCTTTACCTCTTGATAATACGGATTTGGAGATTTTAGATTTGCTTTTATCCATTGCAGTAAAAATGATACTAACAGAATGGAAATCGTTTCATCTCCTATCTTACCACACTTGGTGGGCGTGGGTTTCATATCTTCGTGGAGCTCATACTTTTGTTGAAAAGAAACACTGTTCACCTTCAATTTCTAGTATTGTATGGCGGTCTCTGGATACTTATATGGATTTATCTTCTCAGGGGTTGGTAGCTCAATATCCTTTCGATTCCATTTCTTAATGTATTTTTTCAGATATGTAGAAGATGTCCCTCTCTACTATTGAATTCTCTTTCTCTCCCTCTAGTGGTCTTTCCTCTTTCTCTTTTTCTTTATTTCTTTCTTCTATCTCTTTCCCCTTCTGATGTATCTTATTTATCAAGCAATATAATTTCACACATGACTTTGCTGAAATATATGTAGACGCTCCATCCGTCTCAGATTCCTGGGATCTATATTTATATTTGATACATTTATAATATCTGCTATTTGTCATGATATTTTTCTAATCTGTTTTATATGATAAAATGTATATTTTTTTTTATCCCAGTCAAGTTGTTCGTTGTCATATAATCCTTTTTAATTCCTTCAATTATATATCTGACTCTGTTTTCTCTTTTATGTATTGCTACTGTATTACAAATGTATTTCTTTTTTAACTAAATAATAAAGATATTTGAACTTGAACCCTGAATAAAGCCATCCCTTCAGGATGTTACCCATAACTATGTTAAAAGCTGCTAAGCCACTTTGGGGGAAAAATTTTTTGGGACCCCACTGATTTTAAAAACTACCATCCCATCTCCCTGCTGCCCACCCCAGCCAAAATCTTGCAAAAGCACCTGAACTCCCAGTTGATGGCATATCTGGAACAACATGAACTGCTGGATGCCTCACAGTTTGGGTTCAGGAGCAACCATGGGACGGAAGCTGCACTGGTTTCGGCAGTTAACATTCGAACAATGGTTGATGCAGGGCAGGTTGCAGCATTGATCCTTTTGGATCTGTCCGCAGCCTTCGACACCATCTCCCCGATCCTGGTTGCGGTACGGTTGCAGGAACTGGAGCTCACAGATTCAGCACTTGGGGCCAGATGTACGACGTGATTTTGCATGCGCAAACAGGTTTGCCGACCCATTTGCGCATGCAAAATCACTGCTGGTGATGTACAATTCCTAAATAGCAAGTCGCAATTTATTTGCGACTCGCTATTTAGGAATTGCGAGTCACAATTAGGAAGGGGCGTTCCCTTCCTAATTGCGTCCGCAATGCTATGTGTGAATGTTTTGTGACCACAATTGCGGTCGCAAAACACTCGCAAATTACCACCCTCTTCAAGAGGGTGGTAAGGCAGTCGCAATTTGGAAGGGGTTCCCAGGGGACACCTTCCACTTTGTGACTGTCTCTAAAAATATTTTTAAGGGCAGGCAGTGGTCCCAGGGACCACTGCCTGCCCTTAAAAAATTAAACGAAAACGTTTCATTTTTTTTTAAATGCATCCCATTTTCCTTTAAGGAAAACGGGCTGCATTTAAAAAAAAAAACTGCTTTATTAAAAAGCAGTCCCAGACATGGTGGTCTGCTGAGCTCAGCAGGCCACCATCCCTGGGAGGGCTGGCATTCACAATGGGCTCGCAAATTGCGAGGGGCTCATTAATATTAATGAGCCTCGCAATTTGCGACCCCATTTGGAATCGCAAAACAGTGTAAACACACTGTTGTACATTTAATTTAGCGCCTCGCAATTTGCGACTCGCAATGTGTCGCAAATTGTGAGGCGCTAAATGAAAGGGTCGTACATCTGGCCCCAAAGCTCCTAATATCCTTTCTTAGTAATAGGTCGCAGATGGTAATCACGAATCAATTCTGTTCTGAGCCCATCATACTGAGCCCTACCTTATTCAACTTGTATGTCTCCCCATTGCCTAAGCTCATTAGGTCTTTTGGGTTTTAGACACAGTCATATGCCGATGACACGCAAACCATTGTGCCTGTCACCAAAGCTACAGAGGCTATTTCCATCAACTTCAGAAACTGCATGCAGGCAGCAAGCATCAATCTGGATGGGCAAAAACGACCTCAGACTCAATGGAGATAAGAAAGAGGTCTTGATCTTTGGTAGCCAACCATCCATGTGGAACAACACCTGGTGGTCAGAAATGCTGGGCATATTACTCACTCACACAGATTCCGCAAAAACCCTTGGCATGCTTGTCGACAATAACCTGTTGTATGACCTTCAGGTCAATCGAACAGTATTTACCTGCTTTTGGATTATCAGATCTCTCAGGAAGTTGTTTCCCTATAGTCACCTCATGGTGCACAAGCAAGTGGCTCTGGCGTTGCTCTCATCTGAACAAGACTATTGAAATGTGCTCTACTTGGATATCAACAGGACACTACAATAGCCAAGTTACAACTGGTAAAAAACTGGTAAAAAATGCGGCAGCAAAACTGATTCTTGATATTCCTAAATTTCAATCATTCTCAGCTGGGATATCTAAACTCCACTGGCTACCTGTGAACAAACGTTTTATCTTTAAAGCTTTATGCATTGTTCACAAGGCATTGCAGAACACTAGGCCCGGAGGAATTAAAACCATGTTCCAATGGTACATTACCTCCAGACTGCTCCAGTCTTCAAGCCATAACCAGATCACTGTACCCAAATTCAGAAGGCAAGATGGGAGGCAAAGCCTTCTCGGTTGGCGCAACCAATTACTGGCACTCCCTTCCCAGCTCATACCCCATTTCGAAAGGCCTTAAAAACCTGACTTTTCACTGTCTTAAAAAAGGCTTCAAGGTCACTTCGATCTCTGAAATCCCTCTCCTGCTGACCGCCCTTCCTTCAGGACTAACCATCATTAACGCCTTGACACCTTTGGGCATTTGTTCACGCTCTATAAATCCTGTTCATTTCATTTTATCATGGACCAGGGCAACTCTGTAGCTCATTCAATTGTTCTGGAGGGACTTTGGGGCATTGGCATCTGTCACTCTTGTGCGGCCCCTTCTGTAATACAGATTGCACTTGTTATGTTACGGACATTTATATCGCGCACGGCTACTCATGAGTGTCCTGGCGCGGGAGCCAAATAGAAGACTGTGGGGAATTATGAGTCATTGCCGATTAAATAAACAGTAGAGTTTTTAATCTCTTCCTAAACAAACGAGGGTCATCAGTGCTCCGTAACTCAAATGGAAGGGAGTTCCAAGCTTCGGCCGCTTTAAAAGATAGAGAGCTCCCTCCAACTCTAACAAGCCGAAAGCGAGGGATCGATGCCAGACACTGTGAGGCCGAACGAAGGTGTCTTCGAGGGGAATAGAAACTAAATCATTTCCTCAGGTAGAGCGGACCAGATCCATGGAGGGCTGAATGGGCCAAAGTGAGAGCCTTGAATTTGACTCTTTGAGCCACTGGAAGCCAGTGCAGATCATGCAAATGTTGTTTTACGCTAGACCTGCCCGGGATGCCCATCAAAGCTCTGGCCGCTGCCTTTTGTACTACTTGGAGTTTCTTGAGCTGGTATCCTGGTAGGCCAATATATAGTGCGTTGGCATAGTCAAGGCGACTGAGAATCAGAGCACGAGTGACCATCTCCTTAGCAGTCCTGGGTAGTAAGGGCAGGAACTTCCTAAGGGATTTCAGTGTGCCAAAACACTGACCTGCCAGTTTCTTTATTTGCGTAGAGAACCGAAGATTCTCCTCAAACCAGACTCCCAAGTTCTTGACTGCCTGTCCCGTGGAACTGGGTAGGGGGTAATCTGGCGGCCAAAGAGCTTCTCTGAACAGTGGAGGAAAGGATCCATATAAGAGAATCTCTGACTTATCCTCATTACACTTTAGCTGAGCTGATGCAAGCCATTTAAATACTGCTGTTAGACAGTCTTTAGCTTGAGTTGGAGTAGTATCAGTATCCTTCCAGGTGAAGAGGAGCTGGGTATCATCCGCGTAAGCGATGATCTTTGCTCCCAGCTCCTCAGCAAGATAAATCAAGGGGTTGACATATAGGTTAAAAAGGAGGGGGCTCAGGGTGGAACCCTGCGGTACTCCAGTAGTCACCTTTTGAGGGGCAGATGAAAAAGGGGGTAGCCACACTTGCTGCGATCTGTCCTCCAGAAATGACTTAATCCAATTCCACGCTAGGCCAGCAACTCCAATCTTTGCGAGGCGGGCTAGTAACAGAGAGTGTGGCACCGTATCGAAGGCGGCAGAGAGGTCTAATAAAATCAGAGCCGCTCTCCCGCCCCCATCCAAACACTCTCTGATAGCTTCAGATATTTCCACAAGCGCCGTCTCTGTACTATATGTAGCTCTGAACCCTGATTGTGCAGGATGGAGAGATCCAGAAGTTTCTACAAAATTAGTAAGCTGCTTAAAAACCGCTTTCTCACACACCTTAGCCACTGTCGGGAGAAGGGAAAAAGGGCGAAAGTTGACAGGATTAGCGGGGTCTAGAGAAGGTTTTTTAAGCAGAGGGAGGAGTTTGGCTTGCTTCCACTCAAGTGGAACAGTGGCGGATTGGAGGGACATACTAATAAGGGTATTAACCTCAGGGTTAACCACTTCTGCAACCGCTGCCAACAGCCGAGCCAGACAAGGATCAGCTGGGGATCCCGATTTCAGTGATTTCAGGATAATCAGTGTGTCATGAAGAGCGACAGCAGAGAATTCAGTCAGGGAGAGAGACGAGCTGGGGGCAACTGGGCTAAAACCAAAGATGTTCTGTGGGAGTAGCTGTTCCTGGCCAGAATTAGGTGACCCAAAACTAGCTTGTATCACCTGGATTTTATCGATAAAGAAGCTCGAACGTTTCTCACACCATATAGACGAAGAGGGTAGGGAAATATCCTCTGCGCAAGGGGTCACAAAGCTTTGAACGATTGAGAAAATCTCCTTGGCATTATTTCTGGACTGGGCTATGCGCTCTGCATAGTGCCGACTTTTAGCCAAACTTATGGAGGCGTAGTATGCTTTATGGGCCTTCCTAAGTGCTATTTTAGCAAGGGGGCAATAGGCCAATCTGCAGCTTCGTTCCATTTTTTTTCAGTATCTTTTTTGCTCTTTGAGCTCACTTGAAAACCAAGGCTTGGAGGGGGAGATTCTAACCCGCTTAGAGGAGCAGGGCGGGGCTAGGTATTCCACCGCCTGCAAGAACCAACTCTTGAAGTTCTCCGCTGCTCCGCCCAGTTTGGTGGAAAGAGGAGGGCGAGAATCTAACAGAGCTAAGCTTAGGGCCGAAGGGTCAATTCTATGTGAGGGTCTACCTTGCACATGCCTACTTGGTACATGGGGCGTCTGAATGGTCCATGAGAATTCGATCAGGAAATGATCTGACCAAGTTACTTGGAGGGGCTCTTTAACACATAGGGGAAAATTGCAACAAACCAGATCTAAGGTATGTCCTCCCCGATGCGTGGGGGAGTTAATCCATTGAGTGAGTTGGGCAAGGGTCAGTGAGTCACATAGCTCCCTAGTGTCACTCGCCTCTACACAATCCATATGGATATTAAAATCTCCAAGAAGTACGGAATTAGAAAATTGTAGCGCCCGGGGGACAATAACTTCAAGGGCCTTCAAGAAAGCACCTGTGGGGCCTGGGGGCCTATATACCACAGTGCCGCCCAGCATGAAATGAGGCGAGATAATAATAGAGAAGTCGAGAGCCTCTCCTTCTCCAATTCCGGTGGTCTCGCCACGGCGAAAGGTCCACTTGTCTCTAAACACCACTGCTATACCTCCACCTCTTCCCACTTTCCGATCAGCCCTGGAGATCTTATACCCCCTTGGAATGGAGAGTTCAATGGCAGGGTTTGAGAACTCATTAAGCCACGTTTCTGTTATAAAAAATAAATCAAATTGCTCATCAGAAAGAAGATCGTAAATTTCCTGGGCATGTTTGACCAATGAACGGGCATTGATCAATGCAGCCTGAATGATGAGTCCCGTAGTGGTGCTGGGTGTTCGGGAGCCCGGTGGTGCAAAGTTAATGCCTTTAGTGCAGAGACTAAAATCGCAATTCTCACAGGTCATGTTAGAATTATCTTCAATTGCCCACCCGCCGACACACTTACCGCCTTTGTGGCGGACCGCACACAGCTCAGCATGGCTATAAGATAGACAAGGGCCATGCAGATCCACGGAAAAATGGGCAGCATGGCTGGCGCTGCCCGCTTCCGGGTCGCGGACGGGCGCAGACCGGCTTGCCTTAGGCGCGCCTTCGGCGCGTCCGCGCAGCATGCCTATTTGTCAGCATTCCCCAGGAACAACTAGAGCGCTGCCTGCCTAAAATGGCGGCCTCTGTTGTCTACCCCAGGCCCACCCGGAAGAGCAGCAAAAGACCGGCTCCTCTAAAGTGACAAGTGCGTCGGAACAAATCAAATTCAGTCGCCTTCTATTTCACTTCAAATTTCGTTTAAAAAAAAATACAGGATCTATTGTCAGTTTTAAATTCAGTTTTTACATGCAGTTAAAAGCAAATATTTTAAAATGCGCAAGATTAGGTAAACAACATACACAGATGCTAAAACCAAGAACCGCTATACTTTTACGAGCGTTTACACACGGTACACTCTCCCGTTTCAAACAGCTCCTAATGGCACTGGCGTCCGCACAGCGCGCCTATTTGTCAGCATTCCCCAGGAACAACTAGAGCGCTGCCTGCCTAAAATGGCACACATATAGCGTCTCTGCTATCATCAGAGGGCGTGGCCCCATGTAAATGAGGAAATCTCTTTGCCTCTGTGCTCACTGCGTATTATAGATGCGGTTGCAAAGGTAAATAAGTTATCATGGGGAGCACTGTCAGTGTGCCACCTAAAAGGTGGCACACTGTCAGTACGCCCCCTGATGGCAGCCCCCTGGAGCGGGTGAAGGGGGTCTCATATGGACCCCTAGACATCCTCTTGCAGGTGGGTGCAGTCACTCTCCCTTAAAAGTGCAGACAGGTTGCTTCCTGCACAGTGAAACACTAGCGGCTGCTTTAAAGCAGCTCCATATTTCACTTGAATGCACCACCCCCAGGACAGCATGAGTTCATGGCTGCCCTAGGGGCAGAGCATTCAATATAATACAGCGCACTCTCCTTGTTAGCGCACCTTTTGAAAGGTGTGCCCAGCGCTAACAAGGAAAATGCGCCACATTCTATAATATGGCCCCAGGAAGTTAAATTTCAGCAATGCATGCAGGCATCCTCAGTTTGGATGGACTCTAATTTCCTCAAATTGAATTCTGTCAGAAACCTTGGCATCCTTCTTAATAATGACCTGTCAATGATTCCTCGAATATATCATGTTATCTCTTTTTGTTTTACCACTCTAAGACTATTGAGGAAAATTGTTAAATATCTTCCTGAAAATACTTCTAAAGTGATTGTACAAGCTCTCAATATTTCTAAACTGGGTTAAGGCAAGGCACTTTATCTGGACATCTCATCCAGGTTCACCACCCAGCTACAGAGAATACAAAATAAGGTGCCAAGAGCCATTCCTAACCTGCCTAAGCATGCATAAATTTCGACATTCTACAACGTCTCCATATCTAGAAAAGAGACATTTTAAAATTCTTTTGCCTAATCTATATTTCAGTTTATGGATTTGGAACTAGTTATTTTCAGAACTTCTTTCACTAATACTCCCTGAACCACCCCTTCAGTCTTCCAAGGGCAACCTCCTGCTAGTCCTACACATACATTTCTATTGATTCGGTGGGTGGGCCTTCTATTTCTTCAGTCCAAAAAGATGGAACGCCCTCACTCCTCAATTAAAATTAGAAGAAAACGTGTCATTTTTCAAAAGGAAGCTAAAGACCTGTTTTTTAACTGCCATTCTCTACGTTCTCTGTGTCAGCCGTGGCCCACTTCGTCATGGTGCTAGTGCCAGGTTGCTATTATTTAGGTATAGGTGCGCTATGTAAGTACAGTTAACAAAACACCTATAATTACCTTAACAAAACACTTTTAATTAAATTAAATTATGTGCTGTAAAACTTTATTTTATCAGTTCTATGTTAAAAGTAAATATTTTCAATTATTTTATGTTTATATTTTACATTTAAATAGTTGTAATTGTTTTAAGAACAATATACTTTAATAATTTTTCCTATACTATTGCATAGGGAGATTTACGCTCACAAATTTAGTCTTGCATGTCTCCACCCCTGAGCTCAAGGGTTGGAGACTTGTAGGTTTACATTTAAGTGTAAATCTACACTCGTAAATGATGACTAGCACAAAAGCACAGATTTACACCTAGGTGCAAGACTAGATTTGAACATCAGTAAATGTACACCCTTACAATTACATTTGTGAATAGGTCCTACAGTGTGTTGAATGTTCACACAATATTTTCTAATCTAAATGTCAATGACTACACTGTCTGCTTTTAACAAGGAAACTCTTCTGCAAAAACTATAATCAGATACTTCGACCAAAGCATATCCAACATCTGGGCCAGCATGAACCGCTCTTCCAAGGAAAGACATCAGCTTCTACAACAAGTCCTTCAGCTCATACTAAGCACACAACCTTTCCTTCTCTGTTTACAAAACCCAGAAAGTTCACACCCCTTGACACATTGCACACCGATGGTAGCACATTTGAACCCAGTCCCAATAATAAGCCTTTCTTTGCTTCACATATGAAAGTGTATGTCATGTCATGTTCTAATTAGAGTGGCACAACATACAAATAGGAATGCACAGTTATTTTATTTTACAAGCACATCAACAGAAGTGCCCTCCAACTTCACTTCTTTCAGCCTGAGCCAATATCACAACAACCACAAACTGGCACAACTAGCTAATGCAGCACACCCTCTATGGCAATGGTAAGAGGCAGCCAAGAGGGTACTATATATGAAAGCATCTCTGCCACAGACTGAAACACGGTAAGAAAGACAAACACCTCCAGGTCAGCAAGATAACCAGGGGCTAATGTTCATTTAATATTACCTTGTACTTGATTGGCGGGTGAAGGTCAGAGATGAATGGAGAGGAGGAGATGTAAGCACAGCAATCTACCAAGTCTAGCTGACTCTATATTTCTGGGCAGTGCACCAAATACATTAAGACATGCTGTTAAAGGAAGTGTGACCCACAAAAGGATGTCATATTAGCACTGTAAATTGTATTGGTGCCAGGAGGAGGGCTGGGCAGTTCCCAGCAAAGTCTGCAGGGAGGTGAGGGAAGTTCACATTTTACACCATAATGAAATGGAAATGGCCAAACAGTTCCTATGTAACCATTACTACAACAAAATATATGTCCAGAAATACCAGGGCTACTTTGGCACATTTTTGTTGCATCAACTGATAAGGTAACTTTGATGCAAGATGGAAGGGGCCACAAAACTTTCTTAAATTGTGGACAATTTACCATTTGTCACCGCTAGCACTCTCATGCCTAATGGCCCAATTCCTTTGCTAATTTTGATCTTGCATCATAGTTCCTCAAAATATGATTTCAAAACAGTCTTTACATGGGTAAAATCTCAATGACCACACTTGTATTTTCAGTTCCTTTTGAATTTATTTTCTTATTTTTCTGCAAATTTAAAACCAAGCACATTTTAGTTGACTTCTAATTACTGAACTAGCTAATTCTATGTATATTTCATCCAACAAAGAAATTCCATTTGTAATTATTATCTAGGAAATTGGCATTTTATCTTCATCTGCTTTCAGACACCTGCTTTAGTGATTTGAACAACTGACAAGAGGCAACATGCAGACATTGGAGATTTAGAACCAACCAGTCACAGGCAGGTGCATCAGTCAAGACAGACTCCATTGGTGTGCTAGCCACACATATAGGCCCATTCAGATCTAGACTGCCATGGATGTTGTTCATTTCTATTTGTCTCTGCCTCAATAACAGATATGCATCTGCATTCAGGGGTTTCATTAAGTACAACCAATAACATGTTTCTCAGATTAAGATCCAAGCTCAATATTGTGATTTGCCCTGTTTTTGATATATATTGTGCCACACATTGTTGGCCACAAGAAACAACTGACTTGGGCATAATGCCATGCCACCCGAAGCCTGTTCTTTTTCTCCCTATGAACTGTGTCCTTGAAGTCCTTCTCCCTATGAATTTTGTCCTCTGATTCACAATTATTTTTCAGTTCTGTACCGCTAGCCGCAACTTCATCAAAGGAAGGGATGATAACAGAGTGCCATTTAGAAGGGTATTGCTAGCGCTGAGCCTCTGGGATCTGAGAGTGCATTGTTCATAGGTATGGATGAGTATAAGAAATGAATGCATGGAGGAGGTGTGAGAAGTAGGGACAATAACTATTTTGGCCATTTGTGGGTCACAGAGTTTCAAGAATGGGCAAATAATTGACAAGTCGAAGAGCGGACTCAACTGTAGGAAATATACTAGGGGAGAAGATGTTTGGACAGGAGCTGGGGCAGACCAGGTAATAAAGTCAGATACATACAATCACATCAGGCAAATATATCAACAGAAAACTGTAGGCATGGCCAGCGTTTGACTATCAAAGAATGATAGCCTGCTCAGTGCAGTTTCTAGATATCAATGTTTCCTATATGGTTGACATGGGTCAGGGGGGGAAATAAATGCATATATTGCAGGCTTAAGTAAGTAGGGAACCAAACAACAGCAGGCCCTAATTTGACAAGACCTAAAGAGACATTATGTTCAGTGCTTACTTTTGTCACAATGTGGGACCACCCCTTTGAGCTGCAGGGATCAGATTTCTACCCCCACCCCGCAATGCCCGGCCATTGTTCATGCAATGCTGTGTGGGTAGTGTTTTCTGGTCATGCTTTGTCCCTCTAGGGGAGTTCAAGGACTCAGTGAAATGCCAAACCCTCTTTCATGAATGAATACAACAGTCAAAAGAGCAATAAAAAATATGGGGTAACAATTTAAAGTGTTTTTACTCAAACCTAAGTCTAGTGAATAAAATATGAATGGCAACCACACAGAATGAGAAAATAAATGCAGCAATGCATGACATGGCCAGCAAGTACAATATGAACAGTCCTGACATAGTTAGTAGGTTTCTAGCAGCCTAACACCCTCTCACCACTTCTAAGATCTATGCTAGAATTTAGCAGAAGCCGAAAATAGCAACCCTATGAATCGAATGTCCTAAAATGGATCGCACATTATACCTTTGTTAGGGAGAAATAGCTGCTTAGATATTATCTCTCATAGCCCTTGCCTGAAAATGAGAAGCAATGCCAAGCTGAAGGCCACTTCTCTGTGATGCTTTCAGAGCCCTAGATCAACCCACAAATGCAGCTTGTTTGCAGCAAACAGGTGCGGCCCACTGGCCTGGTAGTTTAGTCGCAAAGCCTCTACAAATTTCATAGCACCTGATTGCCAGTTGATTTTAAATTTGGTGACACTAAAGTCCCAATAAGACAAAATAAGTTTGGCAATGAATCTGTAATTTCAATTCACATTGTGAAATTTTAGCCTCCGCAGTAAACGTCCATATTAACATGGCAGCAACCATAATATAAATAACGAAAATATGTCAGCCTAGATAGGAGGTAGACATGAAGCTAACACTTCTGTGAGGGCCATATGTATCAAGCATTATTGCGATCGCAAATGCTGAGATTCGTAAAAATACAGCGTTTGCGATCGCAAAAATGCCCACTGCGATGTATGAAGCATGATCGCAGTGCAAAAATGCCAATCGCAATAATAGCAATTCGCATTTTTCTGCGAAGGAGTTTCTGCGAATAAAATTGCGAATTCGCATTTTGCACCATTTTACCTTGCGAATATCGCAAATTAAGAAATCGCATTTTGCCAATTCGCAACGAAATGTATTAAAAAATCGCAAATTGCGATTTTGTGAAATTCGCTATTTTGCACCTCGCAATTACCACCAACTCAGAGCAGGTGGTAACCAGGTGCAACCTATATAAACTGGCCCAGAATGCCACAGTGGTTTTTCACAATGGCTGCACTGTACGTCATTGCGAGGAGGCTGAGGAACAGAGCTGCTGCCCAGGGAAGGAGGCGCCAGGAGAGGATATTCAGGGCACGCATCACCTTGTTAATGCAAACTCCAGAGGAGATACAGGAGAAATACAGGCTGCACCCAGACAGCATCCTAGATCTCATTGAGGAGTTGAAGCCCATGCTAGAGCACCTCACACGCATGACACGCACCATCCCCACCCATGTGCAGGTCCTCTGCTCACTGCATTTGCTTGCGTCTGGGAGCTTCCAGGGGGTCATAGCAGAAGCAGGAGGGGTCACACAGAGTAGCCTTTCGCGCTTCTTTCATACGTTCCTGGATGCCATGATGCTGCGGATGCATCACCACATCCAGTTCCCAAACACGCAGCAGGCACTCGACCAAACCAAGCAGGGGTTCTACCAGATCGCCCGCTTCCCCCATGTCATCGGCTGCATCGATGGCACCCATGTCGCCCTCTCCCCTCCATCCCAGACTGAGTATGTGTATAGGAATCGGAAATGCTATCACTCCCTGAATATTCAGGTAGTCTGCAATGCTGCCCATGTAATCACAGACATTGTGGCCAAGTATCCAGGGAGCACACACGATTCCTACATCTTCCGCCACAGTGGGCTACACCGTCGGCTCGTGGCTGGCGAGTTCGGAGATGGCTACTTACTGGGTAAATGCATGGCTCACATCCATACATGGGATGAAGGACAGGACAGGGAGGGCAGTGTGTGACCCATGTTTTTCCCACCCTGCAGGTGACAGTGCGTATGCGGTGAGGGAGTACATCCTGACGCCCTATCTCAATCCTACAACTGCTGCCGAATGGCGATTCAACAACGCCCACAGGTCCACACGTGGTGTCATCGAACGCACATTTGGCATCCTGAAAAGCCGCTTCCGGTGCCTCCACAAGAGTGGTGGTGCCCTACAATACAGCCCGCAGACCTGCTGCAAAATCGTGGTGGCTTGTGCAATGCTGCACAACATAGCAACAAAGAAGGGCACCCCAGTGGAGCTGACCGACTCAGAGTCGTCGGACGAGGAGGGACCAGCTCCCCGTGCAGGACCAGCAGGTGGTGTTGGGGCAGCTGCCGGATGCCAGAGACGGCAGGAGATTACGCGCAACTATTTCTAGGTGAGCAATAATGACACAATGCAAGGTATTGGTGCACAACTGTGTTTATTCCCTTCACAGCAGGAAAGTTAACTTCACACAGCCTGATGTGCACACTATGTCAGACAACAGTAGGTAGCACTTGTTCACACCACAGTGCAAGTCTTCCAACATAATATGAGTCAATATGCAATGGGTTGCCTCACCCAGTGCTATGTCCCACTCATGCCACTTCAGCGCCGGCGTGCACGGCTTGTTGCTCCTCCCGCAGGGTTCACACCGTCCTCCCCTGTGCCATCGTGTGATCTCCCCTGACGCGCGCTGCGACGTCTGTCTTGTGGGAGGGGGGGAGTGATGCTGCTCCTGCTGGACTGCCCATCTTCTTCCAGTGAACTGAGGGGTCCCGTCCCACCCATGGCTGCTGCCCGCAGCTGATCCACAGCATGCGTGACCTGCACAAGCCCCCTTGCGACATCCTGGCTGCAGTGCTGACACAATGACGTGCCAGCACAGATGTGGCTGTGGACATACGGTTCACTGCCTTGGTGTAAAGGTCCTGCCGCTTGTAGTAGCGCTGTCTCTCTCTGCGCCTGTCTGCGCGGTCTCGCCGCATCTCCGCGCACATCGCTTCCATTGTGCTAGCCATGGCCATGACACCATCCCTAATTTGGGTCAGATTAGTGTTTTGTGCTGCTAGTTTGCGCTGCATTGATTTCATTGCCTTTGCTTTCAGGCGCTGTACGTGAAGCATGTTGGCCTCGAGGCCGGCAAATACTGTTCCTTCGCCTGCATCAGCGGTGCTGGTGGATGGACGGGCCCTGCGCCAGAACAGGATTCCTGTTGTGTGACGTGCAGGGGACTGTGCTGTGCGTGTTGGACCATGCTGGCCCTGGACTGGCTGCTCATCGCCACTTGTGTCATCTGCATCTGCCTCCAATGGTGTAAGTGGTGGTACAACACGGCGCCGCCTTTGTCTCACAGAGCTCACTGGTGAGCCCTCATCATGCTCCTCTGGCCCTGACTGTTGTCCTGGTTGGGATTCCTCCTCCCCTTCTGCCATGTGTTCCTGTGTCACTGGAGCTGCTGTGGATGCAAATGCACATATTAATTTGCTATCCTGCCTCACATTTTTTTAGCAATAAATGTTTCATTTGGGAGTTACATGTGTCCTATCTGTCTGTTTGTTGCCTCTCATGATGCACACATTCTGAATGTGCCTTGCTGGGTGTCACTGCTCCATTGCTTGTTAGATGTGACTACAGGTCCCAGAATGCATTGTTGGGTGTGCTGGCCTGCTTGCACTGGAGTAGCAATGATGTTTGGTGCCTGTGTCTTTCCTGGGTGTGTGGGTGGTGTGGTGGGGTGTCAGGGGAATGTTAGCATGCTTCTTACCTTGTCTGGTGCCTGGGGGCTCCGAGCTGTCCAAGTCAGCCACGCCACTCACACTCTCCTGCAGCAGGGTGCTCTCCACCAACTCCTCGAGAGGGGTGGGATCTGTTGCGGTGGATGTCCCACCACCGGTCTTACGTGCCTCAGCCAGCCTGGTAGCCACCTTTTCTTTGGACCTATTGCGCATATCATACCACTGCTTCCTGAGTTCTTCTACGGTGCGGTGGGAGACGCCAATGTCATTTACCTTTTCTTGTATGCCTGCCCAAATTTTCCTCTTGCGTGCCTCAGGCACACGCAGTGATGTCTTCCCAAAAAGTAGTTCATGACTTTCAGCCATTTCCTGTATGAGCACCTCCAGCTCCCTTTCACTGTATTTGATTTTCCTTTTCCGTGCATTCTCCTCCCTCTCCTTCTCCTGGGGATCCATTGCTCCTTCTCTGAATGGCACAGCACAGTACTTTCCCTCTCCTCCCAGCCTCTCACTCAGCTGTTGGCAATCAGGTGCAGCATGGCCAGTCACACTTCCTGGTTGTGATGTCATCAAGCTGCACCAGATTTGCCGAATCGCTAAATTTGCGATTTCTTAATTGCGATTTCGCAATTAAGAAATCGTTATTTAGGTATTCGCTTTCCTGTTTTGCGATATTTGGCAAATTGCAAACCATTACCGAATATTTTGATACAACGCGGTTTGCGATTCTTAAATTGCGATTCGCAAATTTTCGCAATTTGAGAATCGCAAATTGTCATTTTGATACATATGGCCCTAAGTGTCTAAACCTTCAAACTCTCTAATAAAAAGAGAAAAAAGGTTTTGCAAGCCAGCATATGACAAAATAAAATGTTAAAACAGGCCCTTTCACAGTGTTCATGACTCTTGGACACTGCACTTCAGGCTAGGATCTATCCATTACCCGTGGACTTACCTTCATTTCTTCCATACTGTCCTGCCATGCCTTGCATGCCATGCTGATTTCCCTTTCTCTGGTATAGTTAGACCCGTACAGTCCTGTCCATTCCTGCTTTCCTCATCTGTTTGGTAAGAAAGATTCATCATGCCCTGGCTGTTTGGAAATACTGGTTTTGAATCTTGCACACTCTCTGATTTACCTGACCTTCCTGCCATTATGTCCACAGAGTGCTGTGAATACTGCCTCCCCAAACCCAGTAATTTGTATTTTGACTGGAGTTTGGAAAATGATCTATAGCACTAACAAGGAAAGATGCATGATCAGGACATAAAGGTTGTTGTCCCCCATCATGTCTGGACCCAAGCCAAGGATGAAAGAAGAAGATCTGTGCTGTACCTTTATAGAAGAAATCTATATGGACTTTCGGAGAGAAGAGAGTTCTATGCTGACCTGGAGGACAAGCACAGGACCATCTGACTGAAATTTAATTGGAGTCTCAAGGGCATTTTCCTGCAATGCCTGAACTGATGCCATAAGTATTACGTGAGGTCAAGAAGGTCTTTGCATCCTCAAATGACTGAGCCTGTTGGTGAACCTGCACTACCCGTTGACACACCTTACTTGATAGGACATCTTAGGAATCTTTTCTCAGCCTGATTGAAAAACGTTGTTCTTCCGATTTATTTTAGGTCCTGTTGGCTAAGGTCTGTTGCCCTAATTTAAGGACTGTTTGACCATTCTCCTTGTGCCTGGCATGCAAGCAATTGAGACACCTCTGAGCACTGATGCAGCTGTCTGCAACAGTGTCATCTTTGTTACAACCTTGATTTTGGCATAAGATCTCAGCAGGCTTGAACACATAGCGTTACTTCCCTTGCACTCAGCGCTTCAGAGAAACTAGGACAAAGGCAACTGTACTTTGCTATCAATATACTTTAACATTCTCTGTGACATCTAGATTAATTGAGAAATAGGGTCAAATAAATGGGTTGCAACGGTTTTCATAGATTGCTGTAGGCCCAAGATAGCCAGCATATGTAGCATTTAATTTTAGCATGTTTTTGGGTAAACATTATAAAACTGTTCATGGTCATAGGGCAGTCCTAGAAGGTGCAATAACCTTTTAACTTTCTATCTTGATGATCATGATAAAGTTTCTGTTTCACATAAATACCTTTCTATAACAATGACAGTTTCCATACTATAGAAATGATAAAGAACACTATATTTTCTAAAGTAATATCTCTTACTGGAGGTTGAATTTTTTTGTATGTGATTACTGGGACGCAGCTCTAATTTTCTGGTGCCTGGTGGAGTCTGTGCCTGTGCAGGGACCCGGTGTCCCACAACACCGTGGAGCAAGGAGAAAGGAGGGGGAGCTTGCAGGCAGCACTCCCGCGCTGCGCTCTGAAAAGCGCTGTTTACTTACCGCGGGACGCAGCTCTAGTTTTCTGGTGCCTGGTGGAGTCTGTGCCTGAGCAGGGACTCTGTGTCCCACAACACCATGGAGCAAGGAGAAAGGAGGAGAAGCTTGCAGGCAGCACTCCCGCGCCACACACTGAAAAGTGCTGTTTACCTCCCGTCAGAGCCCAGAGGAGGCTGGGCTGGGCCACCCCTCTTTGTCTGCTGAGTCCGGATCTTTGGGCCACGGGGTTGGAGATCCACGGCAGAGGCGGCTTTTAGGGAATCTCACCAGTAAAGATCTTCATGGGGCAGTATCCTGATCTTACAGCAAGAGCAGGTAGGAGGCTGCTCTCTTATTTCTTTGTATTGTCTGTTGCCTCCCCTATCTGTTCCGGCTCGAATTCCTGGCTATGGTTACGATTATTGATTTGGCTTACATTGTCCTTCTCGGTAGACACTGTGGGATACTGTTGGACAGACATAGGGAAACGCAAAGCAGCCGGCAGTAACAACGATGGACTCTTTCCTTCAAAGGGCAGCAGGGATCCTTGATAAAGAGATAGAACTGGTGGCCCGTCGACTTTCTCACTCCCCTTCAAATCAGCCTCTTCCTAGTCCCTCAAGAGCTTCCTCATTTTGGACCAGATCCAGATTTAGGATCCCTTCCTTCATCTTCTAGACAGGAATCAGGTGGAGTGCCTGGTTCCTCCGACACACTGGTTAATAATATCCGGGTTGAGTTACCCTGCTCTACTGTGCGGAATGAGGGTATTACTATGTGCCCGGCTATTCATCCATCAACCCCAGCAGGGAGCACTAGAGCACGGCTAGGACCTGGAGTTAAAAGAAAATGTCCTTTGATCGGGGGAAGAGCTAAACGTCTAAGGTCAGAGGGGACGCAGCATAGCGCCCACAAGTTGCAAGCTCTGACCAAGGATGATATGGCGGCCATGATGGAAGGTTTTTTGGGCTCTTTGCTGGCGAGCATGGACCTAAAACTGGACCCAATGAAGCAACGTCTAGCTAATATAGAGCTAGAACTTTTCAGGCTCAATCAGCATAACCCAATGGGCGATATCGTACATCACGGTGGACCAGTGGGGTTATCTGACTGTTCTCATACAGAGGGCTATAGGCGGCCTGGTCAGGGTATAAGGGGACAGGGGGAGTCATCATCAACATCCTCAGTGTTGGGTAGTACAAACCAACCCTTTCAGTTCCTGGCAGATTCTGGCTCATCGGCAATAGGGACAAAGGGGGGGGGGGTGCATTGAAAAATCCTAGCTCAAGAGTTTGTTCGGGGCCTGCCAAGCCCACACCGGGCGACAAATGGAGAGGCGGGGAGGCCAGCTCAGGGGCTGGGGAATTAGGTTCCTTGAGGCAAAGGTCAATTACCCTACATCTCCCACCGTAATCCACACCGTATGTAGTGGTGTTGGGGAACGTACCTGTGCTTCCTTTAGGTGCTTCAGAAGACTTTTATCAACTAAAGAATAAAGTCCTACATTGGTTGAACTCTAACATGGCATTGGGATTAAGGGGGGAGAGACTCATCAACATGGTGCTCAGTCACGTGGGTTGGGAGGTCAAATATTTTTTCGATGGAGACTGTGTTATCATCAATTTTAATAGACCTCATGTGGCAGAGAGAATCCTGCTTGCAGCTAACCCAAGTAAACCTAGAGGTCCCGTCTCGACCATTGTGGCACTCCCCTTGGAGCACATTTACAGACCCTCGAGCATTGTGACACTGCCTAGTGAGACGAATTCGTGGAGGTTCCCTGTTCATGCCCAGCCTGGTTGACAGATGGCGACTCACGATATACCCCTTTTTAATAGTTTTGCACCATTGGAATCGCTGGACACTCGTGATTGACTCCCTGTGGTTGATGTAGTGGAGCCATCAAGCCCTAGATCTCAGATGGCTCGTGGCTCTCAAGTTGGACTGTTGGATGGCAAGGCCTGTAAATTTGTATCATGGAACAAAGCCGGGCTGGCAAGCAAGTTCTCTGACCCAGGCTGGAGCCTATTTATAAAAAGATTCGATGTGATATGCCTACAGGAAACGTGGGCTATCAAGAACAGCTTTTTTTTTAGAGGGATACAAGACTTATTTTGTGCCTGCCACCCCCTCGAGGGCTGGAAGACCCAAGGGGGGTTTGGTAGTCTACGTTTCCTTAGCAGTTCAATGTAGATTGGTGTTGTTGCCTACTGATAGCCCTTGTTTGCAGGCCCTGTCATTCTCCTGCGGGTCAAGGTAATTTGTTGCTACTGAAATTTTATATCGCTACTTCTGCCTTTTCTGATGTGTGTAATATTTCTGCGTTGGGCTTCTTTCTAAGAAATATGAACACTAATACCCTTCGCTATAGTGACCTTATCCTCGCAGGAGACTTCAACATTCACCTATGTGGGGATCCGAACAGTTCGGATTCCAACGATATGGGCTGTCCTAGCTTGATGGGTATGCACTTAAAACATACTAAACAGGGAGATATCCTTAATATCTTAGTAAATAAGTTTGACCTAACCACGGCCATGTGCATGCTGGACCGAGGTAGAAAGCCTATCATCCCCACCTTTACAGGGAGGGGATGTGATTCGTTTATTGATTTTATCTTTGGTTCAACCCCCCTTCTTTCACTTACTTTGGACTTTTCCTTAGAAGAAAGTATCTTCAGTGAACATAACCCCTTGTGCATTAAGATTAGCTGGCCTCCATTAGCTAATATTAGGATGAAAGAAGGGAGGGAGGCACTACAAGCTACGGATGGGGGCAGAAGGCTAAGTTGGGCACAGATAATCCGGGATCTTTTTTAGGAGTCCTTTTTAGCAGGTGCCACAAGGAGTTGGCAATCTGTACAACCCTGCAGGCAGAGCCGGAGGACATTTTGGAGGCTTTTTCGGTCATTTCCTGTACTATAGAAGATCTACTAAAGGCTCCGTCTCAACGGCCCCAGGCCCCTAAATGGTTGATCACAAATGCTCTCGTGCAGCTGGGAACTTGAGGGAAGTATTAGGCACTAAACCAAGGGACCCAGTTTTGGTAAAGGCCTGTAGAAGGCTGTATAAAGCCGAAATAGAAAGGCGCAAGGCCGAGTTGAAGGGAGGAGGCCTGGAGTGAGCTCTCCGAGGCAAGTACCCTAACGAACAGCTCCAAGATTTGGAGCATTGTAAATAGTCCTTTTTTGGCAGGAGATGCTGCACAGGCTCTTGATGCTCACATCACAGAAGATGAATGGGTAAGTCACTTCGAGGAAATGTTCCAATGCCCACCAGACGCAAGTGCATCCTGTGGAATAGGAGAAGGGAATTCTGCTTTAATAATTACACCTGAGGAAGTAAGGAAGGGCATTGTGGGGTTGTCCAGAAATAAGGCACCAGGACCAGATGGGATCCCCCCGGACCTTTATATTTCCAATTTGCAGTTGTGGGTGCCAGCCCTAACCTCAATTATTAATGCAGCTATTAGAGCAAACCCCCCCGGTTCCTGGGCCACATCCACCATTGTCCCAGTCTTTAAAAACTGTATCAGAGATAGCACCCACTGTTACAGGCCCATCTCCCTGCTGGATTCAGTGGTTAAGGTGGTTGGACACATTTTACTGGATAGACTGACCAATTGGGCAGTTGAAAATAACATCCTAGAAGAGGTCCAATATGGTTTCCGCCCAGGGAGGTTAACAGTGGATCAATGCTTGAAACTGTTTATGATCCTTAACAAGGATCACTGACACAATATCGACAACAGAAATGTCGACCTACAAAAATATCGCGACAAAATATCGTTGTCAAAAATATCGACCTCCTATCTACATAATGGTAAGTACAAAAATATCGGAAAAATATCGTTGTTAAAAATATCGTTGTTAAAAATATCGTTGTTAAAAATATCGTTTTTTTAAAATGTTTAAAAAATAATGTAAAATAAATTAAATAATACATATAATTAAAAAAACATAGTTAGAATTATTAAAAAATGTTTAAAATTATAAGTAATAAATATAATGTAAAAATAAATTAAACATACATATATATAACATATAATATATATATTTACTTAATAATATTAATAAATAATTATTTTAATAAATTATAAAATGTTAGAAACATATTAAAATTATAAATACATATATATGTACATACACCTGTAAAATAACAATAATAAAATATATATATAATAAATTTAAATATTCCCACTCCAGCAAGTACAACAGTAGGGAAAGTGTTGGATAGCGGAGGGGAATAATTTACTATTCCCACTCCAGGGAGTGCAACAGTAGGGAAAGTGTTGGATAGCGGAGGGGATAAAATTACTATTCCCACTCCAGCGAGTGCAACAGTAGGGAAAGTGTTGGATAGCGTAGGGTAACAATTACTATTCCCACTCCAGCAAGTGCAACATTAGGTAAAGTGTTGGATAGCGAAGGGGAATAATTTACTATTCCCACTCCAGCAAGTGCAACAGTAGGGAAACTATTGGATAGCGGAGGGGAATAATTTACTATTCCCACTCCAGTTAGTGCAACAGTAGGGAAAGTGTTGGATAGCGTAGGGGTAAAAATTACTATTCTCACTCCAGCGAGTGCAACAGTAGGGAAAGTGTTGGATAGGGGAGGGGAATAATTTACTATTCCCACTCCAGCAATTGTTACAGTAGGGAAAATGTTGGATAGCATAGGGAATAAAATGTACTATTCCCACTCCAGAGAGTGCAACAGTAGGGAAAGTGTTGGATAGCGGAGGAGATAAAATTACTATTCCCACTCCAGCGAGTGCAACAGTAGGGAAAGTGTTGGATAACGGAGGGGAAAAAAATTACTATTCCCACTCCAGGGAGTGCAACAGTAGGGAAAGTGTTGGATAGCGGAGGGGTTAAAATTACTATTCCCACTACAGCAAGTGCAACAGTAGGAAAAGTGTTGGATAGCGGAGGGGAATAATTTACTATTCCCACTACAGCAAGTGCAACAGTAGGGAAAGTGTTGGATAGCGGAGGGGAATAATTTACTATTCCCACTCTAGCAAATTAATTAGCATTAATTAACCAACAATTGATAATTAAAAATAAATTACCTCCCACCATATTCCCCTATAAATGACACCACCAATGTCGTAAAGCATGACACAATTAACATAATTAATTAACAATTAATTACTCAATTAATAACAATTAACAAGCAAATAAAAAACAATTATTAATAAATTAATTCACACAATTAACACTATAAAACAACATTAAATAAATATTATAAAAAAAATATTAATTAATTAATTATAATTAAATTACTTCCCACCCTACTCCCCTATAAACCCACAACCCGCTCCTAAAAGAATGACACAATTAACATAATTAACAATTAATTAATAATTATTAACGACCAGTTAATAAATAATTAATATTAAATTATTTTCCACAATTAACAATATTAAATACATAAATATTAATTATTAAAAATATTAATGAATTAAATAAAATTAAATTACTTCCCACCCTACTCCCCTATAAACCCACAACCCGCTACGGAACTAAAACGCAAAATGTAATTAAAAAACAATTAATAACTTCTAAACATTATTAATAAATGTATTATAATTAAATTACTTCCCACCCTATTCCCCTATAAACCTACAATCCGCTACGGAACTAAAACGCAAAATTTACTTAAAAAAAAAATAACTTTTAAAAATGTAACACATATATTAAAAAACAAATGCAATACTTACACAAAAAAATAGAACACATACATTTAAAATACACACTAAAATACATAACACTAACTAAAACAATGATATTTTTAACAACGATATTTTTGCAAACGATATTAATGACTTCGATATTTTTAAAAACGATATTACTTACCTTAAACTTGATATTCTTGACAACGATATTCTGACAGTCGATATTTTTGTATTACGATATTGTGCACTTGATATTAGTGCAAGTCGACATTTACAACTCGATATTATGTCTGTTTACCCCTTAACAAGTACACAGTTGCCCGCCCCGGTACCATTTATCTGGCCTTTATGGACCTGTCCTCGGCGTTCAATCGTGTGTACAGAACTAAGCTTTGGGAGACTTTGTCAATCTTGGGGAAGACAAAAATATTGTCCTCTTCTTACGAGATCTTAATAGGGGCACTAAAGCGGAGGTACGTTACAACAAAGATCTTAAGGTCACTCTGCAGTTTTCAATCCAGAGAGGGGTGCAGCAGGGCTGTATATTGGCCCCTTTTTTATTCAACTTATGTATTAACAACCTGGACCTAGTGGACACAAGGTGGATTTCCCCCAGGTGGGACGGTGAGGTCTGTTGGTATCATTGTACGCTGACGACGCCGTCCTCATGGCCCGGACCGCGAGGGGGCTTCAAACGTTGCTTAACTCCTTCGTGCAATTTATGGAAGATCGGGACCTGTTGGTTAACAACTCTAAATCATATGTGATGCAGGTGGGACAAAGCCTTAGGAAGTCCTTTACCTTTAAGGTCGGACCATTCCAGTCTCAAAGACTAGTGTTTTTTTCCTATCTGGGAGTTAGCTTGGATGCTAATTTGAACTGAGGCCGTTAAAGAGCAGAAAGCAAGGGGAACTTTTAAAGGCAAATGCTGCTATTTTGAACTTTGCCTATCATTTGGGCAGAAGGCCGATAGGGGCACTCTTGCAAATTTATAGGGCCAAGTGCATTGCATTGGTGGCATATGGCAGTGAAATCTGGGGTTACATTTCTCACAAAGAGCTACAAATAACTGAAAACAACTTCTTGAGACTGCTCTTAAGCGTACCCCAGGACACTTCCACTTTCATAATACATGAAGAGCTGGGCATGGCCTATCTTTCTGACCTGTTGTCCTTCCGCCCCTAATCCTTATGGATAAAAATTTGGCTAGGTAACGGGACTTCTCTAAATAAAGAGATATTAAAGGATTGCATGGCTCTCGACCATGCTCATTAAATTCCCTGTCTCAATTACATACATGAGGGTTTTAGGAGTCTAGGAAGAGCAGATCTCTTTTGCAACCCGGAATCAATCAGCAGGAAGGACCTGGTCTGGGTTAAGAGGCCTTTTTTAAACAGTGGTTGACAGACAGGGAGGATCGTGAGCTAAGAAAGCCCAGTGTACGTAGATTCATCATATTGAAAACAGTTCAATTTAAGGAACTATATCTCCGAGGGCTGTCTAGCTCTTACGATCGTTTTTTATTGACCAGGTTCCGCTTTCACCTGTTCCATCTCCTTCTCGCCTACCCACGTGGGCAGAGTAAAGGTCAGAATCTGTTGCCGTGTAACTGCGACGGAAAGTTTCCACAGGATATGTCCCACTTTTTAATGTTTTGTCGTTTTTATGAGCTACCAAGGAAAACTTATATCATCCCCATTTAAAAAGGCAAATTTTAGACAAGTGTGTCCCGCTTTCATTTGTTTATCAATGCTTTCAGGGAATGCTGTATTCCATGTTCTTAGTTTTTTAAAGTCCGCAGTTAGGCTTAGATCTAGTTGTGATTAATTGCTGAGGGTGGATCAGGGATTGACGTGATGTCATTTTGGTATTCCCTTTTACCTTGTATTTATCTTTATTTTTAATTATGTGCATTTTATTGAAACAGTGTATCTTACGACAAATGTTCTACAGATATGGCGTCTTAGTAGATGCTTTGTATACTTGACTTTTATGGTTTTTTACAAAAGCCAAATAAAGTGTTGTTGTTGTTGTTGTTAATTACTCTGTTCTGTTATCACCTCCAGGGGTGAGTATTGTCTGGTCTGCTGTACTTCCCTTTGAGAGCCAAGTGCACAAAAGAAGCTATTTGCCATCTGACTACAGTACAACAACACCTGATGTCATGTGACATCAGCCAAAAATTGCAGTGCCCACCACAAATACTGCTCAGTAACATCTGCGACATAAGCAATAAATGTCATTGGCACTGAACAGTATATTCTGACTGCCTGTTTATTGCAAATGTGAGTTATCACCAAGCAGCGCATCCACAGTTTATGAATGATACTATATATACATTTAACTAGTGCTCAATTTGTGCTAGTGAGTTGCTGGTGCTGATCATGGCACTCATTTTGGTGGCCCGAGACTTAGCACCTGATTTAGATTTCTGCGGACAGGTTACTCCGTCACAACGGTGTCCGATATCCCATCCGCCAAAATATAAACCTCATTATATCCTATGAGACTTATATTTCGGCTGACGGGATATTCGTCACCATTGTGACGGAGTAACCCGCCTGCCAAGATCTAAATCAGGCTCTTAATTTGTCATCATCCAGCTTTGACCCAGAGCAGGAGAGACAAGGCAGAAAATAGAAAGAAGGAGGAAGAGAAAGATAGGAAAACAGTGACAAACCGTGAAACCGGGATGAAAAAGAATGCACAAAAGTGAGCTAACAAGACTGGAATTGTCTGGTGGTGGAATAAAGAGGCATGAGTTGTCATCAAGGTCAGGTAAACTTGTCATTTGTCAACCCCAGCATTTAGCATTGCTGGTGGCATGCCTCTAACAAATTTGTGCTACCACGCGTATTTTATTTTTTACCAAATTAGGTACATGGACTGGGGTTGCAACTGTGACCACATGCTTTAGAGATCACAAACAAGTGCTAGGAACAGAAGCAAAACTAGGCTTTCAGGAGCCCTGTTTTTTTTCTGTTGATCTAGTAGAACCAGGAAATTGTAATTCAATAATGTGTGCATCACACTTCAGAATGTTTTCTTGGTGACCTCTGAAATAAATTACAATATTGCTATCCTGAAGGGGCATAAGAAACTTTCTGAATCCACAGCTGCAGCAGTTTGTTTCACTTTCTCTGCTGCTGCGGTAAGTCACGCTTTCACTTGCTGGGCTTCTCTCTTCCCTTATGGCAGGGGAGAAGGAAATCCAGCAAACAGCAAGTCTAGAAGTGAATGGCTTGCCTGGAACTAGGGGTGGCAATGGCATAGAGTGACATGCTGCATGGTGGCAGGTGTCTCTGATGTATTGAGGCCCCCTTTCAGACCTCTTCTTCTAGACCAGTTGACATTCTGCTAACTGTAACTTTCTAAATTTCTTGTAGGTAAATATTTCTAGCTGTTTTTAACATTCCTTGTTTGTAGACTTGGCTCCTATTGACGCCCACTACAAAGACCAATTAAATGCAACGTAACAGTCCTTGAAATGCTCTTGGTCAGCCCTGCAGAGCGCTAAGAGGTTTTTTTCGCTGAAATTCTCAGAGGTCTCAGAGCTCCTCTCAAAAGTGTTTTTTTAGAAATGATAATTGAAATACATGTGATGGCACTCTCAGCATAATTGCAAGGAGCCCTTGTTTACTTATCTCATTTAAAGGTTGACTGCTGGCACTGGTCACAGAGTTGGCACATGGCTGTAGAAAGATTCCTCATGGTCCCACGTTATACATTGCAGCGTCAGGTAACTATAGCATTTGTATCATTCTGGTATGTCATCTTCCTTTTACTATCACAAGCACACATTTAAAAATCACAACCAGGAAGTTGCTGTTGGATAGAAAGCCAGGACTGGCTGAAGATATCTCACATGGTGTCTCTAGCTAAATGGTCACATCAAGTCCTTCAGTATTGCCCACGGTGCATGTGTTTTGCAAGGTAGAGTTGCAAAGCTGCAGCCCATGCTGTACCCATTTCATGAGGGAAAGTTGCAATACTTCTATCCACATGGTAAGGGCTAGATCCTAACTGGCATGAAAGCCTAGTTGTTACTGCCGGATGCAGTATTTACCGAATGTGCAATTACCTTACTATTTCAATTTTTTAAACCTTGGATAACATGCAGATAGCTCGTTTACCCACATTCTGAGGTGCACAATCCCAGAAGAGAGTAAGAGCAAGAAAGAAATGAATGCCAAGAGAGCTTAGATGACAGGCAGAGGAAACAGAAGAGGGATGGAGTTATCTAGTACAAGGTAGATAAGGAGAAAAAGAGGGTGAACAGAGAAGAAGAAGGCTGAGTAGAGCGATAGAGAGACAGAGTGATGGGGACAGGTGTGAAGCATACAAATAAAGAGGCAGAGAAGTGAATGAAGACACAGGACTCCAGTGAGCTGAGACGAAACTTGGGAAAGGAGATAGCATGAAATAATAAATTAGCATCGTGATAGAGGAAGATGGAACGAGAAAGATGGATGTTAGAAAATATCTGAGATAGAGATGAGGTAAGTGGCAAACAGGAGGGGATGTAGAGGTAAGATTAGAGATGGAGAGAGGAATGAAAATTCACTTTCTGCAATGATCGTTAGACAGTGAAGGTGTTAAAAATGGAGGGAAAAGGTAGATATAGTGATAATTAGTGATCAAAGATAGGGATTAACGTGGATGGGATTGAGCTGAGAGAATTCAAGATTTGCAGGTGAGAGAAAAATGCTATATAAGCGAGAATAAAAGACGAGACGAGAATAAAAGAGGGAAACTGGGATGATGTAGGCGAAAGAGGAACAAGTAGAGATAGAGGTGTAAGAATAAGGGTGATCAAGTAAGAAGCTAACTAGGAAAGAGGGAGAGAATGAATGAGAGAAGTTGTACACGGCTAGGTAATGGGTACATTCCTGGCTTATTATGAAAGCACCATAGTAGAAATATTCTTGGTATCTAAAATAGGTATCCATGTGCATTAGTAAGCGTTGTGGTATTTTATTAATTTTCTGACTAACTGTAGGAGTCTTAACTTTTATAATATACTTCCTTTGATGTCATCAGAGTCAAAGGTCACATGGCATTAGTGTTTGGAAAGACCTCTCGCTCATGTGGCTTTAGTTCCTATATAATTATTGGCGTGAAAGCATGCGTGACATTACTTTCGCTACCCATAGCGTTTTGGTGACTGGACGTCTATGATTAAGCTCTGCCATGACTCAATATGGCTTATCCTCTGTTGCTGGTCCAAGCAGTTCACACCCACTTTGATGACACGACAAAAAGCCTGATGTGACCTTTCTACTCCCTGGGGAGGTAATGATTGATCAACATAAATCAAAAGATATTCATGCAGACATATTAGTTGCACAACAGCCACATTAATTACTAAACACCAGCAACGTTTACCCACAGTGTAACCCCACGACACCACATGATTTCTGCTCATAATTTATTAGTTTAGCTTGAGACTGCCAACCTTTACCAGGTACAGGAACACATTAAAATGAAATCTGTGAGGCATTTTTTTGCAGTCAGGCAGTGGAAGTGCAACCAGTAGGGGGGGCTGTGTAATGCCATGCTGTCAGAGCACATTAGCTGAGATGTGATAGGATGCCTTGGTGGTGCCTTCAGACTTCACTCTTTGCTGTGCCACCACACCAGTAGCTTAAACAATGCAGTAGTGGCCAGTCACAGTGTTAGCAGGCTGTAAAATGAGACTCCACGCTTGGCAGCTAGATCCCAAAGCAGACCAAGTGCAGTATATATTAGCACAGCTTCGGCCCATCAACTCAGACTGGGAGGCTTGCTGGTGACATCTGGAGACCTCCTTATGGCTAAAAGATATTAGAAATATTAACTATGCAATAAAATGCAAACGCAGCTCTGCACAAATGGCTCAAAATGGGCAGCGTAGCTCAACGTATGTAGCAACACAAGAAGTGGGTGTTTGTATATAGTACTAATTACCTATTTTTGTACTTAACTTCTGCTCTCCTAAGCACTGTAAATAACTAACGTTATCTTCAGCCAATCTAATGGTGTTTACTGACATTGGAAGTCTGAATATGCCTGGCCAGGATTCAAAATAGTTTTTTCCCTTGCTTGCACCAGGGCCCATGGCAGTTTTGTGCGCTACTGCAATCATTGAGCCGCTCTGAGGGGCTTATTTACAAGGCCCTTGCGCCACTTTTGCGTCACTTTTCCCATGTTAAAAATGACGCAAAAGTGGCGCAAGGGCCTTGTAAATCTGCCCCTGAGTATTTTTGGTTATTTTACACGAACAAAAAAGGAGCACATCAACAAAACAACAATTGGTCCATCTCATGATCTCAATAATTACAGAATCAAAATGCAGATTAGATATCGATGAGATACGCCCCACACCAGGCACATCCCAGAGAGAGTGAGCAATCAACCTATATACCACCGATCACTGTACAGCCTAGCGATGTTTCCATCGCGATCAACCTTGGCCATATTGTGATATAACATTCTATTACTCTTTGAACAGGTACTGATCTGGGTGTCTTTTCTATGTTGATGCAATCATCAATTTCCAGAACATGATTTGGATCATATTTAATTCTAATCAAACCAATACTAATGCTATAATCAATTATCCTATGTATAGGAAATAATCCAAGTTTCCCTCACGGAGCTCTTACATCTGACTTAGCCTCTATTTTTTCAATGAAAATATCCAATGTCATATATCTAACCCCTTCTTCATTCTCTGAAATTTGGTTAAAATATCTCAGCATATGTTCTTATTTTAAGATCATTCATCCAGCAATTCAATAATAGGGTGTATGGTGCTTTCCACAACATAATAATATGCCTCTTCACCAATACAAGAGTCAGATCTATAAATCTTACTATGCGCTTTAATTTTGTAGCTCGTGGCATAAGGCCCAGCAGACATAATTATGGTTCTTTGATCATTCACCTACCAGTGAATCAATCAGTCACTGATACTTTATTCGGTCAGATATGCGACCATAAAAAGTCATAAAAAAAGACAATTTATATAAAGCAGAGCATAAAAACATAAGACGTACTATTAAATATCAGATAAAATCATGAAATCTCACATCACCAGTTTAAATTCATAATACATGCATGTTTCTGCGACTCAGCAATATGTAATAAAAGGACAGACAAAATACAATTAAATATCAGATCAAAACAAATCATGTGACCTCACATCGCCAATTTAGCTTCATGATGGATACCTTTTTCTCAGGCTCAGGGCCTGAATAATAAAATTTAAAACAGAGAAACAGATCAATGGGGACTCTAAGCGCTGCAAGATAGTCAAACCTTCAAGATGCGAGTTAAAAGACCTCTCTTTCAGGATTGGCCATAAGAATTGGGATCTGTAGACTGCATAGAGTGGGCAGAATAATATAAAGCGCTTGGTAGTTTGGCAGGAAATCCCGTCACAATGACAAGGCGGCAAGGAGGTGAACCAAGAAACTGGTCGGGAATGCCCCTAAATAATGAATCACTTTCATACGAAAACGTAAAAGATGAAATCTATATTGGGGAGTTCTAGTCCACAAAAGATAGGACTCAATGGAGTACATGTAGAAAGAGCTATATATTGTTGGACTGTTATCATGTCAATAGCTTTCTCCATTCTTAACTTTTCCTTGCGTTCTAAAAACCTCAACTTAATCTGCGCCTTGGTAAGAGTGCAAGGATAACTTGACATATTTTAACCATAGGATCGCCTGTGCATTACTCTGTTTTAAACAATCTTCAACAATAGCATGCGTACATTTCAAATCTGGAGACAGCCATATTTTGGCCCATAGCATGATAGGAACTAGCCTCACCAAATCTTCCAGAAAACCTAGCCCCATTTCTTTATATGTGATCAGGCTCGTAATGGATCTCGGGAGTACTAAAAGTTTGGACAGAAATGTATTCTCTACTGTCTCTAAGGACGATACCAGGGCATACCCCCGTACACCCGCCCCATACGTAGCCACTGACAGATAATTGCTTTTATATAGCATCACTATTTCTTTCAGGGGTTTATGTCCCAATTTTTTAGCAAATCTCTAGAGTGCCTCGCATGCTGCTTCAGTAAGTTGCGACCTCTGATTTACAAGTCTATCCCAGGTCAGATTCGCCGAAAATAAAATCCCCACATAGCTAAATGTTGATGTTTTCATTATTGGTGTATCTCCCACAAAAAACTTCCTAGAGCGGTTGTTTTTGGGGAAACTAGTCAGAATGTAAGATTTCTTATGATTGACCTTGAGCTTCAGATCCCCTTCAAGGTATTGAACCCATCCAGCAAAATTTGCAGCCCGTTAGCATTGCACGATAAAAGCACTGCCTCATCCGTGTAAAGGAGTACGAGAACCAAGTGGTTGCCCACTTTGGAAGTATCCGTGGTTTGGGACCTTAAAAATGCACCAAGTGGATTAATATAAAATAAAACGGGGACCAAAATACAAACTTGTCTGACCCCCCGAGTAACTGGAATCGGAGACATCAAATCCCCATCTTGTGTAAAACAAACCCTCATGGTAGTGTCTTGATGTAACCTTCTCAAAACCAATAAAAGGGGGGGATCAACCCCAGATCGACCCATAATCTCCCATAGTTTATCTCTGCCCGCTAAATCAAAGGCCAAGGAGAGGTCCATAAAGGCCATATGCATGGCACCTCTCCTGGCACTGACATATATAGGACAGATTGAGTGCTGTTCTGAGGTGCCTAAGTATGGCTGAAACCTGTATTGGACCTCCATAAAGAAGGCTCTCTCTTTAGCCCAGGCTTCCAGTTTCCCCAGGAACACTCTCCCAAAGATCTTAGCAGAAGAATCAATAAGAGAGATGGGCCGGTAATTTGACAGGTCGTTTTTATCTCCCTTCTTATAAATGGGGATTGTCAATGATTCCTTCCAAGAATCGACTGGGCCTGTAATGACCTGAGCTCTGAAGACATTTGTTATCAATGGGGACAAGAGATCTACCAGTCAATTCAGTAATGCAGTCTACTGTCTCTTTCCAGAACTGTACTATTGATTGACATTGCCCCACCATATAATAAAATTGTGCTTCGACCTGCACACCTTCAGGACAGTTAGTCGTCATTCCCGGGTACATTCAACCTATCCTCTTCAGGGACAGGTAGGTGAGGTTTACGTAGTTAAACTGGGTGTATTTCGGTCTAGCATTCATTGAAACTAATTTCACATAATTCTGGCATTGTAACCGGTCCTTGTCAGATAAGAGTTTATTCGTGCCGACCTCCCACTTTTCTTTAAGCACAGCCTGCCATGAGATATGTTGCCGCAATAGTACATTATATAAAAATGTGATTGCCTTTCTATCATAACCATGAGAGATGAGTAACTGCAATGTGAGTGAATTAAACCGATCATTGCAAATGCTTCCCACACTGGGAACAATGTCTTTATAATAGAGTTATATGTCAGAAATTGCCTACTCCAAATCCATTTACCTCTCCCAGTTTATCGAATGGACACAATATTCAGTGCTAAAATATGTCACCCATGAGACGCAGGGGCATGGCTGCCAAGTTTTCAGATTGGTCATGTGTGACATTTCCATGGTTTCATGCTACTTATGAGTGACATTCAATGGCAAATTGTGTGACACTCAGAGTGACACTTAGGGTGACACTTTCTTATGAGTAAAACCAAGCAATGAAGTGCATGGAAAGAGATACATATCAGAAATTACACACTTTTGAGCAATTAAATGCTCTAATAAAGTCTTGAAACTACTGTAAAAACCTGAAAAGGAAGGTTAACGCTGGCTTTATAATGAACACTAAGGGCCATATTATCAAGAACGGCGCAAACATTGTTGCCGCTTCAGCGGCAGGAAACTGCCGCCAAAGCGGTGATAAGGGGCTTGATAATATGCCCTAGAGAATTCCAATAGAAGCCCAGGTTCTGGTGTCAAGGACATCAAACCTGGGCTTCTATTGGAATTCTCTAGGGCATATTGTCAAGCCCCTTATCGCCGCTTTAGCTGCAGTTTCCTGCCGCTGAAGCGGCGATAATGTTTGCGCCGTTCTTGATAATATGGCCCTTAATGTCTCCACATTTTACACCAACCTAGCTCATACTGGATGCAATACCATTTGAAAACAATGTCCATATTCAGAGTGCTTTCAGTCGCAGGCTGGGACCTTGTAGAACTATAATACAGAAGTCATTATTCCCCACTGTGCCAACCATGACACAATTATGTTTCTGTATGGTTACAAACAAAACGCCTGCCGTAATTGCATTAAAATCAAGCACCAGCATATCATATTTCATCGGATGCTGACAGCTTGGCTTTTGGATTATGGAGCAGCAGGAAATCAACACATATCATTCATTTCACATACATAACATTCATTCTCGGCGTGGAAAAAGTTAACTCCAGGCATTTTGGTCTGATTCTCTAAAATATAGCATATTTCTTATGTAATATAGCTGCAGTAGGGTTAAAGCACACGCTACAGAGATTAGATGAGTGAACTGTGCAGAGTCTGAGAGACAGAGTTTGTGATTCACCTTGACTGGCTGGCAATGGCTGGAGTCTGGAGTGTGTGTAACTGCTTGGGATTGCGTCATGCCCCTTTGACCGTCTCCTCCAAGTTCTGCTTCTGGCTGGGCAGGGGAGCCTCAGCTGCAGCAGCAGGCGGCAGTTGTTTGCTATAGTTGTTGTGGGCTCACACACTGAGTCCAAGGTTTCTCTTCCAAATGGCTGGTGCTTTTAGTGCTCTAGTGCACTTTGCCTGGCCACCTGGGCACCAGCCAGAGGAGAAAAAAACAGTGCATGGCACCCCCAAGGCTGCACACGTGTCGGCAGGGAAATCTGGTAGGGCTGGCCTGCAGGCCCGGCTGGAAGGAGTGGGAAAAGCCACATTATACTGTGCATGTCGCACTGTGCCAATTTTCGGGGCAGGCATGGCGGCACAAAAAAACAATCAAGCTGGGCAGACTGGTGCTGCTCGCCTGGGGCACTCATGATGAGGGCCTGCCGGAATACAACAGAAGCGCAAAGCATTGGATCCACTTGGCTGTTGGACCCTGCACTTACTGTTTATTTGCTCACACAGCAGCCCCGCCCTCTTGACATGTGTCTAGGAGGGGCCAGGTGGGCTGCAAAAAAGAGAAAGAGCACAATTTGTTAAAATGTATCCATGAAGACTATTTCTGTGGGTCATCACCATAGCAACGAGTCCCCAGGCTGACTGGTAGTTAGCTTAGTAGGCTGAGGCAGAGCTGCAGTGCACACAGATTAAGCGCTGCACATAAGGCTGCTTGGAGCACCCCATGATTATCACCAGAGTGTCGGGGAGCTCTGTAAGCATGACTAATGCATATTAGTGCAGTGCTGTGCATACCAGCACTAAAATGCATTAGACTAGCCCCTGATGTGTGGTACTTGACAGGGCTGCATGGGAAATAACCATCTTTTGCTTGATGTCGTGTTGTATGGGGAGGCCTTTGATCCCTCTACTGGGAAGTAGGCTCATTAACTTGGTGAAATGGAGGAACAAAGGACAGGAATCTGATTCTGAGCTGAGCCAGGGAAATACGACAAATTTTAAAGTGCCATAAGGTGTGTATGTGGTATGTTGAGGACTCTAAATTCATACTCAGGGTGCATGTTTTACCATAGATTGGTATCCCACTCAACCCTGTAGACCTAAGTAGCAAGAAATTATAATTTAGAGCAGATTTTGCCTACAATGTGCACATAGGGTAGGCATCACAGCCCTTCAGTAAGCACTGCAGACCTACACAGGCTACAGGTGTGCAGATACCAGGTAGCACAAGATGGTAGTCTCACATGTGCAGTCCTTATCTTAAATGATGGGCACTGGCGATTAACACGCTCAGTCCAATAACAGTAAATTTACCTCATGTGAGACTAAGCTAGCGAGACTCACATAGAAAGTAAAACAAAATGGGTAGTCAAAAGCAAAAAATCCTGGGGGACTTAATGGGCAGAACCCATTTGCTACAGTCGATACTCAAAATAAGGAGTTGCAGGGGGTTACGAATGACTTGCCTAATTAATATTCATAAGGCAGATTGCAGTTTGCAGCCCAATGTAAATAGCTACACTCACAGTTGTTAATATTGAAAAAGTAGATGTCAATATGAATAACGATACATTCATGAATAAAAACGAAATCGCATCTTTATTGACGAATTCGCCCGTTGTGAACTGCACGTCAACCCTGACTCAGAAATACATAGTTAGACAGGCCCTGAGACCCAGGTCCGATGTCACTGATTGACAGATCACACATGGGGTGGCAAGTAGCCAGCATACAAACACGTGAAGAGGAAATCCCAGCTCAATCCCATAGATAGACGCAGCGACACCACAATGTTCCAGGGAGATGCCCCAATAAAGCACACATGGCCGGAGGGGTGTGCGCATTCCCAAAACACCATAAAGTCAGATGCCACATGAAGTTAGGAACACTTAGCCAATCAGGTCACAGCACACACAGTGATCACGCACTCCCCATGCCGGACATCTGGACACGCCACCCATTGGCCGCATTGTGTCCACACAAGGTCGAGGCCCACCTAGATTCCTCATCCAAAACCTTAATTTATGGCTCAAAAGACAGAGGTAATCATTCCTTACCAAAAAAGGATAGCCGGAAACATTTTATTACATTCAGCAAACTGTATAAAAGTCTATGTTAGATCGATTGTAAATTGAGACAGTCCTCAGACCCTATGCCTGTGACTGAGCTCCCGGCCGCATTGTTTAATTAAACAAACTGTTCCTATTTTGCCAAACACCTCTTGTCTCTTGTTTTTTCAAGGTATTTCATGTTCACGCAACACAGGGATGGTGGTCTTCAATGGACAATAGACCACCATTCCTGTGATTGCATTCCAAAATGAAAAACTAAGCTTGCACTTAAGTGTTGGAATCTAATTTATGAATACATTAATCACATCTTTTCACGTGAGTGACCCATAACCACCAGGTGTGTGGTAATAATTTGCTCAAGTCTTTCTAGGAGCATAGCACAGGTTTTGAAACAGTGACTATTGAAAGATCCGGACCTAGCATGTGGTGGCTATGCCTAATGTCGGCACATCGACCCCCAGTATACGGTAGTAAAGAAGGAAACACAATGAATGTCTATTATACTAGGTGGTGCTCTCATGGTGCCAGCACCCAGCCACTTTTGGTGCAAATCAACCGCACTACAAACAAGGGCAGAATAGTGACAAAATACAGAAATGGCACCTAAGCACACACAGTCCAGTTTACATTTGTTTGTTCTTTTTCTTGTTAAGTTTCAACTTCTCTGTAGTTAAATCCAGTCCAAATACAAATGGTACATAGTTCTTATTTAATTCAGGAACACATCCAAGTACATCATTATTCATAAATACAGCAGCTGACACGTGTTTCGTCCTCATGGACTTTTTCAAGGCTGTGTAAATTAACAAACTTTCACTGAGTTTTGCAATCTCATTAGAATTCCTGTAATGTATTAGTTGGTTTTTGTTGTACCAGTCAGTCAACCGCGTTGTTACGTGATGCTTCCTGGTGGGAATGATGTCCCCCTTTAAACGTGTCTTGACTCATGATAAAGTCTTGAGATATACCGGGGATGTTATGAATCACACATCCCTAACGTAAATCGGGTCCACCGGTACGTGGTTTGGCAGGACCCTGATAAGCCTGCAGTTCGTTGTGAAGCGGGACCGGGAACGCTGTGCACACGAGGATTGAAAGATCTAACAAGAACTCATCTGATGTTTTAAACAATAAATCAGAGACATAAGAATAGTCATTAAACATGCCCTTTGGGGAGTGAGTGTGAAATCTGTCCACGAAGTCAATGCAATTTCAGAGATCACCTTCAACCATGCCACACTCTATTCAACCATTATATGCAGAAGCGTCTCTCTTGTCTTTGCAGTGCCAATGAACAACGGTTGTATGTTGGAACAACAAGTTCTTCAACAACGACTACCTCAACAACGCGGTCTCTACAATGACCGCGTCTTAACCACGATTTTTTTTTACCATGCATTCCTTTGCCACAAATTTTCGTAGTAAAGGAATGCATGGTAAACGGAATCCCTCCCACCCCTTAAAAACGACCTTGTACCCCCACCCCTAAAAACTAACCTGAACCCCAACACCCCTAAAAACTATCCCATACCCCTCCCACCCCTAAAATTAACCCAAACCCCTTAAAACTACCCCAAACCCCACCATCCCCTAAAAACTATCCCATACCCCTGCCTAAAAACTAACCCGATCCCCTCCCACCCCCTAAAAACTACCCCGTACCGCCATCCCCTAAAAATTAACACGAACCCCTTAGAACAACGATAAACCTCACCACCCGCTAAAAACTATCCCATACCCCTCACACCACCTAAAAACTATCGCTAATCCCTCCCACCCCTAATAACTAATCCGAACCCCTCCCACTCCCTAAAAACTACCCCGAACCCCTTAAAACTACCCCAAGTCCCACCACCCCTAAAAACTATCCCATACCCCTCCCAACCCTCCAAAAACTACCCTGAACCCCCCACCCCCTAAAAACTACCCCGAACCCCTCACCCCCTAAAAACTACCCTGAACCCCTCCCACCCCCTAAAAACTAAATCAAACCTGCCCCTGTCCTTCGCTCCTCTCTCCCCGCCCATCCCGAACACTAGACTGACTTAGCCTTAACCACGCACATGCGTGGTCAAGACTAAGTTGTTGTTCAGGCTAGTCGTTGTTTGCCTTGCATGACTCCAGAACTCGTTGTTCCGGATGTTTCTTATGCACAACAGACTCTCTAAGACTCAATCTCGCCATTTTGTGAGGTGTCCACAGCAGATCATGTATTGATAATGATCTAGTTTGCATAAATATAGAATAGCCAGTCAGTCAAATAACTTCATTTCAACCTAATCATAGACCATAAAAGCACACACAGAGAAACCAATTAAACATTGATTGAAGACCCTTTTCCTCACAGCACCAGATAAAAAGAGGCCAATAAAATAACAGCTTTGCTTAGAAGATAACATTTGTAAAAAGGTCAAGGCTGATTTTTTAACAAAGGTAAAATGAACTTGACGTGAAGAGCAGCATACATTTCCTAAAACAAGGTAAAGTGGAACATCTCTTTGGCCAAAAAACATGCCACATCCAGATGGTCTAATATTTTTGAGCTGATTCCATCCTTTCATAAATGGCAGGCGGCAGTGTAATAGATTTAGTCAAAACCTGGAAAGGAGGAATCCATCATTCACATTGATTACAAAAATAAGAAAAGGCTCGATTAATAGTGTGGAGTGATTAAGGCATGTGCATGCACAGTACATTTACTCAGTTCTAAAGCTTCTCTAGTAGAATGTTGATAACTGAGAGAGCTCCTTTTCATCAGTAACAAATCTGATTTCTGAATTTCTTTTTTATTGATTTCCGTTGAACAAGCCAAAACAAACCATAATGAGACTTAGCTGACATAGTAGCATGACACATTTCACTCACGATGTTGAAGAATAAAACTTACATTGTCCAATACATCCTACCATAAAAGACAGCAACAAAGCTTGCCAATTACTTAAACATGCCCCTGTGACTCGCCCCTCTCCCCTGTGCAACTGTCTGTTTACTCGCCGCATGACAGCCATGGCCAGTTGTAGACTATGTGTCTGCTTCCTCAGGGTGGCTCCCTGGCGTTGTGCATGGCACCCCAATCACGTCCTGTGTGCTATCCTGAGCGTCCTCTCCGACGCTATGTGTGGAGACTAAATAAGTCTTGTATATCTCCCAAAATTTTTTTGGTCTGCTTCGCGGGGGTAGTAGGTCACTGAAGAGTTCCGTATGTGTGCTGCAATACGTCATGTCTCGTGTCCATTGTCGTATTGTAGGAGTCGGTCCTCGCATCCAATTTATCGCCACTCTGCGCTTCGCTATCAACAGTCCCATGTCCACTAACCTACAGACCTCCCTGGGAATCGCCTTGGTGTACCCGAGTAAGGCCAATGTTGGATCTGGAATTAGTGTCTGGTTCGTGATTAGACCCAGTTCTTTAAAGACTGAGTCCCAGAAGGCTGATATTCCGGGGCAATTCCATGCTACATGCAGAAAGTCTGCTGACTGTGCAGCGCATCGGTCACATCTCGGGTCTTCCCTAAGTCCATACTTGTGTAGTCTCTCTGGTGTGTAGTATACCCTATTTATGTATTTGAAGTGTATCAATCTATGCCTCCCATTAAGCGAGATACTTCTGATGCTGGTACAACAATAGGTCCACATTTCGTCCGTTATGTTGGTATTCAAGTCTCGTTGCCATGCCAGGCGTGCTTTAATATAGTAATTTGCCCTATGCGCAAGGGATCATTTATAAATAAGTGACACTACACGCCGCGGTGTTTTTGCCGTTATGACATGCGTTAAGGCAAGGAGCTCCGGTGGCTCCAGATAATCATCACCTAGCAGGTTACGTAGCGCATGGCGCGTTCTGTGAAATTGAAATTGTGTTAACATAGTGGGTTTCGGTTCCGTGTCGCTAAAGCATTCCCAGTCTCTGGCAGCCCCATCTTCAAAATAACTCACCTATCGTCTGTATGCCCAGTGTGGAAAGCGCGCGCGTAACGCCTTTTTCTCGACAGGGAGGTAACCATGAACACCAGTCAAGCGGGGTAGTCGGCGAATATAATATCGAGCCAGCTTGCAATTTAAGTAGGTGCTGCCAGGCATGTGCCGTGGCATTGATCGAATCAAGGATACCAGTCCTACAGTCTGCCTCCTGAAATAGTAGCGAAGGCAAAGGGAGCGGCGAAGCCACCTCTGTCTCTATACGAAGATGCGGGATATCTGGGGTTCCATGCATCCAATAGTAGACATGCGCACCTTGCGCAGCTCTATAGTATAAATCAAAATCCGGTGCTCCCAGCCCACCCATATGATAAGGCAATACCAGAATTTTCCACTGAACCCGCGGCTGCTTGCCTGCCCAAGCTAGTTTCACCATCAGAGATGTCAGGCACTGGAAGTAGGCGCGTGGGATGACCATGGGAATATTGGTAAATAGAAACAACAGGCGGGGCAACACCACCATTTTCATGATGGAAATTCTTCCGAGAAGAGACAGGGGGAGCCTGATCCATCTCTCTACTTCATCCTCAAGTTTGCTAAAGGCAACGCCGTAATTTTCCCTAAACACTGTCTCTGAATCCGTGTGCACCTTTATGCCCAGATATCTCACTGCCTCCGTGGACCATTGCAATGGATAATCCAAGTCTACTCAGGATGTGTTCTGCGTAAGAGGAAAAATTATGCATTTCGGCCAATTAACCTGTAGACCTGACAGTGCTCCAAAATGCACCATCTCTCTAAGGACCGGAGAGAGGTTGGATTCCGGCCTCCTGATATATAAAAGCGTATTGTCCGCATAAGTAGAGATAAGAAGCTGGTAACGCGGGAAACAGAGACCCCGATGTTGATGATATTCCCTTAGCGCACATGCAAGTGGCTCCGCCACTATCGCATATAAGCAGCGGGGATAATGGGCAGCCTTGGCGCGTTCCTCTTGCAATGTTCAGGGGATCGGAGACTATATTGCCTATTCTAACCCTGGCAGTAGGTCTATAATAAAGAACGCCTATGAGTTGTAAGAATACCGCACCAACACCCATTCGTGTCAAAACCTGTGACATAAACGACCACTCTACAGAGTCAAAGGCCTTCTCAATGTCTAAGAAGACCGCTACTGCAGGAGTGTCTGGCTTGGTATGTTGTAGTGCCCCAAAAACCGTCCTGAGATTATAAGTTAAGTTTCTGCCTGGTACGAAGCCCGCCTGCTCTGGAGCTACTAAGATAGGGACTAGTGGTACCAAACGGTTTGCCAGGATCTTTGCAAACAACTTAGTATCCACATTGAGCAACGATAGCGGGCGATAAGAAGCGCAATCTTCCGCTGGTTTGCCCGGCTTTAAGAGGGCCACAACAACCGCCTCAGACATCGAGGGTGGCATAGTACCCGTGGTGCACATATCATCAAATAGCGCAGATAGCTGTGGAAGAAGAAGCTCAATAAATGCCCTATAGAAAGACACTGTGAGGCCGTCTGACCCTGGGCGCTACCGGCCCTCATACTCGATAGCGCCAATTGAATCTCCTCTTTACCAATTGGCCTCATAAGGAACTCACAGTGCGTATTAGTGAGCCAAGGGAGCATTATGTGCGCCAAATAGTCGATTATTTCTGCCTCCGAGATGCTCCCTCGGGAGGCGTAAAGGTCTTGGTAATATTGGCGAAACCTCTCTGCCACTTCCGCATCCTCAGTCAACATCTCGCACTCTGACGACCTAATAGCTGTCACGATCTGGCGCTCCCTGCGTTTCTTAAGAAGTTGAGCCAACACTGACCCTGGTCGTTCACTTTCACCGTATGCCCTTGCCGTAGCATATTTACCCATATGATTAATCTCATCGTCAGCTGCCTCATGATATGCCACTAGCAGGTCTGCGAGTTCTCTCCTCTCCTCCTCCCTCTGGTCCGTAACCAGTCTCTGTTCCAGAGGCTGTATATTCTTCTCTAAGGTCGTTAAACGTGTCCTAATTGCTCTGAGGACCCCTGAGTGTTTAGAAATGGTTACCCCCTGACGTAAACCTTGAATGCCTCCCATACAACTTGATAATCTACCACTGAACCCACATTTTTCTCAAAATACGTTTCTATGGCCTCAGCTAGTTCTTCCTTGAATACCGCGTCTAGTAAGGAGTAGGGGGGAACCGCCACGTGAAAGGGGGGATAAATTTGCGCGGGGCATCCACTTCTAGTAGGATCGGGGAATGATCCGAAAGGGTACGTGGCAACACCTGGCACCGGCGAACTCCATCACTGAGTGCCTGCGCAACGAGCCAGTAATCAATTCTGGTATGCAAGTTGTGATATGCAGAATAATGCGTAAAGCCTCCACCGTGTGGGTTTTTAAGACGCCAAATGTCATTAAGTTCAAACCTAACCAATATACTCTCTACTGCACGCGCCGCAGCTGTTATGTGTCTCTCTGGCCCTCCTGATCTATCTAGGTGTGGGTCCCTGATTAGGTTAAAGTCCCCCCCCAGAGCTGCGCCCCCTCGCCAGCACAACTCACCTTATCTGCCAGTTGTGTATAAAAGGCTGGGCTATCGAAGTTAGGGCCATAGATATTAACTAGGAGTATGTCCATGCCTTTCCCCCCGCACCTTGAGATTACATACCTACCCTCTTTGTCCGTAGCAACTGGTTGTAGGGAGATGGTCGATCGTGGGTTGACCCAGGTGAGCACCCCCGCGCATGTGTGGTAAATCCAGCGTCATGTATATTGCCATGCAGACCTTTGCAGCGCAGCATAGGGGAGTTCGGGGGGAGGTGCGTCTCCTGCAGCAGGGCTACATCAATCTTGTGTCTCGTCAAATAAGAGAGGACCCTTCGCACCTTTCTATAATCGTTCAGCCCCCTAACATTCCATGTGAGTATTCTGAGAGTGTCCATGGCTGTGTCGCTATTGCTATCGGTCACAGGCTGCCTAGGATTAGTCGCTGTCACCATGATGTCTGAATGCGTGGTGTATCTTGAAAATTAAGCGAGTGATACTGCCTAACAACGCTCATGTCACGTCTTCTGAGTCTCGTGTAACCCCCCCACCCACATCAGGACGCCCCCCAACTTCGGCCTGACGAAAAATACCCATGTCCCCCCCTTGTGCAGAAGACATTACTGTCCCCGCACCCTCCCTCCCAAACCCTCCCTCCCAAAATTAAGCAATAACAATATCCCAACGGTGTGTTGCACTCGTAGGCGGAGGTTACCAACAAAGTGCTTTTTACCCTTGTGGTGTCAATCAACTGACCCCTCCGCACTCCAACCAACTGATGTTGCGCTTTGAACAGTGATCTGTACCCTCCCTCCCCTCGATGCATCAGTATCTCTAGGACATTGCCCCTGTCCGCACCTCAACTGGGCGCTCATTGTTATACTATGCCAGATGGGCAAATCAGGCAACGCCACCCCGCCACAATCCGTACCCAGGCACCTTCCCAGTATCCCCCGAAGGTTAGGATCTGACCCCTACAGCGACATCTCTCTCCAGCCCCTGCAGATATGACAGTAGCTTATCTGTGAGCGGGCCCTGGCGACTATCAGTCCTGCTCATCCAGGTTCCCACCAGTCGCACCAGACACGGTCTCCCTGTCCGGGCTACGCCGAAGTTCCTTAGACCAGTCTTTCAGTGCTTTTTGCAGCAGTTTGGGATCAGTGAAAATTCGCGACTGGCCCTGGCGATTGACACGTAGGCGAGCCGGGTACAGCATCGCATAGTCTATGTGGAGCTCTTGCAGCTGCTTCTTGAGAGGAACAAACTGGCGACGCGCCTCCTGTACTTTGAAGGTGAAGTCAGGGAACAGCGAGAGGGTGGAGCCCTCGTAGTGCAAAGTCTGCTTCTCCCTAGCCACTCTTAACGCTGCATCCCTGTCGCGGTAATTGAGGAGCTTAGCTATAATCGGCCGCGGAGGGGCACCAGGTTTCGGACGCGGACCCAAGGAGCGATGCGCCCTCTCGACTACAAACATGGATGAAAAGGTGTCAGTGCCCAGGAGTGTGATCAATAGCTTCTCAACGAATTGTTCCATGGGGCCAGTCGATGTTGTCTCCGGCAGGCCTATAATTCTTAGGTTACACCTCCGAGACCTCGCCTCTAAGTCCTCGGCTTTATCCTGCAGCACCTGTAGAGCCCTGTCAATTCGTTTGTGGTTTATGTCCATCTCCATCTGTGCCTCCTCCACCTCAGTTATTCGGCGTTCTGCCATATCCATACCCTCCGCCTGCTTATCAAGCCTTTCGGACATCCTGTCCATGCGGTAGGAGAGGGAGTCTATCTTGGTGCCCAGAGTAGTAAGGGAGTTTTGCAGGCCTTTTTCCATGGAGGCCAGTATGGACTTAATGTCGCCGGTTTGCGACTCAGGCACTTGATCACCGCCCTTTTCTCTACCATCCACGGACTGTGCGCGTTCCCTAGTAGTGCGGAGGTCAAAATTTTATTTTGGTTGTGTTTTGTCCGCTTTGCCCATGGTCGCCGGCAGTTACAGGGTGCACCAGCCTGAAATTGTCCAAATGGCTGCCCTGGCGGCGAGCTGCGTATTAACTAAGTTAGCCAGTCAATGAGTGCCCGAGGTATGCCCCCTTCCTGTATGTCTGAAGATTGTGTAACACTGCACTGAATCTGCTTGGGGCAGAAATGGGGCCGGGAGGCTTCCGCTATCCCCAACTATCACCCAAGTGGGGCCAGGCCAGATTCCAATTAGGCACCAGGCAGCACACTCCGCAGCTTAGCTTGCTTCAGCCCCCGCTTCCACTCTTCCACAATCTCACCGGTGGGCTGTAATGTGGGCCGCTCGCCTGAGCTCCCAAGGCCAAAGGCGCGCTCCCCCGGCGTGAGCCCCGCACCGGCCCCTACGCCGCCGATGCTCTTTCCGCCTCGTGTAGGCTCGTCGCCCCGTCTCGTCACTCAGCTGATCAGGGAATCGCCGGCGCCTCCGCCCGCTCCGTTACCGCTGCCCTCTTCCGAATGCTCTGCTCGCCGCTTCAGGACTCCGACTTGCGCCCGGGGAGCCGTCGCCCAGCAGGGCTCACTTCCGGCGGGCCGGGGATTAACGAGAGCCCGGGGATCGGCGGCCCAGTCCGCACTGCAATCAGCCTCGCACGCCGCAGCCTGTATGTTCCGCTTCCAAGTTCCCGGGACCCCTCAGTTCACAGCAGACCGTTTCAGTAACCTAGGGCTCCTTCGTGGCATGCCACAACTTCGTGCTATTGTCGGATTTATGCCGGATAATGCGTTGGTAGTGCGAAGCTCGTCTTTTAGGCAACCATCTTCAACGCCGGCAAGCTCCGCCCCCCCAAATCTGATTTCTTTATACATTAAGGGTGGTTAAGCAATTCCAGGCACCTCATGCTCTTAAAAGTGGTCTTTACATATTGTACCCAGGGGATCTTCCCTCCTCTTCTAATGATAAACAATCTCACAGAATGAATCTATCAAAATCTATATCTGGACTAAACCAGACTAAAATCCATCTAAGCAACGGGTGAAGAGCAAATAGATCTGATTTGATGCCCATACCAAACTCCTCATGGACAATCTATAATGAAAAACTCTGTAGCAGTGATAAAAGGCATCTCAGAAATGTATTCTCCACAGTCTGTTTGTCTCGTGTCAGCATAGCCCCAAATATCACACCATATACCACAGCTGCAACACATTTAGCCTTATAAATCCTTAGCATGGTATCAAGGGGCATACTCCCCAATCTTGCAAGCAAATCAAAAACAGACGAATGAACATGAGGAGAGTGTGTTTTACTCAACATCAGTGGTAACCATGTCCCTTTCTCATCAAACTGAATTCTCAAATAGGAAAAATACCTTAACCTAGTAATCTCATTTCCTAGTACCTGGTACCTCCTTGTTTTTGTTGACCTTGGACCAACTACAAGAACATGGGATGTGCTAAAATTAGTAAAAGGTTTGAGGGATTCTATAAAACTCACAAAAGGGTCAAGGAGCTGCTTGAGCCCTTTGGCTGCTCTTGCTAATAGTACTACATCATCTGGGTAAAAAAGTTCAGGAACAAATCAACTGCCCACACATGGCATTGCTCTGCTTTCTCTAAGCACATGGAGTTCCAGGTGGTTTACATACATCATAAAAAGGAGAGGACTGAAAATACGGCCCTGCCTTTTGCCTCACTTACGAAAAAACTGCTGGTACAGGATCCATCTTTGTCATATCTGACGCAGGCCGTCATACTCCTATGCAGATCAGCAAGAAAGTAGACTAAGTCCACATTGACCCCCATGGAAGTCAACATAGGCCACAATTTCTCCCTGTTTACCCTGTTAAAGGTGATAATAAGACCTTTTAATGCCATATGAAGGCTTAATTGCTTAGTCACTGTGCATTGGTTTATCATAGAATATAGATTGAGGCATACTCCGACCCAGCCTGAAACCATACTGGACATCCGAAATAATAGGATTCTCCTCTGACCAATCATGGCAAGGACTGCACATCCAAGAACCTTGACAGTTGAATCAATCAGGAAGATGTGCATATAGCAACAAGGAATGTTTTTGTCAAATATAGACGGGGACCAAGACTTATGGATCACCACCTTTGCTGCAGCAGTCAATGTTTGGGAAATTACTGGTGAGCACAAACTAGATCCCAGCTTAAAGGTGTTAGCGGGAACCCCATTCGGGGGCCTATTGCTTTATTCTTATTTAAAAGTGCAGTAGCATCTGCAGCTTCTTCAATTGTGAAAAAGATATAGAAATAATGGTCAATGGAGTACCGTGACCATCTGAAAATGATCAATTCATTTTTCCAGAGAAACATGCAAACACACAGTATTTCCATTATCCCCAGAGAAAACTGGGTGATTGACTATACCCAGAATATAGAGCTATGTCTATGAGTACTAGCCTCTGATAACTGTTCCCATGCTTCCTCTCTCAGATGATTTTTGCTCTCCTCTATTGCATCTTTATATGTCTGTCAACAGGCCCCAACCAGACCTGGGATTAGACCTCAGAGCCTTCAACGGCTCTCTATGCACCCTAGAACAAATACTATTGACTCACCTGCAATGGTGATCCAAGTTAGGCAAGCGTGGTTGAGTTATCCCCTCTTGATGTTTTCATAAATATTATTAAAGGAGGCCATTAGTGCAGTGTTCGAGCTGGACTCAGCCAGGCAAACTTCAAAATCTTGATTCGTGTAAGTGAGCAGGTTGGAGAGGAAAACCTCAGAAATTACTTTATCTCATTTAAGCCTGCAGCCTTTATCCATTGGGGTCACTTTCTGATAGATGCTGGGGGGACTAATCAGACATCCGAACAACGCAAAAGATAAACCAGGTTATGATTGCTATGTCCTCGACAAATAACTTTTAAGGAATAAATTAACATGGTGAGTGGGGCCGAAACAAAAATATAATCTAGCATAGTAAAAGCCCCCCCTCACAATAATTTTCAGATGCTGGGATCCCAAGTCAAGATCTAGCCAACAAAAGACCAAGTTATACTTGTATAAAAGCAAAATCAGAAGTCACCTTGTGCAGTATGTTCCATATGCAGATTACTTAGTACCTCATTATCGCTCCCTGCCATCAAACAACCATGTTCTTTACACAAATGTAAATTAAAGACCCCCACAAGAATCATCAAAATGGAACGAACCAACTCTTCTCTGAGAAGCTCTAGAAGTTCTTTCAGCATTCCCAAATTTTCTGGAGCTTTTGAGGTGGCATTGGGGTTATAAAGATTAAGTACCAATAATTTGAGTGAACTGTGGAAAGATAACAGGACAGCTAGGCGATCTGGAGACAGAGCATTATAAACTGTGATTATACAATCTAGTTAAAGAGAGACAAGCTTGATAAGTCCACGCTTTCTCTGCCGGACAAGACTAGAGCCGCTGGTGAGAAATAAGAAATAAAACCATCCAAAAAAAAACCTTGGGCCCTGCCCAAATTTCCTGAAAACACAAAATATTAAAATTTTTAATAAAATCAACCCATATGATAACATTCTTTTTGTTAGTCAAACCTGAGATATTCCATCTCCAACAAATTGGGATATTTAGTAAAACGTACTCCAATATACCCTACCTGCTTGGCACAGCCACTGGAGGAGGAAGATGATCCTGCATCAATATCCAGTCAGTCATTTGTGTCCGTGCAACTCAAAGGGTCAAAACAGTTTGCATTTGGAATATTATAGGTTCATTGGGCAAGGTAAATTGAAAGCCTAGAACTGGGAGGACAAGGTTGGAGATATAAGAACCCTAATGGACGAAGTTAGATCATAAACTGCCCAAATGAAAAGGAGTTAAAAGCAAAGTTTGCCTCGACATTTGGCTGATCAACATTTATGACCACACAATCACCTTCAATGGTTTTAGGACCCAGTCTCACCCAACAACACGCCTGCCCATAATTATATGGTCAAAAAAAGATGGTCCGCTCCCACTGTGTTCACTACACCAGTGGCTATCTTTATTCGTTAACTGGTCAATGCTTTCTTTGCACCCCACTTTGAACCATTACCATGATGACAACAGAAGAGGTAGCCTGAGGTGACAAGGATAATGACTTAGGGTGTAAGTGCACCCTTGAATTACCTGAGTGGGCCCATGCTGCTCCTTTTAAATGGGCCGTATTCCTGCACTGCAGATGACCTATAGCAAAACTTGCCACCTAGAAAAAATGAGAGTAGGGGCTGTTGGAGAGAGTCGAGAGTAGCAGAAGTTTCCTCTACCGCCCAGGGTCTGAAAATTGAGTAAACCCACCTCTGCTGCCCCGTGCAGGTCTCCCACTCTTTACACTATAGATGCCTGGTCAGGAACAGTTCTTAAAGGCAAGGACTGGATTATGCCTGGGCTCCATTAAAAAAGCAAGGGGAGCCAACTCTTGGTAAATCGGCAAAGGATTTCTTTATCTGTGACAATCTACTAAAAACAGCATCAAGGCGATTCTTGAAAAGAAATTCAATTTTAGTGTACAGCAACCCCATAAATAAGTCCAACATATTCAAATTAAGGCTATTGAAGTTCCCCAGAACCCCCAATGCTCGCTACCAGCCTTTTAGAGAATCTTCCTTTAGCTCTCATACGAGAGCCTGACTGAGATAGACTGGGGACTTTCTTCAAATTAGGGTCTCTTTTTTTCCTATATAGATTGGTGGGTTATGGTCACCTTCCCCGCTAGAGTGATGAACATCAACTGTACTAGTCAGGGGACCATATCCCCCAGAAGTACTTTTGTCACCCGCCACGTGCAAGCTAGAGGGTAAGAGTCTCAGAAAGGCCAGCAGATTTACCATGCTTGCACCCTGAGGCCTGAAACCTAGCTCTTGTTCTACTGATGATATTGGAAAGCGCTCCTACAGCAGAAGTCAAATAAGAAATTATCGAGGGTCCCTGACGTGCTCCCCTTGGGGTGGTAGTAGAGTTATATGGGGACATTTGCTGCTTACCCATGTTAATGTAGGGAGCATAAATCAGGTGAAAGGGACATGGCCCAGCCCTGTCTCATTCAGCACGCATGGGAGCTGATGGGCCTGCTCTTGGCCTGGTCTTCGCCCAGGCACGCGCCTGGGCTTGTCTTGCTCTGTAGGAGTCCATGAGCCTCTCTTCCTCTTGATGTGTAGAGGGCTGCTGGGAGATATAGTTCTATCCTATGCAGCAGAGAGTACAAAAGCATCCCACGTTGTGGGAGTCTGCGAGGGTCTTTCAAGAGCCCAGTAGCCCCTCCTCCTGCTGGTGTTCAGAGGGCTACTTGGAGATGTTGTTCTGCCACAAAGCACCACAGAGTCCAAAAGCATCCAGGATTTATTTTTTGTTTGAATGTCTATTCATGAATGTATGGTCACTTTCCCACATTTACACCCAAAGACAAATCATATGAGAATAGCAGAGACCATTTTGAGTTTAGAACATTTTAATAATGAGGGGCTGGGGCAATTTAACATTTTGGACAGTCCAAACACTATCTGTGTTTAGAGAAGAAATGTTGGGAACATGTCAACAATATCAGGCATATCATTTGAAATCTATAATCTGGAGTGTGCAGTGCTTATTTTGTGCTGGTGTATTCCGGTACCCAGCACCTGCATTTATTTCTAAACAGCAGCACCTATTTTGCAGTGTGTGTCTATATTTTTTAAAGAGCACATCAACGTAAAGTTTCTGTTTGATATATTTTTAAGAAAATGATAAAGCTAGGATGTCTGGGCCAGCCATCCAGTTTGAGGTGACCTGCAATAGTCCAAAATGTAATACTTGTTTAAGTGTGATTGTTAGTATGCAATGCTGGTGCTGAAATACCTTGGCCCTGCCACTTATTTTTTATTTTTTTAATTAAGTACTGGAAGATTGAGCTCCTCAGCTCCACAAAGGTTTAAAAAAATCTCTGCTGCGAAGGTCGAATAGAGTCTGAATTTGAGAAAAGGACATTAATCCTTTTTTAGTCATCAGGTCACTAACCAGACAAATGTCCTTTCTTTTCCATATGGCCCAGTCTATCATTTCCTTGTCAGTGTTAATGTGTTGCTCCAATTGAAGTAATGTCGTAAGTCAGATATTAATGCTTGATTTATGCACAACAGATCTGAATAACATCACATAGTCAATGATTATTTGGGAGCCTCTTTCAGCTAAAGAGGATTCAGAAACCAGCAATGATTAGGCCAGGGAAGAGATTGCTAAGTTCCGCTAGTCGGAACACTGTAAAGTGGCAAAGAAACACCACTGCACTAAGCAGAGTTCCGCAAGCGGCAGAGTGTGTTCGCACTAATTTGTAGCACCAGATGTTTGTCCTGTGCTGTAAAATCAGTGCAAACTGCACCACTCGCAGCACAAGAGAGCGCTGCTTCTTTCTGCCACTCGAGTAGAAGGTCTACTCAAGCGGCAGCTTCCTCAACGCGAACGGAAGGTTTCTCTAGCAGTAGCGACCATCTGCTACCACCCATTATGATGTCGGGTTGACACAGCCGTTCTGTGCCAGCCTTTGTGACATAGAAAGGCTGTCAGATCTCGACTTTGGGGGCCCCCAGCAGGGCCCCCCTTTGGTGCCTGGCCTCTGGTTGAAGGCAGAGGGAGCACCTATGGTGCCCCCCTGTTGATCCCTGCACCTTGTGGCAGGCACCTTGGGGTGCCTGCCACGGGATGCAGGGATGAACTGCACCTTGCATTTTACAATGGGAGCATGCATTCCGGCTGGAATGCATGCTCCCATTGTAAAGTATAGGAGTGCGATCGAACAGTGTTCAGTGGCATTCTAATTGGTCGGTCGGGACCGCCGACCGGGTGTCGGTCGGTCCCTTGACCAAGACGATGTCGGGCAGAGGAAACTCCCCCTGACATCGTAATGAGGCCCTTAATGTTGGTGAGTGTGAGCAAGTAAAAAACTCTACGGAGTGAAGCAGAGTTTTTCAGAACTCCGCATGCTGCACAGAGTGCAGAAAACTCTGCAAACTCCATGGACGGTGCGGACTTCACTGCCCAGGCCTATCAATGATATAAATGAGCCAGTAACTATGAGGTCTTTATGAATTCGAAGCCACGGGGCATAGGGTGGCCAGTCTCTGTGATCCAGCAGAAGCCCCCAGGGTTGAATATTTCACAAAACTGAATATTTCAATGGGCCCATATACATTCATTCAAAATGTTCATCCACACTCCCTGGACGCTTCGCTGGGGGGGGTCAAGTTTTATAATTCACTTAAGTTCTGATTAGTTATGTCCCTGTAACCACAAATCAGGTTAAATTGACATTTCAATGCCTAACTAATCTGCACGAATCAACACTCTTCCTCTGGTCGATGGACCATTAGTTGAGTTAGTTGATGGTGATATTAACAACTTCTTAACTAATGCACAGCCCTTAGTGAAATGACCACAGACTCTGAATAAGATTTATAAGCTTTATCTAAATTTTCAGTCATAAAGTTGAACGCTCATCATTACAGATTCACAGTGCAAATTCCATCATTCTTCAATGGGAGAGAGATATTTCATTTAGCAAATACATTCAATTACACAACCTCATTCAACAAAATTAATGCATAAGAGTGGATATATGTAGAGACAAAAGACACATATTAACGTACATTTGCAAAGAAATATGCAAATTTGAGATAGAATATCATTTACCTAATAATAGATGACCGGAAAACCACCCTCTGGCCAAAGGAATGGTGGAGGTCCCCTGACTTAGGATCAGGAGCCAAAGACTAAAGGACAGGATCAGGACAGGACTAATACTTACTAGACCTTTCTACAAACCCGACGCACGAGGGCGATTCCCTCTCTTACACTCTCTCCCTCCTCGATCTTCTTCCGCAAATCTTCTAATCTAATCAGGCTGTTGTTTCGGATCTGAATCTTGCCAGTCTGCTCTCGCCTCTCTCTCTCTCCTCTATGATGCTCTCCCGATGCAGCATACTCGTCTCTCTCTCAGCGTCGATGATGAATGCTTAACTCAACTCACTCTAGTTATAGTCTTTATTTCTACATGTCCCACCCTCAAGAGTTGCAAATTTCACTAAAATACGGAATATGATTGGACGGGGGTAGGGGAGTTTTCATCACACCATACTGACATATTCATTTCTTTTAAGACATTTATTGTTAGCTAGCCCTTCCCCTTTAGCTCATTCATATTGTCCTCTTCCCATGCATAAATTGTTGCCATTTGCAATAATGTATTCAATACAGACTACATAGACGAATGATACATGTCTTCTTTTTCTCATTTCTTCTGTCCTTGATTCTTGGCAGTTATTCAGCTCTTTCGGTCACCGGGTCACACCATGGACTATCTGAGCATTCGCAACTTTTGGTCATCTATCGCCATTTTCTTTTTCTGTCAAGCTCTTAGCAGGCCCGAATGCACACTATTAATAAAGGAATCATAAACAGATGTTATTTTCTTAGACATATGATTCTCACTGTTCACCACCCACTTCTACTCTATCCCATGTTGTTATTATCTCTCTTAGGCAAAAGCGTTAACAACAGCAGCTTTCTTTTAAATTCAAGCAAGCAGATGCCGGGCACGCGGTACTTCAAGACCACGTGTTAGTCTTTCTTGCGCATGCGTGAGGTTTTCCCTCTCAAAGCGAGTTAGTCACGTTATCTCTACGTAATTCAGTTTTGCGCAAAGCGTTTTCGCGAATTAAAGCGGGTTTTAGTCGCGTTGCTTTTTATTCTTCATCAGTTTAAGCATGCGTAAGCTTCTCTCCCCATGTGTCGGTGTCTGGTGTATATTAGTTTCATCTTATCTTCAGTTTTAATGATTAATGTAAGTTAATGGAGGATTTCTCCGAGCAAGTTTCATTTTCTCGAATCCTTGCTCCATCATCTGGAATGAACTTTGTGTGAAACCATTTAGAAGCTTTGGCTAGAAGGAAAGCTGATTGATGTTGGATAACTAAATTTAACTCCTGTGCATGCCTAGCCTAAGTTTAGCCAGAACCATATGTGGTCTTTTCTTTCATTAAATTTAAAATGCAGATAGGCAGCCAGTTGTTATGGGATGGAGATTGCGGCTCATGTTACCTACCAATAGGGAAACCTCCGTGAGGTGGGTGTAACTCCCTTTTGTCCTTCCTCTATTGACCTTGTGCATCATGCAACAAGCAACCAATGAACACACTTACAACTTCAGGGATGCACCTGTTTACACCACTTACTGTTCTGGATTTCCTAATTAAAGGAAGAAATGCAGGATCTAGTTACCATTCAACTCGAAAGTTATATATACCCTTTGGTGAATGTATTGATAGAGTACGTATTGATGATTGTATTCTGGAATATCAAGAACAAGAATTTTGCGGCACGAATATAGAGATAAAATATCGAAAGGTAAGTGGATATAGGAAAGTACAGATTTACTATTCCTAACTCCACATGTATGTACCTTGAAAACATAAATATCGTCAAGCTAGATAGAGTTGGAGTTCAATATCAAAAAAGCTACACATACTTACCTTTCGATATTTTCTCCTCGATATTTTGTCCTCTATATTAGTGTACTATGATATTCAGTATCCACAGCTGTATTGATACAGCATGATAAACATCATAATGTGTACACAAACCTGCCCATCAAAGAGATAGGGGGCCGGGTGTGGCCCAAAATGTAGAGCGGTGGACCTCGAAGCTGGGGAACCGGGCTCGAGTCTCGGCAGGGCCCCTCAACATCCTGTGATTCTGCTCAAATCACATAATCTCCCCGTGCCTAACAAAATGAACGTGTCAGTCTGTAGCCCAACTGGTGCTCATGTAAAGCGCTCTGATACCTTCAGGTCGAGTTTGCGCTATAAAACAAAAAAAAATGTTTTTAATGGGGTCATTTAAAGTATGGTGACAGCCCAACAAGCAGTCAGGCCATCCCCTCTACCTTCCCAGTGAAAGAGTGCCCACCTTACTGAGAGGTTCCTGCCACATAAGCGGGATCTGTTTGCTTCTGTGGCGGCTCCTTTAAAGGTGCTAAAGCCTTCCAGAGAGAGCACAATTGTTAATGCTCCTATTTGTCAAGGTTTTTATGTTTTTGTTTTTCAGCAACCAATTCCCAAAGCTGACAATTCTTGTAAAACAAAAAAGCGAAACATCCATGAACCCAACAAGCAGGGAGTTTTCTCCCTGTGCATGGGGCCGCTGGGCAATTTCCTTACCTAGGAGCGCCATGTGTTGGCTGGTGGTCTTTAGCAGGGATGTCTAGTGATGGTCACCCACCCTAAAGAGGGTGGTCTGACCCTCCCTGTGCCTTGATAGCCCACTTGCCGAGAGCCATGATTTTCAAAGGTGTCTGATGGAAGAGCCAGCCTGAGGCTCCACCATCAGAAATGCAGTGCTTCCGACACTAAAGACAGCAGGGGAACCACAAGTTTGACATATCAGGAGTACTGCCAACATGCGGCATTGCTCCTGTTCAGCCTTACTCTAAATGACCCCCTATGTTCTCAAACATATTCTAGGCCAAGGACATCCAAATATTTCACAGATTATGTGTAGGGCAGCTGTGGAGCAATGCAAAACACTGTGCTGGAACCTCTCACCCCCATGTCCCTCCCCCCGGAATGTGGTGATGGGACCCTGAGGTTCACATGCTTATAGGCCCCTGAAGGGTGCACCGCCCTGTGCTGCAGGGCTAGAGGGCCATGTGCTACACCCCTCCAAAGGGGTGCTCACCCCTTTCTGCTCATAGGGCACGTGGGACAGAACGAGTCCATGGGCCTATGGTCCAGCCCAGATGCTTTTCTTTCTTGCGTTAGCTGGGTAGACAGGACCTGTTGAAAGATAGCTCCTGAGACACAGCGCATCACTTCAGGTGATTGTGGGCGCTTTTCTTACATGATCTACAGTTCCAGATTGCTGAACACTCTCGCTGTAGTTCCTGTGCATTTTGATTGAAAGCGACCAAACACTTTCTTGCAACAAAAATGCACTATTCCAAGAATTGATGGACTGCCCCTGCTGCGGTCTGCCGTTTAATTAAATCTAGCTTGTGCCTTCTCCAGGGAAAATGTAACTTGATAACGTTGCAGGTATAGTCTGATCCATGGCAGGTGTTTTCATTGATACACCCAACATGTTGATGGATGGGGAAGCATCTCTCCAGTGACGAGCAAGGGTGGACGCTGCATGTCATTGTTGTGCACTTGAGAGTTCACGATTAACTTTAGGATTCCTTCTTTGACGCTGATGACTTTCAGCTGTGTTTAGTACTATGGGGCTTATTTACAAGGCCCTTGCACCACGTTTGCGTCATTTTTAACATGGGAAAAGTGACGCAAAAGTGGCGCAAGGGGCTTGTAAATCTGCCCCTATATTTTCTAAAAGTTCAGATACCACTTTCTGTACCTTAAATCCTTTCAGGCTTGCTGCTGTGCCTCACTGCAGAATACAGTTTAACCCTGTGTGCTTCTCTTCCTGATTATTCGTTTTTATTTTTTTTAGCTGAAGCCTGAAAACATCAAATGCATCCTCTTCCGTGCAAGATCCAATTGCTTAATTCCAATGATGTTACTGCCATTAGACCAATACGGTGTCTCCAGACTGTGATGGGAGTAAAGCTGCCTGGGGAAATACTCTTGGTCGTGATATTGCCCCGGGAAGGTCCGTCTACCGATTCCAAGTTTTGCAAATCACATGGAGAAGTAATGTGAGGTTTACGTTTTACTGAATGTTAAAAAAAACACAGGGGCAGATTTACAAGAAACTGACACATATCTGCATTATAGCAGAGATGCGTCAGTTTACTTGCGTCTCTCAAAAAAACCCTTTCGCCACCATGGATGCGTCGCATTTACAATGCGGCGCACCATGGCGCAAGGATTGACAGATGCGTCATGCATCTTTTGGCGTAAAGGTAACGCATTGCTGGAGTTGTGTCGCAAGCACGACGCAACTCCAGCAATGCTCAGGAATGCCTATTCCTATTGTGCTGCGTCACTCATTACGCCTGCTTCAAGCAGGCGTAAGGTTTTGACGCAGTGGTATCATAGAAGTGGCGCAGTGAAATCTTGTAGATTTCACTGCGTCACTTTTACGAGGCTTTCTTGCGTTGGAACGCCCACCCTGCATACATTATACCTGACGCAGGTATATTGTGGCACAGGGCTTTACAAGGTGACGCATCTCCCTAGATGCATTACGTAGTAAATGGGTCGCAACGTGGCGCATTGTTTTCGCTGCCGCTGCGTCACAAAAGTGACGCAATGGCGGCGTAAAAGTGTCTCAAGGGGCGTGTAAATCTTCCCCACAATTCCTCCTTCTGACTTATTTCCCATGTTCAAATCCCTCCTAGTGATACCCGGAGGTTTCGCATGTGTGTCTAAGGGCCAGATGTACAAACAGTAGGAATACCAATTTCCTAATTGTGATTCTCGCCAAATCGCAATTAGGAAATCGTTATTCCTAATGTATGAAGCTAATTGAGTTTCATTTAGGGATTCCTTGTGGGTCGCAAATTGACTTACCTCATGAATATTAACAGGGTAGGTCGCAGATTGCAACCAATTTGGAATCACAGCCATCACAGGGATGGTGGCTTGCTGAGGTCAGCAAAGCACCATGTCTGTGATTGCTTTTTAATGAAGCAATCTTTTTTTTTTTTTTTAAATGAAGCCCGTTTTACTTAAAGGAAAATGGAACGTGTTTAAAGATAAAAAAATAAAACCTTGAAGTTTCATTTTTTAAGAGTAGGCCTGAGGAACCATGCGCTTAAAAATATTATTTATATTCTCAAAGGGGAAGTGGCAGCGACGTTTTAGGGCATGGGCAAAGCAAGCACTGGACCAGGCCCCAGCCCTTCATGTGGCCCACTGAGAGAGTCAGCTCTGTTCTGCAGAGAGTCTTGCCCTGATGACCTTGAATAATTCTTAAACAAATTGTTTTAAATACAGTTTTTCTTCAATTTATTTTTAATGTGAGTGATTGTGTGAGAGTCTATTACAGACATGTTGCAGAGAAATATTATGTTTATGTTTCATGCAACATCTAAAAAAAAATTCTTTTAGATCAAAACAGGACCTCACATATGACAAATGGGAGGGTGTCACAGATATTATTATCAGTAATGTTAGTGAGCTGCTGCTGTGTTACAATAATGAAAAACAATACTATCTCTGAATATTAGATGCACATACATTCAGAATTTAGACAAGTGTGTATGTGCACTGTCAAAGAGGAAATGAAAGAGCTAAAACTGGATCCTCAATTTAAAGCTGTTCCGAACAGGGGCACCCAAAATACTTTTGGACAAAGGCCCCCCAAAATCCTTAAGATATCCCTCTGTAGGGGTCCCTTGTGGACCCCTTCCACTTTGCGAATTGGCTACCCCCAGTTTGAAACTGGTGATAAAGTATTACTTTAACGGAATACACAAACCTCAACAGGAATTCGGTCGCAAAACAGTAATACATACCATACCGACACAGTATTTAAAAGGGATGCCCTAAACACGCCCTTTCCAAATATCGAATCACAAATGCAAAATGCGATTCGGTAACAACATCACAAATAGCATTTTTCCAGTCACAAACAGCCAGATTCTGGGAATTGGGCCGTTTGCCACCGGAAAAATGCTTTGTTCATCTTGCCCCAAATTCCAAGGTGATAGTGCAATTTGAACCAAACCCAGTTTTCTACTGATTTCACATTCACTGCGCTACTCTGAATGAGCTATACTTAGTGGGGCCCTGTAGTATATTATTTCTATTCTGAGAAGTTGAAACATCAAATAAAGTTTTACAATGCAGTATGCAATTGCCTAAGTAACATTTGTCGTATACAAAACTTGATTAGTCCCAAAATAAATATTAGGAAGCCAATATTTCCTGTGTGGCAGTCATGTCACTGTTTGATATACTGAAAAAACAAAGTATTTGTTTAAAACTGAATTGAAAGCAGATTGGATGATTTCCTAGATCTGAATAGGTGCATCTATGACATTGAAAACACAAAGGGACACATCAATAAATCCTGCAAGAAGGCAGCTTTGCGCTGACCGCACTGCTCTTTCAACACTGACATCTACTCATGGCCTGTAAAAATATCTGACTAATTGAGAAGTCCAACGAAAGAGCCGGCTGAGCCAATTTAATAGAGTGCTAGTTTGGGATCGTATACTGTGGGTATTGCAGTTGATGAAGTGGAAAGGATTTCTTACCTCCATTTGATCAATTATCTTGGTCTCAATTGGATTTGTCATGGATGAAAAAATAAATCATTTGCTTCAACAGCAGTGGAATAATAATGCTCTGGCAGCAGCAAGGGCTCTTACTCAAGCATTTCATCTTGGTCGAGGCAGATTGTGTTTGTGTCAAATGCCTTAATTAATATACATAGTCTAAGTTCTACCTGGATAGATCCACCGTGTTCAGACTTCGAATATATATTGGCACCATAAATTCACAAAAACGGGTCCAAATCGTTTTTTTAAAAAAGGTAGACATTTATTGCTGCTTTTTTACTCCCAATTTTAATGTACATTTTCAATATTTTTGTACTGCAGCAGTACTCGTGAAAAACTACATTGGCCACAGGAGTAGTTGGGACATTTTTTTCAAATTCCAAGTTTGTCACACGTGAAAGCATGTTTGCATGCATAAATGTAACTGGTGTACCTTTACACATGATAACCTGAATTGAGTAGTACAATTGCATTTTAAACCTTTATTATGTATGTTTTCAACAAGCAACATATTGGAACTGTGACAGTATACATTCACTTCCTCACCAATGGCAAATCCTTAATACCATATGTGACACAAGTAATATAAACAACGTCTTTAAGTTGAGGATTCCTCCAACTCTTAGTATGAACAAGTGCAACAGAGTTCATATTCCTTGGAAGAATGACTCTAATATTCATCTGCAAAATCAAACTCTAAATCCTTGATCTCAAGTGTTATCTAGAATACTCCTGAGTAGAAGAAGTCTTTGATACTTTCTGTTAGACTTGGCCCTCTCTGCCGAGTCACCCCCAAACATTTTATCTTCAAGCCTTCTGTTTTCTGAATTTGGTGTTGTTAGCATTATGACTCTGCACTCTACCACTTCTAACCAGTGATAAAATTATTGTGTTCTCACACTAAAACATGGCCTACACCTGATTGGCCCATTTAATTTACTCCTAAGTCTCAAGTATATGGTACTACATGTACCCAGGGTCTGTAAATATAATGAGCCTGCAGCACTCAATGTGCAACCCAGTCAAGTACCTTTAAAAATAAACTTTTTGCCAGTCCTAAACCTTCCTATTTAATACTTATAAGTCACGCCTAAGGTAGACCCTAAAAGCCTATAGGGCAGGGTGCAGGGTATTTAAAAGGTAGGACATGTGGGTTTACGTTTTACATGCCCTGGAAGTGAAAAACTCCTAAGGTCATTTTCACTACTGTAAGGGCTATCTCTTCCATTGTCTAACACTGCATTACCTTATTACAGTAATAAGTACTATCTTTGTGTTAGGAGCAGATAGAGATGTTGTATTTAGACTCAAATGAATTGTAATTAAAAATCCTCTTGAATGGTAAAGTTGGATTTTAAGTCACAATCCTAAAAATGTCACTTTTAGAAAGTTGACATTTTCTTACACTAACCATTTCTACCTTCTGCCAGTGTCCTGGATCACATAACTGTGAACGGCTCTGCTGTTGGGGTTTGTGTATTCCTCCCAGACAGTGACACAAAAAAGACAAGGTGTGGGCAGGATTGACCATCCTGGTAGGATGGGTGGGGGTGGAGCTTTGCTCTGCCCCACTTACACTTCTAGGGCTTGCCTCCAGAACACACAAATGAACCTGACACTAGTCTATTGTCACACCAGGCAGTTTGCAGCCTTGTCAGGGGAAGGGAAGACATTTCCAGAAACTGAAGTCGGGGTATGCCGTGGTGCCCCCCCCACACACAAAGGCTTTTTCCTGCCATGATCGATGGCTTCACAGAGACTTCGTTCAGTGGCTCCTCAGTATCGATGACTCATCCTCAGACACAGGCTGCTACCTTGCCCCACTGAACTCTACCTTCAAGAACTTTTTTCTAAGTTCAAAGGTAAGCTAAGGCGGGCCAAATCCACCCTTTGTGTTCGACCCACGCTCCTTTGGGGTTGGCCATAACTTTTGACTTTGACCCGGTCTCACAGATCCTCACAGTTGGTTGGCTATTTGATCTTTTAGGCACTAGATTTCCCACAAAAAAAAAATTCTAGTTTCATATTTTCAGTTTATTCCTGTTTGTATCCTGCATAAATGCTTTGCCTCTAAGTTAAGTTAAGCTTCAGTTTATTCATGTTTGTGTGCTGCATAAATACTTTACACATTGCCTCTACATTAAGCCTGACTGCTTTTGTGCCAAGCTACTAGAGGGTTAAGTACTGGTTCATTTAGTGACTTTGGTGGTTCACCCTGGAAAAGACTGTGTTTGCTACTTGAGTAGGGCTTCCCCCCCCTCAGCCAATAACCCAATTTCTTACATCTTTAGGTTAAAATTAGATCATTTCCAATCTCCTGGCGCCAAGGTTCTGGTTTCAGTAACTAGGCATCTCGATTGCCAAGAACCATTGCTCTATGGATCTAAGATGGCTGCCACCATTTCAGTTCTTCTGAGAGTCACGCAGCACTCTGGAACATGTAGTTGGTCTTAGCTCTACTTGTGTGTTTTGTGCAGGGCATGCATCTCAGCAATGAAGCCTCACACCCAGTGACACCTTCACTGTGCCCATCCTACTCAACTCCTCGGCATTGGAAGACTTAAGCACCTTGGAAGAGTGTATCACCGTGCCTGCCAGCCATACACAGGTGAGCACAGACCAATGCTCGCGACAATGCTCTGCAAAAGTTTGCAAATAGCCACAAACTTGCAAGTTTGTGGGTGTTTGGCTCCTTTGCAAGGCATTCCCCCATAGCCGCAAACATGAATGTTTGCGGGCATTTGCCTTGTTTGCAATGCATGCCCCCATGCAGACACCACTGCCTACCAAAGAGAGATAATTTGCCTATTTATGATATTCTACCATCCAGGTAAAATATTACTTGTTGTAAGTAAATTAAATTGCATGCGTAAATTCAAATTTTGTGAATATAAAATAACGGTCATATACAAAGACACTTATGCACCTACATTCAACTTAGGTGTGCAAATGTCTTGTGTAACAGGTCCAGCATAACTGTTACATAATATAATCAGCTCTTTAGCAAGCTGCAACCTTATCCAAGGAAAATCAATGTTACTTTTGAAACGTCAGAGCAGAAGGTCTTTGATACTGTTCAGCAGGGGTTGGCTGTAGGGCCTGGCTAGCAGTCAGGCTCTGCACTCAAACTCCCATGTGGTCAGCCACCACAGTGCATGGCCTTTGGCTGTGTGTAGCTGGGATTGACCACAGTAGTAGACTTGTGGCCTTACCCTGAACTAAACCATCATTCATCACCACTGTAAAGACCTTCAGCCATGCACAGCAGAGTTTGGTGACAGGGCCAAGATTTCATAGTTGTTTTGTGATTATCTTAAAAGATATGCTTTTATGGTCATGGACGCAGTGGTGAAAATAGATTTTCACAGAGGGGTATTCTATGTATAGAAATATTTAATTGCTCAGGTGGCAGAATATACAGTGACCTTGGGAATGCCACAGGGGTAGATGGAGTAGAGAAACAGCAGAGTCTATGGTCATTTCTGCTTAAGGACATAAGCAGCAGTAGTAGTGATACAACAAACCCACCCAAATATCAGTGAACATGGATAATTGCTGTGTAGATGGGGATCTCTTCCTTCATATTAGCAGCCACTGGTGTAACTGTTCTGGTTGATCATGGAGATTCCCTTAGAGGTTCAGGATTCACAGACAGACAAAGAGAGAAGGTATGTGGGATGGCTGACCAAGTGCTTGGCAGGTCCTTTTAGTGCTTAGTACATATGCACCTAGCATAGATAGTGTAGATCTCTGTGAGAACAAAGAACAAGATACTAAGATTAGGAGTATGCAAAAAAATGCCTAACTTGCTTTCAAGTAATTATCTGAAATTTTGGGAAAATTATGCGGCATGCATATTTGGCCCTTAGTGCTATATTTCAGATCAAAATGTGTCCTTGTGAGGATATAGTTCGTTCTTAACAAATAGCACCAAAAACACACGTTTTGCAAATGACAGTCACTCGCATTCTAGTCGCTTACATTGTTCTGCCACTCCGGCACTACAATTTTGCCATTAACACAGCAGAATTACACAATGAGTTGTAATGTTGTAATTTCAGGAATCTCGCTAAACAAGCATAATGCTAAATTCCTGAAATTATGAAACTAATACTGGACTAATTTAAATGCCACCCAGGCCTCATTAAGAGACAAAATTTAATATGCAATGATCAAGTTTGGGAGCTTATTACCTTATCTATTTAGTCGTTTTATAGTGCAAAGCAGACCTAAGGAAGTGGCAGATCAATTTACATAGGTTATAAACAAAATGGGCTAAAAAAAGTCAACATTCTTAGTTTAAAAAATCTGCATGCATCAATGGTTGAGATAGCATAGACATTCAGAAGACAGGGTGAAGGACCCTTTATGGGCAGAGATCACAGTGAGATATCACGGATCAATATTTAGTGAGAGAGCTTTGTTATGAGCCATTCCACATCTTAAGAACCAGAGGGTTCTTGATTAGGGAAGTGGCACTGGAAGAACAGGGTCTTTGATTGCTTTTTGAAAGGTTCATAGTTCTGGATGATGGTGGTAAGCTGTTCCAAATAGTGGGTGAAATTCCTGAAAATTGTTTCATAGTTCTTTCTTTCTCAAAGGCTGGGGTCTTTAGTAAAAGCGTATTAAAGCTTCTCAGTGATCACTGCCCCCGTGAGATGAGGAGTTAGCAGAGCACATATGTTGAGGTTCCACTGTGAAGAGCTTTTCAGATGATGCAGGGTGGTTTAAACTAGGTTCTTGTCTCATTGACAACCATTTGAGAGTGATCATGAGGGGAGCAACATAATCATATTTTCTCATCCCAGAGATTCAACTAGGAGCTGCATGGCGAGTTGCCTTGAGAGGAGCCAAGTGATTTCTTTCTGATTCCACATTATCAGGGAATTGCAAAAGTCCTGTCTTGAAAGAACAAGAGATTTTGTTCAAATCAAAGAGGAATTTGGCTATACAAAACCCTCCAAAAATATTGTCTCAAACCTCCCTGGTCCAACTGATAAGGAGAATATGGTTGATTTCAGAAACTGTTCTCTAGTCACGAACACAGCCACTGAGGTCATCTGTCAGGATGAGGGGCCGTCTCAGATATTGATGGTTAGTCCATATGCCACTATGGCCATACCTCCGGAAACTGGCCAGGGCCACCCAACACTTCCAGTCAAACTAATTTCCTGGAATGTTGCAGGCATCCGTTCTAAACTACTGGATGAGGTTTGGCTGGAATATATCAGGGGATTTGACATTATCTGTTTGCAGGAAACGTGGGCCAAAGAGAATATAGCGATGGATGGCTATCACGCTTTTAACATGCCTGCCATACCTTCTTTGGCAGGGAGGGCTGGTTACCCTACTCTCTGTCAAATTTGGTGCCATCAAAGCTGAATGTGTTGGTTGGTCACAGTGGTTTCAATTGATTATGATTGTTAATATGTTGCAGGTTAGAGTTTTACTTGTAAATTGGTACCACAATATTTTTGACCCAAAGATCTGTCATGCTATAGAAGCTTTGCAATTGGAAATTTCAAATGTCTCTGGGAAATGGCAGCCTTTATGCGTTTTGTGGGTGGGGGATTTTAATTGTACGATATGTGAGTCTAGTAATGATAGAGTTTGTGGTCTCGTGGACACATCTGGACAGTCCCTGTCGCACATCATCCACACCCCGCATGGGGAGGCATAAAATTCCATCATTATCGAGAAAGATCTGGACAGTTTGACGAAAAGTTTTTCAACACAGTGCCCCACTTTTGTTGGAGGGGGTAGGGAAAGTTTTATTGACTTTATATTTATTTCAAGAGAGTGTTCTTCATTTGTATGTGATTTTAAGGTGGAACCAAAACTTTCGAGTGACCATAACCCACTCATTGCTTCACTTATAGTACTGGCTAGGACAACGGTGGGGGATGGACATCAGATTCATTACAATCGTAACAAAGGTGTAATAATAAATTGGGGTGAAGTAAATCCTATACTACTTGAGGGGAAATAGTCAAAGCGAACCACAATTTGATTATGAACTGCCTCCAGCAGGATTCTCACTCAGAATCAATTGTACAAAATTTTGAAAGAATCTGTACAAACATAGCTAACAGTCTAACACGCCTGATCAGGCCTAAGCAGCGCCTAGAGTCGAGATGGTTCAATGCAGAATGTTCGAGAGCCCACAAGAATCTAAAAATTGCCCTCCATTCTATCCCCCGTAATAGAGAACTAATAAAAAGTGCTAGATGTCTATATAAAAGTACTATCACTAAAAGAAAAGAGGAGTTGAGGCATCTAGCCTGGAAGGACCTGGAGAGGGCAAGTGCTCTCAAGGATAGTAAAAGCTTTTGGGCCATCATCAACCAACCTCAATTTACTGAGGAAGTGACTAAAATGGACTGAATGATTTTGGGAGACATTTGGGAATACCATTTCGCGACCATTTTCAACCCAAGTGGTAGGGTGCTGACGGCTGCAATGAGGAGCATCCCGTAGACCTGGGACTAGCAGCTGAGCTTAGTGCTTCGATCACGGTGGCAGAAGTGGAAGAAGCCTTAGCAAAAGGAATATGTAAGAAGGCCCCAGGTCCAGATGGAGTTCCCCTAGATCTGTTCAAACTAAATACTGGTCTTTGGGCACCCCTGCTGACCAATGTTTTTAAATCAGTGATAATTGGTCCAATTACTGCTTCCTGGAAGGAGGCCATAGTTGTACCTGTGTTCAAAAAAGGGAATAGAAATGATCCCGCCTGCTATAGGCCTATTTCCCTTATTGACGCCACTGTTAAGGTCCTGGGTAGGGTAATTCTGGCAGGACTTGAGATCTGGGCATCTAATAAGGGGATTATCTCGAAAACCCAGTATGGTTTCCATAGGGGGCTGGGAACCACAGAGCAGTGCTTAAATTTATCCCTGATTATGGGCAAGTACATGAAGGCAAAGGGTGGTTCTATCCACCTTGCCTTCATGGACTTGTCCAGCGCATTCGACACCGTTAACAGGGAGAAATTGTGGGTGCTAATGGGAGAAATGGGCTTTGAAAAGGCTCTGATCCTACTTCTGAAAGACTCCACGCTAACACTTCCGTCTGCATAAGATTCGGTACAATTGGAGAGAGGACGAAGCCTATTGCCTCCACCGAAGGAGTTCGGCAGGGGTGCGTTTTAGCTCCTTTTCTTTTTCTTATTTACACAAATGGTTTGGAAGCGTTTTTATTGGGCAAAAAAAAATTGATTTTCCCCGTATTGGAGGTAACCCAGTCCCGCTACTTTCGTATGCGGACGATACCGTACTTATGGCCTTGCAAACGTCATTGGATGCCTTTGCGGATTTTATGTCGACCCTAGACCTGAAGGTTAATTTTTCAAAGTCTTATATAATGGCATGCGGTCCAAAAAAGGCAAAAACCCGAAGTTTTAATGTAAGGGGTAAGACCATAAAAAAGGTGGAAACCTTTACATATCTGGGGAATATGTTCAATAAGGAGTTGAAATGGGATTCCTTGGTTACGGCAAGGGCTCAGCAAACAAGTAGAGTTGTGGAGGGGTTGTTTAGGTTTGCCTGTAAGTTGGGTCATAAGCCAGTGCCAGAGCTTGTGACTTTATATAAAGCAAAATGCCTGTTGGTTGCTTCTTACGGGGCGGGAGTTACCAAAAAAACGTGCACTACAAGTGGTTGAAAATAAGTTTATAAAACGCTTATTGAAGATCCCAAATAGCTCCGCCATTTCTTTCTCTCATCAAGAAGTGGGGATGGAATATGCAGAAGACCGTATAGACTCTGCTCCCCTGCTCTTATGGTCTAAAATGTGGGTGTCCGAAGAGTTACAGTTTTCTAGGAGATCCTCGAAGACTGTATCAATTTGGACAAGTCATTGACGATCCCCTGGCTTCGTTTTGTGAGGGATAGGCTATTTGAGATTGGGCGGGGTGAGAACTTTGATACCCCATTGAGTATTCCCATAAATGCCAAGGTAACAATTAAAGAGGTGCATAACATCTGGGCATCCCTGCGTCATTCTCAATTGGAGGCGGCTGGTCCTAGTTGCCCTTCTATGCCTAAACAGCAATTTTACCTATCCTTTACTACTAATAGTCAGATACGTTTTTTACTAACAAGACTCCGCTTAGGCACTTTGCACTTTTTGGTGGCTTTTCCCAGACAATCTGGGTGGTTGGACTTCCTTACTCCTTGCCCTTGTGACAACATGGCACCCCAGAGCACCATGCACTTTATCCTTTTCTGTGCACTTTGTAAGGAACCGAGGAGGAGATTTTTGGTACCCTTATTAAAGACCATTCGTCCCTGTACTCACGAGAAGGGGTTTAGATACTTGCAATCCCTGACCAGTCCTGTTATCTGTAGTGCGGTGACGAATTTGATTAAAACTGCAATGGGCATTAGGAAACGTTATGAAGCTCAGTAACCGATCGGGGAGATGATACACATGGTATAGCTCATTTTAAGAAACATGAATTTCTCTGACTAATGAGGTGCTTATTTTGATTAATTTTAACTGTGATTTCATCTCCTAAATAAGAATTTTAACTTTTTAACAATTGTATTGTTTGTCTGCTATACTTTTGTGGTCATGGTGCCGAATAAAGTTATTTTTGTTTTGAATTGAATTGAATTGATTTTGTTCATTGGTGGGACTTTCCTACAGAGCTGAGTATTGTCAGGGTAGAAGTGGTATGGTATTTTTGATTTGCTGTGTTTTGTGGCCAAGTCCTTTATTGGGCCTAGAAGTTTTGGAAAGTGAGTTTGAGATGTGTGCTGTCTTACAGCAGACAGCATTGCATAAATTACTATACACGCGTGCTTATGGTCGGCTACTTGCTCTTAACTGGATGGCTTTCTTGTCTTTCTCAGTTCACTGCTCTTTATTGAGGGGCTATTCACCATTTTCTTGTGTTTGTCCCACCCTGGAGCTTTTGGTCTTTACCCTAGTTTTTGATTGGGTAAGTTGTACCCTTCCACTGCTGAAGTCACAGAACTAATTTTCCTTTCTTTTTTTCATTTAGCACTCCGTGGGACAGTATGTCCTGCTCCTTTCTATGACTTCTTCCACAGAGAGTGTACTAATGCTATTTTCCTTGCTAAATCAACCCTCCCCAAACCAGTTCTAACTCCAGCCCTCCCATCATGTGTTCAAAACCAAGCACTGCTGCTTCTCAATGTCACTCTATCTGCACTTCTCAGTCTCTCTCTCTCTCTCCCCTCCTCTGACTCTATCTCTACTCTCCCAGTATTTCTCTTTCACTAGTTCCTCTCCTGCTGTTTCTCTCTAGCAACTCTTCTCCTGCCACCTCTCTTCTACTCCCTGCTGGCCACCACATTTGGCTTTAGCAATGACAAATGCTTTTAATGTGTGCAGTGACTATCAATCTTTGTTATACTTTCAAAATGATTGCGATGTTGCATAACAAAACGTGGCCGCTATCTTGAAAGTATAGAAAATAGCATTTTTCTGCTTGAAAGGTGGCTGCTACGTCAAGATGAACACCAGTCTTGGCTTTGCCAATGCAGGCATATTTGAAAACCATCAAGCATTGGCAAAGCCAATAGCAGTGAACAGATAGCATAGGCAAAGTGAGACTGATGAAATGAAATTGAAATGAAATTCGTACTTGTAAAGCGCACTTATACCCCCAAAGAGGTGTCCTGGCGCTGTACGCATACCGCTGTGGAACCCTTCCTGGCTTTTCCCTGTGAAATGTCCACTCCTGGGCACCCCCAGGGTGAAGCCAGGCATCCCAGCGCTGTTGGGGCCATTGTGGAGATTAAGCAAGCTATTGCCCAGAGTTGCAGAGTGGGACCCATGATTAGAATAGGCACCGAGGCGAGAATTATCAGGTCCGAGGAAATTGAGCCCAAGACCCGCCGAGGCGGGAATTGAACCCTGGTCCCGGGCCAGATCTCTGCATCAGGGTCTGCCGCTCTAACCATTGAGCCACACTTCTCCACTGATTGATTTTACCAATGCTTATTATTCTTTGTCACCTGTCTTCCAGGTATAAGGTCAACCAGTGCCAAACAGCACCATTTTTACCCATTCTTTATCTTAGAATAGTCAGGATTTTGAAGTGGTTTACTATGCCAAACAAAGGAGTATTAGAAGGCATGATCCATCAAAGCTTTGAATGCAAAGAGCATCATCGCCTATTTGTAAAATGGCTTATTCCAGGCTGCAACCATCCCTGGAGCATAACTGATTAAGGACCTGATTTAGATCTTGGCGGGACTACCGTCCTCCCTCTGTGGCGGCAGTTACAAGTACTTTGTCGAGCTTACAAAGTAACGCCCACCGTATTTAGAAGTGTGCTGGCTAAACCACAGGCTGCATCAACAGACTGTTTACCTTCGCGTCAGTGGCACACCTCCATCCACGTGGTGGACTCCATTGCTGGCTAACAGTACTCCAACGCTGTCAAGCTGGTGAGTTTGCGTCAAACTGATTTAGATTTCCCCATTGTGCTAGTGTTGTCCTAGAGGTGTTTCTGAGGGGGTGAGTCCCTGGTGGCGTGGAGACTGGTAAGTACCACTTTTATAATGTGTCACTCCACGTATAGGTTGTGTGTGGTTTAAAAATATATGTAGGTAATTTGCCAATCTCCGTTTTGTACATATAGCATAGCACACATACAGCATACACACACTATTGAATGTACACCCACAGGCACCACAAACACAACACCCACAACCACCACCACAACAACAACAAAAGTTTCAATACAGGTGTGTTCATTTTACAATGATAAGTTGTAAAATAAACACTAATGCAGCATACATAAGAATAAAATTGCATGTAAGGGCAATGTAAAAATACACACGGCTAAAGGAAATGCTGACACACGATTCATAGTAAGACGTGTAAAAAACTTACCTTTGAACGGAGTTGAATAGCGTTGTGGTCAAGTTGTAGCAGCACAGGACATGGACAATGGGGTATAAGATGGAAATGGAAGTGTAAAGGAGAAAACAGGGTAAGTTTTTACCTAATTTCCTTCGAATCGGCCAAGACTAGTATGGAGGTATCCCCACCACAGATGTCCCGAGGGAAAGGCATATTGTGACTAGGCTGGCGGTATTCTTGGGTAGAATCCCTCCAAGCGCCACTTTTGCCTATGGCGCTGTCGATGTGGAAGGGATTCCTAGCGGAGTCGGCGGCACTCAGACAGTCTTTCATCAATGAACCCGCCAATATCTAAATCCAGCGGATGGACCACCAAGTAGGCGGGTGGTGAAACCATCAAAAAAAGTGATGGCGGGACCAGAGCCGCCAAGATGTAAATCAGGGCCTAAGTTTCTATTCTTAATAAATTGCTTGAGGTGGGCTGATATGTAGCTTTCTAATACTTTTGAAAGAAAGGGTAGGTTCAAGACTGTGAGAAAATTGCTCATATTCTCTGTGTCTGCTCCGATTTTCTTTAAAAGAGGAGCAAAGTTGTCCTATTTATGGCAGTCCAGGACTATCCCTTTCTCTACTGAAAGGTTGACTAGGTCAATCCAAAAAGGTCATTTAATCAAACAGGTGGGGAGAATGGACCACAACAGTCTCAGTGCCAGAGTCTCTGGAAAATAGTTTCAGAGACCCTCAACCACACATTCACAGTCTATATTTTAGGGCTTTCTATTGTTAGTGTAGATGGGTGGACACACGCACCCATCTTCATCAGAGAGCACACTTTGCTCAAGACGGAATGTGGTTATGGGCGTCTTTGCATTATGACATTACATTATGGTATGGAGGATTGCAGGATGGACAGAGACATGCAGCAGCCCTGCTAAGGAGAATTGTTTTTTTTTTTAATTGAATTTTGTTGATTACAGATTACAGTCAATATGCAGCAGTACATTCTATATGAGAATTGTTCTTGGCTAGCATATCCTTACAGCTGAATATCATATATCTTATCAAAGATATAGTGAATAAGTCATATTTAAAAAAGGACTACAAACTAAAACAAAAGTTCGAACAATGCAGAACTGATACAGTGCAGTGCAATTATACAAATTACATCCAAAGTTGCCACCTGTCATGTATCACATATTAATAAAGCGATATACTCAATCCAGAGTTGCCAACCCTTAATCTAGAAATTTATATCAAATCTGGGTTTTCCAACAAGTAGCATGTGAGCGGGGCCCAAAAATCTTCTGGTCTAGATGCCTCGGGAAGCTCCTCTACATACGTGGTCAGTTGTTCCTTGCAGTAAACAAGTTCTTTCAACCACTGTCTCACCTTTGGCACCGTTTTCCCACCCCAGTGTTTAGCAACCATACGCTTCGCCAATAATGCGGTAACAGCAACTATTCGCCTGTTGCAGGGCTTTAATTTTTTTACCAGACCTAATAAACATATCTCAGGCAAGCATTCCACCGTTTCCTGTATAATCAACGTGAGTGTATGGGTAACATTTATCCAGAATTCGTTAGTGGGACTACATGTCTAAGCCAGATGCGCAAAATCTGCCCCGTCCACCCCACATCTCACACACTTAGCTCCTTCACGCAAACCGTATCTCTTCAATCTCACCAGTGTATAGTACATTTGATGCAGAAACTTGAAGTGGATGATACAGAGATTGCAATTTGCCGTAAGGCGACCAGTGAGCGCACAGCACCCCACCCAATTTTCCCAGACCATCGGCACGTCCAACAGCTCATTCCATTTATCAAGAGATGTAGAACTTTGCACCTCCATCTCCCCTTGAGAGGCATTATATAGCCGAGTGATGAGCCCTGTCGAGTCCCCCACTGTTAATGCAATTTGTAATGCTTTGAACACTTTTGGCTCTTCCCGGAATCCTGGGTCAAGCGCCCTGACAGCCATGCGCAACCTGGAATAAACAAACCCTGCATTGCGTTCCATTGGGTCCCTGTCGTAAAGTCATTTAGGGATAAAAACCTACCATTGGAGTACAGGTCCCCCATTTTAGTAATACCTGCACCCGTCATTATGCTCATTGCCCCCTTCTCATGCGTCACCAAGATATCCGGGTGCACAGCAATCGGCATAGCTGGCGCATAAAGGTTTTCATGTCCTGCACGCCTACCCAGGGTCTTCCATGCTCCAACAGTGCACACAACCATGTCCAACCCTTTCTTAATTCTCAGTGTTTTGTGTTGTAGTGCCATGGCCGTCAGTGGAGTCGGATATGCATTATCAGCCTCTACTGCAAGATGCGGAAGATAGCATTGGGGGAAATACCAGTAATGCACAAATTGAGCTTGTGCACAAAGGGAGTATAGGCGCAAATCTGGAGCCTCAAAGCCCCCCTTATCAAATGGTAACGCTAGCGTTTCCCAACTACATCTCGGTTTTTTCCCTTCCCATACCAGCCCCAGTAAGCATGACTGCATGGCCTGAAAAGTGGCTCTGTTAAGCGATAGGGGAATATTCACGAATAAATACAGCAATTTAGGGAGAATTGTCATTTTGGTGACCGCAATCCTGTCGGCAAGGGACAAGGGGAGGCGGGTCCATCTAGCGACCTGTTCTCCTAATTTAGCAATCACACGGCAGTAGTTCATACTGATTACAATTTCAGGGTCTCTGTGCACCCAGACTCCCAAATAGCTCACGGGTTCTTGCGACCAACCCAGCGGAAACTCAAGTTCCACCTCCTTGATGCACTCTGTAAGGGGAAACACCGTAGACTTACTCCAATTTATGCCAAAGCCAGAGAGTCGCTCGAAACAGACATATTCCCTCAGCAGGGACGCCAAGTGCAACGCAGGGTCCCTAACATATAGCATCATGTCATCTGCATATAATGATATTGCTAGCGGGCGCTGCCTGAAGCCCAATGCCGCATCAGCATGCCCCTGCCTTATCCTACATGCCAAGGGCTCCAATGCCAAAGAGAACAACATCGGGGACAGGGGGCATCCCTGCCTAGTACCTCTGCAGATGGCTATTGGATCGGAGACCACTCTGTTAATGCGCACTCTGGCTACAGGGCCATTGTACAATAGGCGTACCCATTTCAGGAAAAACGGTGGCATTCCCATACGCTGTAGAACCACAAACATATAATCCCAGCGCAGGGAGTCAAAGGCTTTAGCTGCGTCCAGAAGCACGGCTGCCGCCGGAGACTCAGGATCCAGCTGATACAAAACAGCAAATATCGTACGTAAATGATGTGTTGTGGATCTCTTGGGTACAAACCCTGATTGATCCGGCAGCACCAATTTGGGGATCAGGGCTTGTAGTCTATTAGCAATTATTTTGGCTAATATTTTAGTGTCTGTGTTGATCATGGAGAGAGGTCTATATGACTCGCATCTGTTAGCTTCTTTATCTGGTTTCAACAGCGTAACAATTAGGGCTTCTGGGAGAGAGGGGGGAGTATACCCGCCTCGTATGCCTCAGCGTAGACTTCCAGTAGCCTGGGGGCCAGTAGGTCCACATAAGCTTTATAAAATTCACTTGGCAGGCCATCAAGCCGGCAGCGTTACTATTGGGAAGTGACATTATGGCCTCTTTAACGTCCTCAACCGTCAAGGGCTGCGTGAGGTACTCCTGCTGTCCAAGGGACAGCCAGCCCAGCGCTACCTCATCCAGGTATCGTATAAAGTCAGATTCCTCCAGCGGTGACACCGGTCCATATAGTTCAGAAAAGAACCTCATAAACACCTGACTGATGCCTGGGGTGGTGTAGTGAGTATCCGAATTGTTATCTAGCATTTCTACAATATGATCTTGACTTGCCGACGGTCGCAATTTACTAGCCAGAGAGCGGCTAGGCCTACCCCCTTCACCATATCGCCGCGCAACCCAACTCCTAGATCTATGCTGTATCTAGGAGTAGATATCTTGTTCGGCCGTCCTGTCATACTCAGATATTAAATCCCTAATTTGGGCTAATAGAGTGGGATTGGGGGCCTGCTCACGTATCTTATCTTCTAGCATACGCAACCTAGTTCACAGCGACTTTAATACACCTGCTTGGGCCCCTATGCATTCCCCACGTATTGTAACTTTGAAGGCCTCCCACAGAGTCCCAGATCCCTCAACTGTGCCCTTGTTCTCAGAAAAGGAATTAGCTATAGCTGTCCCAATCGTGACTTGGAATATCTGGTCCAGCAGCGCCATCGGCTGTAGGCGCCATTGAAAAGCCGGCTTAGAGAAAGTCGGTACAGTCAGCACCAAGAGTACAGGGGAGTGTTCGGAGAGTGTCCTGGCCAAGTGATGGACAGACGTGGTACATGCACTAACCTCTTTAGATACCAGCCAATAATCCAGTCTGGACCACGAGCCGTACACAGTGGAGACAAATGTACCCTCCCTGCCAGTTGTGTTACGGCTACGCCACACATCCACAAGGCCCTCGGCCCCCATTATCTCGCTAATCATCTGTGCAGCATGCTTGCCATGCCATGCAGTGTTGGCAGACCTATCTAATTGTGAATCAAGGTACACATTTAAGTCCCCGCCGCAGAGGGCAACGCCGCCATCCGCCTCCAAATGTCATTATAAAATGCGGGGTCGTCCACATTTGGGCCATATGAGTTTACAAATAATAGCCTCCTACCACCTAAGCAGCCCTGCAGAAGAAGCACCCTCCCCTGATCATCTTTCTCAGAGTGGGTCAATGTAAATGGAGTACCCCGCAGTATGAGAATCAATACCCCTCTCGAATATGCTGAATAGGACGATGCAACCTTGATCACAGCCCAGCGTGTTCCCATATTTTGTTCTGTGTGCTTAGTGAGGTGTGTTTCCTGTAAAAATGCTACCTGGCTATCATGTCGGTCTAAGTACGCTAGCACCTTACGAATCTTTTTTGGATTGTTGAGGCCTCGCACATTCCAAGTCAGCAATTTAATGGAACCACCGGTGCTGTATTTTATCTATTTGTAGCCAGCTATTGTATTTATGACATAAAGTTCTGACAGTTCTAGGGATTGGATCAACTAACACATGTGACCTGCATTGCACCTGCATTAAAACGTAAACAATTAACCCTCCCACCACCCACTTCAGCACCCTCAACTTGCCAAAGCCATCCCAGAAACAGAGAAACAAAACCCAATTACAGAACATGATCCACAACTAGATGCGGGGTACACCCATGGGGGAACACCAGAGTGCATTCAACCTCCCAGGTGAAAAGGGAGGTGGCCTAACAGCACGGAAACCTCACTCATCTATTATATGTCTATGTAGAGGAGGGCTCATGCGTGTATGAAGAGTGCCAATAGCATTTTACAATACTCACATACCAATAGGCAAGTATTCGAGCAGGAGAAAAGCTAATTATTCATTGATCAAACAGCTTTCACATGTATCTATACTCATATGCTGGTCCCAAGCGACTAGTACCACCTCTGTGTGATGTTATAGGACTCAATAGTCACAGTAGTTCATGCGGGCCAGCTGCAATCAATCCTCTTCCTCACCCGGTGTACCAGAAGTATCTTGCCGACTTCGTTTAATTGGTTTTGCATATTCTATTGCTGACTTGGGATCTGTATAAATTTTTGCTTTACTTTCTGTGCCAATGCGCAGCCTGGCCGGGTATAACATAGCATATGGAAAGTTGTCCGCCATTAGAAGTTACTTTACAGGCTGGAATTCCCTCCGCGCCGCCTGGACCGTGGCAGAAAGCCAAGTTATTTCTCTGAAAAGTTATGGTGCCTTTTGTCGCGGGACAGTTACTGAGTCGCGGTCCCTGTAATTCAACAAGCGGGCAATGATCGACCTCTGCGGGGTGCCCGGGGGAGGGCGAGTCGCCAAGGATCGGTGGGCCCTTTCAACGATCAGCATCGCAGAGAGTTGCTCTGCTCCGAAGATCTCACTGAGCATTTCCGCGACATAGGACTCCAATCTCCCGGTGTTGGTCGATTCCGGCAGGCCAGTAATCCTTAGGATGTTGCGTCGAGACCTGGCCTCCAGGTCTTTGTTTTTTTGCCTGGATGACTGCAAGCACCTTTTCCATGTCGAGGGATTTAGATACCACATTTTGTAGGCTGTCTTCCGCATCGGAGATGCGCTTTTCAGCTTCCCCCAATCTGGAGCCATGCTTGTCTAGTTTCGCAGACATATAGTCCATTCTAAGATTAAGAGCATCAATTTTGCCATCTATAGACTGCAGGCTACTCTTCAGGGCGAGGAGTGTGGCTTCAAGTGACAATGGGCTCTCAGAGGGGGTATCAAGCTCAGAATCCGAGGTAGCCCTCTGCTGCGATTTACCAGGCTTTTGCAGCTCAAAGGTGAGGCGGGACTGATTCCTGTTTGGTTTACCCATTTTTGCCTCCGTGCGCGTCACAGCTATGCTCGCCGATCACGTCTCTAGAGTTGACCAGATATGTCACAGCTCTGGTGGGTGACAAGCCTTCCACAAACAACCCGTGGCCACGTCAACCCGAAAGGGCTGCCCACCAGCACCACAGGGTGCCCCAACGCTCGCCGACCCCACACACCAGTCAGAAGTGTGTCAATTTTATTTCCACCACCCCGAGCCCAGGACCAAGAATAGTCGGATTCTGCCCTCCTCAGTCTCACCAGTACGTGTTTTATTGGCTTATCATAGGCTCAGCAAGAGGGCATGATATCGCGGGCCTCTTCATGTAGGTAGGGCTGGCGGTGCGAGAACCGCTCGCCAACGCCACTCGGAATGGTTTATCGCAGCGATGTCTATAAGTCCGGAGCAATCTGGGCCACACAATAGGTTTCGCACTTATATCGAGGCTCGCTCCAGGGAGTGGTAAGGGTAACCAGGCACGGGATTCGTGGCGTGGACAACTGATAATGACCCGAGCAGATCTCAGGGATGCGCCCTCAGCCACCCAGCAAACTATACTGGCACAACGGGGGCAGGGGCTCACAGGCAGTGCAGCGCCAGGAATCGGTCACCACTGCAGCACCCTGCATGTGGGAGTGAGGATGTCGGACTATCCACGGGGGCACCTCCAGTTGAGGCCCTCCGTATACAGTGGGCCATGCAATCAGAGTCTCACCCAACCAGGGCACCGCAGCAGCGCACACTTATCTTGGGCCCTCGTACACAAAGGCCAGCCTGCTCCGTTCACAGCAGCGTCGGAGAATCCCTCAAGGCTCCGCAGCCACCACACAGCATTCGGGATCCCGCATCAGGGCCCGGAGCGGGTGGGTGCACAAGCCACCAATTTTGCTGTCATCACCTGCGGCCCACCGCCAAACAGGTCTTCTCAGCCTCAGCTGGGCACCGGATCCATTAGTCTGGTCTCAGGCTCCGTACAGGTGCCGCAAACTCACGCAGGCTCCGCGCGCTGCCTCCTTCTCGGTCTCTGCTGTCCGGTCTCAGTTGGGGCCTCCACCGATTCACATAGCTGCCATGTTGTCCACAAGGCCGCCGCGGTGGTGAGTCGTGAGCGCAGGATTCCAGGCAGACCTTCGTGCTTTTACCACTGCTGAGCTGTCCACGATATCACAGCCACATTGCCCTCCGAATTCGGGCGTCAGATGTCTTAAATGGATCAGGATTATGGGCGGATTGAGAGTTCGGCTGGCGGAGCTGCACTAAGGCGCAGCCATCTTGCCGTACACCCTCTAGCACCCCCCTGCTAAGGAGAATTTTAAGCCAAGCTAAACCCCACTCTTTTTACATGCAATCCTCCACACCATGACATAATGTAAAGTATAAGGACTCCCCACATTTTTTGGTTTTAACAAAGGCCGTAGACCCATAAAAGCTATTCTTGGCCAAACCATGTTGACCCGACCATGAGGTGTTGTGGATCAGTGACCATCCCCTAAAACCACACTGTTTTATAGTCATGCTTCTATCCCATCTTTTTCCCCTCATTAAAGACTTACCTGTAGGATAAGAGGTAATTTTAATTTACTCACCACCACAACATCCAGACAGTCCCCCTCCTGGTAGAGGTTACGATGTCACTTGGAGAACGGGACACTCAAGTGACAGACCCAGTGATGACACCATAGACCAAACCACACTAAGCAGAGATTATGTACACTGAAGACTGTGAATGTGTATTTGAGGGTCTCCAAACATTTTTCCAGAGACTCTGGCATTGAGTCTATTGCGGTTCATTCTCCCCCACCTGCTTGATTAAATGACAAGTATTACTCGGAAGCTGAATGAGCCTCTGTTTCTCCTCCCTCCATTTTGATTGAAGCAATCCAAAAAGGTGCCACAGAGTCAAAAAACTATTAAACCATCAGAGTGCATGGGCTCCACAGGACTCCAGGACAACCTTGAACCATGAGAGGTCCAAAATCAATTTTATTTCCACATACAGATTGTACGCTCAAATAGATTTTGCATTAGTGGGCACAGGACACCATAGCAGTATTAGGGATGTTGAATATTTAGATATATTAGGCCTCTTCTGGGGGAGTAGCTTAGGCACCCACCTGTTGATTACAAACCTGATTCCTGTTGAAGAGACCCCATAAGGAGGAGACACAAAGGCCATAGTCAGTTATTCTGTAACTAACAAAGGCTCATCTGACACACATGCTTCACTATAAGAGGCTCTTAAAATGACAATCTCTGGTGTTTGCATGGGCATCATAAATCATTTTAGGAACGACTTTACTAGCAGGGCATTTAAATTGGAACAGAGGATATAAGGTTAGAAGAAAATGTAGCATTGTGTACTTATGTTAACAATGTATTGACCAACAAAAGCATTGAGGTTCTAGACAGAGCAGATCAACTGGAAAACATAATTATAGACAACATATTATCAGACAGCCTGAAAGAGGGTGACAAAGCTGCTGAGAAGGTTGATGACTAGGGATGCAGATTTCAAGGCTATCAAGGCTATTCAGTACTGTAACAGCAAGATAACCACTGAGAAAAGTAAAATCAATCAATGATTTTTGGACTTATTTGAAGCATTCTATACCAAGCACATCTGCGAAGACCCAGCTCAGGTGTTGAACATACTAAACAATGCTTGGCTTTCAATACTTCCAGATGATCTGTGAAAGAATTAATACAATCCAGTAAATATTGACAAGTTTTACGATAGAATATTGAGAACAATGTCATGACACCAAAATGTGTCAAAAATGTTGTCTACAAAAATATTGAGTTGACATACTGTTGAAATCAAGAATGACAGGAACCGGAGTAGGTTCTAAGCACTCCTTTATTGGCCATCCACTCTCCTCACAACTGGTGAACAGCACCAACATTCTAAGGTACGCTCCTAGGGGGAGAAACCAAGGAGAGGGGAAAAGAGGGGGGGGGAGGAACGTACCACAAGAGGAAAAGGAAAATGGGAGATTATAACACACCTCGCTCATTTATATGCTGAAAACTCCATTCCTTTTGTCGTACCATTCTTTATACTTGGCTTGGTGCAGTTCAATCTTTCTACCAACTTCTTCGGGATTGGGATTCACTACCTTATCCCCTCCCAGCCAACTTGGGTTAAGCTTAGTACAGGGTTCTCTCCTCCTCAGGGAAACAAAAGGGAAACCCCTGTTAACAGATTGGGCGAGGTGTGATATGCCCACAAAAAGTCACGTAGGGATGACTCCATGTCATGACCATTGGTAATGGCTAGTTGTATGTGCTCCTTGATTAGTCTATTTGTCCTCTCAACCAGGCCATTTGCTTTTGGGCAATATAAAGCAGTCATCTCATGTTTGATGTTCATGTTGCTTAAAAAATCCTTCATGGGCTGCGATGTAAACTGTACCTTGTTGTCGGTGACCAGAGTGGATGGTATGCCCTCCTTGGAGAACACGTCTTTGAGGAAATCCAGGACAGCACTAGTGTTGACACGATATACAAATGTCTGTGTGATCCAGTGGGAAGTGTAGTCAACTAAAACTAGCATGAACCTCTTCTGGATACCCAGGTTGTCCATGGGCCCGATTATGCCCATGGCTAGCTTTCTCCAAGGTTTGAGGGGTACCATGACAGGGGACAATGGGGCTTTGCGTATGGACTTAGATTTGTCACTTCTGGCACAACTGAGACAGTCCTTCACTAGTTGTTCTGCCATTGCGTCCATCTTGGGGAACCAGAAGTTCTCTCTAACTCTACTTTTAGTAATGCTGCATCCCAGATGTCCCTCATGTGCCAATTCCAATATTCTTTTCCTGAGACCTTCTGGCGGTACAATTCTATTTTGACAGTATACTCTTTCCCCTATGACACTCAATTCATGTCTGACCTCCCAGAAGTCTTTGAGCTCATCTTCTAGATCACTGCACTTGTTTGGCCACCCTTTTCTCATTATTACTTTAAGCCTGCTTAAACTTTTGTCTTCTTCCATGCCCTTCTTCCATTCTTTTTCCGTTAGAGCAGGATCATCCACCACCATGAGGGGACTGTCTAACATTTCTTCCGGTTGTTCATTTTTTAAGGGTGCTCTTGACAAGAAGTCAGCAATTTTGTTGTCCTCACCGGGGACGTATTCCACTTTGAAGTTGAAATTATCCAACCCCAGAATCCATTTACCTATGCGAGGAGTGCAATTTTCCATTCCTTTTACAGTGAAGAGGAAAGTGAGGGGCTTATGATCTGTACGAATGGTGAAATTCAACCCCCACAAGAAAAACTTAAAATGCTTTACTGCCCAGAAACACGCCAGGGCCTCCTTTTCAATTACTGAGTAATTATTCTCAGCCTTAGAAAGGCACCGGGATGCAAAGGCAATGATCCTTTCTTCCTTCCCATCTCTTTGTGATAGGGTGGCTCCCAGTACCTTGTTTGATGCATCTGTGGTAAGAATTGTCTTTTTATTAGGATCAAACGTACCTAGTGCTGGCGAACTTAAGATCTCTTCCTTGAGAGTATCCACTACGCACTTATGTTGCTCATGCCATTCAAAATCCTTGTTTTTTTTTAATAGTTCACGCACAGGTTCACATTTTGGAGCAAAGTTCTTAATGTACTTGGCCATGTATTCCATCAAGCCGAGGAAGGATTTAAGTTCATCCTTATTCTTAGGATATGGAGCATCCCTCACAGCACTAAGAAGGTTGGTTTTTGGTCTAAACCAGTGTTCAGAAATAGAATGTCCTAGGTAATCGACTGAAGTCACCCATATTTTGCATTTGGACTTCTGTACTGTCAAACCCGCATCCATGAGTTTTTGGAATACGAGCTTGAGGGTGCAGTCATGGTCCTCCACAGTACGTCCATACACCAGGATATCATCTTGGAAGCACATAGATCGGTTCACACCCTTCAGAATTTGGTGCATGATCTTCTGGAAGACCGCCGCTGCAGACGCCAATCCAAAAGGCATCCTTTTGAACATGTATGCACCTTGAGGGGTTATGAAGGCAGTGAGTGGCCTAGATTCAGGGTGTAGATCGACCTGGTGGTAAGCCATTGACAGATCGATCACGCTAAAGTATCTTGCCTGACCCATGGTGCTGAGCATCTCATTTATGTTAGGAAGTGGGTACCTCTCTACCCAAATGCTCTCGTTGAGGCTCCGGAAGTCTACACACAAACGGATGCCTTCCCCATTGGCCTTGGAAGCAATCACGATGGGCGCCAACCATTCTGAACATTCAACGGGTTGAATGATTACCATATAGCACAATTTATTTAATTCTCTCTCTAATGGCTCCCTCATTTGCTGTGGTACTGGCCGTAGCTTGTGTACAGTAGGTTTGGCATTTGCCTTGAGTTTGATTCTGTGTTGGAAGTCATGTAAAAGGCCCAACCTTTCCTCAAACAATTTAGGGAATTCTTCACAAATGTTGTCACTTGGCAAGCTCCCATCAGTCAGTAGGACTTGTTCTTTGTTGTTTGGATCCAGGATGATGCCAAGCTCTTTTTGGTGCTGCCACCCTAACATATTAGATCCTGATTCTACGATGTAAACCTTTCCTATGGGATTTCTCGCTTTGAACTCAATCTGCATTTCTTTCATTCCTAGAAGGGGTATGGGCTCTTTGTTGTAACCTGTAGGTGAAATATCAGGATTCTGTAGTGTGTTCCTTTCCTGGTTGTCTATGCACTCATAATCACTTTTGTTCAAAAGCGTAAACGGTGAGCATGAGTCAGCGAACATGGTAACAGATTTTCTATTTAACAACACCTCACGTTTTGGATAAATTACATTAACACTACCTGTGTTATCCTTAAGTTGCAGAACGTACTTCTTCTCACAAGGCATTACACATTTTACTTCCTTACCCAAGGTACCTTGTATACCCCCTCCCTCTCTGATGTGGGGGTCACCTTCTTGCACACCCTTGCAAAATGTCCCCTTCTATTGCATATTTTGCAAGTTACGCTTTTGGCTGGGCAATTCAAGTTGTTCGCTAGGTGATTTCTGCTGCCACACCTGAAACACCTGAGATTTCTTTCACTAGTTTGGGTTTTGTTGTATAAGTTCTCCTCACTTTTTATCTTGCAAATTTCACTTTTCTCCACATCCTCCTGAATATTGGCTACCACATCAGCATTAGAATTCATTTCTTTAATACATTTAGGTGTATGCTCCACCGATTGCGCAATGGCAACCGCCTCTCTAAGACTAGGGTTCTTGGCTAACAGTTTCTCTTGAATGCGTACATTGTTAGTGCACCGCACCAGTTGGTCTCTTATCAGAGAATCTGTTAGGCTACCAAATTCACACAATTGGGTGAGACCCCTCAACGCTGCAATATAATTTGTCACTGACTCTTGCTTCCCTTGAGACCTGCTGAAAAACTTGTGTCGTTCTAACACTACGTTTATTTTATCACCAAAATGTGTCTCCAGTTTGATCATAGTACTTGCAAAAGTGTCCATGCCCTCCTCTGCTTCTTCACCCTCATTTACTGGTTCAGGCAATGTCTCATAAAACTTTTGCCCATGCACTCCTAAATTGTGGAGAAGGATGTGCTGTTTGCGCATGGAATTAAAACGCTCACCCCCTATAGCAATAAGGTATGACTCAAACAATTTGACCCATTCCTTCCAGCATATTTCTGGCTCTCCAATCTCATTTTGGAATGATGGGGGTTGGCTCATGCTTGCCGCTGCCATCATGGTAGAGAAACTATATGCCAGTAAGAGTAGCAATGGCACGTTGAAAAGGTCTGTAATGTATTGAAAATGTTTATAATAGAATTTGTGGAACTTAAGTGCACCGATTCACTGAAAACCTGGCGAAAGACACAGGAAGAAAATTACTCTAGTGAGAGGTAACTCGGTTCTCTCCTCTGGCAGCGCAATGAAAATGAGGCAGCCACGGTCCAATAGATAAGGATTCCCTTAAGTGTCTTTGACTTATGAGATAAATCGGCAAGGCTCGCCAGGAGAAGTCTCGCAAAATAGGTGGAACGAAAAGAAGATATGTCAAGTACTTACAGCCTGGAGATAGTGAAGTAATTCCACCTCAATAACCGGCTCCTTATTTTTTATTTTATTCAGGACGCCCACCTTGTCTGACACTGCAAAAGCAGGGAGATGCACCGCCCGCTGGTAGTGTCATAAGGTTTCTGCACATACACAGAGCTATGCACAGGAAAATGGGACCCCGGAATACAGTGGTTTGCCACCATATACCGTAGCACCCAAAAACCCCAACCCAACTAGCTTAGCATCCCATTAGCACCCAAGTACTAATGTTTGGACAACCCAGAACACGGTATCTTTATCTCAGGACTCGCAGAAGCAAGAACACTCTTTCGTCACTCACTCGTACTTGTCCACAAGATGCGTAGGAAGAGACACTGGATAGGTTAAAATGTTTATTCCAACTTACGTGCTCTAATGTACAGTACACGTGTCAGTACTAATAGCATAATGCATATGACTAATATAAGCAGCATGGTTACAATTCCATAGAATACAAACGGGGAAAGCATCTCAGAGCTCAGTGGATAAACGTATAAATAACATTACCACCCTCCCCTTGCAGTAAGATAGTTTATTATAATAATAGAAGACCTCTGGGCTTTGACTAGCGAACCCCCATACCTCAGTCTCTAGATGCAGAATTACATCAGCAGGACATCATAGCTCTTCTCACTGAAAGGGATTTCTCCAAGTGTGTTAAGCGCTAGTAAACCACAGTATTAAAAGCATACCAAATTCTTCATGGCAATTGCACCTAATGTTATGTCTGGGTGCGCGAGACTGGCCATATCAGGAAGAACCAAAATACATTGTTATGCGACCTTGTACATGTTTGTGCAGACTGAGCCCAAAAAGGTGAACAACAGAAAATGCAGACAGTGCAAAAGAACTTGGCACGAGCAAAGGGCGAGGGAGACCCGGCTCAGTGTAACGTGCGCAAAGAAAAGCAGCATGGCAGCCAGGCCTAGGCCAACATAACAAGGCAGGTAACAATCCACAAGACACCCTCCCCTGGACAGTCCGGCGGCCAGGACAGAGGCCCATCAGAGGAAAAACACAGCCGTTGGAGCAGAGGGAGCGCCCAAACGGCGAAGGGCAGGTCAATCCATGAAAGTGTAAGTGCAGAGAAAAGCCATACCCTCCAAGAGTTCATCATTGGAATTGTCAAAAAACATAGATGCTATCCAATCCATGAGATCAAAAGAGCAGGAATGCTCCTCAACAAAGGGAGCATCCAGAAGCAATGCGGGACAGCTTGCGTGATAATTGAAACAGCTTCGTTGTAGGAGATCCTGGGCAGCCGCCCAGATATCCCATTGCGCCAAAATCCCCAGTGCAGCCGCACGCGCCATACAGCCAGCAACGGAACAGTCCTGCTCATGGGCCTCTAAGGGACCCATCAACTGAACAAAATCCGGAACAGACAATGACGAATTGGAGAGGCAATAATCCAGAGTCCAGGTGAAAGGACAGCGGACACAAGTCATCACAGGTTGCACGCAAGTGAAATACGCAAAGCGAAATGAAAGAGTATATGACACACTCAGTGTCGCCAATGGCAAGACACCAAAACCGGCCAAAAGGCGCTCACGGAGCAGCTGGAGGCGTTCTGGATCGAGCAGGTCCCATCGGGGAGCAGCCATTGCGCAGAAAGCAAATTAAGAGCAAGACACCAGCCGCTAAAGCGAGGATCAATGGGAAACCGCCAAAGACACTGGAAAAAATAGAATGTATGAAAGCCGGGATGACACCAAAAATAGTTTGGAAGGAGGACACCAAGCCCGACCCCACGACCTTAAAAAAGTGTACTAGGCCTTCAGTGTTAGATGCGTTAAAAATACGATGTATTAACTCCCCAAAATGTTGGGGGAGATTAGTGTTTAAAAGGGCCTGTATTTCACTGTGGGTACTCGCCACCTGGAGAATGAATGTCTCCCGGGCGGACGTGAGCATAACTTCCTCGTTTAATAATAGTGCCTTTATTCTGCTCAGTCTATTGAAATCTGCTTCCATGGTAGGGATGGAAGGCCAAATAGAGATATCAACCTTGCCATGAGGGGGAGGAAAAAGCACATTTTTGCAGCAGACAACCCTGTGCGAAACTGTTACAATGTAAGGAATGCCAGCCTGCAGGCCACAACAGTTTTCGTTATTTAAAAGTAAATAACTACCATTGGAAAGGAGAGTGAAAGTAGGTGAAATAACAGGAGCAGGAATACCTTTCAGCACACAAGCAAGATTAGGAGAGGAAACGCTACATGAGCCATGCAATTTAATGTGTTTACAAATAAGCGAATGACCCATAGTCGAGTCGCAGTACTCCCCCGTGAGAAAGACTTCCTTGCCGTCCCGAAGGCATTTATACATGAAAGGCAAGGACCAGAGTTCATGCAGGAAAGCACTGCCCAATGGCCGGTAACGGCCCACAGGATAATGTTTCATGCACGAGTCAAATTCAAACAAGGAAAAAGGTAAAACGATAACCCCATGAACTAGCCATACAGCAGAATCGAGTTCTGCAACAGAGAACGGCAAAGGATCCATCTTCTCGATATGTAATAGAGTGTAAGTTGCATCTTTCATGGACATAAATTGCTGTTTGTCAGTTAAGTTAAAAGGTAGAAACAAGGCAGAGGTGTTCAAAAATGCCAAGGCACTTTACCTAACTTAAGTGTTTGTAAAGTCCATGCAAACTGCATAACTGAGCGCAATTGATTCTGACCATGATATAACACAGAAACATCATCTTGTACAATATCGACAACAGAGGACACAATATTCTCTAAAGTGTAAATGCGAGAAGACAGGGTATTAATACTATTGTCAACAACAGCAAGCACCTTTTCCATATTTGCTTGATCTATTTCCCGAAGACGGGAAGCAGCTTCAATTTGTGATAGCTTCCAGAGTTCATTATACGTTTCATAAATGAATCTCTTAGGTCGGGGACCACGAGGTCCCAAAACAAAGTCGGACAGATCAATATTGCCTGTAAGGAGGGACAAATGTTGTTTAACAGAATCAAGGGACGAATGTTGCAGCCATTGTTTGCATAATTTACCAACAGAATATGTAGTGACAGTACGGGAATCAGTAAATCTCGGATCAGGCCTATCCTGTGTGTAACTAGCTCCTGAGTCGTGAAAACGCATTTGACATGCATTTGATGATGTAGGCCATACCAACCAGGGTGACTGAACTAGCTCAGAAACATTAAACGAATTATTTTGTAACAGAGCCTGCAGGGACACGAGGGACATATTGAATCGTGAGCTTTCATTGGGAAAACTCGACAGGGATGGTATTGATGGAGTATTCAATTGTTTAGTGGTTGCTAAGCCCCAACATGTAGTCTGATAGATGGAGACATTGAGGAACATAATTTGTGTAGGGATGAGGCAAGCACGGTGTAATGCCTCGGTTCCCTGTACCTGCCATGGCTTGGAGCCCCAAATAGATTTTAAATCCACTGTTTTATCCCAGTACTCATAACCACCCACAGCTAGGGCACTTAGAAAGGAACCTGAATAAAGCAATTTGGTGTGTGTTAACATAATTTTCTGAGTTGATGTGTTATTTAGTCTAAAATAATAGGATGCAGGGTTCGACCGATTAAAATCAGTAAAATAATTAAACTTATTTCGTAAAGTTTGAGAGCTACCTGGCAAGGGGTTTGGACAATGTTCCCATTGGGTATAGTTAACAGAACTACGCAGGGCACTGGGCTTATGGAGAAAATGAGTACCCCAATGTTGGTAACAATACAAATCGGCATAATTAGCGGAATTCATATATAAATCTTCAGCATTAAAAGATGCATAATATTTTAAATCGGCAAACAAAGCTTCAACGGCATGCACATCCCAATCATCAGAATGAATATTATTTTGTACTACATCACCCATTGAAACACGAAGGACATTAGGTACATTAATAATTTCCGTCGGACCATGGATTTGATAATTCACTGCATCCCATACGATGCCATCAGCAACTGGGAAAGCTGAAATGTTCACAAATGTGTGGTCACGCTTCATGATGTGAGACGAGGAATGAGGAGCCAAAGTTCCAGAAACATAGTCTACAGCAGAGCGTTCAGGTAAATAGTGACCATTGATTAGTAGAAAAAACACTGTGACAAAGCCAATGGACATGAACAAAAAAATCAAGAAAAGTACCAACCAGATGTATGTCCAGGGTGGAATCAAAAAATTGTCTCTAAACCAGGATACAAAAATACTGAACTTGGATGGGACTTTTGAAGAGGTGGAATCCGAATCAAAGGAATAACGAGTCGGGCCAAGTGGCGTTGTTGGTTGATGTGCCACCGATTCAGATGCAGGATAAGTATACTCGTCCTCGTCGATGTTGGTGGAGAGTTGGGGATCAATTATAGTTTCAGGCAAAATAGAGGATTCAGGCAAATCGACCATCTCAATTACAGCATCAGCGACCGTTCGTGTAGATGGGCCACGAACATATGTCCGATAAATGGCAGGACAAGAGACCGCTGGTGTGACACTATTCAGGATCGGCCAGGCGCTGTAGCTTGACATTTTCCACTGAGATGTATCTATTCTCCTTGCGACCAGGAAGCGGTGGTAAAATGACTGTACGTGTTCCCTTCAAGCCCAGAACTGGAACCGGTGCACGAAAAGAGGGGCCGAATTCTTTTTGTTTTCAACCTTCTCCCGAACCAGTTCTCCAACCTTTGGAAGCCAGCCGGCTACCGGAATCTGCAACGCAGGATCTGTGGCTGAAGGCAAATGTGTAGTTGCAAGTTTGTCTCGGGCTTCTTGTAAGTCCTGTAACATAGCAGAATAGTTATCTACATCAAACTTGGCGGATTGCGCCGCGATGTCTGGACCCTCAAGGTCAGGCACAAACATTCTTATGCCAAAGAGCATTTCGTATGGGGTCCGCCCACCCAGAGGTCTTCTAGGGAGATTATTAAGTGCACGCTGAACGGTATACAAATGGGCCAGCCAGTTCCTGCCAGTACCTATAACCCTAGCTGTTAAGGATTGCTTTAAGTCACGGTTCATTCGTTCAACGATAGAGTTGCCCTCAGGCCTATACGGAGACGAAAATTTCACCCGCACCCCAAGCGAAGCCATTGCATCCTTGTAAGCCCTAGAGGCAAACGCTGGACCTTGGTCCGAATGGAAGGTGCCGCATGCGAAAATTCCCACAAAGACACGCAAATCCCTGATTACATTTCGGGCGTCAGCACTCCGTTGTGGCCAGACCCAGAGAAACCGTGTGCACGAGTCCACTGCCACTAAGATGTATTTATAGGCAGTGTCTGATGAGAATGGACCGCAGTGATCCAAGTAAACACACCCAAAGGGTCTGTTAGCAATGCAGAGCGGTGTTTGTGGTGGACGTGTTACCGTGGAAGGCTTAATCTGTTGACAAACGTCGCAAGAAAGCACAAAAGCACGGGTGTCTTTATACAATCCACGCCACCAATAACGCTGCTGCAAGATGGAAACCGTAGCTGATACACCTGCATGAGCAGAAGCCATGCCTTCGTGTGCAGCTGATATCAAGGCACTCCTGCGGTCCGCGTTGGGGATCAACCGATCTCCAACGTCAGGTATAGTTACATAAGGAACCTGATCGGGACTTAATGTGTAAGAATACTTGGAAGGGAAACCTGTAGGGTAATTATTACCTTCCTTGGTTGCAGCAATAGCTGCTAATATAACAGGGTCTATTTTAGACATGGACCTGGTAACCGCTGCTACTGAACACGTGACTACTGCTGAACGGGCAGCTTCATCTGCCAGATCGTTATCACTACAGGAGCAGCTCCATGTAGACTACCTGTAACGTATGTCACTAGGGCTCGATGCACTCGCACCAATTCGGTATGCATAGTGCGCAGTTCCGCAAGTGGTAATGCCAGATAATTTGGATGCGGGGTATACCCGGCCAATACAGGCCAAGTGGCCCCCTGAATTGACAAGGGGCCTAAACGAACTGCGGTAGTTGGTTGTGGTAGGGCGCCATTAAACCAAACACGGTGCTGCCAAGCCGTGAGAGGTACTTCAAGAGTGGTATAGGGTCGATATGCAGCAGGAATAACGGTGGGTTTATATTCATGAAACAGATTATCATCTGCCTCCACCGCTTCAAAAGTGATCCAAGTGTAAAACACCTCAAAGTGGTAAGCCGGATCGGCTTGAACCACAAAGACCAAATCGATCCCTGTATCAGGCACTCCATACACCCGTAAGTGGTCTCGGAGTGCTCCTCGACTATGTGCAGCAATCGCCACACCAGCCATGACTAAACAGTTATATTCGACAACCTAACAGGGAGCACTAAAATGGGTCTGTTAACTAACCTTTTTAATAACATCAAGCTTGAAAGAACCTATAAAACATTCAATATAGGAGGTATCACCGTCACATACGCCTCCGGAAGCGTACGCGAGGGGTTTGTGGACAAGCACAAGTACTACTCAAGCGTCTCGCAGATAAGCTGCCCCACGGTGGTCGCGCCATGTCATAAGGTTTCTGCACATACACAGAGCTATGCACAGGAAAATGGGACCCCGGAATACAGTGGTTTGCCACCATATACCGTAGCACCCAAAAACCCCAACCCAACTAGCTTAGCATCCCATTAGCACCCAAGTACTAATGTTTGGACAACCCAGAACACGGTATCTTTATCTCAGGACTCGCAGAAGCAAGAACACTCTTTCGTCACTCACTCGTACTTGTCCACAAGATGCGTAGGAAGAGACACTGGATAGGTTAAAATGTTTATTCCAACTTACGTGCTCTAATGTACAGTACACGTGTCAGTACTAATAGCATAATGCATATGACTAATATAAGCAGCATGGTTACAATTCCATAGAATACAAACGGGGAAAGCATCTCAGAGCTCAGTGGATAAACGTATAAATAACATTACCACCCTCCCCTTGCAGTAAGATAGTTTATTATAATAATAGAAGACCTCTGGGCTTTGACTAGCGAACCCCCATACCTCAGTCTCTAGATGCAGAATTACATCAGCAGGACATCATAGCTCTTCTCACTGAAAGGGATTTCTCCAAGTGTGTTAAGCGCTAGTAAACCACAGTATTAAAAGCATACCAAATTCTTCATGGCAATTGCACCTAATGTTATGTCTGGGTGCGCGAGACTGGCCATATCAGGAAGAACCAAAATACATTGTTATGCGACCTTGTACATGTTTGTGCAGACTGAGCCCAAAAAGGTGAACAACAGAAAATGCAGACAGTGCAAAAGAACTTGGCACGAGCAAAGGGCGAGGAGACCCGGCTCAGTGTAACGTGCGCAAAGAAAAGCAGCATGGCAGCCAGGCCTAGGCCAACATAACAAGGCAGGTAACAATCCACAAGACAGTAGACCTGAAACAGTGCGCACGCACAGTGAGCAGCGTCTCCTCACGGCGTCGGTCCGGAACTCTCTGACAGGAAATGAAAGTGCACAGGACAATACTCCCCAAAGACAGGAGCGCTCTCTCGACAACTTGAACGGGCTGAATCCTTCCCGATCTCTTCTGCCGCTCAATCCTCACTCTTCCTGCCTCGCCGTTATCGGGTAGCGCATTCCTCCTACGTCACGTTGACAGGATTCCCCGTACTCTCACTGCTCCAGTCAACCACGGTGACGGCGCCCTACATAATTTTTCTTCACTTGCGAACGTGAGACTTGGAATGGAGCACGAAGGTCTCCGTTGTCTCGTACGCCGTCCGCTACCACCCTCCTTTGACAGCAACGCCAGGCACTACGGAGCTTCGCTTGAAGATCAGGTGACAAGATGCTGCCTCACCCTCAGTTCTCCAACAAACGTTAAGGCAACACATATGCAGACCAGCCGCTCCAACAGCGTCCTTGCCTCACATGAATTACTGCAGGACCATTAACATGTTGATGTGGCAATGTGGGGTAGTGACACACTGCCCGTTGCTGATCACCTCTGCATTTAAAATTACTCTGAAGGCTGGAATTATTCAAACGCAGCTTTTCCTTCTCTGGACCTTACCGCTGGCAGCACTGTTCCTTTAAAGTTGAAATCTGCCCAGTTAAGTTCAGCTCGCCCGTGCGACACTGGTAAGATCCTTAATTTCTTCTTCCTGCACCTTCCATTATTTTTCTTTCTTTTTTCTTTTTAATGTATCATCCGGGGAGAGTACACAGAGGGGAAATGGCCAAAACTGCCCCCTTCGCAGTAACTCGTCGCCAGTGTTGAAGTCAAGAATGACAGGAACCGGAGTAGGTTCTAAGCACTCCTTTATTGGCCATCCACTCTCCTCACAACTGGTGAACAGCACCAACATTTTAAGGTACGCTCCTAGAGGTAGAAACCAAGGAGAGGGGAAAAGAGGGGGGGGGAAGGAACGTACCATAAGAGGAAAAGGAAAATGGGAGATTATAACACATACTTTGTATGTAAAGTACCAAAATATAGAGCAACAATACATTGGAACAGAATATCCTAAAAAATAAGTATATCAACATTTTTATTTTTATACCATTATATATAATTGATTTAAAATACTAAAATACAAAATGATATAACAGCTTTAATTAGTAATGTAAAGTAAAAATATAAATATATATTAGTTTTAATTAGAATGTAAATTACATATATATATATATATATATATATACACTCACAGTTAAATACAAAAAACTAAATTAAAAAAATAGATACATTTTTTTTACAATAAGTTAAAAGTAAAAATAAATATATAATAAAAACAAATGGAACTTAATGTCGAAATGAAAATGAATGTAAAACTAGTTAGTCAAGTAAATAACTTTATTTGGTTATAAAAATAAAACCATGAAAGTAAAAGACAAACAAATGTTATAAAACACCAGTTATAAAAAAACACGCTAAAACAACTTAATTTCATATTACCAAATAAATAGTTAATATTGTGAACTTAAAAATATAATAGCAATATTTAAACAATTTTCAAAAAGATGCATACATTAATAATACCATAAACATTTAAATTAACAAACATATTAACTAATATACATCACACTTAATTAAATCAATATAAAAGACAAAATATATCATTAAAACAATTACAATTATTTTTGATAAATATAAAAATGAAAGAAAAAATGATAAAAAAATAAAAACAATGAAAAATACACTAGCAAAAGTGTTGGTCTTCATAAAATTCAGCTTTACTCTTCTTACTCCAGTTTTAAACAGGAAAAGTCTTGTACTTTGAAGGGGTTAGATTTACTATTCCCACTCCAAGGTAAACAACAGTAGGGAAAGAGTTGGACTTTGGAGGGACTAGATTTATTATTCCCACTCTCATCTAAACAACTTTGAACCTGTAACTAGACTCAGTCGCATTTCTTTGCACTCTTTGCTGTGTGTATATTATTTAAAATCACAGGTGATAAACTATGTTGTATATAGAAGGTAAGGATATTTTCTCAAAACACAAATGGACTCCTTTATTGCTTGCAAACATGCAGGGTCCAATTGTTATGTATTAGCAAATTTATTGTATTTTCTCTAATAACAAGTGGATTCCTGTGCAGATACACAGGGCCAAATTCACAACGAATATTTTTAAATCTACACTCCTACCGCAACTCTTATATTTAGCAAATCACAAAACATCCCTGAAGTATACCTGGAAAGCTGTGCTAGTTAGATCTTTCCAGTTATAGTGCTAGGAAAGTCGGGTGCCTTTAATTTTGTATAAACATTCCACAAATTCCAATTTTCATTGCCTTTGCCTCAGGGAGGCACAATGTTATCACAATTACTATCAGAAGCTACAAAGAAAAATACAGAACAAGAAATTTCCTTCAGGTATCACAAATAATGACGTCTCCTGCTATATATTCATCAGAAGGCCGTTAGTGGTTCATATGAAACTCCCATCAGTCCGTGAGAGATGTCTAAACAAATGCAGTAACATTTAATAACACACCACATTAAGTTGTTGGCCCTTCTGTCTCAATCCATCTGTGCATGCACCCACCGGTGACAGACACAAAGGAAAGATGAGAGAACTACTCTAGGGCTTCGACTGAACAGCCTACATTTTTACATGTACCTCTAGGTTTTCGCCATCCCACTGTCTAAGCCAGTACCTCTGGCTTGCCACTGAGCCTGGTCGTTCTCTTTTCCTGACAGTGCATACTGGTACAGATAGAGTTCTTGGACCACTCATTGACTTCCAAATTTAGGGCCTGATTCACAAAGGTAAACTTACACTTTTGTGTAAATTTATATTTTTTTGGTATTCACAAACTACAAGTTAATAGTAAGTTTACAGTTTGGGCGGAGAAATCTGCACTTAAAAAGAAAGGGCAGTCCTATCTTTTTATGTGCGGAGTTCACCACCCCGACTGCAAAGTCTCCCCAGTCATAAACTTACTATTAACTCATAGTTTGTGAATACCAAAAATACAAGTAAACTTACACAAAAGTGTAAGATTACCATTGTGAATCAGGTCCTTAGAGTCTGCGGTCCCTTCAGTGACATTTTATCTTTTCCCTAAAGAATCTCTGGCATCCATTATGGAACTCGATTTCGAGGAAAATTCAAACTATGGTGTACAGTCCACCTGCCATGGACTCTTGGCAGATCCGTTGCTATTTTTGCTTTTTCCTAAGAGAGATCTCCAAAGATGAGGATATTTCATTAGAAGAAGAAACAACAAATTTGCCCCACAGACTGGAAGATTTCTCCTGGGGCACAGGAGACATTTGTAGATTTGAAACAGTCATCTGTTGGTGGACCTACAGTCCCATGCTAGAATTACCCTGCAGCTTACACCATCACCTCAAGCTTGCCGCACAATCTGGCCCACCCCCATGTGCATTCCCATTTCACATGTATACCCTGGGAGGACTTCTAAGGAAAGGAAGACTTGGGGTGTGCAAAATGTGAGTAATATGTATTCTAGTAATTATGCACAATTTTTCGAAAAATTAGGCAAAATTAAGCTTGAATATGCTAAATGCAAATATGTCATTTAGCCCTATATTTTAGCACAAAATGCGCCTTTGAGTCCATTTTTGATGCAAGAACGCATTTCACACTTAAAAATGAAATGCCAAAACACAAAAGTGCTGCAGACAACAGCCACTCTTGTTCTGGGAGTTGCGTGTTGTTTCTACACTTTAATTTTACAGCAAATGGTCGCTTAATTATGTGCCGTGGCATAATGGAATGACTAGGGGAATTGCACATAACACAAACTTCCTGGAATTATGTAAATTATGTTGGCATAATTTATATTTCGCCCAGACCTAGAAAAGACCACTTCTCTCATGAATACCTGAAGTTCTGTGCTGCCTCCATTTAGCAGCACTTACAGGCTTCTTCACTTGCCACCTTATCTGGTCTCTTTGTGACGTCATGTCTAATTATGGGTGGTAAATTAGAGGCCATGGCAGGCTGCAGTTCACATATCTTCCTAAAACAAAATTAAAAGATGTCGTAACAAGGGCAAGGCAGAGGACTAGGCCAGACATGGTTCTACTCTCTACCATCATTTCATCTCTGTGTCTACTTGCTTACTCAGTAATGTCCGATTTCTTACCTTTTGTGTTCTCTCTTCATCTGAGTCCCAGCTCTTCAAAAGCATGGTGTTGAAAGAATTCGGTCCACCTACCTGGTTCTCTTTTTTCTGCTCCCATGCTTACTGTTAGAAATTGGGAATCTGGTTGGCAGAGTGGTGCACCCTGTCCAAGCAGGAACCACAATCCTAGACAGGGTAAGTCAGATACACATGAAAAGATAACCTGTAATCACCCTCTGGTAGCTTGGCACAGAGCAGTCTGGCTTATCTAATAAGTCAATGTGCAAAGCATTTGTGCAACACACAAAGAGTGACAAAATGAAAACACTTCAAAAAGACTTGTTTAGAAGAATAGACAATTTTATAAATCAATCTAGAACAAAACGACAAAAATCCATTAAGTACAAGTCGAATTATGAATTTTTAAGAAATAAAAAGAGTTCTAGCACTTAGAAGCAATAAGCACCAAAGGAGGTTTACTGGTCATGCTGGACCAAGGCAAAGTCAACAGTTCAGGCCGACCACAATGAAACGCAGGGCGGGAACAGGAGCATGCTATCCTGGTGAAAAGAGTACCTTGATCCTGGTCCCAAAAGTAAGATTTGGGTTGCAGACGAGCGATGCGTCAATGTTGAGCCCGCAGTCAAGGTGATGCATCGATTTTCTCCATGCAGTGGTGGTGATGTGCAAAAGTGCAGAGCCGAGATGCGTTGGTTCCGAAGTGTGATGCACAGGGTTTCTCTGCACAGTCGAGGGCATGCGTCGATCTCTCCACACTGCTGCGGCAGCGATGTATGGCTCCGATGTGTAGGGCTCTCAAGGTGATGCATTGGTTCCAAGAGCGATGCACTGATTCTACTCCAGCAACGGGGTTGATGCGCCGGTTCTGCTACACGCAGCCTGAAGAAGCATTGATTTCTGTGGTGCAAATATCTGGGTCCACTTCCAGTGAACCAGGCACAGGAGCAGGTGTAGAGACTTTGATAGCCTTGAGTCTCAAGTAACAGGGGGCAAGCCAACAAGCCCTTGGAGATCACTTCAGTTTCAAGGCAGAGTACAGCACTCCCTCAGCAAGGTTAGACAGCAACAGGCAGCAGGGCAGCACAACAGGGCTTCCAGATCAGCAGTTCAGCAGAATGGCAGTCCTTGTAGCAGCACAGCAGTTCTTCTGGCAGAGGTTTTTTACAGGTCCAGAAGTGTCTGATTTAGTGGGGTCAGAGACCCAGTACTGATACCCAGTTGTACATTTAAAGTGCGGGTGACTTCAAAAGAAGGGTCTTTGCATTGCACAGAAGCCGTTTCTTCCAAGCCCTGGACCCAGACTACCTGTATAGGGTAATCAGCAATTTGTCTGGGGACAGGACACTGCCTAGTCAGGTGTAAGTGCCAGCTCTTTCCTCCTTTCCTGCTCAGGAAGATCCATCAGAATGCCGATGAGTACTCAGACACACCTAGCCTTCCTGTGTTTGTGGCTCTCTAGAGGGACTGCACAAAGAGTAGCTGTCACCCACCCCAGACGCGTATTGGAGACAGGCTGCAGGTATACAGAGCTGTAAGGGGAGCGAAATGTCCACTTTCTAAAAGTGGCATTTCTAAAATAGTAATGTTAAATCCAACTTTATCATTAATGAGAATTTGTCATTACCATTCCAAAGATATAAAACATGACAGAGTCACTCCTTTCTAATCCGGAATTACAGCTTAAAAGTGTATTAAGAAATTCCCAGTGTTAACCTATGAGAAGCATAGGCCCCATAGTAGTGAAAAATCAATGTAGGTGTTTTTTGCTACAAAGCAAAACCTAAAAGCGCATGTCCTACCTTTTCCTTACACAGCACCCTGCCCTATAGGCTACCTAGGGCCTGCATTAGGGATAACTTATGCATAATAAAAGGGCTTGGCAAAGGGTTTTAAATGCCAATTCGAATTGGCAGTAAACCTGCACACAAGGTCTCTGCAGTGGCAGGCCTAGGACATGTTTAAAGGGCTACCCGTCTGGGTGGCACAATCAGTGATGCAAGCCCACTAGTAGCACTTAATTTACAGCCCTTGGGTATATGGCATACAACTTTACAAGGGGCCGAAAAGTAAACTAAGTGTGCCAATTGTGTATACACCAATGTCACCATGTTTAGGGGAGAAGCACATGCACTGCCCTGTAGCGCTGGCCAGCAGTGGTAAGGGGCTCAGAGTTCTAAGTCCAACAAAAAGATTCAGCAAAAAGAGGAGGTAAGCAGGCAAAATGGTTAGGGGAAGGCCACCTTAAGGATTATAGGTCTAACACTTACCATTACACTTTAGGGGAATCTTTGTAACACAGGGCCTGAATTACAGGAGATCTAGTCTAAAATTATATTTGTTTGCTTTCTAATACGGTAGGTGAATGGAAAACATGATGGATTTTCTTTAAATGGTGCAACCTCAAAAAACAATGGAACTAGTTTATTCCTGCATGAGAAAGCAAGGTGCCACTCTTCTCTGTAACTCAATAAAACATTGGAGCCATCAGCCTGATACTTTCAAATGTTGCATGCTGCAAAATCAGCTTGAAAGTAATTGGAATTGATTTTACATTACTGCAGCTATGGGTAGAAATGGCTTGCTTAAAAATGTGTTTACAAATCAAAATTAAGGCCTGGACTAAGGCCAAAAATGAGCTGATGGAAAAGGATTAATGTCACACCTTATAGTGCTGTGGTTTAACATTTGTGATGATTCTCTTTAAAAAAAAGCACATGTTTAAATAGAGGCAAAGGGAGCAGGCATAGCCAAGTTCCACAGCAGTCATGCCTCTATCGGAACCTCAGGGTGAGCCCCAATCCTCGGCAATTAGGCTACTTACACAGATGAAGAGACTGCAAATCAGACACTATGTTATAGATCAGGCACCAGAAGCAATAGGCATTTGCAACCCTACTCGGAAGGGAATTTGTAGATTTCCCCTTTTGCAAGGGGTTGCACACACAGTCTTGGAATATAATTCTAAACATTACTTCAGGTTGGTAGATGCAGAAAATTAAAAGAAATGGAAAAAACATTGATAACATGATCAGCCTATACACTGTCATGAACCTTCTTCTTTACACCATCTTAGAGATGTATGATAATCTACAAGATGCCAACCTCTTGGAACAACAAACTGAGGAATCATATAAGGGAGTTTGCTTGTAGCAATAACATATAACATTTACTTGAATGAAATGACCTTTTTCTGTCTCACCTGATATACACACTATAGGGAGAACCAAAGTACTCATACTCTTCTTTGCCAAGACCCCCTTCTTTCTAAGAAAAACAGAAACCTGATTGCAGAAAAAATGGATTGTCATGTCCCTTTAGTGTAAAAGACTGAAGATCAAAGATCATTCTTTCTTTTGCTTAAGCCATTGAGAAGCAGCCTACCTTTTCTCACTAAGACCAGCCATGCCCCTGTGGCTCATTTAAAATCGACTCCTATAATAGTCTGTAGCTGGGATTGCCAGTTTATTTCATGGCTCTCATTCAACTTGCTCAGAACTTTGTAGTGAGGACAGCCTGCAACCTTTGGAAACTTGTCTGCCTCGGAGGCTCAGAGAGCTGCATCGTTTTGTGGTTGAACAATGGGTCTACTTTAAACATCTATGCATCATCCGTAAGGTGTTATATGGACATAAACATTTGAGACTTACTGATCTCTAGCAACCATAAATTCCAAGCAGGGCACTTCTCTCTGGCAACTGGGACAACTGCATGCCACGTGCATTAAGAGCTTGTGCTGGAGGTCTGTCCTTTCAACAGTGGCACCGGTGCTTTAAATGGGCCGTTACTGTCCAGGACTGAGTACCAGTACTTTTTTATTATGAGAAGGAGAATACCTGCACTTCTCATGAAAAACGTAATACTTTTTTTTTGTCAAAACTCTTTTTATTGAAAATTTAGCACATTGAATAGAAGCAATATATCATACAATCGTTCCCCACAGTTCCATCGTAATCTAATGAGGACACAGATTCTCCATGTGTGGGTACCTCCCACTTGAACAGTTTGTCAATTCTAAACCCTCTCTTCCGAGTGGTTGCTTTGTGCGTTTAAATTTTTATAACCCCTTCCCAACTAACCCCCCCTCCCCCTTATCCCCCCCTAGCCACTGTGGTGGTGAAGCGGTAGCATCCACTCTAGCCTTTAGGTGTAGTGTATAGCTCGGGAAGTAAGTCGTGAGTCCTAAAAGATAGCTAGGTATTGTGCTGGGTTGGCTAACTTTGACCCATTTGGGGGGTCTGAGGGCGGGCCCTATCTTAAGCTAAAACTGAAACAGGTGCATTGCTCTCATCGTGGGAGGGCATACTGCCACAGGAAGGCCCTTTGTAAGATATGACACTAATGGGCCCCATTGTTATTCAATATTTTTATACACATCTCTAAAAATATCAGCTAGCCTTTCCATAGTGAGTATTTTCTATAGCCATGAGTGCCATTGTGCCAGCACAGGGGCCGCTTTCTTCTTCCAGGCAGCTGCGATCGCTGATTTAGCAGCCCCCAGGCACGCCCACATGATGGCCCTGTCTGCCTTTGATTAGTATTCCAACATCGGGTCTCTGAGGCCCAAGAGAGCAGCCTCCGCAGTGGTCGGGATGGGGTACCCTAACATATCTTTCATTTGTGCCAGGATATCCTCCCGAAAGGGCCTAATAGAGGGACATTCCCACCATATGTGGCGGAAGTCCCCAAGCAATCCGCATCCCCTCCAGCACAGATCAGAGGTCTCTGTGAAAACCTTTTTTAGTTTGGTGGGGTAAAGATAGCAATCGAAGAGGGTCTTATAGTGAGCTTCCCGTAGATCCAATGAGTGATTATTCTTGGCGGTGTCCGACCGTAAGTGTTTCCATTCCCCCTCCAAATTTCCCACCCCACTATGTTCTCCCAGAAAGTGGTCTAGCGAGGTCTTGGGGCATGCAGCGTAGATAGCAGAAGGCAATACAGGAAGGATATCACCCCTTTCAATGAACCCACCTTCTTTACGAAGGCCTCTATTGGCGATAGGTCTTGCGTGGCTGCCTCCCTGACTTGTGGGTGAAGGGCCCAATGTTTGAGTTGGAGATAGTGGAAGTGCTCGCTGGGTGCTAAGTGAAAGTCCCTCTGACAGTGTTCAAATGTGAGTATATCAGAATTATGGAATAGATCCGCAAGCATCAGGCACCCCCTCTCCCTCCAGGCGTCGAAAGGCCCCTCCCGCAATGCTGGGGGAAATTTCAGATTGAAATGAATCGGGGTGTAGGGAGAGGGAAACATCGTCCAACCTTGCCCTTTAGTGACATCGTCCCATACCTTGAGAGGGTTCCGTGTAGGTGTACTTAAATAGACATTCGGAGGCCTGTCCTTCTTGTGTTTCCAAATCACATCCCAAATCGTCCTCCCTGCTATCGCTCGGTCCATGTGCAACCAATGTTTGTCCGATTCCCTCATGGACCACTCCACAATTACCCTCAGTTGCGCAGCTTTGTAATAGAGGCCAAAGTCAGGGAGAGCAACCGCTCCTTCGCCCTTTGCTTGTCGTAAAGTGTGAAACGGAAGACGTTACCTACCATTTTGCCAGATAAATCATGTGATCAGCGATCGTAATCTAGGGAGGAAGTCTCTCTCAAGATCAAACGGAAGGGCCTAGAACAAATATAGAAATTTGGGTAGCACTGTCATCTTTATCGTGTGTATACACCCTAGCCAGGATATATATACTTATTTCCAACGTTTGAGGTCCTGTTGTAGCTGGATTAGGAGGTGGATTAGTTTGCCCTGAATAAACCCTCGAAGTGAGGAGTGATCTGGATTCCCAGATACTTGAGGGTATGCCTGGCCCAGCGGAATGGGGTTTCCCCTCGTAAGAGAGTAGTCTCTCTTTCTGACAGAGTGAGGTTCAGAATGGACAATTTGATTAGGTTGACTCGGAAACCCGCTACACTTTCAAACTTCTTCAGTTCTTCCTGAAGGGCTTGCAGTGAGGATCGGGAGGAGGTAAGAGTCATCAGTACGTCATCCACAAACAATGACATCTTATGTTCCTCCCCACCGAATCTTATCCCCTGGATCTCCGGGGTTGCTCGGATTCGTGCTGGTAAAGGCTCTATGCTTAGGGCGAACAACAGGGTGGACAGCAGGCATCCGTGCTTTGTCCCCCTGCCTAGTTCAAACGGTTGTGAGCTCATCCCATTAACCTGCACTCTGGAACATGGTTGTGTGTAGTTAGCCTTTATCATATTAATAAAGGGGCCCCCAAATCCAAAGCTTTCCAGTGTGTGAAACTAAAAAGACCAATCCACCCTGTCAAATGCCTTTTCTACATCCAACCCTACCAGGATCGCCATAATTTTGTGTTTAGAGACTTTTTCTATCAAGTGTAGCATCCTGCGGATATTGTTGTGGGTTTGCCCCCTCTTTATGAAGCCGGATTGATCAGGGTGGATTAGATCTGGCATCAGATTCTCTAATCTAGCTGCCAGTATTGCCGAATATAGTTTGGCATCCCAGTTTAACAGGGCGATTGGCCTAAAGGAGGCACAATGCTGCAGGTCTTTCTCAGCCTTTTGGATAACCGTTATCATGGCTTCCGCCATTGAAGCTGTCGCCTTCGGTCCTTCCGCTATTGTCGTGTATTTCCTATAGTACCCATGCAGGACCTGCGCGTTTGTATAACATAAGCTGTGGGCTTGGTGGCAGACTGACTCTGTGCACCCTCACCGCGTATGTTAGATTGTTTTGCATTAGCTAGCTCATAGTGCCACTAAAATCTCCTCTTATCGGGGAGAGATTATTTTATGGCAACCTTAGATCATGACAACCCAAATTCCTCAGAATCGTGGAAACAATATACTACTTTTCGCTCAGTCACTCGTGCTTACTTATTCGGTTTGTCTCAGAGAGTTTCACAGAATAAACAGTTGGGCGTTTCAATAAGTATGTATTGAACAGTTGTTATTCTAGTGTAAAATGTATGTGCTGCGGCAACCAGCAGACAATAGCAGAGATATATTATCAGCAGTACGATAAAAGCAAAGGGATAGAACAGTTCTACCATATTGCGATAATCATGAATACATACATAAATATAAAAGCATTATGCAAGTGCGCGTACTCCTACGATGCCTAACTAGATGTACCTGAGTGTACCTAGCATATGTGTAGGTCTAAAGCCTAAGAGCCAAGAATCCTTCTAGGATTTAGTCGAACCCCCATACCTGAATAGAGAGAGTGTGGGACACCGTCCTGGTCTCGAGTTGGACACCCCGCAAGGGCTGTGTTAGACCGCTGTCAGCTGGAGCGACTGCATGCAGGAGCCTCAGCGTCTCTGGTCAGTGTGTCAGCATGGAAGTCTCGGTTCCCTCTGTCTTACCGGAGCAAGATGTGGTGTATTTATACCCTAAAGAGTCTCGGTCCTCAGTATGGATTGGATTGGTCTGTCGTTAGACTTGAGGAAGGCGTCAGGGGTGAACTTTGTACATACATATTATGCAGGTGGTGTATTCCTAGAGAGCCATGCTTAATTGATGAGTACAGTGTGGGCCTGTGTTTGGGAAAAACCCTGCTGTATTAAAAACCACAGGATAGATAACGTTCAGCCCTCAGAGCACGTTGTGTACTAGTGAGGACCAATGTAGGTGAAAGATCATGCCTATATAAGGAATCGTGACTATAATAGGACATGTACAGTTATGACCGTAGTAGGGCATATGCGGCTTTGACCATAATAGGGCAAGTACGAATATGACCGTATTAGGGCAAATATGAATACGTCCATTTTAGGGCATGTATGAACGGGTCTACATTAGGGCCTCTATACGGGACATAACACCCACTCCTCTTCCGAACAGGATGACAATGACCATACTTAAAATCTGGACAATTTAAAAACATTTTAAAAGCAAGTAAAAACATGGTTTTAAAATTGTTAAAAAACTTCAAAAATGTTATAATTCAGCTATTTCCAATTGCCACTAAAAAAGAAATGTCTATTTTGTTTCTCCATATAAGTTGCCTCACTCAAAGCGGAAGAAGGCCATGCTTTTCTCAAGCGAAAGTGTCAATTTAGGAAATGTTCCAATTTTGCTCGTTTGTTTTGAAACGTGTGAAGAAGCCGAATTCTTTCCCAGGACACAATGAGCCAATTCAAGATTAAGCGTCCTGGCTGGGAAGCACAACATTATTGGTGTTATCTGCTGCAGACGACATATCCAACGCCTCACAGAGAACGTCAATCGCACATAGATGGAATGTAGCACTGCCAACAGTCGGTGCTGCGGCAGCTTGTGCGGCAGTTGTTACCTGGGTGCCTGTGGAGGAGTTACCTAACCCAGCAGGAGCAAACGGCACCTGTGGATTCTCCAGGAATGCGTTCATCAGAATCGGAAGCCGCTGGGGACAACGCAGAGCATGGGCCTTTATGGGGTCCAGCATTGCATCCGTGTCCGGAGGCGCATCTGATGGAAATGTCAGACAAAGATCCAACGTGCATTCTTCTCCGCAAAACAGGCATCGAAGAACAGGTAAGATGCAGTCTACCCAGACTGGTCGAAAGGATAGAAACCAGGAGGCATTGAGTTCTCGCAGGCAAGAAATGCCCAGAAGTTGTACCATGCGTTCACGGTATTTCTGCTCCTGGAGCATGTTCGCCATTCCCTCGGGAATTGGGCCGTCCATTGCATAGCAGCAGTATTATGAATAGGACCCCTGCAATCAGCAATAGGATAAGCGGGAATCCTCCAAATACGCTTCCCAATACGGAGTGTATAAAATTTGGGATTACTCCGAGGACTGTCTGAAAGGTGCTTAACAGTCCTGACCCTATGGTCTTAAATAGGTGTACAATACCGCTCGTATCAGACATATTGAAGATACGTCCCACCATTTCTACGAAATGAAAGGGGCAGTTTGTACGTATAAGCACCTGTATCTCAGTCGAGGTCCTTGCAACTTGAAGTTCATAGGTTTCTCGAGCGGAGGTGTAGGGCACGGGTTGCTGTAAAAGCATGGCTTGCAGTCTGCTCAGAGTATCAAATTGTATGAAAGAAACGTTCAGTGAAGGCCATAACGGAGCCTCCCTGACTGTGTTCAGTGGTGGAAACAATACTTGCATACAGCAAGTCAATCAATCAATCAATCAATCATATCATTTGTAAAGCGCACTACTCACCCGTGAGGGTCTCAAGGCGCTGGGGTGGGGAATGCTGCTACTGCTCGAAAAGCCAGGTCTTGAGGAGTTTTCTGAAGGTCAGCAGGTCTTGGGTCTGCCGTAGGTGGATGGGGAGGGTGTTCCAGGTCTTGGCGGCGAGGTGGGAGAACGATCTGCCACCGGAGGTCGCTCTTCGGAAGCGGCGGACAGTGGCGAGGGCGAGGTCGGCGGAGCGGAGCTGGCGGGTGGGGGTGTAGAAGCTGAGTCGTCTGTTGAGGTACGTTGGTCCTGTGTTGTGGAGTGCCTTGTGTGCGTGGGTGAGGAGTTTGAAGGTTATCCTCTTGTTGACCGGGAGCCAGTGCAGGTCTCTCAGGTGGGGTGTGATGTGGCTGCGGCGAGGGATGTCGAGGATCAGGCGTGCAGAGGCGTTCTGGATGCGTTGCAGCCGTCTCAGGAGTTTGGCGGAGGCTCCTGCGTAGAGGGCGTTTCCGTAGTCCAACCTGCTGCTGACGAGGGCCTGGGTGACCGTTCTTCTCGTTTCAGTGAGGATCCACTTGTAGATCCTGCAGAGCATGCGGAGGGTGTTGAAGCAGGCGGAGGAGACGGCGTTGACCTGTTTAGTAATAGAGAGGGTGGAGTCGAGGATGACCCCTAGGTTGCGTGCGTGGTCGGTGGGTGTTGGGGCGGTTCCCAGTGCGGTCGGCCACCAGGAGTCGTCCCAGGCCGAAGGGGTGGATCCGAGGATGAGGACCTCCGTCTTGTCCGAGTTCAGCTTCAGTCGGCTGTTCCTCATCCATTCAGCGACGGCCTTCATTCCTTCGTGAAGGTTGGTTTTGGCGGTGTGGGGTCCTTGGTGAGGAGAGGATCAGCTGGGTGTCATCGGCATAGGACATGATGTTGAGGTCGTGCCGACGGGCGATGTGGGCGAGCGGTGCCATGTAGATGTTAAACAGAGTTGGGCTGAGGGAAGAGCCCTGGGGTACGCCGCAGATGATCTCGGTGGCTTCGGAGCGGAAGGGGGAAAGGCGGACGCTCTGTGTTCTGCCGGAGAGGAAGGAGGTGGTCCAGTCCAGGGCCTTCTCTTGGATCCCGGCGTTGTGGAGGCGTGTTCGTAGTGTGTGGTGGCAGACCGTGTCGAAGGCGGCTGACAGGTCCAGGAGGATGAGGGCCGCCGTTTCTCCGTTGTCCAGCAGGGACTTGATGTCATCGGTGGCGGCGATGAGGGCAGTCTCGGTGCTGTGGTTGCTGCGGAACCCGGACTGGGAAGGGTCCAGGATGTTGTTCTCCTCGAGGTAGCGGGTCAGTTGTTTGTTGACGGTCTTCTCGATGACCTTTGCCGGGAACGGGAGCAGGGAGATGGGCCGGAAGTTCTTGAGGTCCTTGGGGTCCGCCTTGGGTTTCTTGAGTAAGGCGTTGATCTCGGCGTGCTTCCAGCTCTCCGGGAAGGTTGCTGTCTCGAAGGAGGTGTTGATGACTTTCCGGAGATGGGGTGCGATGGCTGTGCTGGCTTTGTTGAAGATGTGGTGTGGGCATGGGTCTGACGGAGATCCGGAGTGGATGGTGTTCATGATCTTGATGGTGTCGTCGTTGTTGATGTTGGTCCAGGAGAGCAGGCGGTTGGTGCGGATGGTGGTCGTGGGGGCGGAGGTCTCAGTGGTTGTTGGGGCGGGCGTGGCGTTGAAGCTGTCGTGGATGTCTGCGATCTTGCGGTGGAAGAAGGTAGCCAGCGAGTCGCACAAGTCTTGCGAGGGTGGGACGTCGTTGGTGTTGGAGCTGGGGTTGGAGAGTTCCTTCACGATGTTGAAGAGCTCTTTGCTGTTGTGCGCGTTGTTGTCTAGGCGGTCTTTGAAGGAGGCCCTTTTGGCGGATCTGATGAGGTGATGGTGTCTGCGGGTGGCGTTCTTGTGGGCTGCGTGGCTGTCCGGTGTTCGTTCATGGAGCCAGATCTTCTCCAGCTTTCGGCAGGTTTGCTTGGAGGCCCGGAGGTCTTCAGTGAACCAGCTGGCTTTCTTGTTGGTGTGACTGTTGGAGAGTTTCTTGATCGGGGCGAGGGTGTTGGCGCAGTCGTTAATCCACTGTCTGAGGTTGCGGGCGGTGGTGTCGGGGTCGGTGGGGTCGGCGGGTGGGCTCTGGGTGAGGGTGGTGGTTAGCTGGTCTTCGGTGACTTTGCTCCAGCAGCGGCGGGGCATCTGTTGGGTGTGGTGGTGCGTGGTGGGTTTCTTGAAGGTGAAGTGGATGCAGCGATGGTCGGTCCAGTGGAGTTCGGTGGTGTGGTTGAAGGAGACGTGGGGGCTTGCGGAGAAGATGGGGTCAAGCGTGTGACCGGCGGAGTGGGGGGGTGTTGTGACGAGTTGTCTGAGTCCGAGGTTGGCTAGGTTGTCGATCAGGGTGGTGGAGTTGGTGTCGTTGTTGTTCTCGAGGTAGAAGTTCAGGTCCCCGAGGAGGATGTAGTCCGTGGAGGCGAGGGCGTGTGTGCTGACGAAGTCGGCGATGGAGTCGCTGAACTGTGGTAGGGGTCCGGGGGGTCTGTAGACGAGGGTTCCTCTGAGGGTGGTGTTGGGATCGGTGTGGATCTGGAAGTGCAGGTGTTCGGCGGTGCTGAGGGTGTCATCGGTGTTGGTCGAGACTCTGAGAGTGTTCCTGTGGATGATGGCGATTCCTCCTCCTGCTCCGTTGGTGCGGTCCCTGCGGGTGATCTTGTAGCCTTCCGGGACGGCTATGGCTATGTCGGGTGCCGAGGCGGGGTTCAGCCAGGTCTCCGTCAGGAAGGCGACGTCTGGGGAGGTTGAGTCGAGTAGGTCCCAGAGTTCAACGGCGTGTTTGCGGGCGGAGCGGGTGTTGAGAAGGATGCATCTGAGGTGGTTGGGTTCTTTCCTGGTCGGCGGCATGGTGGGGCGGATGCTTGTGAAGCTGCAGTTCCGGCAGATGAAAGCTCTGTGGGTGCGCTTTGGGGCAGCCAGGAAGCAGGTGTGTGATCGTCCGGTGTTGAGTGCGTGGAGGGATCTGGCATCGTAGCGGTGTCGGGCGTCGTGGCGTTCGCGGGGTCCAGGGGTCCTGGCGCTGGGCGCGGTCCAGGCGCGGACGGGCGCAGACGAGCTTGCCTTAGGCGCGCATTCGGTGCGCCAGCGGCGCGTCCGCTGTGCGGCCGCTGCGCGGCCTCCATATGAGGGGATGTGGGAGGGAGGAGCAGCTGGGAGGCGGGAGCGGTGCGGCGAATGGGATTGCAGGGGGGCGGGGCCGCAGGGACGCAGCGGCGGGAAAAACGGACGGGGGCCGCGGGAGAACTGGGCACAGGAAGGAAAAACAAGTTTAGGCAAGAAAAAAAGTACAAGCACAGAGGAATAAAAACAAGTCTGGGCAAGAAAGCAAGTTAGGCACAGGGGGATAAAAACAAGTCTGGGCAAGAAAGCAAGTTAGGCACAGGGGGATAAAAACAAGTCTGGGCAAGAAAGCAAGTTAGGCACAGGGGGATAAAAACAAGTCTGGGCAAGAAAGCAAGTTAGGCACAGGGGAATAAAAACAAGTCTGGGCAAGAAAGCAAGTTAGGCACAGGGGAATAAAAACAAGTCTGGGCAAGAAAGCAAGTTAGGCACAGGGGAAAAAAACAAGTCTGGGCAAGAAAGCAAGTTAGGCACAGGGGGAAAAAAACAAGTCTGGGCAAAAAGCAAGTTAGGCACAGGGGAAAAGTACAGGATTAGGCAAAAACAATGCAGGCAGAGCCATGCAGCAGCGTGGGGAGCGACCTGCCTGCGAGCAGGGTCAGAGGTTGTGACCAGATATGCGACGCCCGGAAGCATCCCACAGCAACCTTGATCATTTAGCATCAAGTAACTCCCATTCGGGAGCAGCTCGAAAACTGGCGTGATCACGGCAGCTGGGGTTCCAGTCATGTGACATGATAAGTTCGCTACTGAACCGTTACAGGCTCCGTGTAGTGAAATATCCTGACACATGAGAGAACCGCTTAAGCGTTCTTGCAGTTTGTACCACTCAGATACACTTCTCGATCCCCATTCCGGCATCGATATCTGTATGGTAACTCCCAAGTTTCCTTAATGTAACCGTTAGCCATCTTTTCATATTTTCCTGCTTGCCTTTGCTCAAGGCAATATTGAAACTGAAACGTAGTGACCGGCAGAGTGATTTGGCCATGAATTAGCCATTCTGTTGATGGTGATTCAGCTACAGTGAATGGTAACCTTTCCAGTTTCTCAATACGCAGAATTGTATATTTGGCTCCCCTTTGTGCCATTTCTGTCTGTTTATCAGTCAGATTGTATTCTGAAAACAGAGACGTGGTGTTTATAAAAAGCCATGGCACATAGCCTGCACGCAAAGATTGCAGCGTCCAGCTTAGCATCATAATAGAACGTAGCTGAGATTGCCCGTGTTGTAACAAGGCCATATCTTGTTCTAATATGTCGATTGCCGAAAACACAATGTTGCCCAAGGAGTAAATCCTGGAGGTCAAAGTTGTTAACCCATTATCCACCACAGCTAATGCCTTTTCTAAGTTAATACGGTCTATTTCCCGTATCCTTTCTGCGGCCTCTTGTTGGGATATTTTCCAGTTTTCATTATAGTAGGCATAAAGGCCTGCATATATGAAATGTTTCTGACGTTGTTTCCTGGGTCCTAGAAAATCTCTAAGATCCATGTCAGGTGTGAGTACGGTCAAGTGGTGCTTCACTTCTGTCAGTGTTGAGGTCTCTAGCCAATCAAGGCACAACTTCCCAACACTATAGGATGTCACTACCCCCGGGTGATGTCTCTGTACATAGCATGGGTCTGGCCTATGGATACTAAACCCTTCGGTTGTATTCATAAATCTCTGCTGACATTTGTTTGTGTCAATTGGCCAAACCAGCCATTCTGTCCAATCCGGTTCTGATCTGTTGTACTGGAAAATGTCATCTAAGCCTACCCCTCGTGTAGTTGAGTTCTGCCCCCCACCCATCTGCGATGGTGTTGGAAACCCCGGTGTGTTCATTTCCTTGCCTTTGGCTAATCCAAGACACAATGTTTGTTGCACAGTTTCATTCAGAAATAAAATCTGCTGCGGAATGATGCATGCTCTAAAAAGTGCTTCTATTCCCTGGACTTGCCAGTCCCTAGAACCCCAGATCGATTTGGAATCTATTGTGTCTTTTCATAGAACGAAACCCTGTTTAGACAACTGGTTCTGAAAGGATGCAGAGTAAATATGTTTGGTGTTTGTTAACATAATTTTCTGAGCTGAAATTTTCGCCACTTTATAATAAAATGACTTCGGGTCGGATGTGTTAAACCCTGAGAAGTATGTGAATTAATGTGCAAATGCTTGCGAACTACCTTATGGAGGTGTTGGGCAGTGTTCCCACTGGTGGTACTCAAATACATTTCTAGGTGTTATAGATTTGTGTAAGAAATTATGACCATATTGCTGGTAACAGTACAATGTATCATAGTCTGAAGTACCTTCTAACATTTCATTGTTCAGAAATGCTGCAGTTTTTTCTAAATCAGACATCATAGCATTTACAGTTTCAGTGTCCCAATCATCAGAAAATGTACTGGAGGTAATGAAATCACTTAAAGAAATTATAAATACATGTTTTAGCTTTAAAAGTTCAGTCAGACCGAATACATCATAATCAATCTTGTCCCATACTATACCGTCCGGTATAGGAACTGCTGTAATGTTCACTGAAGACAAGTCTCTTGGTTCATGATGTGAAGATTGGTGTGGTTTTAAAATCACATTGACTCTTTGGGCTGTAGAGCTTTGCTGGATGTATCGTCCATTAATAAGCATACTAAAAGTTATTATTAAACCTAGCCAGAAAATGAAAAATAAAATCCCAGGGATATACCATAGTTCTAACCAAGGTGACACCAGGTAAGTCTTTCTAAAAAAGTTCAAAAAATCATTGAGTTTCTGTTGGAGTGATTTTTTGGCTGGCGTAGTTTCCGGCTCGCTTGGATCCAGTGAAAACGTATCAAAGTTCATGAAATAGCCAGAAGCAGTTCGATCAATTGTTGGAATTGCATCGGGATTTGTTGAAATCGGATTTAGCTCTTGACGAGGCATGTTGATGTAGATGTCTGTTGTCGGTCTGATTGCAACTTGGTTACTAAGTTGATTTTCATTTTGAAGATTAATTTCTTGTTGAAGTGGAACGAGTTCCATAGCATTGTTGCTTAGTCCTTCATTCCATACAGGTGGCTCTTCAAACGTGATGAGTCTTTCTGTTTGAACTTCTTGGATTGTAGCGAGAGGAGGGCGTCTGCTACTGTGGAGTCCACGAGGCCTACTGTTTAGTATCGGCCACATAGTGTGGTTTGATTAAGTCAATTGAGACAAATCTTTTCTCCTTCTTCCCGGCAAGAGGTGCAGAAGTACAGTTCTTGTGAACTGGATTGCAAGGACCGGTACAGGCTTTCTGTAGGATGGCCAAAATTCTTTTGTATCAGCAATCTTCTCTCTGACCAGATCCCCGATCTTTGGGATCCAGATAGGTCTTGCCGTTACTGCCTTGACTTCCTCAGTGGCGGCCTGTTTCTGGAGCACGTTACTTTGTTGTGTCCTGGATTCATTTAGATCCTGTAAAACAGCCAAACGATCATGGATATCAAATGGTTTTTCATCCGCCACTGCGCCTTCACAATCAAGATCAGGTACCCACATTCTTGTCCCAAATAGGACCTCGTAAGGAGTGACACCCCTTGAGAGTTTCTTGGCTGATTATTGATCGCGTGCTGTACCCCATAAAGGTGATCAACCCATCTACCGCCCTTGCCTAATACCCTAGCTGTTAAAGATTGCTTTAAGTTTCAGTTTTTCCTCTCCACAACAGAATTTCCCTCGGTATGGTACGGAGAGGAGTACCGCAATGCTACGCCCATTCCTTCCATGGCCTCTTTGTAAGCCCGAGAGCTAAACGCCGGACCACGGTCAGAATGTAACGTGCCAACTGCGTATGTGCCGATAAAGACTCGCAAATATTTTATAACAGTTCGAGCGTCAGCCGAGCGCTGAGGCCAGACCTTGAAGAAACTTGAGCTGGACGTACACGAACGGACAACCTAATGCTGTCTAACAATGGTATCTGTACTGGACGTGATGCGGTGGACCCATTCATCTGCTTGCAGATGTCGCAGTTCCAGACATAGTCTCTAATCAGCCTTCTCATCACGGGCCACCAGTAGCGTTCTTTTAACAAAGCAACAGTCTCCCTAAGTCCGTTATGTACAGAACCACTTCCTTCGTGTGCTGCCACAATTAAGCCTAGCCTATGATCCATATTTGGTATTACTCTATCCCCCACTCCAGGAATCTGAGCATATGGAATGTTTTGTGCATCTAACTTGTAGGAGTACTTGAGTGGAAATTTCTTTGGTACTGCTGTGCTGCCTTTGCGCGAAGCATTGACAGCTACCATTATCTCGCAGTCTATTCTCGTCTTTGAACGAGTAACTGCAGCTACAGCGGCTGTGCGAACAGCCCCCTTTGCGGCTTCATCAGCCAATGAATTCCCCTCAACGTGAACGCCATCACGCTGATGACTCAGTGTATGTATCACGTGAGCCCTTGGTAGTTCGTTTCTCAACTCCACTACCTGTTCCCATAGCATTTTATGCTTAATTGTGCCACCTTTTGCATCTTTGAACCCGTTTTGTTCCCAATGATGTAGATATTCATTGTACGACAGTACACAGTAAAAGGAATCACACACAATCAGTGTGGGGAATTCGTGATCCGTATTTATAAGTGCCCGTATCAGTGCTTTGAGTTCTGCCAACTGAGCCGTGCAGTCTCCTAGAGATTGCGTTTTAGTGCAACTCGGATGGAACTTGCCATCGTGCATGCGACCTTTAACAATCGCACACGCTGCGCTATAAGCTTGCTTGCTTCCTGTGGTTGGTTGAGCAGATCCGTCAGTATAGATAATGTATTCATACTGATCTAGAGGCAAAATTTCATTTGGTAGAGGGTATTCTTGTTCGTATTGCAGGAATGCCTGTGTTTTTAAACTTGGATCAAATCTGTATTCAACATCCGTTGCAGTAAGAGAATTAGCCCACTGTATCCATCTCGGATGTAAGGCTTTCGCATTTGGAATGCTAGCTTTTGTAACAGCTTCTAAAGCTGGTACTGGGTTCACGACAATTATGTTTTTTCCCTGAGCCAGAACTCTTTCTCTTGCTACAGCGGTCTGCCCTGCTGTCAGAATTTTTTCTGTTGAAGTGAAACGCATCTCTGCGTTTGTGTACAGGTGTGATTTGTATGCGATTGGTACTGTTTCGCCTTCATTAAAAGTTAAATAAGTGTACCCGCATTGACTCGCTATGACTCGGATCACTAAGTTCTGTGCGTTTACGCGCGTCTGTAAATGTTTAGAAGCTATCATGTCTTCCTGTAGGGAACGCAGGATATTTGTATGTTCCGGTGTCCATTGTCTGACTGAAAAATCAGGTTTTATTAAGTCGTAGAAAGGTTTTACTCTTTCTGCGTAATCCAAAATGTATGTTCGACCAAAATTTAGGAATTTCAGAATTGATTGTAAATTCTTTAATGATTTTGGAGGTTGGAGCAGCGCACACTTTTCTAAAAAGTTAGCTGCCAGGCTTTTCCTCTCACTTGACAACTCGTATCCCAAAAACAGGACACTGAAGTGGGCAATTTTTGATTTTTTAAAGTTAAATTTATAGCCCTCAGAAGCGAATCCCATAATAATGATGCTCACCCTGGTCAAGTGGCTTGGTAAGTCATCGTCCGTCAGATAAATATCACCCACATAGGATAATGCTTCTTCATCCAAATTTTGGAGTAACTCCGTTACTCTTGCTGAAAATACCCCCGGGCTGTTTTTATACCCTTGGGCTAGGCGATAAAATTGTCGCTGGGACCCTAACGCACTGAAGGCGGTCAGATACCTGCTTTCAGGTGCTATATTTTAGCAGAAAAATCCATTTGAGATATCAAGTGTTGTTTTGTATTTTTTGCGCACAATGTTATTCATTAATGCGCCACTGTGTGCATTTTGAACTGCAAATGTCTTTGTGCAGGTGTTTAAATGTCTGTAATCTAAAATTAAACGATATGTGTTGTCAGGTTTCATTACGGGAAACAAAGGATTGTTCATAGGTGAAGTGCAATTTTCTATCACCCCCTTATATTCAAGTTGATCTAGAATCTCCCTGACTTCTTTTTTAGCTTCCTGCTTTATAGGGTATTGCCTTTGGGCATTTGGGGAAACTTTTAACGGGATCATGTGGTGGGTTGAATCCTCATCCCAACCAACATGATTTTTGTACATTGCTGGAGCTAGGGCAACCGCCCACTCCTGCGCATATGCATGTTTTAAATGTATGGGAACAAGGTCGGAAAAGGCTGGAAAAATTACAGTTTCTCCCCTAGGGCACTCCATGACGAATGCTGGCGGCCAGTCTTGTTCTGCTAATAGAATGTCATAACCAGATGACAGATTTTTCCAAAAGAGACCTTTAACTTTTCTGGGCTTGTCCCCCTCCATCCGGAGTGTTATCTCATGTAACTTATGTGGGACACTTACCCGAGTATCAGGTGTTTCCACCGTGATATACTCACTCAACTCCGCTGTCACCAGAAATTCCTTCAGGTTCTGGCGAGCTATCGTTACTTCTGCCGCGCTGTCTAGCATCGTCAGAGCCCATTCCCCGTTCAGAAGCTGTGTCCTCAGAATTCTGGACATGTCTAATCTTGAGACCTGCTACCTTCTTCTTTTTGAACTGAGGTTTTGATTTTTGTTTATCTTCTTTTTTAGGTGCTTAGTCCGACATTCGGAGGCCTGTCCTTCTTGTGTTTCCAAATCACATCCCAAATCGTCCTCCCTGCTATCGCCCGGTCCATGTGCAACCAATGTTTGTCCGATTCCCTCATGGACCACTCCGCAATTACCCTCAGTTGCGCAGCTTTGTAATAGAGGCCAAAGTCAGGGAGAGCAACCGCTCCTTCGCCCTTTGCTTGTCATAAAGTGTGAAACGGAAGACGTTACCTACCATTTTGCCAGATAAATCATGTGATCAGCGATCGTAATCTAGGGAGGAAGTCTCTCTCAAGATCAATCGGAAGGGCCTAGAACAAATATAGAAATTTGGGTAGCACTGTCATCTTTATCGTGTGTATACATCCTAGCCAGGATATATACTTATTTCCAACGTTAGAGGTCCTGTTGTAGCTGGATTAGGAGATGGATTAGTTTGCCCTGAATAAACCCTCGAAGTGAGGAGTGATCTGGATCCCCAGATACTTGAAGGTATGCCTGGCCCAGCGGAATGGGGTTTCCCCTCGTAAGAGAGTAGTCTCTCTTTCTGACAGAGTGAGGTTCAGAATGGACGATTTGATTAGGTTGACTCGGAAACCCGCTACACTTTCAAACTTCTTCAGTTCTTCCTGAAGGGCTTGCAGTGAGGATCGGGAGGAGGTAAGAGTCATCAGTACGTCATCCACAAACAATGACATCTTATGTTCCTCCCCACCGAATCTTATCCCCTGGATCTCCGGGGTTGCTCGGATTCGTGCTGGTAAAGGCTCTATGCTTAGGGCGAACAACAGGGTGGACAGCGGGCATCCGTGCTTTGTCCCACTGCCTAGTTCAAACGGTTGTGAGCTCATCCCATTAACCTGCACTCTGGAACGTGGTTGTGTGTAGTTAGCCTTGATTATATTAATAAAGGGGGCCCCAAATCCAAAGCTTTCCAGTGTGTGAAACTAAAAATACCAATGCACCCTGTCAAATGCCTTTTCTACATCCAACCCTACCAGGATCGCCATAATTTTGTGTTTAGAGACTTTTTCTATCAAGTGTAGCGTCCTGCGGATATTGTTGTGGGTTTGCCTCCTCTTTATGAAGGCGGATTGATCAGGGTGGATTAGATCTGGCATCAGATTCTCTAATCTAGCTGCCAGTATTGCCGAATATAGTTTGGCATCCAAGTTTAACAGGGCGATTGGCCTAAAGGAGGCACAATGCTGCAGGTCTTTCTCAGCCTTTTGGATAACCGTTATCATGGCTTCCGCCATTGAAGCTGTCGCCTTCGGTCCTTCCGCTATCGCATTAAAAAGAGAGGTCAGCTGGGGCGTGATCTCAGACGCGTAGGTTCTGTAGAAATGTGCCGTTAGCCCATCTGGCCCTTGGGATTTATTAGGCTTTAACACCGCTATCGCTCGTCCTACCTCCTCGTCAGTGATAGGGGCATTTAACTGTTCATTCCACGCATGGGAGATCTGGGGGAGCAAGAGCAAGTCCAGGTAGTTTTTTTGGGTGGCTGGCTCTGTGGACATTGCTTGATAGAGATCTTTATAGAAGGTCCCGAATATATAAGCCTTACCCTTGTCTGAGTGTTCTACGTTCCCCCTGCTGTCGTTTATCCCTCCTATGTATTCCTTTTCCCTTTCTTCTCTGAGCTGTATTGCAAAGTGGGATCCTACTTTGTTCCCCTGGGCATAGGATATCTGGCGCAACTGGAGGAGGGTGTATTCCGCCCTATTGGTGTATATCAGATTGATTTTCCCTTTTAGGGTGCTTGATTTATGCTGTAGGATCCGGGTTGGTGTCTTTTTATGTTCCCTTTCTATTTACCCCAATTCCAATTCTAGCGCTGCATGCTCCTTCGATCTTTGCTTTTTTAATGTTGCCTTTAGTTAGATGCATTTGCCCCTCAGTACCGCCTTGAAGGCGTCCCAATTGTTTATGGGAGTGGTTGCATGAGGTTGATTTACTTTAAAGAATTCCTTGATTGCCACCCTCAGTTTGTCTCGATGCACTCTGTCCCTTGTTAAGGAGACGGGTAAGTACCATCTTGGCGGGTCCGGAGCAGCGCCACTCCAGTTCAGGCAAATTGAGATGAGGCTATGATCTGAGATAGTGATTGGTTGGATCTTTGCAGCTTGTAGCGACCCCAGTAGGCCTTGGCTGATGAATATATAGTCTAAACATGACTATGTTTGATGTACGTGCAAGAAAAAAGTGTATTCTCTCGTAGTAGAGTATAGAGCCCTCCAGGCGTTATTGAGGCCCAAAGTCTGGAAAGTCTGTTTCACCCCCCTGGGGAAACTTCCCGTGGATGATATGTGCGGGTGTGTGCTAACTTCTTCAGCATGCCAGGTGAGATTAAAGTCCCCCATGAGAATTATCGGACCCTCTGCGAATCCTCCCTTTATCTTTAGCAGGGGTATCAAAAAGGCCGGTTGTCCTGCGTTGGGGGATTATGCTGAAACACATGTGCACAGTCTACCCCTCACTTTCCCCTTTACCATTATCACCCTTCCCTCTCTATCCATTTTTATGCCTTCTGGTTGGAATTTTGTTGTGTTGTGGAACAGTAGCGCCACCCCTTTCTGTTTAGTCCCCGCGGATGACCTATAAATTAGGGAGTAGATTTTGTGCCTGAGCTCCTCCGACCACTTTAAGTGTATTTCTTGGAGCGCTACTATATCAGACTGGTGGTCCACCAAGTACTTCCTGATTTTGTGGCATTTGAGACGGGAGTTCATGCCCTTCACATTCCACAAAGCTATATTAATCATCCTGGCTCATGCCCCTCCTTCCCCTTTAGAACCAGGTACCCTACATTGAGCGCCATGTTTCCCCCAGTCGGCCCTTCACCATTCGAGCCCGGGCACCAAAATAAAAGTATCCCCCATTAGCAAACCAGATAGCTAAAAAAGTGGCAAATCAGATCAGATCCGAGCTTGTAAAGACAGGATATACTGGTATTTTGCAAGGTTTGTGAGACTGCACACATTTGTGTCTGCTAAAATGCAATTTTTGTGGTACTGTTTGGGAAATCAAAACTGGCCCAGCTGACCATAACACAGGCCCACAAACTGCCCAAAAACAGCCCACACAATGGTCTATCAGACCAGCCCATCGGGCACTGTCTAGTTGCCCTTCACGCCAGTGCGACCCTTGAAGTCAAGGGAAGGCCTGCGGACCACCGCAGACTGCTGGTCTCTCAGCCCTGGCTGGGCCTAAACAACCGGGCTGAGGACAGGCCATTGCCAAGATCCAGCATTGGGCCTGAGAGCCAGGGTCCCCAGAAGCCCAGTGGCCATGATCTTTGGAGTATCTCATTAATATTGCATAGACTGAGCTAGAGAGAGAGTCAGGTGCACCAGAAAACAAACTCAACACATAAAATGGCCATGGTAACTACCTGAATACACACCAGGAACTGACTCCTTAAACACATCTCAAGAGCTGATGGCTATGGATGGGGACATCTTCAGTGTAGGAAGAGACAGCAGAGAATTAGACAACAACAAAGTGAAATGAAGATGACCATTGACAGCAAAAAGAGGGAAGAAACTTTAGGGTGGAATAAATGAATAGAAAGATGGATCAGTTGGCGGAGGCCAAAGACTTGAAATGGAGTGATATTACGAAAGTTAAAAGAGAAGTAGCGCCAGAAGGATTACAAAGCAGCGCTGATGATGAATAAGAAACAAAAGAACATACCAGCCAAATGAAAGAGAATAGCTCCTGCTTCGAAAAGGTGGCTGCATCCATTGACTTGAAAATAGTAGGGGGAAGTGCTTGGCTGGTATGTTTGAATTTGTGGCATAAACACAACTATTACGAGTGAATATTTCTTTGAGCTAGTGGTGCCCATTGTCCCGAAAAAAGAAGCAAACTAGCTGATTGGCTCCTCATGCTTTTTTGCCTCAACAGAAACTACAAATTGAGTCATGGAGCACGGATGGTGTTCATGTCCATTCTGGGGTGGATCTTCAAGACGAAACAACAGACAAATATGAGCAAGACCTGAAGGAACCGGCACACTCACATTCACTAAATAAGACTTTTGTATTAATGCTAAAGGAGTAAAACATTCTAAAACAGACAAACATTCACTCGCATATATTTACAGAGAGACACACACTCTCTTCCAAACACACACCCAACCACAGCATCTATGTAGAGAAATTGTCTCATTAAAGCCTAGACCCTTAGGGCTTCATTTATGGCATTTGGACGTAGGGCAGCAGTGCCTTGCTGCACTGCCCTACGCCAAAGAGAAAAGGCAATAATACACCTTATTTAAGCAATAGGGTGCGTTCCTGTCCTTTCTGCCTGCGCTGGCGCCATTTTGGCTGCCTAGAGCCAATGCAGGCACCCTTGCACCATTGGGTGCCTCCGTTGCAGGCAAGATTGTTTTTGTGCAGGAAGGGGCACCTTTCTGCACAAAAACAATCCTATGAGGCATTTTCCTTTTTCTGTGTGCTGCTGAATGCAGCATACATGGAAAGAGGAAAAATTGAGGAGAAACTAACACGTTTCTGTTTGTTACGCCTTACCTCAGGAGGTGTACGGATTTGGCACTTCCCCAGGTTTATATCACTTTGTAAACCTGGGGCAGCGTCAAATTCCATGGTTGTTGCATGGAAAAACTGACTGCAATGCCGGAATGCCTCCCGGGTGCAGAGTAAGGCAACACAGCGAATTGTGCTGTGTTGCCTCACTCATGATTTATGAGGCCACTCAAAGCCACACAGGGTGGCTGTGCGTGGCTTCATAATTTTTTATGAGAACCCTGCATCACACATGTACCATGTTACGTGGTGCAAAAGTGACGCAGGGCTCTCATAAATGAACCCCATAGTCTATAAAGACACACACATTGCCATTTACTTTGTAAGTCCTTTCATACTCAAACAGATAAAAACATACAGTTCTCATAGACAGAAAATCCAGCACATACACTCGCAAGCCCTCTCTGCTTTTCTCTTTCTCTCTCAACCTCTCTCATACACAAAAAGATGAATGCACACTTAGACGCACAATATACTATCCACACACAGAGGCACACAGATAAAAAGCAAACATGTCCACTATGCCAACAGGCACTGACATTCAGTTCCTAAGATGGACGTACACACAAACAAACACATTCTGAGGAATAAACTCATACATATACAAATGCAATTTTCACATTCATGTTTTTATATCTATCTCACACACACACAACCAAATACATGCGTACATATGTGCATAAAATACACAACCAATATTATGCCATGTACACACAGAAATGTGCGCTTGCCCGTAAAGAGTAAACATTCCCAGCATGCTATTAGACTGTCATTCGTTACTAAGACAGACCAACACACAACCCTTATGCGCTCATGCAGATATCCACAAAATCTTTCTCAGAATAACACAGGGCAATATTCAAATTCACACATTTTTGGGATTCGAGATGCTCTCCTGGCAAGCAGTGACACTCAGCTTTCTAGGAGTACTCACATGAATATACCTTTACAGATGTGTAATTAGACATGGTGTACAATTATCCGTATTTCGATTAATATATTTACACATGGTAACATTTTGTTGCACCACAGGAAAAAACAGCACTGGAAAAACACCTTTTCCATGCAGCGTGACTAATTTTTTGGGCGTTACCTCGTTCCCACCCTTGAAGTGGATTTACACCACCTTTGAAAGGATTAAATGTCTGACCGAATATAAGGTGTGAACAGGCTAATGAAAAATTTGTGAATGCCCACAGTCGCGGCCGCCACATTAAAGAGGTGGTGGGGTGGGTAGTGAGGGTGTGGGGGAGCACGGGAAAGGGAGCGCGCACAGGGGGGGGGGGTTGTAATAAAAAAAAAACTCACCTGGAGCTGCCTCCCGCGTCGCACTTGGCATAGTCCTTCCTGATTCCAGCAAGCACTAGGACCACGTCAGGGACTACCTGCAATCTCATGCAGGAGAGCAGCGCGGGGATTGGTCTGAGCAGGCAGGAAAGACGCCCTGCTCAGACCAGGCAGTCTGTGGGGTTTCACCAGCCTTGCTGCCAAATGCAGCTGGGCTGCAGAAAACCTAAGTACCCATGTGTGTTTTAATCGGCCTGAGACGGCCAGCCAAAATACATATGGGCACTTAGGGAGTGGAGTGGACGTCGCGCTCCTCCTCCAATGCCCCGTCCCTCCCATCGCAAGCTGGCTCAGAGCCGGAAAATGAAAAATAAAATGATTTACTGGCTCTGAGTGGGGCGGCGCTCCTCCGCCATTATGGAGGAGTCTAATGAGTTTGTGGATGTTCACCAAATTTCCCAATTCCATTGGATTCCATCCCTTTCTTGAAGTTCTTCCACATATTGCACCTCAATAGTGTAGTAAATTGATTGGTTAATGTACATTCGCATTTTGTGATTGAAAGTTGAATTTGCACTTGTAAGAGAGAGAGAGAGTGTGTGTGTTGTCATCGATATTCTGATGGAATACCTCTCAGTTAAATAAAGCTGTGCAAATATCGTTGCAAACTGAGCCTAACACACATAACAACAATATTTACACACATGCACATACACACGCACACACACAGAACAAGCAAAAAAGGCCACTACCATCTGTGCAGATGCTCTCGAGATTCCTATGCAAGTGTCCATTTTTGACACACATTGTGGGGTAATTAATCTCAAGGAACGCATTAAACTGCAGTTCAGGCACTCCATGGACTCGAAGTATACACTAGCGCAGTGCTCCACCCAACTCAGTTACAAACTAGGCTGACTCAGACATGTATCGGCACCTATGATGTGTTTCCTGCGCAAGAGGCTGTATGTTGAACATTTCCATAATGGTAGGATTAAGCCTATGTCATGCTGAAGCTTCTCCCTGCTTCTCCAAGCCTGCAGCCAGTCTAAGAAATCCAGAGATGTGGGCACAGAGAAGCTCTCTCACCACCTCACCAGAGACTTAAGGATGGATGCCAAAGAAACTGCAATCCACAAGTGCAGGTAAGCTGTGTGCTGATTCTGCCTGGCACAGCTGAGCTAAGTAGCGATGCTGTCAAGTGAGAACACGTCCTTCCTTTGTCCATGCTCGCATTTTAGCTTTGTTTGCCTGCTTGAGACACTTTAGCTTCGATAGTCTGGTACCCAACAGCTGCCAATGAGTGCAGTCTGAGCAAAGGTCCTTCACCAGCTAAAACGTGCCTGGGTGCCAGAAATATTGCCCTTTGCTACCCCTGCCGGCCGCTACAGCCTGCATTGCATTGCAATGTTCTAAAGCTTACCTGGCTTGTTACTGACCAGTTTCAGAGAGCTGAAAGAGGACTTCTATGGCCTAGTTTGAGCCTTGGCTCCTATCTGCTCAAGTTCAATTTTGTCAGACAGGCAGCTGTTATGTTATGTTATGTTAATTTTGACTTGTAGAGCGCTTAATACCTGCAGGTCTCTAAGCGCTTCAAGAAGATCAGCGGAAGTTCCAGGTAGAGTTGTGTCACAGAGGGGAGAGTTATGCCCAGGCTTCTGTAAATAATAGAGTCTTAAGTTTCTTCCTGAATGGAAGGAGGCAGCTTTCGGAGCGGAGCTGACCAGGCAGCCTGTTCCAAAGTTGCGGCATAAGGACCGAGAAGGCTCTGCCGCCTTTAGTAGTGTAGTTGAATCGTGGGCATTTTAGAAGGCCTTCCATGGAGGACCTTAGTGAGCGGCAGGGGGCGTATTTCTCCAGGCGTTCCTTGATGTAATTGGGTGCCTGTCCAAATAGGGCCTTGTGTGTAATGCAGAAGCCTTTGAATTTAGCCCTCTGCTTGATGGGCAGCCAGTGTAGATGTTGCAGTAGGGGTGATGCCCGAGTGCGCCTAGGAAGCTTGAAGATTAGCCTGGCGGCATCATTCATCACCACCTGGAGTTTGCCCAGCAATGAGTCCGGTAGTCCGATGTAGAGCGAGTTCCCATAGTCAAGACGGGCCAAGATCAGGGCGGCCACCACTGTCCTCATGGTTGAGAAGGAGAGGATGGGGGAGAGTTTCCTCAGCTGCCTGAGTAGGCTCACACAAGTTCCGAACACAGTGGAGACTTGATTGGCTAATGAGAGTTTGGCATCTATTTTGATTCCCAAACTTTTTACCACCGGAGCTGGGGGAGGAGTATCACCCAGCTCGTGCGGCCAGTAATGGGAATTCCACAGGTTGCTAACATTGGTGATGGCCAAAATCTCAGTTTTGTCCGGATTGATCTTGAGTGAATTGGCCGTCATCCAGTTTACCACAAATCGCAGAACGTCTTTCACCCGGGTATGGGCCTGTGGGGTGTTTTCTATTTGTAGGATGATTTGCGTGTCGTCCGCATAGTTGAATACCTGGCAGTCCATCAAGGCTAGGTCCTTTATTAAAGGTCTGAGGTATATGTTAAACAAGAGAGGGGACAGTGCCGACCCTTGTGGGACTCCGCAGGGAATGGACCCCCTCTCTGACACCCAGTCGCCCATCTGGATTTTTTGGGTGCGGTCTGACAGGAATGAAGTAATCCATTGGAGGATTGGCCCTCCAATACCAATGTCTTGTATTCTTTTCAGGAGTTGGGAATGGTTGACCGTGTCGAACGCTGCCGACAGGTCTAGGAGGACTAGGACACATAGCTTCTTGTTGTCTGCTGAGATCCTGATTTCATCAAGTATTGACAACATCACCAACTTGGTACTATGGTGAGCTCTGAAGCCAGCCTGCCTATCTCCAAGGAGCTGGTGGTCCTCCAGGAACCTGGATAGAGTTTGCAGGACATGTTGTTCCATAATTTTGGCCAGGAAAGGGAGTTGGGATATGGGTCTGTAATTTTTCATATTGGAAGTGTCAGCTCCTGCCTTCTTGAGTAGGGGGATTACTCTTGCTTCTTTAAAGTACCTGGGGACCTTCCCAGTTTCCAGCGAGAGGTTCAACATAGCGAGGATTTCTCCCTCAATCGCTGGAAGAGCAAGTTTAAAGATCCTAGGTTGGCAAGGATCTGCAGGTGAGCCAGATTTGATTTTGGTTGCAATGCGTCGCAGGGTCTCTAGGTCGAGAGTTTGAAAGGAAGAGATCAACTCTACCCTATTTCCCTGTGTCTCCGCCTCTTCATTGAGGAGTTGCTTAAAGGGGGATTTGTTGATGTCAGTCAGGATATCTTGTACTTTATCGGAGAAGTAGGATAAGAATTTATTACATTGTTCCTGGCTGGGCGGCGCATCTAACGACTGTTTTTGACTCAGTTCCTTGAGGATTTTGAAAGTTTCTTTTTGTTTGTTCGTTGCCACCAAGATCCTGTTTTCATAGTATTCGGCTTTCTTGCTAAGAAGCGCTTTTTTTATAGGTGGAGACTTTAGCCCTGTAATCTATGAGAGCCTGTGGCTCATAAGCTTTACGCCACAGTCTTTCATGGTGGCGAAGCGTGCGTTTCAGAGCCCTGAGCTCCTCCGTGAACCAGGGTGCGCCCTTGCCCTTGTTTCCAGTTTTTATTTTCTTGACTGGGGCTAATTTATTAATGGCCGATGAAAGCTGTCTGGAGATGGATTCAGTCCATTCTTCAATATCAGCTATCTCTGGCCTCCTGATGGGGTTTTCTCGAAGGGTGCTCTCTAAGCTGGGGCCCTCGATTTTGTTCCAACTTCGTACTAGTTTCCAGTTGGGTGGCGGGCGTAAATCGCGCCTAGCTAGGGGGAGTAGAAGATTAATAAAATAGTGATCTGACCATTCACATGGAGTGGTATCCACTAGGTTCACTAATGGGAGAGTTGCCCAAACCAGGTCTAGGGTTTGTCCCTTCTCAAGGGTAGGGGTCGTTACTAACTGTTTCAACCCAAGTGTGGTGAGCGTATCCTCTAGCTGTTGGGCCTGTGCCCCTCTGGGTTGTTGGTCCCAGTGGTAGTTGAAGTCTCCTACCACCAGAAGTTGTTGGAAACGTGAGCGGAGATTGGTGACACATTCGGTGAGGAGATCCACGAAAAGCGGGGTGCATTTAGGCGGGCGGTATACTACCATGATTACAATACTTGAGGAACTGTGACAGACCTTAATTATTAAAATATCTGCCCCTTCCATGTTTTCTCCTGACAACTTCTCAATTGTCAGTTGATTTTTATACAGAAGCGCCACCCCACCTCCTCTTTTTCCCACTGACCTGTTATGCCAGATGGCGTCATAACCGTCAGGAAGTGATGCAGTTATGGTAGGTCCGGAGTCCTCATCGAGCCATGTTTCAGTCAGGGCAAGGATGTCAGGGGCATCTTCTTGTAGGAGGGTGAAGATCTCAAGGACATGTTTCTGTAGGGAGCGAGTATTGAGGACAGAGATTTTCATATTATTACTGCTGCCAGGGTTGTAGTTACCAGGGGTGTGTGTAGGTAAAGAGCTAGGTGTCTCCCTCCCCTGTGAGATAAGGAGTCCTTCTCTCTGGAGTATATTTACTGTTTCTGGTTTTAGGGGGCTAGATCTAAGACCTAGGGCTCGTAATTCAATGCTTGAGTATGACCGGAATTGGCCAGGGTTCCTGGCCCCTGGGCCCGTTCGGGCGCGGACGGGCGCAGGCGGGCTTGCCTTAGGCGTGCCTTTGGCACGCCAGCGGCGTGCCCGCTGCGCACGTCCGCTACAGCATGCTGTCTTTATGCCTCTCGTGACCCCTGGCCCCTCCCCGCCAATCAGCCCTGCTGTGCAGCAGCTGACACCCCTGATCGCGTTGGAGAGAGCGAAGATGGAGGGCAGGACCGGCCAAGAGAAAGCTCTGGTGTGCCTGGTGAGTTTGTGTGGCGAAGCGCAGGTTAGCACAGCAATTACAACTTTTCAAATAGTTAAAAAGGAAGGCGAGTGAGTTATAAAACAACGATTAAAAGAAATACAAGCACTGCCTGGGCTAGCGCGTCTTCTCTAACTGCGCGTCCACTCCAGCATGCTGTCTACCCCTCAAAGTACTATGCTCAGTTCCCTTAACAGTGGTGCTGGTCTTAGGACCAATAATTGGTCACTACCATTCCTGGGTCAGGGGATATCTCTTTTTCGAATGACCACAGGATGTTAACGCTAAATTTGAAGATAAGCGTATCTTCTAGGTTTCACAGCTCTGAAGGCTGGGCTCTGTGACTAATGGTTTTATTGTTGTAGGATTATATTTTGAATTAATGTTGTTTTTTTTAATGTAAAATCATAAGTCTGTCTGGATGTTCCCAGCGTTATTTTAGTTGTGATAATCAAATTGTCTGGTACCTCAACTCACCCTTACCCCAGCTTCTTTCAGCTAGGTCTTGACTGCTTAAGGAACCTACCCTTAAAGTAAATGAGACTTGGCAAACCAATTTTCTATTGCAGATTTGGTAGTTATTTTCCTCCTCATCATCGTGAACTCGCAATCTCATCCTTAACAATGCTAGGTTGTCTCTACAACAGGTAAGACATTGGCAAAAGCCTGTGTTGGAAAATGGCCCTCTCTGCAGGGTCACCCCAAATGTTTTGCCTTCCTTCTCCTCTTTTTCTGAACTCTTTTTTGTTGGCTTTGGGACTCTGAGAACTTTACCACTGCTAACCAGTGCTGAAGTGCATGTGTTTTCTCCTCTAAACATGGTTTGTTTGATACATCCCCAATTGGCATATTTAATGTACTTTTAAGTAGGGCTCCCGGGTTTATGGTAATTTTTTTTTTTTTAACATTTCCATCTGTATTTATCCATATATTTTTTTGGCCATCTTATTAGTATTTACCCATATGTATTTTGTGTTTTGAGGATACATAGTAGTAAAATGGTATATTTCCACATTTATTCAACTGATAAACATACACTCATGCTTTGATGCCTGTTGAGTTTTAGCACATTTAGCAGCCAAATATAACAAAACACTACACCCACATGTAAATATAGCATTATATACAAATATATGTTAACTAATGCCTGTAGTTAAGGAAATCTCATCCTGTTTTTTTTTAACTTCTCATGCTTTCTATCTGCTCAGCTGTTGTCCTGGAATTCATGAAGGACAGCATGGAGAGTCACTCACAAGAAACACAATTTTATGTATTTTTCCACTTTTAAAAATAAATACAGACAGAAAACACATTGTTTTCTGTCTGTATTTATCTGTGATAATCAGTAAAAATGAAAAACTGGGAACCTAACTTATAAGTCCCAAGTAAATTGCACTACATGTGCCCAGGGCCTGTAAATTAAATGCTACTAGTGGGTCTGCAGCACTGATTGTGCCACCCACTTAAGTAGCCCCTTAATCATGTCTCAGGCCTTCCACTGGAGAGGCTGTGTGTGCAGTTTAAAACTGCCATGTCAACCTGGCAAGTTAAACCTCTTGCCAGACCTAAACCTTCCTTTTTAATACATACAAGTCACCCCAAAGGTAGTCCTGGGATGACCCAGGGGCAGGGTGCAGTGTATTTAAAAAGTAGGACATGTACTTTCAAGTTTTACATGTACTGGCTGTGAAAAACTCTTAAATTCGTTTTTCAATACTGCAAGGCCTATCTGTCCCATAGGATAACATCGGGATTACCTTATACATTTTTTAATATAATTTCTAATTGAGAAGAGCTAAGACCTCCAAGTCTGGTGTCTCTGGAAACACAATTTAAAATCACGACTTATGGTGAAGTCGAATTTTAAATTGTAATTCTGAAAATGCCACTTTTAGAAAGCTGCCACTTTCATACTTTAAGCATTTGGTGCCTGTTGCCTGGCTCTGATAACTTGTCTGGGGTTGGTGACAGTGTATTCCCTCTAGACAGCCACACAAAGGGAACTCAGGTGTGACTTGATGGATCTTATTGGGAGGATGGGAGGGAGTAGCTGGGCACAGCCTCACACTAACACATGAATAGGTAGTGTCCTGTCCACACACAAATAAAGGGGTGCATATCCCCTTGTAGTGAGTCTGTAGCCAAGGCAGGAAGGACAGGGACTCTGTACACTTCAAAGACACCCCCACTTCAAAGGCACCACTGGGCATAAGAACTGGATGTCTGACCCTATCACTTCAGTACACTACTGGGCCTGTGAAGAACTCTGCCAGGAGGAAGAACTCCTGTGCTTCTACAAGGACTGCCACTTTGCTGGACAGCTGCTCTGAAGAAACTGCTTTTGTGCTGTGCTGCCCTGCTTCCTGCTACCCTCTGCCCAGACTGAGGAAGAACTGGACACATCTCACCGGAACCCAGTGTGACTTCAAGGGCATGCTGACTTGCCCCCTGTTCTAAGTCTCAAGGACATCCAATTTTTCTCATCAACCTGCAACAGCATCTGGACTTTGCTTGCTGTCAGTATTGCCCTGCCAAATGGTGCCAATCCAGTCTTGGGCCCTTGGAAGTGGGTATAAAGTGATGCAACTGCTAAAATACACACATTTACTGCATTGTGCCGATCGGAACTAGCCTCATCTCCCTCGATGCCAACGCATCACCGCTGATGCACAGACCGCGGACCTTGCATCGTCGAATGCATGGCACATTGCCTCTAGTTCCCGATGCATTGCCTACATCGTGTGGTTCGCCAATGATGCATCTTCGATTTGCACAGTTTGGCGATGACTCATCACCTACAATCCTGTGCTTCGACGACAACGCATCGTCTTTCGCTTCCCGCATCTCGGCCCTGTCGACGATGCATCTAAGGTACTTTTCAGTGGACCAAGGCTAGTGCCTGTATCCGACCAACGCTGCATCGCAGTCGGCCTGAACTTTCAGATTGGTCCTGGTCTAGCCCGACCAGATTGTCCTGGTTGGCAAATTAAGCTTTTAAGTACTCCAATTTCATTTATTCTTCAAAAATTCATAACTCCAGTTATACTTATTGGATTTTTATAAACTATTTTTTTAAACTTGTGTGGGGTCTTTAGTGGTGTTTTCACTGTGTTACTGCTTGAAGTGTTGCACAAATACTTTACACATTGCATCTTATGTTAAGCCTGTCTGCTCTGTGCAAAGCTACCAGAGGGTGAGCACAAGTTAATTTATGGTGTGTATCTGGCTTACCCTAACTAGGATTGTGTTTTCTGCTTGGACAGGATGCATACCTCTGGCACCAGAAACCCAAGTTCTAGCAACTTGCCACTGAATCTGCTCATAAACACCACATTAAAATGCAGTCTTAACAACATGATTCCTTTAAACAAGTAAAAAATGATCAACCCATTGTTTAAAATGAATGCACTAACAAATTTGCAAAGTAACGAAAAATAAAGAGGCGTGCTTTGTAAAGAGAAACATGGTTTTCATAGTTGAAGTCTGTTAGACCTGGCATCTTTTGGTGTGTTTCCCCTGTATTTTTGCTTTCTGACCTCCCGGTTTTGACTCGGTTTTTGCTGGTTTAGTGTCTCTGTGCACTTTCTCACTGCTGTTCAGTGTTAAAGTGCAAGTGCTCCTATTGTGAATTAGATTATGGATTGCTGTTTCCATGATTGGCATATTTGATTTACTGGCAAGTCCCTAGTAAAGTGCACTGAGAGTACGAGGGCCTGTAAATCAAATGCTGCAAGTGAGCCTGCAGCACTGTTTGTGCCAGCCACACGAACAGCATCTCAAGGGGCTCTCAGACCTGCCACTGCAGTGTCTGCGCGCAGTTTTACTGCCATGTCGACTTGGCAAGTGCACCCACTTGCCAAGCCCTAACCTTCCCTTTCATTACATGTGAGTCACCCCTAAGGAAGGCCCAAGGTATCCCTTTGGGCAGGGTGCACTGTATTGGAAAGGTAGGATATGTACTGGTGTTTGTGACATGTCTTGATAGTGAACTACAGTATAATTTGTTTTTCACTGTTAAAAAGGCTATCTGTCCCATAGGATAGAATGGGGAATACTCCGTAACATTTTACGAGTATATCTTCCCATTGGGACAAGATAGAGAAATGGAGTTTAGTATGCCTGAACTCAGAATGTAAAAATGCATCTTTTAGTAAAGATGAATTTTATGTTCTGTATTTGAAAATACCACTTTTCGAAAGTAGGTATTTTCTTGCTTAGCCATCCTGTGTGCCTCTGATGGGTTGTGGATTGATTGTCTGGCTTTGGAGTGACAGGGGCTGGGGATGTGCATTCTCTTCAGACAGCCACTGGGGGGGAGCGTCGAGGTATGTCCTGCCTTTCCTAGATGAGTCAGGGCTGGGCTAAATTGACCTGGGCTGTATTTAGACTAGTGGGAGGAGATTTCCTTGCACCTGAATGGGCCTGGTCTGCCTTGGGCAATGCTGTCTCCACCTCCTGCCAGGAAGCTAGGCCAGAGGACCGAACTGGTTTGGACTGAGCACAGACACTCTCTGCCCAAGAGAACAAAGAGAAACTGAGTATAAATATTGGGGCCCAGACCCCAAAACTTTAGAACTCGCTTGGATCAAGGAACCTGCCAAGAACAAGAGTTGGAAGAACTGCCAGCAGTAGTACTGCCCCTTTGCTGTGTTGGTGCTTTGATAGGTTGTCCTGCAGTTGCTGCTTCTGCCTTGTGCAGTGAAAGGACTGGACTGAACTTTCTTCACTTGTTGCGGAGTATCTCTAAGGGCTTGAAACAGAGCTTGCCTCCTGTTCACAAAGTCTCAGGGACAGCAATGACGTCACTTACCTCTGGGTACCGCCTCTGGAACCGTGGGTTTCAGTTGCCACATAGGGGGAAAGCAGCCAACACCGTCACTGACACCACTGCTAGCTCTGTGTCCTGAAGACACTGCAGAAGGCACCACCGCACTTTGCACCGCAACCCTGGTCTCACCGACGATGACGACCGCTGCCGCCACCAAGCTGCTGCTTGCACCGTGACTTGTGGGCACCGCACTCCGCACTGCCTCGCTTCACTCTGCCACCTTGGTCTCACAGACGACATCGCTGCATGCTGACCTCGACACCCGTGACCGCACCGTGGTTTGTGGGCACCGCTTGTAAGTCACACGACACACCACCCCGTCCCACACTGCAGTCTGGGCCGACCGATGCCAGCTCTAATCAACCAACACTGTCGCTTGCACCGTGGCCTGTCAGCACCGCCACAAGCACCGCCTCACTCTACACCACAGCCCTGGTCTCACCAACGCTGCTGGACGACCATCACCGAGCAATTACCTGCACTGCGACTTGAGGGCACAGCACGCCACACCGCTACGCTTCCCATCGCAACTGCGACGGTTGCAACGATCGACCGGCCCACACCGACACAGTCAGCTGGAACCAAAGGTACCGTTTACGAGTCTGCTGACACTAACACCGGTCCACACCGACGCGGTCAGCCGGAACTGTTGGATTCTGTTGTTTTCAACACTGCAGTAGCCCCGGACGGAGCTACCAGCTTCAAGGAACTGCATTTTAAAGTCATTTTTGCAAAGTGCATATTTTTGATTACTGTATGTTGGCCTTTTATTGTTTTGGTCTTGTTTGCACAGATAAATATTGGTTATTTTTCTAAAACTGGTGTGGTGTCCTTTTGTAGTGTTTTCACTGTATACTGTTGGTTATGTGCAAATGCTTTACACACTGCCTCTGAGATAAGCCTGACTACCTGTGCCGAGTACAAAGGAGGTGAGCAGGGTTTTTTCAGTAGTGTATCTCCCTTATCCTGACTAGAAGGAAGGGTCCCAATTTGGAAAAAGGTGCAAACTATTGCCTACTAGAGACCCCCTTTTCTAACAAAGTCTGACACTACACTATCACTGGACATGTCGGACAATTTCTGAAACATGATTGGTAGAGAGATTAATGTTTAGGGCCTGATTTAGATCTCGACAGACGGGTTACACTGTCACAACGGTAACGGATATCCCTTCCACCGAAATATAAATCCCATAGAATATAATGGGATTTATATTTCAGCGGATGGGATATCCGTCACCATTGTGACGGAGTAACCCATCTGCCGAGATCTAAATCAGGCCTATATACTTTGCACTCTCCTTGTTCTCAACATTACCAAATATTTTCATTAGCTTGAATCCTATTTAACTTCTTTATCCCAAGCTTCAGCACTGTGATTCAGTGCTCATATAAATAGCGAGACTAACATTCTAGCCTTTCATCCCAAACTAATCTTTTAACCAAAGTAATTATTCTGAGTATATTATCCACTGCTTGATTTATGGATATTGGCTGTACTTATTTTCACAATCCTGAAAATTGCTTGGCACTCCAAGCAACATCACATAGCTGCCCAGCTTTCTGTACCTGAAAGTGACTTTGGATATTTTACTACTTACAGAGTATCAAATGTTCAAAAGAAATGAGAACCATCTGATCTTTCCACTGCACATTCAGACACCAAATCCCTCCTCCCAAGTACAGGCTTATTTTCCGATCCTTGAGCAAACTTGAGTTTACACAGGATTCTGAATTGCGAGCTGTGTGATAATTATCAGAGCCTTGCAGTTTTAATAGATTCCTGCAAGTTAAAGCTACTGAAATTTACTGAGGGAAAAGTTCCAGCAACAGTGATGCAGAATTCTGTGTTTTAAATACCAATTCTGCGTGTTATGCCTCATTTTAAAGTTGAAAAGTCAGATTAGTAGGCATTTATAACACCTAGTGAAAACATCAACTTGAGGTAATGGTATTTACCAGTTGTGGTTAACACACCCCTTATTTCACCCATTATGCCATAAGGGATTAAACCTTCCATGTTTTATAGAGTTAGGTCATTTCTGACAGAGTCGTTACATGCTGATATGTAGTGCAGAAATGGCTTGTTTTGGTAATACGTTTGGTCAGTAGAAGATTAATTAATACTTACCTACCTCAAATGTAATTACACTAGCATAAGGAGGCACTCTCAACAATACTCAAATGGTTATTCCTGAATTAGGTGCTTTGCAATAAAGTGCATTGAAGCATCTGTCTCTTCTCTGCTAAGTAGACTTATGTATCAATGCATTACCCCATAGACACAGAATGGGTACAACCCATTGATATGTCAGGCCCTCAGCTCACGCACATATATGGCTAGACATGTGGGTAGCCAGGTATCTTGTTTTCAGCATACTATTTGCCTGACATTTATTGAGTAGAAAAGTATTTGTCCTGGAGTGGACGCAGTATTTACTGGAACTCAAAAATCTTAATCCTCTGAACATTTTAAATTCTATGTGTTACATCAATATAGATTTATCTTGCTGCATTGCTTTTACATTTTTCTGTCATGAAGTTGACACCTGAAGGAGGTCTTTTCTGTGGCTCGGCCTAGTGGCCTATGTTTTCACCATCTTAGACTGCTAGAGGTATGGACCACCCCTTCAGTAGCCATGTTGCTGCCAACAATAGGTATGCGTAAGCAAAAGATGTCTCACTGAAAATGCCCCATTAGAGGAAAAAGCCCAAAGACAAAAAACCTCAGAGAAGACACAGAAGTCCGGAACTGGAACACTGACCAATGGTGAGTAGGGCTCGAGGCCGGAGACACAGCTGGATGAAAAGAGGTCCTCCTAGAAGAATTCCAAGGACAAACCAGGAGAGGACTGGAGGAGCAGGATAACCCGGAAGGGAGAACTAGCAAAAACCCCAGGAGAGAACTGCCATTCAATCAGGAGTGGTGGATCAAGAAAAAAGGTCTGCACAAAGTATTGCAAAGTAAGGAATGAACCAATTTCCCTCCTTTTATAGGCCAAAGGAATAGGAAATACCTAAGAGTCCATATTAGATTGGGAAAAAGGTTATGGACTTTAATACTATGACGGGCATCTTGAATTGGGTAAATATTATTTCTTGGAAATAATCACAAGGGTTTCTGTGAGAGAGAAAAGACTGGAAGTATGGAGGTGCTCCAGATAGAGATGCCACAGGAAGAGGAAAAGTGGCATAGGGAACAACATTGGTAGGCCACCTGCCTGAAGGTAAGTTTAGATTGAGAGAGTAGTGACCCGCCGAAACTCTTACAGAACTCCCAGCTCTGCGGGAATCGTGAATCCCACCCACCAGAGATAGTAACAATGCCACGCTCTCCTACTTTTAACCATTCTAATAACCTGGTTGCCTCAAATCAACTGCCTCACACTGCAGTTGCATACATCCATAATACTGATTTGTAAATTCCCACTTGTCTCTTGGTTCCTGCATATGGATGCACTCAGTGAACTACCTCAATCAATACCAGGAAACAGTATGTATTGATATGCAAAATACTGTTTGCTGCCTACTGGCTGCACCCCTATCCAGTCAGTCAACAGCCTCCCTCCACATCTGCATGTCACCTAAAACACCATCTGTGTTTGGCTGCTGCTTTGCCTTTCACAACCCCTCTCAATATCGGCATCTTGCAACAGAGTCACATGTTTAGGTTAAGATTGTTACACAGAATTCATGACTCTCAAAGGTTCATGAATATATACCACTGCCCTCTTTACCAGTGACTCAGGCCCAGGATTCAATGTACTGCCTCCGTTCGATTTTAAATTCCGTTGCTCACTCCACCCAATCTTTGCACTCTTCAACACAGCTCACCCTCTGTACTCTTGTCTCTCCATCATCACTCCCATCCCACTCTCCCATTTCATGCCCTGCTGCATGAGCTTTTCCTATCTCATCCCACTTTTTCACTCCCATCCCACTGCCTTATCCAGTTCAGCTGGGTATGGGCTATGGACCTTCAATCAAGCCATCACCTTCAGAGTCACTCTGGTAAACCATTCCCCTTCATAGTACCCTTTACCACACACCCACTCTTCCTGAATAGGTTTTTTGCAGCCTTTGGGGTACATGTTTCTTTACTATTTAATCCATTGTGAACATGTCATGTATCTCTATCATTCTCTTTTTGTAACTACAGTCTTAAAACATTCCATGCTTCCAGCTACCATCACCAGCGTGGCTGTTGCAGCAGAGCAACTTAGACAGTTCGCATACACCCAACCTATGTGGCATAGCTTGGCGAATGTCTTACATCATAACTCAACCTACACCATTTGGCTTTCCCATCAAACATCACTCTTGATAGCACCCTCCTCTTGTAGTCAATGTTGGTCACAAAATAGTCCACATGCGTGACATGGTGTTGAGTATGATTGCAAGCTACATGTGTCCACCTCAAGGAATCATGAATATGTCCCCTGATTTATTTGCTAGATTTAGCCTTACAAAGTCTACCCACTGCTGCCTCAACCATTTTGTAATGTTTAATTTCCCAAATGGGAATCTGGCTACAGCCAATCTCTGGCAGAGTTGTGACCTTGTCTTATGCCATAATCATAACTGTCTCCCTGAAACTCAACACCTGCTTTGCACTCAACATACTTGGAGTTTTAGGATTATATTATATAATCTGCTCATTGTCAGCTTGTTCCGTGTGAACATTATTCACTGCTGTCACATGTGATGGCCATAGATCCCAGCAAAAACAATGATGTCTGCACAATGCTTACACATGTTTGTAATTGTATCACTGCAACAAACAAAAAACGGAATGTTTGAATTAATGGAATGTTTGAATTAATGAGAGCCACTAACTATTGACTAGGGCAGCATTCCAGTCCATCAATTTCTACGCACTGTACACTTTAGACAAAGGTCATGGGCATACAATTTAGTTTTTGTTCTACTCCCTCAAGAACGGTGCAGCCCAAACTACCTGGCCAGGTGTCCTCTATACAGGAACTGTGGACTTTAGATTCCAGCAACATTCTAAGAAAAGGTTTTGTTAATTGAAAAGGTGCTAGGAATAGTCTTGGATTGAACACATTGTTGGCTTTGGGGCTCAGTGGTAAAGTGCTTGTGGTTCCCCCCTTAAATATGGTAAATTTGGCAACACCTAATTGACACATTTAATTTATTTATAAGCCCCTAGTATATGGTACTACCTGTAATCAGGTCCTGTAAAATAAATTCTACTAGTGAGCTGCAGCACTTATTGTGCCACCCACTAAAGTAGATGTAAAAAATGTCTCAGGTGTGCCATTGTAGCCTTTACTGCAGTGTAAACTACCACTTCAACCTTGCAAAATAAACCTTATGCCAGGCCTAAACCTTCATTTTTAATACCTGCAAGTCACCCCTAAAGTAGAACCTAAAGATTCTTAGGGCAGGGTGCATGGTATTCAAAACGTAGTACTGGTGTATTTAAGTTATAAATATGCAGACAGTGAGAAATTCCCAAAGACACTTTTCACTGTAGAAAGGCTATCTCTCCCATATACTAACATGGGGTTACCTTATTATTCCTAATAAGTGATAACTTTAGTTGGAAACACATAGCAAAATGCTACTTCCACTCATTTAAATTGCAATTTAAAATCATCTTTAATGGTAAAGTTATATTTTGAGTTATTATTCTGAAAATGCCACTTATAGAAAGTTACTAAACGAGGAAATGTGCAACCCAATAGACCCTTGGAGGCTTGGGTAACACGAGCTAAATATACACAAAAGCGACTGAGATGGACATTCTTGACAACAAATATTTTCTCATGAACACTTTTGTTATAACCCATTTATCATATTCAAAGACAGGGAAATCATCATTGCACATGCAATGAACAATTCCTGAAATGGCGGTTACAACGAAAATGGGTTGGGTTGTCGCTTTTATGTATATGTGAAATATATTCTGTACCCTTCTTTGTAATACAGTGTTTTACATACATTTGTACTCAAAAAGTATACACCCTTTTTGTTTTTTGCTCTTTCCCTGTTTCTGATAGACTCGTTTTGAAATAATATAATTAACTTTTGAAATTCATTTGCTAGAAGCCACTAATTAGGGCTTTAAAAATTCGTTTTTTGATTACATAAGATTTTTATATCAAAACAATACCTTGTAGGCATCAGTACCTGATACTTATAGAAAGTTGACATATTTCTGCTTAAACCAAATTTGCCTTTGTACCAGTGTCCAGGGTCACATGACTTTAAATGGCTCTCCTGTGAAGTGTTGTGTATTCCTTCCAGACATGGGAAAAAGGGGCCTGGGTGTATAGAGAATGAGTCTTCTTGACAGGTTAGCTGGGGAGGAGTTCTGACCTGCAGTGATTACACTACAAAGGGCCCTGCCAGCAGCACACACAAAGGAACCTGACACCTGACACCTGTCTTGCCCTTCCCTTTGTCAACCTTTAAAGTTTGGAGCCAAACCCAGGGGAAGAACTGACCAGAACCAGTTTGGGAGCAGGCCAGGGATTGCCCTCCACAGAAAGGTGACTGGCACTAGGTAGACATATGGTACCTTCAAAACCTCACATCAGAACACTCCTGGACCTGTGGAAGGTTCAGAAGAAGGACTGCCTTGCTCTCTGAAGAACTAAGAAGGGGCCTGCTAGCCTTGAGCTCATGATCCCGAGAAGTGATCCAAGGGTCATGTGACTGACCTCCTGTTTGAGCTACAGGGACACACCAAGCTTCCAGAGGCCTCCCTGCATCTCCCGCCAACACAATGTGCCTCTGGCAACCTGCTCTTTATGCCAAACAGCAACGACCCCCTCTCCCCGCCATTGCGAAGCTCCAATGACAACTGCTCCTCGCACCCACAACAAACTCCTTGTGGCCCCTGGTAATGCGAAGCTCCAACTGAGACTCCTTGCATGGACTTCGACACTGAGAAGGTAAACTCCTCACCAGGACAAACTTGGTGTCTGTATCTGGCTGACAATCCATTGTCGTCAGCCTGAACTTGTGACTTTGACTTGATCCAGCGTGACTAGATACCTTTGTGCTTTTCTGCACCATTCACACCTGAAAATATATAAAAATTCATAACCTTGTTTGTATTGATTGGATTTTTGTTGTTTTGGATCATTTTATTTAATATTTTTTTCCTCTATTTCTTTAATTGGAATAATTCTTGTGTTTTCACTTTATTGCTAATTAAGTGCAGCATAAATTCATATTGCCTCTATGTTAAGATTGACTTCCTTTGTGCTAAGCTGCCAGAGGGTGAAGCACAGGTTTATTTAGTGACTGTTGTGACTCACCCTGACAAGGATTGCGTGATTTGAGTGGGACCCTCACCCCTCTTGACTAATACCCTAATTTCTTACACCTTCCATTTTCTACAAGACCACCAATAGCCTCTCTTCCTTTAAATTTAGATGCTGTCTTTACTGGTGTTATTGCTTTCTCACTACATTGGCAGAGAAGCCAAATTGTGAGTCTCAGTTAAAATGATCATTGTGACTATCTTAGCTGCAGAATACTTTGTAGTGCAGTTTGTGCACTTCATGTGTGCCACCGCCAGCCTGTTGGCATCAGGCAGTCACAATCTCACAGTACTGAGAGATCAACATCTATCTATCTATCTATCTATCTATCTATCTATCTATCTATCTATCTATCCGTCCGTCTATCTGTCTATCTGTCTACCTATCTATCTATTTACTTATCTCTCTCTCTATATATATATATATATATATATATATATATATCTAGTGGCTATCGCCAGTAGGTAGTTTTAGTTAGGACCTAGTTTCACTAGGAAAGCTGTATTGTTTTGCTAATAACTTTGCTGTCTGTAAAGTTTTGGGGTAATCTGTTAAGTCGGGCCCAGAAAAAGGGTGGCCTAAAACGCATTTTCACACAGGGATTTTAGATACCCACACAGTCACTCACACAGTCACCCCACACACAGGCAGTGATACACTTATAGAAATTGCAACAGCATGTTTGTATCAAATGTGCTGTAGCTTTAGTATTGAATGTGTACAATATAACCAACAGACCTCTTATATGTCTGAGGATTCTAAACAGATCCACGGATCCATAAAATAAATTTAGAAAAAAGAAAGATTTGGTGCATTACATTTATAGAAAGACTAAATAAGTTACCTTACCTTAGTTTTAAAATGTTCAGTTTTAAAACATATAATAAAAATGAATGTGTTAATAGAATGCATTTATAAACTTGTGAAAAAGTATATTGGTAAATTGAACTTAGGTGTCACATCGTAGTAGATTTATATTTTTTAAAAAAAGTGGTGAAATTCACTAAAAAACAATGGTTACAGTGACGTTATAGTTTGGGAATTTCATTAAAAAAAACATAGAAATACACTGAAAAAAACAAAAGTTACATGGACAATATAGTTAGGAAATAGAATTAAAAAAACCTTAGAAATTCACAGAAAAAACCAAAGGTTACAGGAACGTTATAGTTAGGTTCAGATTTTACACCTGTTTTGTTTTGCTAATAACTTTGGTGCCGATTGACGAATCTTCACAAAATTGTAAAAACCAGTTTGCCAGTCACTTCAGCTGCTGTCTGTAAAGTTTCGGGTTAATCTGTCAAGCGGGGGCCGAGAAAAAGGGGGGGCCCAAACGCGTTTTTCCCATACAATTTTGCACAGGGATTTTAGACACAATAACAGCCCAAACTGCTCAATGATTACACCAAATTTGGCAGAAAGCTAGAACTTCACCCAGAAAGAGTGTTTTTTATAATTTGGCATAAATCTGTTCAGTAGTTTTGGAGTTATTAAAGTAAAATGATATACGTATATCTAGAAAATGTGGATGCACCACAGATCCAGGCGGATTTGCAGATCCACGCGCAACAGAAAATCCATGATTGGCTGGCTACAACCTGAGAGGAAAGTTGCAACTGCCATTTTGTTCATCAGGACTCATTTCCCAGCAGAGAAAATACTATTTAAAAGTGATAGAAGGGGTCAAGGTAGAGGTACCCTGACCCCATGGGACTGATGGAGGGTCTGTGAGGGGCTGCCATGGGCAAGAAATAGTCCAAAAATGTTTTTTTAGCACAAGGATCCACGGCTCCACCCGAATCCTCATTGATTCTGGTGGATTGGGGTGGATCCCCGGATAACAACCACAATTAAAAAACACATATACCCACTCAGACCCAAACACCTAATCACACACTCACTCACACACTCACACGCCTACTTACACACCCACACAACCACTCACACACCCACTCACACACCCATTCAGCCACACACACGCCCACTCACACATCCACAAAACCACTTACGCATCCACTCACAGACCCACACAACACTCATATACCCACTCACACACTGATGCACACATTCACACAACTACTTACACATGCACACAACCACTCACACACCTACTTACACCCACAAACCCTCTCACACATCCACTCACAGACCCACAAAACTACTCACACACCTACACTGACACACATGCACCTACTCACACACCCACAGAGCCCACCCACACCCACTTACACACCCAGATAACTACCCACACAGTCACTCACACAGTCACCCCACACACAGGCAGTGATAAACTTATAGAAATTGCAATAGCATATGTTTGTATTAAATGTGTTGTTGCTTTAGCATTGAATGTGTACAATATAACCAACAGACCTCTTATTTATCTGAGGATTCTCAACAGATCCATGGATCCATAAAATTAATTTAAAAAAAGAAAGATTTGGTGCATTACATTTATAGACAGACTAAATAAGTTACCTTACCTTACTTTTAAAATGTTTAGTTTTAAAATATATAATAAAAATGAATGTGTGAATAAAATGTATTTATAAGTTGTGAAAAAGTATATTAGTAAATTGAACTTATGTGTCAAATTGTAGTACATTTATAATAAAAAAGTGGTGAAATTGGCTAAAAAACCAATGATTACAGGGATGTTATAGTTTGGAAATAGCATTAAAAATCATAGAAATACACTGAAAAAAACAAAAGTTATGGGTACGTTACAGATAGGAAATAGAATTTAAAAAACTTAGAAATTCACTGAAAAAAACAAATGCGATAGAGACTTTATAGTTAGGTTCACATTTTACACACACAAAACTATAGAAATTCAACAATTCTAGTTATAGCTATCTCAAGTAACTATACCTCATGCCCTAAGGTAACTATAACTCATGCCCTTGCCATGCACTGCTAATTGCCCCACATATTGCATCACTCATTACATCTTCTATGACATCATTAATAATATCACTGTAACATTTGCAGTGAAAATTGATGAGAACCTTTGCATGGTGGGAGTGCGAGTAATAGTTACCTTAGGGCACTTTGTTATAGTTATATGAAAATGTCAGTTAAAACATACCGTTATAAATGGAAAAACCACAATTATTTCAAGTAACTATAACTCATGCCCTGAAGTATAACTTGCGCCCTCACAATGGCCAGTGTTGTCATCAATGATGTAATTTCAGATGTTGTAGTGATGTCATCAATTATTCACAGAATATGTCATACGTGATGTAATATGTGAGCTAATTAGCAGTGCATGTCAAGGGTGTGAGTTATAGTTACTTAAGGCACGAGTTATTGTTACATCAAAATTTAAAAAGAGGAGCTATTGGCTTTATGAAGGGGCCAGCACATCAACATATATAAAGCATACCTACTTTCTTTGTTAAAAAGTCACCAATTATTATAATCAAATATATATTTTATAAATTCACACATTGTAATGTTTAATAAAAGTGATTGCCATAACATATTTTCAATGAATCCTTACTAAAAAAACATCAACATGTCTTTGAGTCTTTTTTAAAACATTTTTCAGGCCACAAAATGCAACACTAGAACCCACCACAAGGGGTCCCCGCCCACCAGCATACAGTTCCAGCTTTCCTATGGTGCTAAATTCAATGACCCAGGATACTTGCTGTTTATTTTATGCTTTGACATTGTTGGGGGGGTGCTGCACTTCATGCAGACCTCCACAACATTAAAACAAATTGTTGGTGGTGCCTATTGTGGTGGGTTGTGACCATTGTGATGGTGTGACAGCCAGTTAAATCTTTTCTTTAGAACTGTCAGATCTGCGGATCCTCCACAGCATGAAATATTCATACATTTTGAACCTTAATTTCTCAAAAACCAATGAATGGATTTACACCAAATCACAAAAAGAACATGTTCTGGATTAAGATCTAGCGTTCTGCCAAATTTGGTGTAATTCCTTTAAGCCATTTTGTGTCTAATTTACCTATGGAAAATTGCATAGGGAACATGTTTCTTTGGGACCCCCTACCTTTTTCTCCGCCTCACTTGATGGGGCCACCCCAAAATATTCCAGGAAGGATCTGAGGTGGATGATACTTTTTGGGAAAGTTTTGGTATCAAATCGCAATTTGGGTTTGCAAACAAATACTGATTCAGTATTTGGAAGAGGCTCTCACCTTTGAGAAACTTAAAAAAAATATTTTTTAAGAGCAGGCAGTAGTTCATTTTCCTCTTATAAATGCATCCTGTTTTCTTTTTATTGCTTTATAAACATGCAATTGTAGACCTGGTGGTCTGCCGACTCCAGCAAGCCACCATCCCTGTGATGGCGGTAATTCATAATATGTCGCAAATTGCGACCTACCTCATTAATATTCATGAGGTAGGCCAATTTGCGACCTACTAGGAATCGCTATTTGGGAATTTAAAAAAATCATGCATTAGGAATTCTGCATTCCTTAGTGCAATTTGAAGATATTCACAATTTGGAATCGGTATTCATAATATTTGTATATCTGGCCCTAAATTTTGTGCCCCAAATTAACTATAACTTGCACCTGACCATGCGCAGTCAGATGTTGCAGTCATATTATCAATGATATCATAAAAAATGTCATGAGTGATGCAATATCTGAGGAAATAAGAAGTGTAAGGCGAAGGCGCAAGTTATAGTTACTTTAGGACACAACATTAAGGGCCAGATGTATCAACGCTTTTTGCAATCACAAAGGGGCCGATTCGAATCGGCCCGTTTGCAAATGCAAAAATGCGTTTTCCAATGTATCAAACATTTTGAATTCGCAATATGGGTAATCGCAATTACTTGCGATTATCTAAATTGTGAATGCAGTTAGGAAATCGCAATTTGCGATTCCCTAAATGCAATTCATGTAGCTATCGCAAATTGCGATTTTGCATTAAGGAATCGCAAATTACCACCAACTTCTAGTTGGTGGCAATTTGCAAATTCCTGGAAAAATGCACTTTTTGCATTTTTCTAAGCGCCATGTGGCGCACATACATGCCCTAAGGGCATGTATGTGCACCACATGTGCACACATGCATATTTCAGGGGTGCATCAGGGTGGCCTTTTGGCCCCCTTGCACCCTTGAAATTGCATGTGCAATTTGCGAGTATCTATTGGGTACTCGCAAATTGCGCATGCAATTCCCATTCATTCCTATGGGCCTGTAGGCCCATAGAAATGAATGGGAAGCCATTCCTTATTTGCGACTCGCAATTTGCGAGTCGCAATTAAGGAATGCGTAGGAATCGCAAAACATTTGCTGATACCTACATACATTGCAATTTGCGAGTCTATAATAGCGAATCAGTAAAATTCGCTATTATAGACTCGCAAAATCCAATTTTGATACATCTGGCCCAGAGTTCTTTGAAATAACTATAACTGGTGAATTTCAGTGGTTTTGTAAATGGTACTGACATTTTCACCTAATTTAATGTAAAGTAATATTTTATTAACATACAGAACACCAACCCCACGCCGTGCACGCCCTGTGGCCACGCCCTGTATCCAACTCCTCGCAGTCAGATAACCTCATGTCACATATAGCCTTCCACCGTATCCAGTGTATGGTTGGCTGCGGACCATATGAGGTGCCCAACCCCCACTGGTGCCCAAACCCCGTGGGTGCCCATGGCTAAATATAAAAGGTGTCAATTTAAGTAAAGAAGAGCTACTGACTTTGTGAAAGGGTCTGAACACCAAAATAAAAAAAAGGTGAATGGCTTTATGAAGGAGTCAGGATAACAACCTATATAAAGCATATGTATTGTCTTTGTCAAAAAAATGAACAATAAATATATTGAAATGTATATTTAATTAAATTCACGCAGTTCATTTTTTAATAAAAGGGATTATCATTAAAACAATTTATAAAGCCTTTGAGTCTTTTTAACATATTTCAAGCAACAAAATGCAGCTAAAGAACCAACCACAAGGGGGCTCTGCACTTCAGCTGAAGAGCATAGAGCTCCAGCTAGGAGTGCTTTGTAAAAAAATGGTCAGCTCTCTTAGGATCATGGATTTAATGACCCTGGAGACATACTGTTTATTTTTCATTGGTGCTGGGTGGCTGCTGCACTCCTTGCATCCCCCCACAACATTTTAAAAATGCTTTGTTGGTGCCACTCCATTTCAAGAGACCCCACCAGACTCAAATAAATATAGTTAAATAGCCCTTGCAGGGCCTTAATAACCCCTTTTTTTCCGTTTTTTCCTGCGGTATCCGGTCAGCGGACATGGAGAAGACTTGGCCGATGCCCGGTGGAGCCGCTTGGATCGGCTATAGGGGAGTCTGGCCCGGGTTTCCCCCGAGGCAGTCTCCTACCCAGCCGGACATCGGGGCATAGATTACCGCACCGCTGATGCTTCTCTTTCCGACTCTTCCGCCTCACTCGGAGCTTACCGTCCTCCTGGTGATTATCCAGCCTCGGCGCAGCTCTGGCTCCTCCAGATGGCTCCGGATAGTGTTGGATTGCTCTAAGGCGTGATCTCCTCTCTTCACGGGACATCGAGACGTCTTGGCTGATGCCCAGTGGAGCCGCTTGGTTCGGCTATTGAGGAGTCCGGCCTGGGTTCTCCCGCGGCCGTCACCTACCCAGCTGGACATCGGGGAAAGACATTCCTCGTCCCGCTGCTGCTGCTGTTCTCTCCCTCTACTTACTGCCTCGGATCGAGTCGCCGCTGATGAATGATAATGGGGCCAGCCTTGGCGCAGGTTTGTCTCCATCGGCTGCTTGCCAGTCCTCGCTGCCGCCTCGCTGCCTCCCCATGCTGGCTGTCTACCTGGATATGCTCCACCTCGTCCCCGACTCCTGAGACCCGAGAGAACTTTTTCCAGGTATGGGGGCGCGGGAGCCACGACCGGCAGATTGTCTACACTGATGCCCCAGTGGGCCCGAGCCTGCACACCTCTTCTCCCTTCCTCCCCGCCTTTGTCTTTGGAACTACGTACCCCCCTTGACTTCTTTTTTGCACTTTAATTCACGCTCCCTGGGTCACTTCCATGGACTTTATGACTTTTTGTCTTTTACCCTGCCCGCCATTTTGTTGCTGATCTCCGCCGATTCCTCCGGACCCAGACCCGCCATCTTGTTGAACCTTTGTCCTTTCCCCTTTCCCCTCGTTCCCCCCCTGATGATCCTCAAACGTTTCTCCCTCTTTCTGATTTGCCTTTTCTCCATCCCCTCTTATCCCCGCACCCTCTCTCATAACACTACTTTTGTCCCCCTCTACCTTCTCTCCCCCCTTTTTTGATTTTCCCACTACCCCTGTTAATTTCCGTGCAACTGTCTTTTATTTACTGTACCTTGACTGTACTCTTGTCGTTTCTATGTAATCATTATGTAACCTATTTAAACTCGTAACTTGCAACTCGCTGTGCCTTATGTAAAGCGCTCTGATACCTCCGGGTCTAGCCAGCGCTATATAAAACTCATGATAAATAAATAAATTATGAAGTGCTCCTGGTTAGGAGCAGTGAATAATAAATGAGCGGCTCCTGCTGCTCATTTAATATTCACAAGTTTTTTATTTATTCTTATTTTGTGTGTCCCGGTGCCCAGCCCCAGCTGCCCCAACGGCTCACCTTCCAGCACCCATCCTAGGAGCAGAGGGAGCTGGCAATTTTTTATACTTTTATTTAATACTGGGGAAGAGGAGTTTTTTTCTGAGCCCACCGCCTGAGCAATCTCTGTTTCTCTGCCTGCAAGAGCACAGGCAGGAAAAACAATGTGTACCCCACCTGGTGGGAGCTGCAAAAATGCTCCTGCTGGATGGGAACACAAACTCTGTTTCCCTGCCTGCAAAAGCAAGGACAGGGAAAAAATAGTGTGCTCCCATCCAGCAGGAGATTTTTTTCAGCTCCTGCTGCGTGGGAATACACATTTTTTCCCTGTCCATGCTATTGCCAGTAGGGAAACTGTGTCCTCCTCAGGACATAGTGATGGAGTCGACCCGGGGGGATGGGTGCCTGGGGACTTTTGATGCTCAGGGAGAATGGCCATGTGCCCCCTTTCCTTTTTCAAATAGTGGCCCTGGGGAATGGAGCCCAGGGGATGCTTACGAGCCTTGTGGAGGGGGCCACCTGCCCCCCTCACTTTTAAATTATTTTAAGCCGGGGATGTGGTCCTCGGGGCCTTTGGAGGCCCGGTGAGGGAGACTGTGCACCACTCCTCTTTAATTGTCATTCCTTTTGGGGCAGGGGCCCTGAGGACACAGAGAGGCTCAGAGAGTGGCGCTGCATTCTCCATGCCTCTGGCGACAAATCTGAAATCATGTATCTGGGTAATCTACCCAACACTGATTTCAAATTGCAATGGCCAACATGTCTAGGACAAGCACCCACCCAAAGCCCAAGATCAAAAGCCTGGGAGTGTGGCTCGACAAATCACTAAAATTTGATCAGCAAGCGATGGAAGTGGCCGGGACGTGTTACTACATCCTCAGAATGCTGAGGAAAATTCTTCCCCTTCTCCCCATTGGGGCAAGAAGAACGGTGGTCCAGGCCCTGGTCCTCTCGCGCCTGGACTATGGTAACTCCTTGTACCTGGGAGCGCCCAAATCCACCATTAGGAAACTCCAAGTGGCCCAGAACTGTGCCGCCAGGATGCTGCTTGCAGTGCCAAGAACTCAATCGGCAAGGCCATGCCTGAAAGCTCTACATTGGCTACCCATTCTCGAAAGAATTAAATTCAAATCCCTTTGCATAGCCCATAAAACCCTGATGGGCAAAGGTCCTACCATCTTTAATTCCCTCATTGCCTTTTACTATGCCTGGAAACCTCTCCCCACCGCAAGTCTGAGCCTGACCGTCATCCCCAAAATTCATAGGATACGTAGTGGGGGTAGCTCCTTCTCGTTTTGCACAGCCAGGCTCTGAAACACTCTCCCCTTGCAGCTACGTTCAGAGACCCATCTTCTCACCTTCAGAAAACACCTGAAAACGTCGCTATTTCAAAATCTCAGTCTGTAAACCCCACCCCTCTCACTGCTATGCTGCTAGCGCTGGGATGCCTCTGGGTAGCTACGCTCTCTAGAAATGCTAACTAATAATAATAATAATAATAATGCCCTTTAATTTAATGTCAGCCCTGGGGGATGGGGTCCCCAGGACCTCCTAGAGGCTCAGGACCGGGGCCAAATGCCCCCCTTCCTTAATATACAAATGAGTCACCCCCACTTGGGTTCAGGCCCACCCAGGGTTTTTTTTAAGCGCTCATCCACTGCAAATTGGCTGTAATATAAAAAAAATTAATGTTTTAGGCCCAGGAGAGTGGAGTCTATCTGCCCTCTCACCAGGCTTAGGGTATCAGGGTATCCCTTCCCTGTCCCCTTATATCGTTTTTATGTTTTTTTCTAGGAGTCAAGACTGAGTCCAGAGTCCCAAGATGGCTGCCGCCACATCGTTGTTGATGTGGTGGCAGCCAATCAGATTTTATTTTGAGATTTGTGGGCTCTGCGGATCCTCCCCAATGTGATATATACCAAGCTTTTGAGGCTATGAAATCACTCTATAATATTAAATGACATTATAGATGACATCACTGATGAAATTTCTCATAACATCATCCATCTTCCTATCATTCATGTTGTTCCGTAAACCCTTTCATCTTTTTAAAAAAGAAAGTTGTTGGCAAGGGACCTAAAGTCATATACAGCATAGGATTTCTGTTTGTACACATATGGGTGCATAGAATAGAAATTGCATAAGACCAAGAAATACATAGGTTATATAGTTCACCTATTGCAAACCACTAAATTGTGGGATGCAACTAGCAGTTACATGCTGAACAAGGTGAAGGCTGATTGCACCTGATGTGGGTTGCACAGGCATGTTTCAAAGTAGGTTAAGGCTTAAAGCCTAAGCCTTCTGTAAAAAAATCTGTGAGAAAGCCAAAGCTTCTGTTGACAATAGATTATCCACAAATGGATTTATGAGCACGTGCCCATGTTGCATAGTTGTGCTACATTGCTATAGACAAATTCCATGCAAAGTGGAGGTTTATTAGATGTAACTGTGTTTTTTTGCAGAACTTCCCTGAAGATTTTGACGCATTGCAGGTTGTTGAACAATGCACAATGTAGGGTTGACCAATTAGAGATGGTTTAACTCACAGTATGGCTGTAAGTAGGCCTGAGAGAAGTAATTGGAGTAATTTCAGTAATTACCCATTACTCTTGTGATGCAAAATAACTGAAATTAGGCGATTACTCTACCTTTAGTAATTAAGAGAAATTTGGGGCAAAGCTACTCGCACAAAGCAACAAACTAAGAGAGAGAGAGAGAGAGAGAGAGCGGCTGCTGGCAACTACTGTTCATGTTCTGTAGCATTTAGTGCTATTTTCTTAGCGCAAAATGCATCCTCAGGCCCATTTCGGATGTGAGGGTGCATTTTGCACTACATAAAAAGAGCTAAATGCTGAATTAGTCTTCACACGTAAGTATGTAAAATTACAAGTAATGTTGTGGTAATTATGCTAGAGAGGATGACACTAGTTACACCCATTCCTAGTTATAAGCATGGGTCAAAGGCTTTTCACCATCTTATCTCAGGAATGTGTGCAGTGTAGTTTATCAAACTACAGAAGGTTCTCCATAGAGCCCGGCTGAAGATGCCTCTTGAATCAAAACTGCAGGTCATGTGAGGTGTTTAAGAGGGTGATCCAAATAAAGTGAATAGAGAATGAACACTGTTTTGGAGTGTATTTAAGGTTTGAAAAGTGGCTGACCCCATTGAAGTATATGTTGGCAATTAATGGGTGACTTGACTGATATGTTATTAGTCCAGCATGTGGTCAAAGGTTATGTCCATTATCTCTTCATTGGTGATAGAAAATTGTGCACAGGTTTAGCGTGCTGAATTACTTTATGTCCACAAACCCTATAGGATGCTGTCACAATGAATGCATTATCTCATGAGTGATGCCATCAATGAGTCATAAGCAGTGCATTTTGGAAGGGCAAATTATAGCTAGCTCACCCAAATTATAATGGGCAGAATTCACTGGGTTTTTCATTTTTTAAATGTTAGTTCGCATTTCATTTAAATACCTAACTACAATGTTACTTTACCCTTTGTTTTTCCAGACAAAAAAATATATTGACTCTCCACTCTATGCTACTTTATGCCAATAAACTCTACGACACTATCAAATTCAACTTTATTTCAGCCAATAGCCATAAAAACACATATCATAAAACACATTAAAACATTCAGAATAATGCCAGGATAAAACTACAAATAGACAACTGTCATTCATACTAGAACAATAAATATTTTAAAATAAGATAAAAAAAATATCGATAATTCTAAAACAAATACAATCCAACTAAGAACACATAATAATATTACAATAGCAGCAATGGCAGATATTAAATAGCAGATCACACAACCTGGTCTGTAGATGGAACAGTAGCCCACTTCAATCTACACCTCCACATAAATAAAATAAATCGGGAGACTGCAAAAACAATTGGGCGGGCTGTATTGGATCTTAAAATTCTTAAAGGCAGAACTGTGGTCCATAACCTCCAGATTACGATAAAGTGGAACAATCCAGGCCCTCCGATGAGGATAATACTGGGGGCAGAAGAAGAAAACATGCTCTACAGTTTCCTTAATCCCAGCACAAAAGGGACAACTCATCTCCTGTTCTATAAGGGAACACTGCCATCTCGCTGTAAATGGGGGAAGAGGCAGAGTCCCAGACTGAAATTTAATGTACAGTGTTCTAGCAGCCGAAGGCTCAGCATCATCCATATACTTTTTCAAGGAACAGGAATCCTTGAAGTCCAAAAAAGCTGCTGTCAGGGGACCCACATTCCCTAACCTGGGAAACCCTTCATCTATATGACTCCAATACATTGCTTTTAGCATGGGCTTTGTCATCCTACCAGCAGTTTCAGGATTTGCCCAAAGGGTCTCACAACCGATCTCAGCTAAGCTGCGTTTGATGTATTTTAACCAAGCAATCTCACCTTGCCCACGACAATTTAAAACATCTTAAAGACCCAGCCTATAATTATAATGTGCCAGTTCAAATACCCAGATCTAGCCGCAAGGATGCAAGGGGGGTACTTTCTGGCGAATCGGTGAGGACACATAAAAAACAGCTCTCCACCATTACCATATAATTTACATTCTCATGGCCCCAGAGTTCACCACCATATAGCAACCCTCCCAATGCCTGCAAATTATAGACCTGTAAAGCAGAAGTAACAGTATGAAAACTAGAGCCTTGACCCGCCCTCAGGATACCGCCCGTATAATGCCCCAATCTAAGTTTACTCTTCTGAATCTGAGAGGGCCAACCAAAAGAATTATTAATTGTAAAACCAAGGTAAACAAAAGTGAGAACTCTCTCCAGGGGGACTCAATTGTAAAATGGATGAGTCTGGGTTCTGGGACAGGGATTTAAAACCATATACTTGGTTTTACTAATATTGATCTCCAGCCATCTCTGCCTGCAGAAGACACCGAACTGATCGAGCAGGTTTTGTATGCCCATGGGAGACTTAGAGATCAGCAATGTGTCGTCCGCAAACAGGAGTGCTGGGATTTTCCTGTTTGCCAGAGTAGGTGCATCATGCTTACACTGTTCCAAATGAGTCACTAGATCATTGATAAAAAGTCAAAAAAAGTGTTCAAGCTAAAACACATCCTTGTCTCACACTCTGAGAGACTGGGAAAGGATCAGTTAACTCCCCAGATGTCACAAATGCAAACCGAAGATCGACAAAAATAACATATACACGACCACCACCCAGCGTACCTAACTGCAGTTGAAGGACCTGATCAATGGTACCAGTCCCAGCCCTAAACCCCATTTGTAGAGTGAGCACGTCTGTAGCCTCAATCCGATCCTGCAGTTGACTCAATAGAATTTGACTAAAAAGCTTCTCTGAGCTATCAATAAGACTTATCGGTCGATAATTGGATGTAGGTGACCTAAGGCCCTTGACCAAAGCATAGGCAATCCATTCATAATGCTATTAAAAAACACGGTTAAATAAGGACCCCAGATTTCCTTCTCTGCTTTAAAAAGATCTCCTGGAAATTTATCAAGGCCAGGTGCCTTCCCTGGCGTAATTGAATCAATAGCATTTACCACTTCACCCACTGTGTTTGGGGTTACAGCGCAAGCAATCAGACTGGAAGAATCTCCCCTAAGCAAGACTTGTGATGACTAACCAATCTCTTGCTGTTCTCCCAAGCCAACCATACCCCTATCAAGGCCCACCAATGATCCACTCCCAGGGTTCACTTCAGTCTCAGTGCCCTCATATAGGCCAGAAAAATGTTCGACCCAGGCAGTAGCTAAAATATTACATGTTAAAGGGGCAGAGGATCCAGAGCCCTTATTGGCCAATGTATGCCAAAACTGGTGATAATTATTCCCCTTTTCTGCGGACAAAATGTCTCCCAAACCGTCAAATCGTGCTTAACCCTGGGCGAAGTACTACGCTACGCTCGCGTAGTTTGTGAAGTTTGCGCTACTTCGCACTACGCGAATTGCAAATAGCACAGTGCAAACACGCGTAGCGGTCATTTTTTGCTTGCTCGCGGTCCTCAACGTCAAGTTGGCGACCGCGAGCAAGCAAAATGACATCCCGGCGAGACTTTTTCCTCGTTCGCGAGATTCTCAACGCGGGGAGGTCAGGTTTCTCATTGCGAGTGGTCGCATATGCTCGCGAACGTTCGCGATGAGAAACTACCAGTCCGCGTTGAGAAAGCTGCTGCTCGAGTAGAAATCTACTCGAGCGGCAGAAAACGACCACTTGCACTGTGCAAGATGCGGTTTGCACTGATTGCACAGTGCGGACAAGCATCCGGCACTGTGCAATCAGTGCGAACAGCATTTTGCACTGTGCACTACGCAGTTCGCGTAGCTATGCGTAGCTCGCGTAGTGCGAAGTGCACTTCATGTAGCTACGCGTAGCGCTACTACGCGAACTACGCCCAGGGTTAATCGTGCTCACATTTAGCCTTTAAAATGATGGCCATTTTGGAAACCCAGACATCCTTAATTAAGGCGCTATTCCCTCTTTTGATATTGACTATAAGGGAACGTCTGGAAGCCCTACAATCCTTGGTACACCAATTTGCCTCCTTTGCCCGCTTAGGAAGGGATCTAGCCTCTACCATAAAAAGGTCCTTTATCGAACAGAACGAGGTTTGATGAATAGCTGAAAAAGCCTCCCATGAGGTGACTACTAATGAATTCCCTCCCAGCACATACAACTGCTTCCAGTGCAGAAACAAGCAACTCGAAGAGTTGCAACTGGACACGAGAGGTCGTGATAATAACAGATGATTGACAGTAGGAATCAGCCTAGTATCAAGTGATTCATGTTGAGGAGAGATGGAGTAGCCTATTAAATTCAAGGATAGATCCAAATCGTTGTGGTCTTTATCCTGACGCAGGACCACCTCCATGTCAATGACCAGGTACCACAAATTAATATCTACCAGGATGCAATCAATGCGGCTCGAGCCTCCTATCCAGTTAAAAGTTATCTTCCCATCTCAATCTGAGGGTGTTCTCCCATTACAAGCTCTCAACCCATTATTTAGGGTAAAGGCATTGATATGCAAGGCAGCTGCCATCCACTTCTTAACTGGGTCTACGACACTCTATGCCACTCCACTCTAACACACTCTACTGGACTCTCCTCCATGCCACTCCACTCTATAACCCCCTAATCCACTCTATGCACTCCATTCTACTTCACTCTACTACACTTTCTGACACTCTACGACATGCCACTCCAATCCGTTGTATGACACGCCACTTCACCCTAGGACACTTTGCTCCACTGTATAATACGCCGCTCTTCTATACTCCACTCCATGCCACTCTACTCTACAACACTTCAATCCACTCTATCAGACTTTACTGCACTCTGCGTTATGCCACTACACTCAACTCCACTACACTCTACTCCACTGTATGGCACTTTATCGCACTCTTTGCCACTGTATGACACTCCACTCTATGCTTCTCCACTCCCTGACACTCTGCTCCACTCTATGCAACTCCACTCTACAAGACTCTACTACACTCTAAGCCACTCTACAAAACTCCACTCCACTCTATTCTCAACTGTACAACACTCTACTCCACTGTATGCCCCTGTATGTCATTCTACTCTATTCTATGCCACTCTGCGATACTCTACTCCATTCTGCAATGCTCTATGCAACTCTCTGTATGATCCTCCACCCCACTTTACTCCACTCTGCTCTATAACACAGCACTCACACTAATACACTGTACTCAGCTACTCCACTGAACGCCCCTCCACTCAATGCCACACTATGCCATTCAACTCCACGACACTCTCCCTAGTCCACTCTATGCCACTCTACTTGATGACACTCTACTCCATGTCACTCCAGACGATGACACTTCACTGTATGACAATCAAATCTATTTTATGACATGCCACTCCACTGTACAACACGCCACTTCACTCTAAGATACTCCACACCAGTGTATGACATACCACACCACTTAACTGTATAACACTTTACTCCACTCTATGCTATGCTACTCCACTATACTCCACTCCACTCTACTCCACTCTGTGACACGGCACTGTACGATACTACACTGTATGACTCTCTCATCCACTGTACTATACAATACTCCACTTAATGACACTTAGCTCAGTGACACTTGACTCCACGATTTGAAGCACCTTTTTATTAAAAAATAAAAACCATTGAAATTAAATGAAAAACCAAAACTGAAGGATAAGGTATAGTTTGGAAATCTTTATTTATTCTTTCTATACATACCCAACATAAACTACAGAAAGATTAGGAATTCGAATGTTATAGTTATACCTTAAATTTGTAATTTAGGCACCAACTTCAAATTACTATTACTCGCGCACCTCACCGCACAGTGCTGTCAGCTCGCTAGCCATAGTACATGAACTACCTCTGTAAATCTGTACACCCCTTTCAGAGAAATGAATGTTAAAAACATATTGATATCTAGCACTGCGGGACTACTGTGGTCCTCCCACTGCAAAAAAAGACAAAACAGAGCATTCTAATTGGTCAGTCGTGCAGGACCGAGAGTTCTAATTGGCTGGCCGTAACATGAGGAGAAATGTTGTGGCTGCTATTACAGGACTCGTGGAGTTCCAAAAAACAATTAGAAAAACATAAAAGAGGGCGCGGTATGTATACCTTGACCCCCTACCCCCTTGTGTGCTGGGCTCTAGAGGGCCACCTCCTATGACCAAAAAGAAAAAGAAATGTAGGTTGTCATGGTCCTGTTAGACTCCTGCAGGGGCCAGCACAGCCCCAGTGTGTTCTTGTGGGACCCCTGCAGGACTGAAAAATAAATATGAAAAAAACAAAATGTGTGGTAGGGGCCTGATACGGGTTGCCAGCTCACGGGGGTGTTTGTCTATTTGGGTTGGTTTTTCAGTTTAAAAAATTAATAAATATAACACACTACCTTCAAATTTTGGGTCACTCACGCACCGCCGTACACACTGTTGGCAACTCGCTAACCACACTACATTAACTCTAAATCACCACTTTACCAAGCACAGTGTTTTATAAATGATTTTATAATTTTATTAGACATGCCACGAGTCTTATTGGGAATGCTACACTTTTGTGTAAGTTTACTACTTTTACGTATTCACAAAGGTAAACTTAGACCAAAGGTCTAAGTTTACGACTTTCGGTATTCCCAAAAGGCATTTACAAGTAGTATCTTTACTCCACTCCGTACAATCTCCGCACCCGGAGTGGAATCTCCGCATTTGAGGAGAAGATTCCGCCCCGAGTGCAGACATAAAGATACTACTCGTAAAGGCCTTTTATGAATACCGAAAGTCGTAAACTTATACTTTTGGTGTAAGTTTAGCTTTGTGAATAACTAAGAGTAGTAAACTTACACCAAAGTATGAGTTTACCTTTGTAAATCGAGCCCGCTCTGATTTAACATGCTAGAAGTGACGTGATTTGAAAGGGTTTAAGCAGTGCATGGAGAAGGCGCAAGTTATACTTAATGTATTGTGGCTAGCCAACTGTGTGTACAGAGGTACGCGAGCGATAGTAATTGGAAGGTGGTGCACAAATTATAACTATAACTGTAGAATTTCTATTGTTGGTGTAGTTTAAGTTTGATTGTTAGAGAAAGAATCAATAAAGTTATAGTAATTTGAAGGTGGTGTGTACATTTTACTTTTAAAGTTTAACTCTAACTTTAGAATTTCTAATGTCATGTAATTAAGGTTTGGTTTGTATCGAAAGAAATGATAACATTTCCCTAACTCTAACTAATCGTTAACCTTTGTTTTTTTCATTGAAGTTCAATGGTTTTTATTTTTTAATAAGAATGTGTTTCAAATCGTAGAGTGGTGTGTCGTTGAGTGGAGTACCATTAAGTGGACTGTCATAAAGGACAGTGGAGCAGAGTATCATTGAGTGTAGTGTCCAGTAGCGGTCGGTGGTGGGAGTGCCGCCGGGCGCTGACGTGGGGTGGGGGAGGGGCAGGGTGGGGGTTAGTAAACTACGGATTATGGGCGATTACAGGTAAGTACACATATAAATAAATAAAACAAATTTCATTTCTTGCGCTGCATCACATTTGGCGATGCAGCGCGAGAAACGAAATTCGTTTTATTTATTTATATGTGTACTTACCTGTAATCGCCCATAATCCGTAGTTTACTACCCCCCACCCTGCCCCTCCCCCGCCCCACGTCAGCACCCGGCGGCACTCCCACCACCGACCGCTACTGGTAGTGTCTTACAGTAGAGTATCATAGAATGGAGTACAGTGCAATGGCGTAGAGTGGAATGGGATAGAGTGTAGTGGTGTATAGTGTAGTGGCATACAGTGGAAGGGAAACAGCCTTCACAACGCGGTCATTACATCGCGTTACCTTTACAACGCGGTCGTTACAACGACCGCATTGTTACAACGCGATGCCTTTACATCGCAAGTCATTAGATCGACTTGCTCTAGATGGCGCTCCAACCTAAGGAATAGTATAATTTACTATTCCAACACCTTCCTTACTGTTGCGCAGGCTGGAGTTGGAAAAGTAAATTATACTATTCCTTCAGGTTGGAGCGCCACCTAGAGCAAGTCGATCTAATGACTTGCGTTGTAAAGGTATCGCTTTCTAACAACGCAGTCGTTGTAACGACCGCGTTGTAATGGAACGCGATGTAATAGCATGCGTTGTGACATGCTATATTCACAGTGGAATAGCGTAGAGTGGAGTGGCTTAGAGTGGACTAGCGAAGAGTGGAATACCGTAGAGTGGAGTGGTGTAAAGTCATGTACGGTGGAGTGGTATAGAGTGGAATAGCATAGAGTGGAGTGGAGTAGAGCTGAATAGCATAGAGTGAAGTGACAGAGTGTTGAGTGGCATAGATTATGGTGGTGTAGAGTGGAATACCAAAGACTGGAGTGGCGCAGAGTGATGTATAGTGGAGTGGCATAGAGTGGAATAACGTAGAGTGGAGTGGGGTCCAGTAGAGTGGCATAGAGTAGAGTAGAGTAGAGTAGAGTTGTGTAGAATTCAATAGCACACAGTGAAGTGACAGAGAGTGGAGTGGTGTCAAGTGAAATAGCATAGAGTGGAGTGGCATAGAGTCAGGTAGCGTAGAGTGGAATTGCATAGAGTGGAGTGACATACAATAGAGTGGCGTAGAGTGAAATGGCATAAAGTTCGGTGGAGGATAGTGTAATGGCATATCGTTGGTGGCATTAAGTTGAGAGGAATAGATTAGAATAGCGTAGAGCGGAGTAAAATACAGTGGAGTGGAATAGAGTGGAGTGGTGTATGGTACAGTAGTGTAGAGTGGAGTGTCATTGAGTTGAATAGCATAGAGTGGAGTGGCATGGAGAGGCATAGAGTCAAATAGCGTGTAGTGGAGTTGCATAGATTAGAGTGGTGTAGGGGATAGTGGCATAGAGCGTAGTGATGTACAGTGTAGTGGCTTAGAGTGAAGTGGTGTAGAGTGCAATAGTGAATAGTGGAGATGCATAGAGTGAAGTGGCATAGAGCGGTATAGAGTAGGGTGGAGTGTCACAGAGTGGCATAGAGTAGAGTGGCATAGAGTGGAATAGCACAGAATGGAATGGCATAGGGTGGAGGTGTGTAGAGTGGAATAGCATGGAGAGGAGAGGAATAGAGTAGCATAAAGTTGAGTGGCTTAAAATGGGATAGCGTAGTGTAGAGTGATGTAGAGTGGAGTGGCATTGAGTGGAGAGGTGCATAGCACAGTGGTGTAAAGTGGAGTGGCATAGAGTAGAATACTGTAGATTGGAGTGGCATAGAGTGTAATAGTGTACAGTGGAGTGGTGTAGAGTGGCGTAGAGTTGAGTGGCATAGAGTGGAATAGCATGGAGTGGAGTGGCATAGATTGGGGTGGCATACAATAAAGTGGCATACAGTGGAGTGGCATATAGTGGAATAGCGTACAGTGGTGTGGCATGCAGTGGAGTGGCATAGAGTGGAGTGGCAAGGAGTGGAATATCATATAGTAGAGTGGCGTACAGTGGAGTGGCATATAGTTGAATAACATAGAATGGATTGATATAGACTGGAGTGGCATAGAGTGGAATGGCGTAGAGTGGAATAGTGCAGAGTAGAGTGCATAGAGTTGCATAGAGTTGAATGGCATATAGTGGAATAACGAGAGCGGAGTGGGGTAGAGTCAAATAGTACAGAGTTGAGTTGCGTACAATGGAGTGACGTACAGTGGAATGGCATATAGTGGAATGCAATAGAGTGGAGTAGCATAGAGTGTAGTGGCATAGAATGGAATAGTGTAGATTGGAGTGGCGTAGAGTTGAATAGTGCATAGTGGAACAGCGTATAGTGGAGTGACGTAGAGTCGAGTGCTGTACAGTAGAGTGGTGTAGAGTGGTGAAGAGTTGAATAGTGAATAGCATTCTGTGGAGTGACATTGAGTGACATAGAGTGGTCTACCGTGTTGTGCAGTGTGTTAAAGTGGAAAGCCATACAGTTTTGTACAGTGTCATACAGTGGAGTGGTATACAGCAGTGTAGAGTGTTGTGGCATAGATTGGAATAGAGCAGTACAGTGGAGAATAGTGCAGAAGAGTGGAGTAAAGTGGCATGGAGTGGCATAGAACAAGTTACGTAGAGTGTTGTACAGTGGAGTAGAGTGTTGTACAGCGGCATAAAGTGGAGTAGAGTATCGCGGAGTGCCATAGAGTGAAGTTCAGTATCGTAGATTGGAGGAACATAGAGTTTCATAGAGTAGAGTACAGTGTCATACAGTGGCGTGCTGTGGAGCGGGTAGAGTGAAGTGGAATGATGTATAGTGTAGTTGTGTGTAGAAGAGTGGAGTGGCATGTTGTAGAGAGGATTGGCATGTCATAATGTGGAGTGGCATGGAATGTAATAGCGAGAAGTGGAGTGGAGTGGCATGTCATAGAGGAGTGGTGTGTCAGAGTGTCATAGAGTGGAAATGAGTGGCATGCAGTTGAGGGGCATACAGTGGAATATAGTGTAGTGGAATGGCACAGAGTGTAGTGGCATGTCATACAGTACAGTGGAGTGATAAAGTCTGTGATACAGTGGTGTGTCATACAGTGTCTTAGAGTGGAGGGGCGTAGATTGGAGGGTGTAGACTGAAGTGGGTTGTCGTAAAGTGGAGTGGCGTAAAGTGGAGTGGTATGACATAGAGTCGAGTGACATATGGTAGACTGGAGTGGCATGCTGTACAGTGGAGTGGCGTGGAGTCTCATACAGTAGGGTGGACTGTCGTAGAGTGGAGTGCTGGGTTCTACAGTGGGTTGGCAGAGTTAAATGGCATGTTGTATAGTGAACTGGCGTGTCGTAGAGTATCATAGAGTGGAAATGAGTGGTGTATAGTTGAGGAGCATACAGTGGAGTACAGTGCTGTGGAGTAAGATAGAGAGCAGTGGTGTGCCGTACAGTACAGTGGAGTGGTGTGTCATACAGTGGTGTGTCATACAATGTCTTAGAGTGAAGGGGCGTAGATTGGAGGGTGTATACTGAAGTGGAATGTCATAGAGTGGAGTAACATTGAGTAGAGTGGTATGTCGTAAAGTGCAGTGGTGTATATTAGACTAAAATGGTGTGTTGTAGAGTGGAGTGGAGTGGTGTGTCATATAGTGGAGTAGTGTAGCATCTCATACAGTGGAGTGGACTGTCATATAGTAGAGCGGTGTGTTGTACAGTAGAGTGGCATAGAGTTGAGTGGAGTGGTGTGTCGTATTGAAGAATGGAATGGCATGTCTTAGAGTGGCATCTAATAGTGTCTTAGAGAGGAGAGGCGTAGATTCAAGTGGCATAGAGTGAACTGGGATGTGGTAGAGTGGAGTGGTATGGAGTGACATGTCCTACAGTGGAGTGGCATGAGGTAGAGTGGAGAGGTATGTCATAGAGTGGCGTGGTGTCAAGTGAAGTGGTGTGGAGTGGAGTGCCATAGAGTGGAGTGGTATGTTGTTGAGTGGAGTGGCTTGTTGTAGAGTGCAGTGGTGTGCCGTGGAGTGGTGTGTACTAGATAGGAGTGGCGCGGAGTGTCATAGAGTGGAATGGGGAGTTTCAGAGTAGAGGGACATGTCATAGAGTGGCACGGCGTGTCGCACAGTGGAGTGGATGGAGTGGAGTGATGTGTTGTGTCATAGAGTATTGTTTAAAGAGACACAGCATGAAAATGGCAGAACAGATTTAGATGATATGTGCCAGAATTATAGATTATGGGGTGTAAAGCTTTAAAGTTATAGGGCCTGATTCAGATAGTAAACATACTGTTAGAAATGGAGTCTCTAGTTGGCAGAGGTATGCACCCTGTCCAAGTAGGAACCACCACTCTAGTCAGAGTAAGCTAGATACACATTAAAATATAACCTGTGCTCCCTCTCTGGTAGCTTGGCACAGAGCAGTCAGGCTTATCTAAAGAGGCAATGTGTAAAGTATGTGTGCAATACAACCACAGAGTAACACAATGAAAGCACCACAAAAAGACTCCACACTGGTTTAAATAGGCAATAATTTTATAAATAAATCAAGACCAAAACTTCAATAAGTAGAAGTCGAGATATGAATTTTTAAAGAATACAAAATGTTTCTAGCACTTAGAACCAACAAGCGCCTATAGGGATTTTCTGGTCACACTACACCAGGGCAAAGTAAACAATGAAGTCAACCGCGATGGAGCTCAGGCCAGGGACAGGAGCCATGCAGGTCCGGTGAACAGAGTAGCTTGATCCTGGTCGCAATAGTGAGATGCGGGGTGCAGACAAGTAATGTGTCGATCTCGAGCCCGCGTCAGTCTTATCCACATAGTGATGGCGATGCGTCAGTTTTGAAGATGAAGCGCTGAGCCAAGATCCGCTGGTTCCAAATTGCGATGCGTGGGGTTTCTCCATGCAGTCGAGGGGATGAGTCGATCTCTCCACACTGCGGCATCTGTGATGCATGGTTCCGATGCTTTGGGCTCTCAAGGCAATATATTGATTCCTAGAGCGATGCACTGATTTGATCTCCCGCAACAGGGTTGATGCATCGGTTCTGCTCCAAGCAGACTGGAGAGACATCAGTTTCTCTGGTGCAAGTATCCGCTGACCTTTCCAGTACATTCTCAGTCATGACTGGTTGGACCGTGCAGTTTGGAAAAAGGACAGGAACTAGAAAGTAGACGTTCAAAAACAATATACATCTCTTTTGAAAAAGGATAGGCAAAACTGGATACCTTAATTGTTTGAGCTATCTTTAATAGCTTTAGCGTTTTACACAATCTGACAGTGAATTGCTGATAACTGCAGTACTTTGCCTCTGTTAGTTTTATGTTGTCTTGGGGAAACTGAACCGCCTCTAGGAATAGCCAACATGTTTGAGGCACAATGCAGCACTGGATTATTTCATGAATGGAACTTCAGAACCTATAGAGTTTTTGCTCATTTATTTTAAATTTGTTCTGTAAGTTATATAATTTGGATCAGTTCTCAAATTGCGCCGGGGCACACCAATACCTCTAAACATTTGGAAAAAAGTCGGGTTTACTTGCCTTGCTCAATCTCTTGTCGCACTGTATAGTTGTCCATTACCACTTTCTTTATATCACCAAATGCTTTACATGAGCGAAAAGAAGCGGGCCGGCAGAAAATATTTACCTTGCCTATGGCACCAGCATATCTTGAGAATGGCCCGGGGCCGGAAACAAACTAATTTAATTGTCCACAAACACTAAAAACAATTACCTCTGCATGGGGAATCAGCTTTCAAATATATCTAAAATATACATCTATTTTAAGAAAATTATTTGATTTGCATTGGTGATAAATGAAACTTACAAGCACAGCCACGTGGTGAAAGACTGTGGTACAAACGTCTGCAGTGTGGAAAATGTGTTTTCTAACATAAATATTGTATTCAAAGTCTTTGTATGACTGCACATTGGCAGACTATAACAGCTGTAACTAATTTGGATAAAAGAGAACGCATTGGACTTCCTAACTGTGTTGCGTAAGTTAAATTGTGTAGAAAGTTGACAATAAGCAACCAACAGTCCTTTAGGTACAACATAAAGTATTTTCACCCACTTAATAACGTTATCCCTGAAGACATTCTGGAATGATACTGTAAACCAATAAGGATACTCACTCCACACTGTGAAATAGTTTTCAGTGCCTCTAGAAATGTTAGCCTCTGAGTTGTTAAATTGAGGACTGTCTTCAGGAGATGTAATAACTTGAGTGTGTAATCCATTCAAAGACTCGCCTTCATAAATCCCACATGGCTGCTTGAAAGATCCTGCTTATCACTTTCTTCTGGCAGTCAGCTATTATAAAATCCTGCAGGTGGCGTTGATCAATAGCATACGCACTCCATCCATGGAATTTTTGTGTTTTGTTTATTCTTTTCATTTCCAATAGATGCAGCAATGTGAGAAAGGAAAAACGTTCAGTCCAAATATCAAATATTGATTTGAATGTACACGTTCCATAGACACCCATAATTCTACATTATTGCTGTGCTCTTCACAGTAGGCATCCACATTTAAAGGGGCTGAAGTTTTGGAATATACAAATAATGTTATTTATCTATACATTTATTCCTGTCAGGCTTTTTCTTCACGGCCCACCATTACTAGGGTCACCATTAACTAAAAAAAAAAAAGTGGTAGGGGTCCCGTGTGACCAGGACTCCAGGTATTCTATCTATGACTCATTGTTAGCCGCAATAATTCTCTTAGAAACTATAGGTAGGCACGGATGAGCAATCATTCCATAGTTTGGGGCAGGTGCTAAAGGGAGAGTCTAGGTGAAGTACAACACAAATAGTAATTTTAGAGGGCCTGATTACGAGTTTGGCGGAGAGGGAGCGGACAGCCACACTGGTGGCCCAATCTCGCACCACCAAACCTCGGTGCGCAATGCCCGCCATATTACGATTTTCCTCGTCTCTGGTGGGCTATTTTTGGCAGTCCCACTGTGGTGCCTCTCAAAATGGGCACCGCAATGAGAGCGCCAAAAACAGTTCCTGCATGGCATGGACTGTAAAGCCCATGCCGTGCAGGAACTAGGGTGCATGCACACAGGGGGCACATGTTGTGCCCACTGCATGCATCCCCATGCACATGGGCAACAGGGGGCCCTGTAGGGCCCCTTTTCTTTCAGTACCGCCAGCCTTTTCATGGAGTAAAGACCTCCATGGCACCGCTGGCGGTCCTGAACCCCATTATATGCATGACCAGCATATTGCTGAGCCCCTGACTGCTGCATCACTGCCAGGGTATGGCAGTTCCCTGGTGTTTGCGGTGGTGCAATGGTGGTCAGACCACCAAAGTTTTAATTTGGCGGTCGGACCTCCGGTGCGGCAGTGGCTGGACACGACCCTGTGAGTCTGACAGTCCTCGGACTACCAGGCTCGTAATTAGGCCCTAAGTCTAGCCCGAGTTTTGGTTACACAACACTTTAATATTACCTCAGGAATATTTAAATATATATCACAGTTTCATTGTTAAGACAGAGCATAGGCAGTGCAGCTGGACCCTGTCTGTGTACATGACATAATGTACATTATCACCAGTGCTTAGTTTGTAGAAGAATGAGTGCTGGTGCCCAAAGCATTGTTCAGAAGCCCACGGCCAATGCATTTAAATGTCAGGGCATCCAATACCAAGCTGCATAACCTTGAATCCACCTCATGCCTCTTTAATCAACTACCAGATTCTCCTAGCCCATTTATCTCTCTCTTGCAGGTTCATGCTTCCTCGCTTTAAGACAGTTTTTCTGTCTTTCTCTTCCGCCATCATTCTACTTTGTTTGTTTTTCACTCTCATGTTCTTAGCAAATGTCTGATGCTGAAAAATAAGTGCCAGTCCCCAAAAAATAATGTCAGTGGCCCCCACTGGCAACCACCGGCTCAAACTAAGTACTGATGACCACAAGATCACCGGGAATGTCCATGATCATCGTGACTCCTACAATGAAAATAACAAAATCACAACAATGTAGTTATGGAAACAGGCGAAGAATTAAAAAATGGTAGCAAAAAATTAATGATCATAATTATTAGTAGACCATGATAAATCCACTTTAAAATGAGGATTTGCAATCCTCCCTTCATTAGGGCTTCCTAACGTAGCGTAGGTAAACACATAAATGGTAATGTTTATTATTTGAGAACCTAGTATTTCCATACAGCTAAAAAAAGGCAAGTGTAAAACAACTAGGATGATAAATGGTTGACAGTGCACATAAAAACTTGCAAAGAAAGGGGCGCATATCTTGAAATTTGCAGAGTAAGTTTATTGCCTTCAGGACAGCCACACTGGTGGCCCAATCTCGCACCACCAAACCTGTGTGCGCAATACCTGCCATATTACGATTTTCCTCGTCTCTAGCGGGCTATTTTTGGCAGTCCCACTGTGGTGCCTCTCAAAATGGGCACCGCAATGAGAGCGCCAAAAACAGTTCCTGCATGGCATGGACTGTAAAGCCCATGCCGTGCAGGAACTAGGGTGCATGCACACAGGGGGCACATGTTGTGCCCCCTGCATGCATCCCCATGCACATGGGCAACAGGGGGCCCTGTAGGGCCCCTTTTCTTTCAGTACCGCCAGCCTTTTCATGGAGTAAAGACCTCCATGGCACCGCTGGCGGTCCTGAACCCCATTATATGCATGACCAGCATATTGCTGAGCCCCTGACTGCTGCATCACTGCCAGGGTATGGCAGTTCCCTGGTGTTTGCGGTGGTGCAATGGTGGTCAGACCACCAAAGTTTTAATTTGGCGGTCGGACCTCCGGTGCAGCAGTGGCTGGACACGACCCTGTGAGTCTGGCAGTCCTCGGACTGCCAGGCTCGTAATTAGGCCCTAAGTCTAGCCCGAGTTTTGGTTACACAACACTTTAATATTACCTCAGGAATATTTAAATATATATCACAGTTTCATTGTTAAGACAGAGCATAGGCAGTGCAGCTGGACCCTGGCTGTGTACATGACATAATGTACATTATCACCAGTGCTTAGTTTGTAGAAGAATGAGTGCTGGTGGCCAAAGCATTGTTCAGAAGCCCACGGCCAATGCATTTAAATGTCAGGGCATCCAATACCAAGCTGCATAACCTTGAATCCACCTCATGCCTCTTTAATCCACTACCAGATACTCCTAGCCCATTTATCTCCCTCTTGCAGGTTCATGCTTCCTCGCTTTAAGACAGTTTTTCTGTCTTTCTCTTCCGCCATCATTCTACTTTGTTTGTTTTTCACTCTCATGTTCTTAGCAAATGTCTGATGCAGAAAAATAAGTGCCAGTCCCCAAAAAATAATGTCAGTGGCCCCCACTGGCAACCACCGTCTGAAACTAAGTACTGATGACCACAAGATCACCGGGAATGTCCAATGATCATCGTGACTCCTACAATGAAGAGAACAAAATCACAACAATGTAGTTATGGAAACAGGCGAAGAATTAAAAAATGGTAGCAAAAAAATAATGATCATAATTATTAGTAGACCATGATAAATCCACTTTAAAATGAGGATTTGCAATCCTCCCTTCATTAGGGCTTCCTAACTTAGCGTAGGTAAACACATAAATGGTAATGTTTATTATTTGAGAACCTAGTATTTCCATACAGCTAAAAAAAGGCAAGTGTAAAACAACTAGGATGATAAATGGTTGACAGTGCACATAAAAACTTGCAAAGAAAGGGGCGCATATCTTGAAATTTGCAGAGTAAGTTTATTGCCTTCAGGAACGCAAGTTTAACTCATAGCTTCAGAGCTAGTTGTGTCCATCGCATAAAATTAGGCTATCACACTATCTAGGTTTGCTGGAAGACCTGGAAAGTGACACCATGCTCTGGTGGGACAACCTCAATGATCAAGGGTAAGGCCATATCTAACTCACAGAAACAGAAGGGAGCCCAAGGTGCGGAGGGCTCCTTTCAGGTGAGACTTGCTGCTCTTGCTCTATATACCTGGCAAGTCAACCGAGTGTTGCATCATCACATCACAGAAGCCAGCAAAGAGAACAGTGTAAGAAATTGGATTATTATTTTGGCTGGGCATCTGCCCACCTTAAGGAATAATGACAAACCCTGCCAGGGTGAACCATATAAATCACTAAATTAACCTGAGCTCAACCCTGTTAAGGGTTTATTTGCATTTATGTTTTTGTGTAGCATTAACAATGTACAGAATCAGAGGTTTCACTCTATTACATATGTACACACCAATATAGCACTGTTGTCTTTAAAATGAATTTCCTATGACATGTAGAAGTGTGTAATCCAGACCTTCCCTTAACTAGGTCTCAATTTAGGCCTAGCAGCCTTTTTTTACAAAATGGATGTCTCCCCTGTCTTCCCCTTGCACATTTTACTGCTATTATTTCTGCAGCACACAGTCAAGCAGAGTTATGTTTGTTTATTTCCAAGGGCATTGTTTTCTGATTCTCAAAGAAAACTTTGTAGCTTGGTTACAAAACTGTATTTTCTGTCAAGATCCTTCTGCTAGCTCACTGAACCACATTAATTTATAACAGCAAACTGTTGTTCATGTATCTACTTTGTTCTACCATCTCCAGGTGGTATTAGCATAGCCTGGGCAGAATCAATATTCACATAGTAGGATAGTGCTTAATTGCTAAGGCAATCTGACATTAAATAAAAGTAATTTGCTGAGAATGCGATACTTTCGATCATACCACAATGATACTGCCATTTTGGTGATTTCATATGCAAAGATAGTGCATATAAACCCTCGGTTTTGAGGGTGAGCCAGAAGACCTCCCTGAAGACTTAAATGCTGTTAGGAAAGCTGTCCTTTGATTTTGCTGCCTACTTCGGACTTAGCCTATTTTTGATTTTGCACTTCTCTGCATTGCCTTATTTGCTGAGAACCTTCATGGCAATTATACAATACTACATCTGTTGAATTCTGTAATAAAACTCTTACATTTATTCCACTGATTTCGAACTCAGGTATGAAAGTGGTCCCTTTTACTCAAATGACTGTATTTTGGGAGGTGCCTTACCTAAGGGACATATTGCCTCATAAATGTTATGTTTAACACTGTCTCCAATTCATCAAGAAGGGGAGTTCAGGAAAGCTCTAAAAACATGGCTTTTTAGCCGAGACTAGCTGAATTTGTTCAGTTTGGAGATCCAATACCCTTATGCTGCTGGATCACGCTAGCGCCGGGACACCTCTGTTTGAGGTAGCTGTAGCGCTTTACAAATGCTGATGTATTGTATTGTATTGTATCAAACTGTGTGCGTTCTGTTGAGGCACAGTTTTGGGATATCAAAAAATTGCTTAGTACCCCGTGCCCACAACCCCCAAGTAGCTATGGCACAGAGCAGATAGATTTTCAAAAATGTAGAAATTGTAAAGCTTGCACATACAATCACTATCATTATAGATATCTATTACCTAATGGTATAGAAAAAAAGATAACAGTTCATTTCTTGTGCATCAAAATACAGTGTGTATATCCTGGAATGTCCAGGTGAACACCGTTGTTCCCTTATGCAAAGAATTCTGGAACATTTACATGTTCTAAAGAGGCAATGTCACACACTGTGCAAACACACATGGGAGCAATTCGAACGTACTCATGTTTTTTAGAATTTGCCGAATTGAAAAATTACCAAGTGGCAGTGATAAAGAGAAAATACTTTGAGACAGATTACGACTTTGGCGGTGCAGCACCGGGTCCGCCCCGCCAAAGCCATGGTCAGACCGCCCGCCAGATTATGAGTGTAACTTGTGTCTGGTGGGCTTTTGTTTTGACGTTCCCACGGCGGTGCCCTAAAAATGGGCACAGCAATGGGAACGCCAAAAACATTTCCTGCACGGCATGGACTATAAAGTTCATGCTGTGCAGGAATTGGTGTGCATGCACACAGGGGGGCACATGTTGTGCCCTCTTGTGTGCAATCACATGCGGAGGAGGCAGGGCCCCCTTTGCTTCCTCTCCGCCATGGTGTTCATGGAGTTTGAAATTCAATTGCACTGCAGGTGGAGAGGAAACATGTAATATATTGGCGGGCTGCGGCGGTCCCCCCAAGCATATTTCGGCCTCCTAACCCCTGCAACACATTTCCTGGTGGCTGTGGCAGAGCTGTGGCGGTCAGACCGCCACCGCCGCGCCCTCACAAGTCTGGCAGTCCGTGGACCACCAGACTCGTAATCGGGCTCTTTGTGTCAAAGAGTCCTGCCTTATCATTGACTTGGATACGGAAGCCCCACGAAGACTCAATATCAATGAAGAATTAGGAGTACATTTAGGTTAAATTTACTTGTGAATTAGCCTCATGGGGCATTCAAGTCAGAACTCGTTCGGCACTAGAAGAATTTAATTGAAATTGGATTACTCGGGAAACATATTGTTCACATGTATTATTGTCCTCCATTCAAGTGTAATATGTGGATACTATTTAATGTGTGATAACCATTCCCATTACAGGATTGCAATGTATTGTATGTATGCCCATTAAGAACACTAGATGATCATGTACAATTTTTTGGTTCCCAAAGTAGCACCTTCATTTTCTTTTCTTTTCCACTTCTTTCCTCCGCTTTTCCCTTCCGTTTTTCTGGATCTAATAATTATATAGGTTTGTGGTTCTTGAAAACACACAGGATTAAGATATCCCCTTTCTTACGGACATTTTGAAAGGCAGAGATTGTAACCATGAATATTGAAGCATTGTTTGTTTGCAGTGCTATATATGAAAGACATTTAGCCCACTTGTGCATGATTGTAAGGTGGCTTTTTGACTCAGAATGTATCATGGGCATAAGACTTGAAAAGATCAATAATTAATTTTGCACCATGATCAATTGAATTTTGTTTAATGTATGGAATTGAATTATACACTTCTGTTATTGGAAAGGAGTCATGACGCTTTTTTATTGTTTAGTTTCTAGTTTTGAGAAATGTGCCATTTATTATTTATTTTTAAGTATTGAATTATGGATGTTGAGGGCCTTCTTTTCCTGTATAAAATCAATTCATGATGCAGTTGCTAATATTCACCTCCAAAATAATGAACAATGTGCAGCGTATTGCCCCACAAGCATTCAAGCATGGATGATGTGGGCTTTACGGGATGAAATGTACCTAATTGGGTGAAAGTAGAATGAATTATGGAATTATCATTATTATGCAGTGAAAATCATGAACCTGGTAATTTTTTTAATTATGTATCCGATTTTCTTTATTGCTTACTCTTTCACCGGATTTGGAGTCTATCATCACTTGAGCACTTTTGTTTTTGACAGCCAATAGGACTTGCACTTGACAAAGACTCTACGAGCGGAAACGTATCTTCTATTTCCACAGTGAAATAAAATTCTTCACGCTGCAGAGGAGTACTGGTTTTTGTTATTTTGCCTTATTAATATATGCATACAGAGATGTGATAAAGGAAAGTATATTTAATTTTAATTTTAGAGTTTTGGGATGGGTAGTGGTATAGGAAGGTTAGGAGTAAATTAAAAAAGGGGGTTCTGGGAGTTGCCACCTCATAAAATTAAATTCAATATTAAATTAAGTCACAAAATATTAATACATCCCATTTCTGACTCAGTGTTTTTAAGGGATGCCCTAAACATGTCCCTTCCAAATACCAATGCAGTAGTTAGCCGCAAACCAAAATTGTGATTCGGTAATGTATTATTTAATCTCAATTTGGGTGTGTTACTTACAAAAAAAGGCCTTTTTGGGTTACGAACGCCCCAATTTTGCAAATCAGACATTTTGCAAATGCAATATGCTGTTGTACTGCTGGACCTTAATCTTTTTGCTGGAAATCAGAAACCTTCAGTGGAACAAGGCAGCAGGCTGTATCCAAGAAAGTCTTCAGAACGTCATATACACAGTGGAAGGGGTACCACTGAAGCCGATGATTTTAGCGGGAGAAACTCTGAGTGGGAGTAATTCCAGTTTTGCATGCAGGGATGTCCGCTCACCAGTTTAATACTTTTGGCGTATTCACCAGGTCAAGATTTTTACCTTCAGATTTCTATTCTATTCAAAAGATTGTTTATTTAGACCATTGGTCTTTAATCAAGAACAAACATACAAACATAGCAATCTTCAATATAAAAACCAGCTCAAGTTAAAAACTTTATAATACCTGTAAAACACTTCAAATACATTAAAAATTCTTCTAAAAGAAATATAATCTATCTAACAGTTATTTAGATTCCCAGTATCATTAATAAAAACTGGTATGTTTTTCATCAAATCCATGCTAGTGCTAAAACATCCACTCTACACATTTTTAAGGACGTTTTTAACTGCAAGCATAAACTTCCCTATTGCACATGCTACATCTAATGCGTGCATTTCAGATAACAGATCTACTGCCTGTGCACGATTCCTAACCTCGTATTTTAGGAAGATTGGTCGTAGCCACAATTTTCGTGCATCAAGAACATTTAGACAATCTAATAAGATGTGCAAAATATTGCATTTTATCCCTATGTTACAGGTACACTTCCCTTCGAGGTCGATCATAGCCCTCTTAATCCTATCATTCTCATAACATGGATTAATCCCAATCCTTATTTTTAATAATTCTCTCCTTAAACAAACGATTGGGAAGAATATCCATGTATGGGAATTGTTGGCTGTTTTGCCAAGATTTCCTCCTAAAACATACAGATCTTTTCCCTTCCAAGTATTGCCTATCCAGGGCCCATGATATTTCTTTCCCTACTGTCCTAAGTTCCTTCTTACTTATGGTTGGATGAAAGTTCTGTTGGCATACGTCAGCCTCCAGTTCCCTACACACCGTAGCCACTGTTTCTCTGACCCCCTTTTCCCACTTCATTTCACTCTGTAGGATCTCACATTTACACCAAATGGAGACTTTTTGCACCTCTTCACAACCCAGGCATTGTCACAATCTTATTAGTGTCATGATTGCCATTTTCTCCCATGAGACCATTCCAGTTTCTAATCTTATTGCCTGGATCATGGAGGATCTAGGTAGGGACAGTAATTTTTTTACACATTTCCCTTCTTCAGCATCCCCCTTCCTCTTACTACTTAGGAATAGCAGTTCAGCGCCATTTAGGAACTGAGGAGGTACCATAGACGTGTAAGTTTTCAGGACTGCTCTATCCGTCATTTCTCCATAGATGTTATTACATTTTCTCAGGCCGCTAACCGAGGATAGGGCCCGAATTCTCAGTGCATCCAGGTGTACTTTCTACTTCATAGATTTCTCAAATCAGATCCTTAGGTATTTATACTCTTTAACTTTCTCCAGTTTTATGGATCCTTCGGATTTAGTCTCTATTTGGAGCTCGGAATTCTGCAGCAGAGCAAGTCTGCGGCTATATCCAACATTGAGTTCCACAGGGCTGGATACCTTCTGACTGAAGGTCTTCTGAATCAATATTTGCTGCTGTAGAGAAGGTCTGAGAGGAATAAACCTGATTTCTTAGCCCAACAAGGTCACATTTGGTCAGATAGGCTGAGGTAGTTTGTCTCAGTCCTCTGGTGTTCAGGAAGCCCAAATATATTTTAAGTCTCAAATTTCAAGGGTGGTAGGAGAAGTCCAGTTAGTCACAGCCAAGCATCCCAGGACCTAAGGAACAAAGGAGGGTCAAGACTCACTGCAGCAGAGGCTGCCAGAAGGGTCCAGGTCAGGTCCGGTTGCTACTGGTCAGCTGGAAATATCAGGGTAAAAGTCTTGATCTAGTCCTGTAGCTGCACATGAAGTCAACTAACTGGCCCTTGAAGTCCTCTTCCTTGTTCTGGGTAGAAGAGAGAGCAGGTCTAGTCTTTCAGGGTTCCTCTCATGTTACAAACAACACAAACAGCAGGTCCAGTCCTCTTCTGTTCTTCTGCATGTCCAAAAAGTATTCTGTAGAGGGTGCCTCGGGTGCCACATTTATGCCTGGCACCATCTAATGGGTGGTGGTGACTCCTGGCTCCTCCCTAACCAATGAGGGTAAAGCTTTCCATGGGTTACCCTATTCACATTTTCAGCAGCTCCTGTTTACCCTGCTGCCAACAATCCCATAGTGCCCTTCACTCCTAGAATGCAAGATGAGAAATCCTTCTCCCCTTGTGCTGAGCCTGTGTGTCCACCCAAAGATATGGCCAAGGTAATGAACAGACGCCTCCTCCTAGTCACTTCAATGCCATTTCTCGGGGAGCTTTTACCCCACTGGGTTTGATGCCTGCCTGACGGGGAGGATGAAGATTCAGGTCTTTATAGGTGTCACCTAACATTTGCTTGCGACAAGGGGTGCCCTTTGAAGCAAATTAAGTTCCGGGGTACAATCTAAGTGGTCTTCCTGCCAGGGGAAGGGAAACCACCTTCCCACACCCAAGCCATTGTCTGTGCTGTGGGAGCTGTTTTCACACTTCATCAGGGCTGATAAACCACTGGGCCACTGCTGGAGAGCTAATACAGATTAGCCCTCATGAGCTTCAGGCAGGGAAAAGGTAACTTTCTAAAAGTTACTTTTCCTTAAAATTTATTAAAAAGTTGACTTATACCATATGGTAGATATTTAAATAAATATCAAAATGAGCGGTTTAATCATATTTCTAGTTGGCCCAATCCAGAGATAGTCACATGAATATTTAATCCTGTAGCCTATTGTTTTCTCTGAGCTGGCCAGAGCCTTCTTAAAGAGAACATAGCTTTTCGGTGCTAGTCACTGTTAGGACATGTTAACTTTACATTTCTACATGTCTTACTTTTAAATACCATGGGCCCTGCCTCATGGGCTGCATGGCCTAAGTGCTGTTACTCATTAATATTTCAAAGGAAGGATTTCTCCTGTCAAAAATGGTTATTTTGACAGGTCACATTGCAGGTTTTACACTGCAGACGTTAGTCTATACAAAGTAGGCCTGAAGTCAGGTTTCCCCCTTCATTGTAGTGGATGGCACAATAGGTGCTGCAATGCACAAGTGGCATTTAAAGTCCAGGACCTTGGTGCATTTTCTACACCAAATAATGGAGACCTATAAACAAGTTAAATGTGCCATTTAGACATGAGCCAAGTCAACCAGGCTTAAATGGAGAATACAGGTAATTTACTACAGGTTATCAGGTGTAAAGAGCACGGACTTCTAAAGCCAGCAAAGCAGATAGGGCAAAATGTCACGGAGGGCCTTCGCACAAAAGATGGCCATTTCTTAAAAACAGAAAATAGTAAATGGTGGTGTAGCGAGGGAATGTGCTCAGCAGGGTGAGTTACATCTGAGCTCATCTTGTTGCTGCTTATTCTTCAGGCAGTGTTGCATCAGTCAATGGGGGGATGTAAAGAGGGCTGCTGGGTCCTGCATCTATAGTGCTAGATTCCTTTGACTGGTTGGAGTTTCCATGCAGGTCAACAGGCATGTCAGGGCAGTCAAGCAGAGCTCCATTGGGGAATTTTAGGATTGTTCCTAACCAAAGGATATGGGAAAATACTTAATAATCTGGAATTGACAACAGTTGCATGGTGCACTCAGATAAACATGAGCAAAATGGCGTTTTCCCATCTGTGGAAAGTGAATGCAAAACTGTGAGCAATTTCACCATTACCGCATTTACCTCCTGCAGATTGGAAAATGGAAGGAATGCAGGGGAAATGCCCTGTGAAACAAGACTTCTTGCTAGGAACAAGGACTTCTTAAGGCCCTGGAACAGTCAGGAGCCGGCCATTGTAATTAAATTAATGGTAATTACACTGTGGCCTATTTACAAACTGCACTTTGTAGTCTGTTTAGTAGTACTACAATAGTGCTACTCACGTACTTCAAAATGCTATTCAGAAACCTATGTGCGGAGTCCTCCACCTCTCCTATATTTTCCAAGCGGAGGGGATTAGGCAGGTAAGGAGGGTCTTAGAAAAATGTGAGGAGGGGCTTAGAGAAAGGGAAGGAGGGATTTAGGGAGGAATATGCAAATAACACCGACATTCAAAACAGTAAGCCCATTCCTATTCACAAACTGCACTTCTAAAGTTACTACAGTCAAAAGGACCCAAAACAGTCGTAACTATACACCACCCAAGGCTTGGAACATGTCCAGCACCACACATGGTTAATCACATGTACTGCAATAATGGAGGCCGGGACTTAAAACAGCACGTCATAGGAAATAATGTTAAAAAATTAATTATTTCAAGCTTTTAATCACATTTATATATTTTGTAAGTTGTATTCAATTTAATAATTTTAGTTAAATAAATTAAAATAGAAATGTTTGTTAAATTAAAAAAACTTGTAGCATTTAAATAAAATGTTTTTTTTAAATAAAATGTTTTTTTAAATAATTATCAAGCGTTATTATTTTTCCATAAATTTACCATAGGCAGAGACTTTCGCCTGTCTGAAAAGATCAAATTTAGTTGAATCCTCTACTCAGATTGCAATGGACAGTTAGCTGTCTATGTGCAAACTACCAGATACAAATTCCAGGGGGCTTATTTACAAGCCTCTTGCACCGCTGGTGCGTCACTTTTAATATGGGAAAAAGTGACGTCCAGGCGGCACAAGGGACTTGTAAATAAGCCCCAAGGTGTCTTGTGTAGTGGGAAGCAATCAATCAATCAAACGGCATTTGTAAAGTGCAGCACTGCCACCCCTAAGGGTATCTGGGTGCTGTGTCTGCTTCGAAGAGCCAGGTCTGGAGTCTCTTTCTGAAGTTTGGCAGTAAGGGGGCTGTACAGACCTGGAGGGGAAGGTCACTCCAGGTATGTGATGGATGTTGGGGTGTGTGCAAGGGCGAGTGAGGAGGAGCACAGGTGTCTAGAGGGTTGGTGGAAGTTCAGTCACTGGTTGTGGTAGGCAGGTCCTAGGTCATGGAGGGCTCTGAAGGCATGTTTGAGGATCTTGAACTGGCATCTCTTCTGGATGGTGAGCCAGTGGAGGTCTCTCAGGTGGGGGGGTGATGTGGGTTTGTTTGGGGAGGTCCAGGATGAGTCTGGCTGCAGCATTCTGTATGGTTTGTAGTCTTCTGAGGAGCTGGGTGGAGAAGCTGGCATAATGGACGTTGCTGTAGTCGAGGGGGCTGGTGACGAGGGCCTGGTGTTGGTAGGGATCCATCTGAAGATTCTGTGGAGCAAGCAAAGTGTGTGAAAGCAGGGGGATGCAACTGCGCTGACTTGTCGTTTCATAGTCAGTGGCTCTCGAGAATCATGCCGAGGTTGCGTGCTTGGTCGATCGGTGTGGGTCTGAGTTCTGTAGGCCACCAACTGTGGTCCCATGCGCAGGTGTTCTTTCCAAAGATAAGTACCTCAGTTTTGTCGAAGTTGAGCTGGTGGCAGTTATCTCTCATCCATTCGCTTAAGTTGGTCATGGCGTTGCAGAAGTTGATTTTGATGTTGGAGGGGTCCTTGGTGAGCGAGAGAATCAATTGAGTGTCATCTGCATAGGAGATTATGTTGAGTCTGTGGGATCTGATGACATCTACGAGGGGGGTCATGTAGATGTTGAACAGGGTGGGGCTGAGGGAGGGTCCTTGTGGTACGCCGCATAAGATGTCTTTGGGTGCGGAGGTGTAGGGAGATAGTTGGATGCTCTGTGTGCATTCTGTAAGGAAGGAGGTGATCCACTTGAGGGCATCTTGCTGTATGCCTATTTTGCAGAGTCTGTAGATGAGGGTGGTGTGGGAGACAGTGATGAAGGCAGTGGAGAGGTTGAGAAGGATCAGGGCCATGGTCGAGGAGTGTTCTGATGTCATCTGTGGCAGCAATCAGCGTGGTCTCAGTGCTGTGGTTTACCCAGATTCCTGATTGTATGGCGTCCAGTAGGTGGTAATGTTCCAGGAATTTGGTGAGCTGCTGGTTGATTGCTTGTCCTTGTCCATTCCCTCAAGACATCATCGGCAGGAGAGAACAGCACAGCAGAAATGTACTTGGGAATATGGTTGCCTTATGTGAATAGCATCCATACTTTGTCTTGCAGCTACAATTTTAACAAAACGAGATTTTCATATTTAACTCTAAAGACAAGTACACAAGTAGTGTTTGTGATGGATTTACCACACACACCAAAGGCTATGTTCATACTGTTCCAAAACATCACAAATGCACAAAATTTTTTAACTACAAATGGACGTTCATATGCCTAAGCCTCTGGACTTAATTTACATGGGGAGGCCAGTAGATACCTCACCTTTGTGTACCTATGCACTGGAATAATTGTCACTAGACGTTTATTAGTCCAGTTGTGACAGGAGTCTATGTTCTTGAGACTAAATGGTGGGTGCAGCTGAGGATTTCCTGCCCCAAAAATACCACAAATATTTGACCATGAGTTTGATGGACCCCACAAACTTTTGCCAAAAAGCAAAACCTCTAGGTAACTCTCAGGGAGACGAGAACAATATCAGGAATGGCACATCTTCATAGGGTGTTACAGACATGCATTCTTACAATTCCTTCTGATCCTGTATATCCCAATAACTCTTACTCATTTAAAGGGTTTAGCGTTCTGAAGCAAAGGTTACTAATTCTAAAAGTACACAAAGCACCAACAGGAGGGCTTATCCTGTAAAGTCCACCAAAGTACTGTATCCATGACACTTCTAGCGTCCTGATGGCGGTAGAACAAATGCAATCACTTATGCGTCAGTGGAACCTCTTGTCTGTACAAGTAGCTAGACTATGGAATTCTGACCAAGCAAATACAAGAGACCTTCAATACCACCTGGAATTCAGGATTGCAGTAAAGACGTGGCTCTTCCCTAGATTATGAAGGGCCATACCAAACAGCAGACAGAAGCCCCCCCATCACAAGAAAGGCATAACTGTTGCAGAACCTAGGAACATATCCACCCAAGGGCTAGAACCAAATCTAGTACAGCATGCTAGACACGACCACCCGGACAGCCACCTCTTACTCTTCTTGTCTGCATAAATGAAGAAACATTTGCAGCAAGACAACAAGAGCTGCTCTGTCGATCACACGCAATACCCATCAACTCTCACACATGCCATTCTGCATTTCCGCACTTTTCTTATAAAATATGAATCAAACATAAATGTTAAACGTCATATCTCTCACTCTATTTTGTTTCAGTACACTCTAAGGCACCGGAACAAATAACAAGATAAGGGTACAGCTCTATTCTCCTATAACATAAATATAGTTGCTGAATTAAATAAATTAAGTCAAATGCAAAGTACACAAAACAATATGGCACGCATCACAATAAATGACACCAAATATTACACAATATCATACAAAAAGCAATTGGTCTCACTAAAAAAACGGTAGGGGTCACTGTACACATTTAACAGTACATTCATGGAGTTATAAAGTTCCAGCGCCTATTGTTTGCAAAGCTTTATGAATACAGACACTACAATTAAAAATCGTGTACTGTAACCCTCACCAAACGGGATACTTTGCAGCTGTTCAGTTTTATTAAACAGTGCTTACATACTTAGATGTTCACAACACTTAATTAGAGCTGTTCAGAGCACACACATCAGTATTACCAGTATCAAGTCTTACCTTCAAATCAAGGGGACAGTGTGTTGGAGTTTATGTCTGCACACTGGTGTGTACTGATGAATGTATGTTATCTCCCAGGATGCTCCAGACAAACAGGGACTAAAAATCAGTCCATATGCCACGTCAAAGAAGAAAAGGATGAACAAAATGAAAAGGTGCAGGGAAGAGAGGAGCCCATCTCACTGTTTCAAATACACTTACAAGAGCTGACATTTCAGGGAACCTGTTGCAGTCGTTGGCTTGGTGGAGCAGAGACAAAAGTTATAGTTATCTTATGTAAAACACCTTTTCCTGTTTCTAACGTTCACAAGCACTCAAACAGATACTGTGTAATAAAGGAAGATGATAATCTTCACACTAAAACATGTGTTACTTTCATCTATGTAATTATTAACGGTTTGTGACGCTAGAGGTTTGTGAATATCTAAAATTGCACAGCACAAATAAACCACAAGGCAATGCAATATACAATAGCAACGAGGGAGGGGCATTGTGTTTTGGTGCTCTTGTGTGTACTGGGTGATTCCAGGGGGACATGGAACCATGTGGTGTCACAATTCGACAAAGGGGCTCAGAAACCACTGAGATCTTCAGTCTTAAAACCAGCCACAAACATCACAGGATACTGTTAATTGGCAAGCCAACAATCTACTGACCAGCCACACCTGGCAGATCAGAACATTTTAGCAATGGAAATTAATAAAAGATAACAAAAATGGTACAGGGAGAGGTGAACTCATCAGTAGAATCATCACCACCTCACCTTCACATATTAGTGATCAAGCTTTACGAATTCAACCTCATTGATACATTCAGGGCCTAATTCACAAAGGGCCTCCGCACCTGTGGCAGAGACCCCTCAGTCTGCGGAATCTCCATAATGAGAGTTCACATTGCTGAGATTCTGCCCCGAGTGCGGAGACTCCCCCCCACAGCTGTAGGGCCTCTGCCATGAGTACAAAGGCCCTTTTAGAATCAGGCCTTCAATATGTTATAGCATATCCACAACCAACATACTCCAAAGGCCACATAATCAACCCTGTCTTCTCAGCATCACCAACAAGCCAATGCCAACCACCCATACCCCTGGACTGGACCAACGACTTTGCCATCCCTATTTTCATGCTACTGTCCAACCAAAAGACCATGGTCAACACAATAGAGAACATCATACTTTCAGATCCTTCAAAGACTTCTCTATAGGCAACCTAATGCTTGAACACATCCCTCACCCTTTCAGCTCCATGCCCAATGCCACCACTTTTCTAAACAACTTCAACAATTCTTTGGAAAGCTATGTTAACATTCATGCCCCAATTAAAACATACACGTGCAAGCCAAATCCTTCAGCACCCTGGCATTCTAAAGACCTTGCTGGCAATCAATGAGCTATTCACAGATAGGAAAGAGATTTTAGGAAAAACTGAACTCTGGAGACCTCTTGATTCTGAAATCTCTCAGCTCAACACACACTCACAGCTCATCACATCAGCCAAAGCAAAATACCATGCCAACACCATCAATGAAGCCATCAACAGAAGTAGAATGCCATTCAAGACTACCAAGCCCTGCATCAACCCCCTGTCAGGACCACCTATTACTCACTCCACAGAAACGTGCAATGCCACCAACCTCTTCCTTTATGAAAAAATAATATCCAACAGCACATCAATGATCCCAAGCCTGTTTTAATTCTTACACCCACTTCTTCCCATAGAATTAAGCAGTGGTCAGCCTTGAAAGCCCATTTTCTCCCAGATCTTGATTCTCACTCAAAGCCACTTTTTATGAAAATGATGTATTAAAATAATCCTTCATCAAATCTCTCTCTGAAGATGTTCTCTTACCCCTTATTACCATTGTCAATGCCTTCCTCACTCAAGGCATCTTCTCAGAAGCTCTCAAGACAGGTCAGACCCTCCCACTCCTATAGAAACCTACACTAGACCCTGATGACCTTGCCAGCTACTGGCCCATCACTCACATACAATTCATCAGCAAGATCATTGAAAAAGCAGTCTATGTTCAACACCAAGATCACATCAATGCTAACCATCCCCAGGACTCAGTCAGGTTTTAGAACATGCTGCAGCATGCAGTCTGCTACTTTACTCATCATAGATGTTGCCATCTTGACCATAGATGAAGATGTCCCCTGACTCCTGAGATTGCAGGACATCTCTGCTGCCTTGCACACAGTCGACCATGCACCTCATATGCACCCTGGAATCTCCCATTGGATTCACCTGCAATGTTCTCACTTGTTCTCCTCTTACCTTTCAAATTAACATCAGTTTGATCTCATGGGCACGAAAAAGTCACAAAAGATGTCAATCGTATGTGCAGTACTCCAGGGCTTCATATTGTCTCCTGTCATCTTGAACCTATACATGGATCAGTTTGGTGTTCTACTCACAGATAACAGCATCACGTTTCACCAACATGCCCATGAAACACAACAGTAATTGAAAGTCTCCTCTGCTTTGGACATCCAACACATCAAACACTGCTTGCATATCATCCAGATCTGGATGTCCACTGCCTACCTGAAGTTTAACCCCACCAAGACAGAATTCCTGTTATTTGAGAAGTACAATAAACAAGGTACAGGATGAACCTGACTCAATGACATGAACCTTGACAGCTTCGGATCCCTACTTTCACTGATTGCTAAGTTACTTGGATTCAACCTGAACACCAACCTCACCCTCAAGGTATACATTGCCAGAAACCACAGATGGCCTGATACCAGCTCTCTTTTCTTAAAAAAGTCATATCATTTCTCCAAAAATCAACTTCAGAACTACTCTTTGAGCCCTTGTGTTTGCACATCTGGATGGTGGTAATGCTCTTCTCCATGGCCTCCCAGATGCCACACTGACACCCCCTTTGGGCAACCTAGATGCTGCAACTCGTATTATGCAGGGCCTGAATAAATCTCATCATATCACTCCTATCCTGATGGAACTCCACAGCCTTCCCTTGCCAGCCCACATCATCTTCAAAACCAGTTGCATCATTTAAAAAGCTATCACAACCAGCACCCCCGCTTATCTTGCAGACAAGCTCTCCATCTCTAGTGGATCTTGGCACACCTGATGCCAGGACAGTATCCGACTGCAGCCTAAGAAATGCAAACAAGAAGAAAATAAGACAGTGGGCCTTTCCCATCTATGCACTTAGGATATTGAACAACATCCCCGTCTCCATCAGGACTGCCCCAATGCTGCTCCAACTTAGGAGCAGACTCGTCTCTCTAGGAACACTTCATCACAATGCATTAACCATTCTCAATCCGACTCTATTTCCACTTACTTGTGACTTTATGCCTTTATGCATGTCTTTGACAATATTCAGCACTCCGCTGACTTTTGGATAGGTTTGCACTAAAGAAATACCAAATATATATATATATATATATATATATATATATATATATATATATATATATATATATATATATATATATATATATACATACATATGACTGCAACCTGAGTCTTTTGGGACTTTGCGGATGTTTGTGATCCTATGCAGACTTTAACTTTGCATCTTTAGAAGCATGTATGTATCTCCATCATGTGACTGATTGTACATCAGCAGGCACAAGCTCTCTTGAGAGATGCAAGACTCCTAACACAGGTTTTCAGCAGCAGGGCAAGCAGACACAGCTTTCGCAGGGATATTAGTTTAATTCTAGCCAGGAATGAGTGAAAGCAGTACTCCACATTTTGTAAAATACCTTCAGAAACAGGGTTCTACAAGTACTCAGTCCAACTAAAGTTCAGTGAGCTGCAGGGCTTGAAGTGAAGCATTTGGAAAGATGCCTAAACACAATCTGTATTTTAATGCATTACATCAAATGCAAGGACCCAGTTAGTCAGATGGGATCAGTGCTTCCCTCCTAATAGAGGACCCTCGGACAGCAGGATCCTCTGCCCACATGCAGACACATTTAGGTGAACACTAGGAGCTTCTCTCTTTGGGATAGATATGTATTCCTTCCAGACAGAGGAAGAATAGGTAAGTGGGTAAAGTTTATTGTTTTCAGCCTAAGCAATAACAACAACAATATATCAAATAAATAATATATATAGAACAAAAAAGAAATTCCTAAATTACATACATTTATGAGACTTTAACAATAACAACACTAAAAAGCTTTAGACAATAATGTAAAATACTTGCTTTGATTATAACAAACAACGGAGCAACCTAGACTTCATTTGGAGTACTGCCTACTCAAAGTGACACATGCCTCCCAAACATTCCTTCATAGAGGTATAAATAATATAGGATTATCTGTTCTATAGCAGAGGGCCTGTGCATTATTTCATGGTGTTGTACAGAGTGACTTAAATAGAGGAACTTAACCATTTAAGGCAAATACCACTTGCCTTTGTGCAAAAAAAAGAATAAAGTGCATTATTGTACCACGACCCCTATGTTCACAATTACACAACCTGTTACTCAGGGGGTTTCTATTGATCTTTGACAAACTGCAGTTGAAAGTGTCTAATTTGAATTTAACATATAAAGTGAGACGTATCTTCGACTGGATACAATCAAAACAATACTGAGGTCCAGGGGACTGTTTTATTAAAAGATAACTAGTAATCATTGATGAAGTCTTTGATAACTCAATCAATCCCTCTTCTTTTTACGGCCAATCTGATTCTTTAAATTGTCAAATTGCATCGAAGCAGGTCGTGGTAGGATTATTCCAAAAATGGTCAAACACTAAAGGACATATGTACAAGGAAATGTCGGAGTGCGAAGCTGAGCTAAATATGGCAGCACAGCGCTCCAACATTTCCAAAATGCAGGGATGGGCAATATATACCACAATGCTGCACACCCCTGTGTTTTCCCTAGCGCTAGCACTAAAATCACTAAAATGAGCTGCCTAGCACCAACGCAGGCACCCTTGCACCATAGTGCAAGGGTGCCTGCGTTGCAGGGAATGATTGTTTATGTGCAGAATGCTACACACATAGAAGTCGCAGATCATCATTATTTCATGATTGTTTACAACAGAGATAATTTTCGCTAATCCGGCCATGGCAAATGCCCTAAGGGGAAATAAAAAGCAATTGGATAATTAGGGTATAAAAATCAAGAACCCGCCAACCATAAAATATCCAGCGATCCTGAAAAGCAGAGTGCCTAATGCATTGCAGGTAATCCAAGAACAAAAGGATCAGGAAAGAATGAATAGAAAGGATACAACTCGGCCAGGAACAGGCTCTATCCTGCATGGCATTAAACGCGGACCAAGATTAAATCTAAGTAGCGATGGGTCAATTAAAATTACAACGGACGTAGAAGGGGGCAAACGCCTCTGCTTGACCAAGGGGAATATCGGCAAAGATTGGTCCTGGCTACCGCGGGCCCAAAACCCCTGTCCCTAATAACGCAACGTCTTCCTCTAAAAAGCAAAATCCTGCCTCCAAGTTGAAAATCTGCTCTTGGAATATCAGGGGCCTAACGGTTGACGAAGACAAAAGGGACGCAATTCAACATCTCCAGAGTTATGATATCATCGCGGTCCAGGAAACCTGGGCTTTGTCCTCAACACCCTGGCTGGACTACACTGTCTATGAATAACACGCCATAGCATCACAAGTAGGTGGGCACGCCTCGGGTGGAGTAGCCATCTACGTTAAAAACAATCTGGCCGTACAGGTATCATTGATAAATGAGGGAAACGGAGACTATGTTTTTATTAAAGCAAAGTGGCTAAAACCAGTCCAGCCAGCTCAGATTGACCAAACCATGATTCTAGGTTGCATCTACCTTCATCCTTCCAAGAGCAAACGAGAAGCAACCCTAAGCAGAATGCTACCAGCAATAAGTGATCTCCATTCTCAGTGCCCAGGTGGCTTATGGATGTTATTGGGTGACTTTTATGCTAATTTAATGGCCTCTGATCTAAACTCCCCCCTAGTAGCCCTGGACGATTCCGCCTGGGCTATCCCAGATATAATCGGCCAGTTCCAACGGAAAGATAATCATGGTCTTAAACTCTCAGCTTTCCTTAACCATTTGGGCCTTCGTATCCTAAATGGTAGAGCAGCCGCTGACTCGCCAGCAGCTTACACCCACCTTTCAAATCACAGATTGGCTACACTGGACAACATCTGGATCTCGATTGCCCATTTCCACGTAATTCAGGACTTCTCGGTAACACCTACCATGGCAAGCGACCACGCAATAATCTCCTGTGATATCATAGTCCCGCAATGTCGCCACCCTAGAATCAAACTCATCGGTGAGGAGGAAAAACTGGAACTAATAAATAAAATTAGGTGGACAACAGAGCACCAAGAAAAAATCAACTCAGAAGTGGAATCTATGTTGAACAAAGCAACCCAGGGTAAACAGCGAATTGCCCTTAAGTAATTCATGGGAACTTCTCTTGGAAGAAACAAGGGAAAAACTTACAACGCTGTCGAATTCAAGACCCATCCAACTTCCCCGAAAAATGATTGCCTCACAAAACAAAAGCTGCTAATACAAGCAATAAAACACAAATTAAATAACCTGGTGTGCAAAACTACAAAGGAGGTGCTGGAATATAGATCCCTTAAGGCAAAATGTAAAGATATCCACCGAGAATATAGAAAAGCGAGATTTTCTTATACAAGAATGATGGAAGAAAAACCACTGGAGTAAAGCACATGAGATTATAAAATCACAAGACCACAAGCGCTTCTGGAACTGGATGAATAAGTGCTGCAGATCCACTCATCGCCTTACAATCACAAATATTACGCCTACAACTTGGGAAAATTACATTGAACCACTCTATGTGGAGACATCCAGTTACAATGGCACAACTCCCCTTATGAGGAACATTAACAACAAGTATTGGAGTATGGAGTTGCAGGTTCACTTTGACGGCCGAAAAGAAATTACATCTGGCGAAGTCCAGCACCTTATTAAAAAAATGCGCTCTGGAGGGGCACCAGGCCCCAATGGAATCCCTCCCAAGGTTTTTAAAGAGATGGTGTGTAAGTGGGCAAAAATCATGGCGCCTCTATTCTGGGAGTACAGGCTGGGAAGAAGTATCCCGGAGTCATGGAGGGGATCCCTTCTTGTCCCAATACACAAAAAAGGCTTAGGATCCACCCCAGAAAACTATAGAATGATTGCGCTCCTAGATGTGGATGGGAAGTGCAATGCTAGCATCCTGCTGCAAGAGCTGACGGCTTGGGTCGAAATGCGCAAACTGATCCCTTATACGCAAACAGGGTTCCAAAAGGGCTCACATATTGAAGATAACCTGATCTGCATTTTCAACCTGATCGAAACAACATTGGCAAGAAAAGGCAGGGGCCTGTATCTTGCATACATCGATTTTTCAAACTGCCTTTGACAGTGTTTCCAGCCAGCGACTATGGATGAAATAAAAAAATTGGGGCATTGATAACACGCTCCTAACAGCACTGATTGCTTTATACTCGGACACCTGGGTCAAGATCAGAGTCACAACAGCCTGTTCTACCACTAAAAAAATACAAACTAATAAGGGCTTAAAGCAAGGATGCCTTTTGGCCCCAAAGCATTTTAATCTATACTTGACTGATCTGCCGGTACGGTTGGCTGAAGCACGAGCATTTCCCCCCAAATTAGCTGAAACCAAAATCCAATCACTCCAATATGTGGACGACACGATATTGCTTGACCAAACCCAGATTGGTTTACAGCGGCTGCTAACGGCACTATCTCTATACTGTAGAGAGAACAACTTAAAATTGAACACGGCAAAAACAAAGGCAATGATAATATCGCGACAAATAAAAAGGAAGGGTGCATGGAACATTGAAGGTAAACCCATCAAGATTGTGACCACCTATAAGTACTTAGGTGTGTGGATCGACCATAAAGGACGGCCCTCTGCTCACATCACTGCAATGCAAGGAACAGCTCAATCTTTGGAAGGCATTTTTTGTAGAGCAAGGAAAGCCATAAGTTCCCCTGATCTTACTCCCCTAAACCGATTAATGGGGGCAAAATTTTTCCCATCTGTAGCCCATGGTGCAATAGCCTTCAAAGACAAGATGACAACATAGCTGGATAGAGCACAGTCGGCCTGCTTTCGTAAAGTCTTCTTCCTGCCGACCGCTACCAATCATGCGAAAATCCGTAAAGAATTCAACCTTTCTTCCCAAAAATGGATCCTGAAAGCTAGATTTATAGCATATTGTCTAAATGCTAAACAAGCCAGGGAAAATACAGTAAAGAAACACATCTGGACAATGATAAACACCCGAGGGTCCACATGGTGTGGATATCTAGCCCACTGTGTTGAGGTATTGGAAGCAAAGGAAATATGGTCAGCCCCCTTACCTACACCAGCGGCCTCAAGACTTTTAACAAAACAGGCAAAGTTATTGTCTGCCGACTGCGATATGCAAACATTAAAAAACCTAAGTCATGGAAGCTGGGCCTCGACCCTCTATACTAGTGTGACTTTGCCATATTATCTGTCCTCCCCTTTAAAACCAATAATGAAGCGATAACTAATGAAATTGCGGTTCGGACTGATCCCACTGTTGGCATACAAATATGGGAAAGGGTATAAAGAGTCTGTAGCTACTAAGTGCCGAGCTTGCGGAGCAGTAGAGGAATCACTAATTCACATACTGTGCATCTGTGTGACACTGCGTCCGCTGAGAATATACTGGCTCCGCCCAATCTGGCGAATTTTAAATATACGAACATGTCAAGCCACCCTAGTCGAGTGCATGAAAGGTGAATCAGCACAGCTGGCGGCTCGTTTCTTGAAATATTTGATGGCAGTAAGGGCATTTGTGGACTCCGACCAACGCATAGAACTATAACTTATTAAGCTGGGTCATGTTATTTTCTCTTTTTAAGGTTTCATGTTTATAGTGACCTAAACGGTGTTTCCATCTTTTTAACCTTTGAACAATCGATTGAAACAATCCTGTCTTTTTACTTTTTATAATATTGAAACATATGCATTTTATATGGTATATTTATATGTGACCTCATTGCAATGATTTTAATTAATTGTGCAATAAAAATTATCTATCTATCTATCATGATTGTTTATGTGCAGTAAGTGACACCTTCCTGCACATAAACAATCATTCATGGTGTTTGAATGCAGCACACATAGAAAAAGCAAAAACGAGGAGAAATAAAAGTATTTCTCCTCGTTTCTCCTCGTAAATCTGGGGCAGCAATAAAAATAAATGAGTGTTGCGGTGGAACACCCACCGCAACACCCATTGCACGCCCCTTTCAAGCAGATACCTGCATGAAAGGGTACGATATTTACAAAGTAGCGTTAAGCTACAAAAAGTGGGTTAACGCCACTTTGTAAATATGGAGCAGGGCACTGCGCTACAGGAATGACGTTAAAAGTGGCATTCCTGTGGCACAATGCCCTTGTAAATATGCCCCTAATTCAGTAGGGATTTCTTTAACATGTGCTGATCACAAGTTATTACGGGCCTTGCCCTGCGGATGTACTTCTGTTATAGTTTTTAAGTATATTTCCCCATTGTGGTTTCCATTCAAATGTAGCCAGTACAATACAGGGCTTAATTCAATAATGTCAGAAGCGGGTTTGATACCTTCTTCCATATACAAGGTGACTAGCGGGGTGCCAGGCCCCACCTTTAATAAAGTTCTTAAAGACAATATTCAACTTTCTGCAATTCTATGGCCTTGGCATACCCCATAGTACAGCTCCATAGAGTGCTGCACCTACTACCTTCTGTATATACACATGTAATATTATACTGATGCAGCGGAAGAGGTGGGGGGTCTTATAATCATATGTATCCCACACCAACCTTTATAACATCAGTGGAAACGTAACTCTAATGACGGACCCATAAGTCATTATCATTCCTTACAACAATATCAAAGGTCCTCCGATGGATCTTTGGTAGAGCCTAAAGGGACTAATTAGAGAAAATTGGAGAGCTTTTCCCTCATGAGGACCTGTAATGAAGAAATAGCTATATTTCATAAACAGTAATTTATCAAAGGTAACTCAGAAATAATTCATAACTCATGAATAAAGACAGACACTATTCTTTCTATGTGTCTTTTCTTTGTTATTTCAGTTATATGAATGGTCAGACTCAAGTACAAAACATAAGTTTCTCTTACGTCTCGAAGTTACAGGTTAAATGCATCACAAATATTACAAGTCGAATGAATCAAAACTCATCAAGCAAATCAGGTAAAGTACAGAGGAGGGAGAGGGAGAGAAGGAAAACATCAGATATCACAATTGTGTTTAATCCCGGAAAGGGGAAACTAATGCACAGAGTGCAATTAGTTGGAAAAGCTATCTCCATGGCCAATTTCTCTAAACAGTCTTTGTCTAAGAGTTATACAACTTCCTAGAGAGGAAGAGAAAGAACTACAGTTTCAATTATACATAAACTTTGCAACTATTTCACTCTGACTTCCTTACGCACCTCACCTAGACAGGAAAGAACTATGCAGTTTTCTACATTCTAAGGAAGCAATTGTAATTTACAAGGACATAGGAAAGGAACACCTTAGCACATCCCCTAACAAATACATTTGCTGAGGCCTACATAATTTTAGCAAAGGAAAGAGGAGAGAGAAAAGATCATTTTCTAAGGCCTACATAGCTTTCACGAAAAATAAAAAGTTTTTCTCGTGTTTGCAGTTGTTTATTCCTGCAGTTCAGGAAACATAAAAACATTTCAATTAGACAGACAAAATAGTAATTTCTCTTTCATTTCTTTAATTAGTTTCATTATCTTGATGTTTAACTCCACTACTTGTATTTATTCTGACTCTCAAATATGTGGTTATTTTGCACATTTCTCTGTCGTGCTTCTGGAAATTGCATGTTTAGTATTTTTTGGTTTTTCACACGTTAGTAAATTTATTGAAACACACATGGGTGGATTTTCTCTGAGCAGATTTTATTTACTAAAATCGTGCTCCATCAATACTAAGAGACTGGCTATCAGTTTTGTGTTTAAGGTGCAGTATAGCATTAGTAGTTGGTCTGAACACAAGTGCAGCCTTTTCTATACAAGCATGCCAATCAAATTTACAATTAAAGCGTATGCCCACATAGTGGAATGTTGATACACACTGGAGTATTTGGCCTGTTGCTATGGGGAGCTTTCTCAGGGATGGCACTGCCTATATTGCTATTATCTTACTTTTGGCAGAATTAGTGAGCAGGTCTTTTCTCTTACAACATTTTCCGAAATCAGACAGCCACATGTGCATGGCATTTTGTGTCCGAGAGAGCACCACTGCATCATCTGAAGAGTTGTTTTCTTTTTATTGCACAGCTTCAGTACATCAAAGTGTAGTATTCTAGTAATGTTAAGTACGTGTCTTTATTACAGCAACTGCTGTTGTATGTTTTCTGGTGCCAGAATTCCATGGTGGAATGTTTTGACATAAGAGGGTTCGTTGGAATGTCGAGGGGAAGTGTTTCTGACAGTTGAGAGCTGCGTCTCAGGAGAAGAGGCTTGGGGTGATTACCATCGTGTTTCTAGCTAATAAAACCACACTTGACATACCATGCATGTGAAAATCGGCTTATTTTATGTGGCAACAAGTTATCCAGCTATCACCCCAAACATTGAGAACCCAAGGTGTGTCACTCTGGCCACGACGTGTGTTTGTGAAGAAAATCATTTGCCTGCAATCCTGAGTGTTGTTAGTCACACCTGAGGTGTGGCATAATTCCTATGATGCCGGTATGTTTTCCATGTCTTCGATAAATGCTGCCGCTTGGGGGAGTTGACTCGAGTGGAAAGGCTGTGCACAGTTTTCAAGCTCCACATCCCTTAGAAAATGCTTCTTAAACTTCGGCGTTTGTGGTGGGAGATTGGATGCGCATTAAGACATCGGGTTCAGTTAATAAAGGTGACCACAAGTTCTCTGATCCTATAGTCGCAGACAAAGTATGTGGTAATGCTGTGAGAGATATGGGACACAATTGGTGGAATAAGGCCAAAGTGGTCAAGGTCCTGAGGGCTCAAAGGAAAGGGGATTCAATGGAGATCAATTTAATTATCAGAATGACATTTTATCAGAAAAACAGGCTCTGCCAGGTGGAAGTCAGACTGGAGATTTAAACCCTCCATAGAATGGTGCTTTTCCTGGGACACCTGTGCAAAGAAGTGACAGGTCCTGCAATGTGCCGTTGACAGGGCCGGACTGGGAACCGAAATCGGTCCCGGCAAACTGCTCGGCCGGCCCCCCTGAGGGGGATTGGGGGGTGCAGCCGAGCTGTTTGCTAGGGCCGGTTTCGGACGATTTCGTTACAGGGGGCCGATATTGTCGGCCCTGGTAACAAAAACGGCCCTCCAGGGGCCCCAAACCGGCCCCCACCCTGGTAGCCCACCGGGGAAACACCCGTGGCCGGCTATGGCCAGTCCCGCCCTGGCCGTTGAGGTTCCGCTAGGCACTGAATGCATTGTGTGGAGTGGTTCAATGCAAAGTTTCTCCGTATTTTGTCCCATTGAATGTTTTCCTGTCATCTTGTTTTCACAGGCATGTACATTGTTTATCTTCATGTTAGAAAGCGGGTTATTAGTAGTGGCAAATGTGTATCAACCACTGGCAATAAGGCCACTAACACAGTCTAGGGCTCAGTACTGGTCTCAATAAATTATTCCCATGCTCATCCCTTGGTAGCTTGGCTGCGAGCAGGCAGGCTTAACTTAGGAGACAGGTATGTATAACATTTTGAAAGAGCAATTCAGTGAATAATTAAGACACACCACATAATAAAAATCCCACACCAATTTATAAAAATAGGAAATATTATATCTTTAAAATTACACCAAAACGACAAAAACCCAATGTAGGGAACCGGAGATATGATTTTGTAAATATTTAGCACTATATAGCACTTAGAAACCTAAACTGGTCGCACTTGACCGGGAAAAAGCCAAAGTTTCAGGCCGACCACAATGGAGCCCTGCTCGGATACCCCTCGCGGTAGGTCTCGGTTGAGATTTTACCTTCTGACTTAGAAACGTTTCTGGAGCTGTTCCTGCCAGGTTCCCTCAATGCTCTTGCCCAGTCAAGGTTCGGTGAGGGTTCGCAGGCTTGCTTTCCAGGGAGCTCACAGCAAAACTCTGGAAGTTGGACCTCCGGAGCTTTTCAGTGGGATGAACCAGCAGGGTAGGTCGGCTCACGGTTCAAGGTTGCCGGCTTGGCTCTTGCGGTTCATTCGGTCCCATTATGGAGCTTTTTTCCAAAGTTGCTCCAAACATCTCCAAACTTCTGGAACTTCTTCCTAAAATTCCTCTTGAGGTTCCAAATTGTCCAAAACACAATCAAAGGGTCTAGAATCTCCAAGATGGTCCCTGAAAGGTTGGGACCACAATTTCCACAATGCACCTGGACAAAACCCTTACAAATCCACTGGATGCATTCCAGGCAAGGGATTCTTGGTGGTGAGGGTCCAGGTGAGCTCTGTTAACCTGTAGCTTGCAGGGAGTCCACTCTTAATCCTCTTGAAGCAAGGTACATTGAAAGGGCTGTAGTTCCAGATAATGCAGCAGACACAGTCAGTCAGAATGCAGGGCCTGATGGTGCAAATCAAGTTTCCAGCTTAGCAAACTTTCTTCTTCTCTTAGTTTCAAGCAGCAGATCTGAGAGGCTCTGCACCTCTCACATATTTATTCAGTGTTCCCTGGGGTCAAGCAGGACAGCACTCCTGTCCAATGAGGTGCAGGGCAACACCCTGGAGCATGACTACTTCCTCCAAAGTGTGGCATAATCTTCTCCCAGAAAGCACTTTTTCTCCAAAATTCAGTATGGCTGAACTCTCAGCAGAGGAGCAAGAACCAACCTCCAGTATGGCTCATGTCCATAGCTCTCCTTCCCCTACCATCTGCAAATTCCTGCCTTAAGCCTGCCATCTGGGTGGGTCAGATGGGCTGGGGAGTAGATGGACCTGAGGTTCACTGCCTGGCCTATTCCCCCTTTGAAGCTCCATGCTTTTTGACCCCTCCTCCCTGCTCTGGCATTCCTGTGTAGCAGAGCTCTCTCTACCAGATAGCCTCTCACTGGGTGAGCCACTTATCACGTCATCAAAGCAGCCTGGCTAATCTTGTTAACTCTGACCAATCAGGGAAGAGCACAAGAAGGCTGAATTTTGGCTTACAGACAAGAAAGTTGTATAACTTATTTTCTGTATACTTTAGGATAAATTCAACATTGGCATATTGTTGGATTTATCAATACCATTACTGTAATTCCTAGCTATAGTTATGCATTCATAAACTATTACCATGTTATCCTATGGGGCTAGGCATCTACAATGGGGAAAATGCGCTAAGCAATTTCTCCCTCACCAGGGCATATAAAACATCTTGATAAGAGCCCTGCTTATAGTTACATGACCACCACCCGTGGGACACCTAGGGGAGACTTTAGGGGTCCTGAATATGGAAACATATTGTAGATCCTCACTCCACAGTGCTCCTAGCACCAAAGTCAATTTTGGGAGATGCTTTACTACATTGAGGAAAGTGAAATGTGCAATTTCTCCATCCCCGGGGTATATAAAACATATGTTATAAGGGCCCTCCTTAAAATGACATGACTCCCCAACCCTGGGACACCTAGGGGAGACCGTGGGGATATCTAAAATGTCAAAATATTATAGTTTATCATTTGATAAGGGCCCCTACCACCAGAGTCGAGTTTGGGAACAATTTCCATTCAAAAGCAGTGCTGCAACACAGGACTGCTTTTAAAATGACCTCAGGCTCTCAGCAGTGCACACATGTAAGTGCAGAAAAGGCTGCAGGCCTCTAAACTGCCAGGCTCTATTATGTACTAGGGACTTAAAGGTAGCTTTAATTAAGCCTGGTCGGTGAACTCCGCTCCGTTCACGAAGTTTGCAGAATTTTTCGCACACTGCGGAGTTTGCGGAGTTCCGAAAAACTCCGCTATTTGAACCATAGTGGAGTTTTTTCCTTGCTCGAAATCGCCAACTGACGCTAGACTGCTTCCCAGCAAGATTTCTCAGCGCGGGCGGTCGCGGATGGTCGCTACCGCTCGCATTAAGAAACCCGTTCGCGTTGAGGAAGCTGCCACTCGAGTAGAACTTCTACTCGAGCGACAGAAAGAAGAAGCCCCTCTTGCACTGCATGTAATGCCGTTGCCGTTCGCGCTGGACAAACACCCGGTGCTAAAAATTAGTGCAAAAGGTGCGAGGTAACACACTCCGCCGCTCACGAAACTCCGCGTAGCTTGGCAGAGTTTTTTTGTCACTTCGCCCAGGTCTAGCTTTAATCCCCCTGCCCTCTTATGTACTAGGGACTTTTAGGGTAGGTCATGCCAATTATAAGTGCACCCTAATATATGTGTGTATTTTCACTGTGTTTTCAACATAGCACTTGCCCTGGGCCTGGTTAAACAGAGCCCAGGAACAGTTAGAGTCAGTTACCACCAATGCCAGTCAGCCAAAAATGGGGTTGCAAGGGGATCCAGGATGACTTTGCAACACTTCAAAATTGTAATGTGATGCTTGGTCCTATTTTATTGAATGTTTTTCTGTTATCTTGTTTTGAGAGGCATGTATATTGTTTGCCATCATTTTTGTAAAATGTTTCTGTTTGGGCAAGTTGATATTCTGGCGCATATTGTATGGGTTGTGCATTTGTAGAAAACTTGAACAAAAAGACGAAAACTCAGTGTAGTATTCTAGTAATGTTAAGCATGTGTCTTCATTGCAGTGACTGCTGTGGGATGTTTTCATGTGCCAGAATTCCATGGTAGAATGTTTTGACGTAAGAGAGTTCGTTGGAATGACGAGGAAAAGTGGTTCTGACAGGTGGAGCTTCGTCTCAGGTGGAGCAGTTTGGGGTGATTTCCAACGTGTTTACTAGCCAATAAAACCACACTTGACATCCCCTGCGTGTGGAAATGAGCTTATTTTACAAAGTTATTTTTATCTAGATGTATTCCAACATCATTAGGAAAAAGACTAAACAAAAACACATCCTTGATATACACCTGAGGAAATAAAGAACGTATTGATACATTCCCCGGATGCCCCACATCGGACACAAGCATTGGTTTCCATATCTAGGCTTTCAGCTTCCAGATTGTGTGGTCTTTGCCATAGTTTAGATCTATAAGATCTATTAACTAGGTCAAATTTGGATTTCAGGTCAATAAAAGAAAAATACAGAAGCTGCACTTTCGTTACTTTGGTGGATTTAAAACAAATCATATGTGGTCACTGTACAGATAGCTTTGTGGATACCTGCCTGCTTATCCATAAGAATGTAATTTTTGTCAATCTAACTGCAGCCAATTAAGTAGCAAGCAGCCAAAGACCTTCCCCACACTATCTAAAGGGTTATTATTGGCCTGCAATTAGATGGATCCTTCTTTTGCAGGGGCACTAGAGTTGCAGAACGCCACAGTGTTGGGATGGAATTGGTCACCAGAAGTAAATTAAATATTAGTTTAAACTTATTCCTATAGGTAGGAATCGGCATGAAACATGTCAACTGGTACAAAATTTGGCCCCAGGGCTTTGTTTGCTTTCTGGCATAATATGGCTCTCTCTATCTCTGGGCAAAAGATTGTTAGAGTGCCAATTGCCCTCACAGCACTGATATTATCCTAATCAGTTATGGAATCACCTGTGAAACGTACTACAATATTACTTCCACCAAAAGTTTCATAAGGAGTGCTACCCATACCTCTGTGCTAATGTGATGTTCGTGCTACGTTTGCCCACCCACAGTTTGACTTAGAGAAGAGTGCCCAAAATCTTTTGAGACTTTCTCCGTAGCCACCAATCTATGCTCCTCCCAGATAGCGAACTAACTTCCACATTTCTTCTTTCTCCTTAGCTTCTTAAAATGTTCTTCTTAAAATGCCGCAAGATGTAGTGAGATTTGAGCATTAGATAACATTCTCTTTTTCTCCCTGCACTCTGCATCAAACTAGATAGAATTGTTATATACGACTTCCTTATGAGGGTGTGTTGTTGACCAAAATTGTGATAGTTCCCCATTATTTCATTAAACGCATTCAAAAATACATTATGCTCTCCATACTCATAGAGGTATATTGTTCTTTTAAATTGTCCAATAACAGCTGATCTTGTTTAAAATATATTTTCATTCTTCCATGTTATTGCTCTTCTATTATTATTATTGGTTGGGACAATGCCTGGAGTGTATATAGTGCTGTCTGTAATCTTAAAATATAACTTTACATTTGTTACCAAAGGATTGTGGTCACTTTCTAGACATTGTATAACCCTTATGTCCGAGACATATTTCCAAGATCCTATATCAATCAAAAATAGTTGACTAGGTTTGATCGTCTGCGGCTTTTAAAGGGTTGGGCAGCAAGGCTATCAGAGAAGGTGCATCCATTTAGGAAACACAGATGACAGTCAGTAACAAATTTACAGAGTTCTTTCTTCTCTTCAACTCATTAAAACTAGTTCTCCTTTTCTTTTTAAAAAAAAAAATATATTTTTTATTGAGCAGAGCAAAATAAACATAGCAGAAACAGATGTCTACAGGATATATAACTATTACTTTTCAATCAAAAAACCATATTCATTATATCTATGAAACCAACATGGATCAAATACTGGTACATAAAAAAGCGGCATATTACAACAGTGATCTGGGCGCCGCTTAAACTGTTTACAAATAAGCAAATTTTCCTTTTCAAAATACTAAAGTGCTACAGTGCTAAGGAACCCAGGGATAATCACACAAATTCTACCGACATAAGTGCAAAAATGCTAAGGTGCTATAGTGCCTTTCTAATGTGCAAAATCAGCCCCCCGAAAGTGCAACGTGCTAAACCATCAACGTGCTGAAGTGCAGAATCTATAGAATTTCTGTTCCCTCCATAGTTTCAAAATTCGCAAAATACTTCCAAACCGTATTAAATTTTCTTGTGGCGCCTACCCTCCTGGCATATGCTTCTTCAAACATTATAGTTCGTTTCATTTTGTTTATCCACTTTAGATAAGAGGGTGCATCTTCAGACCTCCAATTCTGGAGGATTAAAGAGCGAGCAACAAGAGGGCTAATCATAATAAAGGTCTCCTCTGCTTTTGTCAGATCAGCCCTTAGTCTAGAAATGCCGAAGAGTGCTACCTCGGTCTCTGGATCAAACCTCTTCTGGATTGCCTGGCTTATACTTAGGAAGATCTTAACCCAGAATGGCTCTAGTTTTGGACACGTGAAGAATATGTGAAGCCAATCCCCTTCCCCCTCTGCCTGGCATCAGAAGCATCTATTCTCTACATCCGGATATCTTTTACTAAGAGTTTTGGGAGTATAGTATGCCAACCACCTAGACAGAAAGGCCATCCTTTTAAAATTGGCAGCTCTTAGAGCCTTACTGCCTTGCTGGGATATTAACTGCCACTCCCGGCAAGACAATATACAGTTAGTTTCAGACGCAACTCTTTCTAAGAATCTCTCAACCAGGGGGGATTCATTAAGTTTCCTCAGCTGAGAATACCAGTTGCTCACTCCACTTAGTTTGGCTCGATATAAAACGCTCACCAGCTTTGTTGGGGCGCCACTTAGTATAAGATTATATTTATTTATAAAATTTACAATCTGTAGATACTCGAAAAAACCAAGCTTATTACGTTTGCCGTATCTATTTTGGACCTCTTGCCAAGTAATTATTTTATTATTCATGAACATGTGTCCCAGCTCTTCTAGGCCACAATCCTTCCAGTTTTTAAGATAACTAGAATGGATTTGCAGACGCAAACTTTTGCATTCCACTAACTTTAAATAGTGGAATCCTGAAGAGCTGGCTTGTTTAAAAAAAAAATTCTATCTAAAGGCATAATCCTGTAGCGTCTTGCATCTAGTCCTCTTCGGCAATTTAGCTATCTTTAAAAACACCGGCATTTGCGAACCAGATTCCTGTACCATTTTAACTAAGAAGAAGTTATCCAATAATCCATTTGGTTCCAGAAAACGCACTGTAAGATCTAAAATTGCTGCCTCGTAATAAGTTCGAATTTTTGGCAATGCTAACCCACCCTGATTGATTTATAGCTGCAGTGTTGCAAACTTGACCCTGGAAGCCTTTTTACTCCAGACAAATTCCCTAAACATTGACTCTAGCTCTTCAAAAAATTTAGTATTAATTTTCAAAGGTAGATTAATAAAAAGAAATATTAGTAGGGGAAGTATGGTCATTTTTATTAAGGCTACACAGCCTATTATGGTTAACGGTAAAAATGACCAATTGTCAAGCAATATTTTGATTTTATTCCGCATTGCTTGATAGTTTAAACTAAATAGCTGCTCATATTGATTAGAGACAAATATTCCCAGATAGCGTATCGGTTCGGCTTTCAAAGCCTGGGATTTGAGGTTTGAGGGGAGAAACTCACAGTCAGTGTTTAAAGTTAAGATCTCGGTTTTATTTTGATTTATTTTGTAGCCCCCAATCGATTCAAATTGGCTAAATTCTACTAAAACCCGGTCCAAATTCAGGCTCTCAGGACTTAGATATAAAACAATATCATCTGCGAACAGCTTTCATTTTGCCATACCTGGTATTGGAGCTCTAATTTCCAGGTTGTCACAAATTCTTGTGGCCAAGGGCTCGATAAAAAAGGTAAACAGTAAAGGGGACATTGGGCACCCTTGTCTGGTCCCACGATTGATATTTACTGTCCCTATTTGATTTGCATTTATCACCACCCGGGCCTGGGCACCCTGGTAGATGTTCCTCAACATTTCTATGACCTGGGCTGGGATACCAAATTTACCCAGTCCAAAGAAAAGTGCGTCCCAATTCACCAGGTCAAACGCCTTTTCAGCGTCCACCATCATAATGAGCGTTCAATTTCATTATTTTTAAAGAGGTCGAGAGCCTGAATTAAGAACCCGGTATTTGAGGACATTGACCTTCCAGCAACAAATCCGGACTGATCTCTATGAATCAGTTCCTGGGCTAGGGGAGTAAAACGTAGGGCCCAAACTTTCATTAGAATTTTATAGTCTGCGTTTAAAAGACTAATAGGTCTATAAGAATTAACATCTTTGTGGTTTTTGCCCTTCTTCACAAAGCTTATAATTATAGATTCTTTAAAACTTGAGGGGACACAGCCCCCTTCTTAATATTGTTAAACAGCTTCGTCAAGAAGGGGATTAGTTCCTTAGAGAATGTCTTATAAAATTCTATTGGCAGCCTGTCGCTTCCACAAGCTTTTGCCCCAGCAATAGATTTCAAGGCTGTTAAAATTTCTGCTTCTGATATGTCAAGTTGGATTAGATCTACGCGCAAATCAGACAGGCTGGGGAGATTCACCCTCTCAAAATATTCCTGCATTAAGTCCGCACTAACCTCATATTTAGTGGCATAGAGCTGTTGATAATGCTCCATGAAGACTTGAGCTATGCTTTCCTTGTCCATTATCGTGTCACTGGTCTTAGGATCTGTGATCTCAGAAATTAAAGCTGCTTCCTGTTTGGTCTTAGTTAACCCAGCTAGCAATTTCCCGACCATTTGACTGTCTTCATAGACACGTTGTTGAAAAGTCTTAGAGCTATTTATCTCTTCAATTTAAAAAAATTCCCTAAGTGCCTGTTTCGCCTTTTCGAGTTGACCCCCTATTTCCCCCTCCCCCTGTACCAAAATATTTCTCTGGCTCAAGGCACTGTCCACAGCCTGCTGAAGTTTGATTATTTTGGCACGTCGTTTTTTTGACTGAGCGGCAGAAAAAGCAATCATTTGTCCCTGCAAAGCTGCCTTAAACCCCCCCAAACTGAAAATAGTTCTGCCGTTCCTTCATTAATCCTAAAAAACTCCAAAATCCATTCTTTTATATTAGCTACTCATTGAGGATCTTGGAGGAGGAGACGATCCATCTGCCACCTGGATCTTGTCCTCCTTCCCTCCTCAATTTCCAGCTCTAATTTTACAAAGGAGTGATCAGAGAATGCATTAGCCCCTATTTCAATATCTATATATTTCAACAAACGAGATATAAGAAAAAAGTCAATACGAGAAGCCGTTTTAAATTGGCGAGAATAACATGTATATTTACTCTTTGTCTGATTAATTTGGCACCAGGGGTCTATCAGATGATATTCCTGTTTTATGGCTTCTAGGGCTTTTTTAGTTTTTGGTTTCAATTGTTTCTTGTTTTTATTAGAGGTGTCTTTCCTCAGGTCTTGAATAAAATTAAAATCCCCTCCTAAAATGGTCAGCCCTGGTGTCCCCCTAAGTAGTTCGCTGATTTTTACTAGTGCAGAGGGATCATCTACTACTGGACCGTAATAGTTAACAAAATTTAATACCTTCCCATTTAGTTTTACCTCGACCCATATCCATCTTCCAAGGGGATCTCTCCGGACTTGACCAAATTCCCAAGGCAAACCTCTACAAAAGTAAATAGCTTTACCTCTTTTGGCCAACCCTGCTGATGCAAAAAAAAGCATGGGAAAATACTCTAGGAAGAAAGAGTTTTGGGGAATTGGTTTTTAAATGGGTTTCTTGAAGAAATAAAACTTGCGGCGCGAAAGAAGCCAACCACCTTATAAGCCCTCCATATTTTTGTTTGTTTAGCATTCCGTTCACATTAAGCGAGATGATACAGCACTTACTAATCATTTCTAAAATATTTCATACTACAACAAAAAAATCTCAAATTCCTGCTTTCCTTGCTCCATTTGCTACTGCTCTTTTTACTGCTATACCCTTCCCAAAGCCCACCCCCCCACCCAGCAAATGCCAACCCCATCCCGTGAATTTGTGCTAAACCCTGCTAACCACATCTCACCCCCCCTTCTACACTATGGGGTGCCCTGGACCTGCACCCTGGATGACCCGCCCCCCCGCCCAGCAATGGAGACCCTGAACAACCAATTAACCGCTGATTCATTTTGTAGAGGAAATCTCTTTCAATAAATCCTGGGCTTCTTCTGTGCTAGAGAACATATGAAATTTCCCTCTCACTAGAACTCTGAGCTTAGATTGCTGAGCAATAGATGCCTGTGCACCTTGGGCTTTAAAGAGATATAGAAGTTTCACAAACTCTTTATGTCTGCGTGCAGCTACCACAGACATGTCCGCAAAGATCCGACATTTAGACCCCTCGTTAATTGAGAACTGTCTCTGCTGAATTGCCTTCTCGAGAATGTGGAGGATGGCTACGGTGAATCCCGCCCGCACGTAGCTACAGGTGACCACTGCCCCCGCCCTACCGTAATGATTGACGGCTGACCTGCGAGGCGAGAGCAACGCGCGGGAGCGGCTCGCTTTTGGAGCTCCGTGGGGATCGGCTCTGTGCTGCGCTGCGCACTGTGCTCCAGAGAGGAGGCTTGGGGAGGCTCTCTCGGGCTTGCTGGCCCCTGCTGAGCTGCATGGAGGAGCCGGAGGTTTGTGGCCGCTGCGGCTGATGCAGCTGCTGCGTTCATCTCTTCTACCTGCAGCCTCGACCTCCCAAGTAGTGGGATTGAAGGAGGAAGGCAGGTCTACTCGCACGACGGAGGCTGCTGGAGATACCAGGAGTCCTGGACTGCCAAAAAGCGAACGAGGCAACAAGTAAGCAGGGGAATTTGCAAAAAAGAACTGAAAGCACATTTGAAATCCCTGGCTTGATTTGGCAGCACAGATAGGGGACAAGAACTGTATCCCCCAAGCCGAATCCTGGCACAACACAATTAATAGAACCAATGAGAGCCAGCTGGAAGCCAGCAGGGAGCGTTAGCACCCAGCATTTGATTTCGAACTTCAACAGTTAATAGTTTTCTTCTCTCAGTGGGGCACTGCAGCTTTTAGCCTCCTGCTGCTTTTAGCCTCCTACGCAAAAATGTTGGAGAACGAGAGGTGAGCCTGCAATCAACAGTGAAAGTCAAATTAGCTAGCTGAAAGGACATGGGGAAGCCTGTGTAATTATCATAATTGTCATATTTAAAGGGGGGTTTAGGATAGCAGAAGCAACAATAAGCAGCAGAGACAGCAGCTTCCCCTCCCCAAGGTCCAGGCTTGTGGCAAGTTAAGCGAGATTTGTGCTCACTAATTCGACTCTGCATACCCGGCATACAGGTCCAAGGAGGCAAGGAAAGATGGGAAAACATCTTAAACAGACAAATGTGATTGCTAAAGTCGACCCTGCAGCGGGGCTTAAAGCCAAAACACGCTTAGCTCAGGCAAAGGCGGCGTCAACAGCGGCCAGAGCAGGGAACACGTTAACTCGGCCGGGCATGAATTCTAGCTTTGAGAGCTCTGAAGAAGAGCCGCCTGAGCCTGTGCCCCTGATAGGCGATGGTGATCCTACTGCTCCGAAACAAATAGGTGGTTGCACTGGTGGCGATAAGGAGCCGCCAATTGCAACAAATAAAGGCGAGATAAAAAGCCCTAAAGATTTTCCATTATTTTATTAAAAAAACATCGCAGTCAGCCTCAGCCAAGACCATGGTAGATCTGCGGCATTCAAACATGATGCCAGGAGGAGCATCAGAAGAAGTACCTTTCAGCCCCACGCAGACCCGGATTACTTCTCCCTCGGCCCTGGCATCTTCTGCAGTCACCCTAACCTGTCAAAAAAACGGCCAGCTAATGTACTCCCAGTGGAGTTCACCAACATCATCATCTCAGAGCCCAGCTCCTGATGGGCCTCCCTCCGAAGACATTTTAGAACAGCAGATGGAGGCCCAGGTACAGCTTCAGGCATCGCCTCAGATGCATAGTAAGGGTGGCTCGGAACCGACAAGTCAGCCGGCAAGCAATCCGAAAGATGATGGAGAATCTCAACAGGACAAGTCCAAGTCCGGGTCTCTAACCGAAGGAGCTTATACGCAACAGATCGAAAATAAAGACTATGTTGAATCTTATACTGAAAGAGATAAGGGAAATGAAGAAATCTGAAGAGAACGAGATAGCTGCCCTACCACAGCGACTAGGGAAAATTGAAGAAGCGTTGGCTGGCTTCCCGGAAAGAATGCAAGAAGCAGAATCCAGGATTGCCTCGCTAGAGGATCAAGTGAACTCTATGCTTCAGAAAGTAAACGAGGCCGCAAAGCAGAAAATAGTTTTTGAGAACAAACTCGAGGAATTGGAGAACCACTCTCTCAGATCGAATGTTCGATTTGTTGGGGTACCTGAGGGAAGTGAAGGAGCGAACACTCTTCAATGGGTTGAATCATTTATCAAACAAAACGTTTTACCCGAATTTACTGGAGATCTAACGATAACAAGGGCACATCGTGTCCCCTCCCATCCCTTACCCAATCCCAAGTTTCCACGTACTATCTTGGCAAATTTTGCAAACTAGTTCCCCTTTTCAAAACATGAGCTTGGATACCCCAACTTGCTTCCTCCTCTATAGTAACCTCTTTCCAAATTCCTGAGGGCAGTGTGGTATTAGAATCACCACAAGTAATCAGTATATATTGGTTCGATGGATTTGTAGTTTATTTTATTTCATTTACCAGCTCATCTAAAATTCTTAAATAACCTATTCTGTCTGAACTGTGGTCAGTTGAAATATAAACATTCACAATTTAAACAATATGTTTGGATTTTTTTTTAATTGATAATCTAACGTAAAATGTTTGTGGATGGGTTTAAGACAGTTAGCTGTTGTACTTGGCAATCAAATTTTATAGCAACCCATGTTGGCAAACCTGCCATAGGCCTCCCTTTTTGGGGATTAACTGGGGCTAAATCTGCATCTCTTTTCTCATCAACCCACATATGCTGAAAGCCCCATATATCCTGTGATGTAACACAAGTTAGCCAATCAGGTTCATCACATTTTGGGATTAAGTCAGCAATATTCCAAGAAAGAATTGCTGTTTGATCTTAGGACTCTGTGCATTTTACCACTGCTAACCAGTGCTAACATTCTTGTGCTCACTCCCTCAAACATTGTAAAATTGGCTTGCACCTAATTTTGCATATTTAGTTTAATTATAAGTCCCTAGTAAAGTGGTATTCCATATACACAGGCCTGGTAAATAAAATGCTGCTAGTGCGCTTGCAGCACTTTTTGTGCCACCCACTTAAGTAGCCCTTAAACAAGTCTCAGGCCTGCCTTTGCAGCCTGTGTGCAGTTTTAAACTGCCAATTTTACCTAGTAAAATAAACCCCTTGCCAGGCCTAAAATTCACTTTATAATACAAATAATACACCCCTATGGTAGGCCATGAACAGCCCATAGGGCAGAGTATAGTGCATTTGAAAAGCTGGAGATATATTTTTAAGTTTTACATGTCCTGTTAGTGAAAAACTCCCAAATTAGTTTTTTACTACTATGAGACCTACCTCTCAATAGGATAACATTGGGTCACTTTATTACATTTAATAAACAATAACTTTTGTTTGGGAGCAAGTACAAATATCATGTTTAGTGTCTAAGAAAATGTAATTTAAAACCCTCTTTAATGGTATAGTCAGATTTTAAGTCACAATTATGAAAATGCCATTTTTAGAAAGTTGCCTTTTCATGTCCTAACCATTTGCTGACTTCAGCCTTTTTCCTGGGTTACATTACTTGGTGCAGATGGCAGGTGTATTCCTCCCAGACATTCACACAAAAGGGGTTCTGAGTGTTGGCAGGATGTGGGGCAGAGTTGTGCACAGCCCCACTTACATTTCACTGATATTGCCTCAGCCCACACACAAACAACTTCACCATCAGTTTCTTCCACTTCAAAGCTGCCACCAGGTATAAAATTAGGACCCTCAGACCCACTCTTCAGTTTACTTCTGGATCTACAGAGGACTCACAGAGGACTGTCCAGCTGCCTGTGGCCTGTTGTGTACTTCAGAGCCTGTCCAGCTGTTTGAGGCCTGATTTTCTGCTTGAACACAGGACCACTAGAGTGACTCCAAGGGCTAGTTGACTGGCCTCCTGATCAGAACCTCAGGGATAGAAAAGGCTCCATCCATCTTGAACCCTCACCTTGACCAAGATTGAGTGAGCCCTGACCCTCCAAGTGGTGCCCCTTCAGCCCTCGACCCTTGAAAGGGGTGGTAAAAGTGCCCGGAGAGCCCAAATCCAAAACTTGGGACCTTCCAGTCAAGATTGCTCTGAGACCCGAGAGGAGACTGGGACCTACCACCTCGCCAATCTGCCCAAGGTGCATCGCCGGTCTGCCTGACTTTGCAAAAGCTCCCACTGCATTCTTCTCCGCAGCAGCAAATGCTGTTCAGGGTCTCCTCGCAGAGCGAGTAACCAGCCTAGTGGAGCCCTCATTGGCTATTGCCTGCAGCTTCTTCCGCTGGAGATTTTAAACTTCCAAAAAAGAGACTAAGTCCAAACGTAGAAATCTTCATCCCAACTTCTTCCAATGGCTCCCTGACGACAGCACCTCTTCCTCTGACACCTCCAGCTGCCTTCTCCTTCTGAACTTGACCTTCTCAGGCATTTTTCTACAAAAGGTTTTCTATGTCCGAAGTGGCGACCAGGCCCAAACTACTTTGTGTATCTGAACCGTGTTCCATCTCGGTCAGCATCATTTCAACTTTGCTCTAGTCTCACGTGACTGGATGTCCGCGGTTGGCACTTTGATCTTTTATGGGCTATTTTTCACTTTACCCTGTACAAATTCATAACTCTGGTTCTACTGATTGGATTTTTGCTGTTTTCGTGACAAAAATGTATTACATTTTACTCTATTTTTCTAAATTAGTGTAGAATTTTCCACATGTTGTGTTTTGACTTTATTACTGTTTAAGTGCCGCATAAAAGCTTTACACATTGCCTCTATGCTAAGCCTGACAGCATTTGTGCTAAGTTTTCACAGGGTTCAGTACAGTGACTTTTTGTGGTTCACCCTGATAAGGACTGTGGCTGTTCCTTGAGAAGGTTTCAGATCCCCTCAAATAACAACATAATTTCTCCCAAAATTAAATAAAATAAATTAAATTAAGTTTATGGTTAGAATGATGATAGTTTAAAGTATTTTACATTTAATTTTATTTAAGTTTACTGTTAGAAATATAGTTGCATTGAACTTACTTATTTAATGTACAGTACTTAAATTCAAATTAATTTAATTACTTATTTTAATGTAGGGGCATACCTATGGATATATTTAGGGTTAAGGGAAGGAAACTAAATAATTGTAATATATTTAATGTACTGAACTGTAATTAATGGTAAATAGTTTGAGGTTGGGGCTAGCTTTGGTGTTAGGTGAAGGATAATTATTTCCCATTTACTTTAGTTCATTATTTAACAAAATATAATTTTAAATTAATTCAATACAATTCAAATTAGGGCTACTGTTACCATTAAAGTTTGTTTCAGGTTGCTTATTTCATTTAATTACATTTAGTAAAATTTAGTGCATATGGTAGTGTTAAGTTTAATGTGTTAAAGTTGATGTATATGTAGGGTCGAGGGAGTAAGCATGAAAGTTACTCCACAAATAAATACTGAAACCGTTTGGTAAACAAAACTACTACAAATTGTACTTCATTCAGGTGCAGAAAAAAAAAGTGCAAATCAGGGTAATTCCACTGATCTTGAATCCTAATTACTTCTGGGGGCAGATCTAGTAACTTTTGGTATGACGCAACACAGCAACCAAAGTTGCTGTGCTGCTTTGTGTCGAAGAGAGAGAGGAAAGAAACACTGCCAGAAAGTGCCATATCTACTGAGATGTTTCACTGTTTTCCCTCCCCTTGCGCTGGTGCATTTTTGGCTGCACTGCTCTAACTCACACACAGAGGCACACACACACATCTTTGCACCAAAGTGCAAACGTTTGTGCCATCTGTCAAGCATAGATTTTGTAGTGGAGGGGTTACATTTCCAATGCAAAAACACCGCTTTAACACATTTCCGACTTTATAGCGTGCTGCACACTGCAGCACATATGCAAAGTAGGAAAAATGTGGCAAGTGTAAAAAATTGTCCACCGTTATGCCTGCCTTGAGGAAGTATACATTTTTGGCACAAATCCCAGTTTATCAATGTTAGTAGATACAGATTTGCATCAAAACCCATTGATGGTTACATGGGAACGCCTATGTACCACACATGGAACGCCACCTTAAAGCAAAGTAGAGCATATCGCTACTTTGTGTTATTTTAGGCAACTTTCCAATGCAATCAGGATTTGCGTCGGAAAGAAAAACACAATTTAACACTTTGCAATAGTTTTGCATCACTTTTGTGAAGGAAACCCAGTGCAAAGAGTTATTAAATTTGGACCCTGATTTACAGATCAGAAATAAAGGTGGGGATTTGTGTATTTCTTACCCGGTCTCAAGCTAACACTGTGGCATTGCATCATTGCTTCCACATAACAAGCACATCAAGTCAACTGGTTTCATATTGATTGCAATAGTTTAAAATATTTTGAGCATGTTCCACAGGTGAAACCTTTTTTTAAAGAAAGATAGCAAACCGTCTTTTGCAGATTCACAGCAATGTACTCACATAGGACATACTCTTCTCTGTGAAATTAAATATTTTCACATTCTAAATCCCTGGAGTGAAAACATTTAATAAAAATGCCCATCAATTTCTTAATCTAAAAATGCACATTACATGTGCTGACAACTAGGGCAATTAGAGGATACGCATGCTGTATGCATTTTAAGCTCCATTTGCTACCTAATAGCTATGATCTGCTCGTTTTAACATTTAATGCTTTGCCATCTGTCTTGCTGGCAGCCTACACTCGACCTATCCATCAGATAACTAATAAACTCCTTTCACACAATCCAGACTCGAGCAGAACAAACCCATCAGAAACAGAAAGAACAACTGCTGCACAAAGCCACTTGAATTATGAGATGTTCTAGGGATGACAGTCACATACAAGTTAACCCTTTCATTGCTCGTTCAGATCATGCCCCGTGTAATTTAGACACAATGAAGAAAATCAAAAGGCCACTTTGCATCCACATTTGTGCGACAAAACAGTGGGCTACATGTAATTCAGCAGAGCCTGCAGAGATTCATGCTGTGTAACAAGACTTTTGACTCTAGATCACTTGCGGCTCATGCAGGTAAGCGCGGTGAGGTGGTAGGGCGGGGCAGGGGCATGGCGGGGTTGGGGGTTTAAGTGACAAACAACGGAATAGGGGAAATTAAATAAATAAATAAGACACAACTTGGGCTCGCCGCATCACTGTGGTTTATTTAAAAAAAAAATTATTTTCCCTATTCTGTCATTTGTCACTTACACCCACACCCCCGTACTGCCTACAGCCTCATCGCGCTTACCTGCACCAGCCACCACTGCTCTAGATAGGGTTGAATACTGACCTAAGCATGTGATATGGTTGTGACTAATTTGCTTGGATGTTATTGGTTTGTCTCAGCTCAGCTTGTGGTGCTATGCTACAATTCCCTGTGAATTAGTACAGTGCTTACTCCTTATGCACAACACAATTTCCAGCAATTTGACGCATCCTGAAAAAAGTAATGCAGTATAACTCAATCCTGCGGCTAGTTAGTTCCAGCGGCAGCAAAGCTCGTATCTTCCTCCCCTCAAGATCTGAGCTGCCTCCTTAGCACGCTCATTGGATGAACAAGAACTTTCTAAACATCTTCAAGGCAGTGGCGGCTGGTGAACTTTTAAAGTGGGGAGGCACAAATTCAAGCACCACAGTACAGGACCCCTTTTCAGGATCATTCCAGCAGTATGCAAGAGAGATTCCCCCAGAGAAATTTGGAAGATGGGGAAAAGTCAAAATAAAATGGGTAAAAGAACACAATTTTTGTTGGCGGGAAAAGTGTGAGAATGGCAGATGGATATAGAAGAGGGCGGCAGCATGCCACAGTAAAAAGAGAGAGTGTGTGCTCAAATTAAGCTAGGGGCATATTATCAAGGGCTGGCGATATAATTATCGCCGCTTTAGCGTCCGTTTTCGGGCGAAAAGCGGCGATAATTATATCGCAATATCATCAAGGACACGCTAGCGCGTGTTTCCTTGATGTAGAGCCCGTTTTTCACAGCCTCGCCTTGCATCGCTAATGAGATGCAAAGAAGGCGTGGCTGTGAAAACAACACAAGTTAATATCGCGAAGGCAGCTTCGCGATATTAACAAGGAGGTGCAGCGATAAAAGAAATCGCGCTACCTCAGCTTTAACTCAGGAATTTAACGTCTGTTAAATTCCTGACTTAAGCATACTTTTCATGGGAGATGGATTCTGCTGATACGACCACAGGGTCGTATCAGCAAGGTTATCGCCGTTTTCCATGGAACATCGCTGGAAAACCAGCGATGTTCCATGGAACACAAGCTATTGCAGGAATAATTATCGCCATTGCGCTATGCGTTGTTAATACAGCGCTAGCATGGCGATAATTATCTGCGGTAGCCGGCGATAACTATTCTCACGCTGTGAACGGCCAGCGATAATTATCGCTGGCCGTTGATAATATGCCCCGTAGAAAGTGTAAAAGCTGAGTGAGAGGCATAAAATGTGTGAAGAAAGGTAGAGAGGGAAGAAATAACACAGTATGAAAAAGCTAAAAGCATCATAGTGAAGAAAAACAATAACCACAGAGTAAAACGCAAAGACTGAAAGAAATAGATAGGAGCGACACTGAGATGAAGACAAAAAGTGAAAACGAGATAGGTGAGTGGAGAGATATGTAAGAGAAGACAGAGTGGAAAAAGAAGCAGGAGAGAGTGACAAAAGAAATGATATCCAGGAGGAGTTATGGAAGGAAGCACGGAGCATGACACTGTCATAAGAGAGCAGTGAGCAGTAGAGCAAATACCGAGTTTACCAGCTTCCTAAGTCCACCCAACCTGACTCCACTTATGGAATATCATCAAATTCAAGAGTGCCGTGCACGTGTTTGAACGGTTAAGAACAAACAGACCAGGAATATACCACTGAAGGTAAAATATTGCTAAGATAGCTAGTCCTGAACTCTGACATGCTGACTGAGGGATGAAATTGAACCGGACTTAATCTGCCAAGTAACCTAACAGGCTGAGTGGAATGTATACGTCACAGAGAGAACACACAAAAGCTGTGTACTCATGGGCTGAGGTGAAGGAAATCTACAAGAGGTTTTACGGAGGAGCAAGGAATTAGAAAGAAAATTATAGTTTAAATGTATTTCGATAGTGTATCCCTCACGCTCAGTCTGACTTCATACTGCAACAGCCCATACACGAAAGGCTCTTCTGTGGTTTGTGAAACCTTTAACTGGTGCTATATCGAAAGGAACCCCACCAATTCCTTAACTGGGCCTCACCATAGATTGCAGATTTCAACATTCCCGTATTCCCCACTTTTTCTACATGCCGAAACTCTCCAAAACGATGAGACACGGTTGGGGTGAAGTTCTCAAAACTTCATCTTCTTAACCCCTAGCAAGTATACCTGAGTATGGGTTTTTCCGTTTTCTTCCCAGTTATAATTATCTAATGGTGTAGTTTCCTAAGTCTCCCTTTTTTATTTGATGTATGTTTGCTGTGTGCACAGTTTATAGATAAGACAGGAAAGAAGGCAGACCTCACTCCAAGAGAACCAGTCCCACCAGTAGCAGTCCGAAATCTGTTGTAAACAGTAATGCTTCTGCAGCAGCAAGTTTGCTTTTCTCACTGAGCTACTTTTATGAAAAGCACTATTTATTTACAGTGCCATCAACTCTCTGGGGAGCAGATTGGACATCGCAGCCTGTTGTAATTTGCTTCTTACTGTTGGCAACTCCGGCGCCCATCCTTGCCAACCCCTGGGCCCAGTACCGCCCAACTAACAGACTTTCATATTGCAGAGACACACATTTACACACATGCTCATGCATACGAACATGCGTACACACACAGTCCTATCCACGCATACAAAGACATTCACACAGACATTCACATACACTCCCAGCACACAGACAAACTCACACTCATAAAATTGTAGGCTGAGAAACACAAAACTTACCTCCTCAACTTTGACACAATCGTTCATTTTTTTGTATACCGGGCAGGCGCACACTCAGGGACGGCTCCTCCGCTAAGGCAGAGGAGTGTCGCCCCACTGCTCTGCAGCAGGAAACATAGGGGGATATTCTGAAGAACGTGTGATAATCATCGCCAAATTAGCTTAACGCAACATCTCACATCGCAGTCTATCGCAGGAAAATAACGCTGTGTTAACGTTGTATTCTCAACACGGCTGTACCATGCGATAGTCTCACGATAACGCGACAAATGACCGCGTTAAAATCAACGCGATGCCGAAAATATGCGAAACGCGAAAAAAGTGGCGATGTCCCAAATCGCGATACAAAAATCAGCGATAACCAGCGACAGGCCTGCAATTCCCACGCATCATGCGGGAAAATGCACTATAAAAGCACCGAAAAACACAAACAAAACAAATTTAACAGCGTAGCACCATGGAGGAAGCCGGAGCAAGTACAGAGGACGACCAGACCCCCACAAGCCCCCATGAAGACCAGCCTGGGACCTCAGGGTCACGGAAGGGCAAGGAGAAGAAGACGAGGTTCAGTCCGCAGGAAAACAGGATCATCATCACGGAGGTGATAGAACACAACCAACAACTGTTCGTCACCCCCAACGTGTCATTGGCAAATAAAAATGCAATATGGCAGTCCATCCTGGACAAGGTGAATGCAGTAAGAGTGAGGAGGAGGACAATTGGAGAGGTCAAGAGGCGCTGGAATGATGCGAAGCGCAAAACCAAGAAGAAACTCGCTGACAACCATCAGGCAGCAATGCAGACTGGAGGTGGCAGTCCAGCGGAACACCAGGAGCTGGATGAGATGGAGGAAATGGTGGCCACAGTCATCAGTGGAGAGACGGTGGCAGGAGTTGGGGGTCCTGACACTGCTCGACATGACCTGACACAACAGCACCAGGGTGAGTACCGACCAGGGACTGAGGGGACGGGGGGAGATGGGCACAATGGCACACATGCACAATTAAGTAGAGCACACTGCACACCCACAATGACTCTGGAGCATGTCCCTGATCCCCTAGGCACACTGCAGCACACATACAAACACCAAGTAGGACCCCGTCCACTATGGGTACAAAGGGGTCCCTCCCCACACAGCACCAATTTCACATCCAACCCATGCACACGTGGCAAAACCAGCAAAGCTGCGTGTCTGTGAGCCACACTGACAATGCAAGTGACACTGCATGACGAATAGCATGGCTGCAGTACAATTATCATGACATGGTGCATGCCACGACACTGAGGTGGCTGAGTGTGGAACACATCCGGAAAGGAGCAGGTCACACTCTGACACATCCACGTGCACAAACAACCCCTGACGTCAACAACCCATCTGCGGATAAACCATGCCCAAGAGTCCAAAATACGAACAAGAGCCAAAAGTAGCCAAGTCTGCAACATCTCAGCACTGTAGAAGCACAGAAGTCAAAGGCAAAACGCCTCAAAGGGATAAGGGGCAGCAAAATCGCAGGGGCGACTCTCCCACAATGCAGCACACACACATAGCAAACACAGCACATCAACATTGACGACAATGTGGTACAAAGTGCAACACTTTCACTACAGAACAGAGGACACAACTGGTCCCGCTTGTGCGTAGAAACTGGCCAATCATATCTGGCATAGCAGGAAACTGTGAGATGATATGTACGTGTATAACCTCACATCCGTCATGTAGTTCAAATGTCCACTGTCCCGCATCAAATAGTCAGATCCTCCCAAACAGTCACAATGTACATTGTCATGCAGTCTGTATGTAAACTTGAACAATGCTTCAACATACATGTGAACACAATGTCAAAATGCATCTCCCCTTCACAATGCAGAGGGACAATCAACACCTCCTGCAGAGCAGACCAGACAACACATCAGTGATGATGAAGAGGACCTCCACACCTTCGACACCGACGCCCTACAACAGCTCATGGACAGCTACGGCAAGCCACCTCCAGGGGCAGGGCAGCCCAGCTGCATCCAGGAGACCCCACCCCCTGCACAGACCACACAGCAGGAAGCCCCCACCACCACGGCTGGCTCCCAGCACCTCACCGAAGAACACATCACATTCCAAGGCCATGTGTTAGACTGCCAGAAGGAGGTGGCTGAACAGGTGCGGGTGGGGTTCGACCTCATGGCAGCCAAACTAGATGACATACGTGGGTGTCTAAGTCCCTTCAGGGACCACTTACACTCCCTAACGGACACCCACAGTTCACTCCATGATGTCCAACAATCCATGCCCAACATCGCTGGAGTCATGACTCTGAGAGGAGAACAACTGTCTAGTCAGAGTGGCCTCAGCGATGTCAGCCGAGAGTTGGCACAGATGCTGAGGATAATGGAGAACATGGAGCGGATGCATGCGGAAAGAATGGCTGCCACGGATGCACACCAGCGAAAAGTTGTTGGGATCTTCTATGCCCTGCAGATCCTCATCATCGCATTGCTGCCACTAAGGTAGTCGCTGATGAATGCTGCTGGTACTGCTACACACACATCTCCGGCCCCTGATGTGTCAGTGGCACACATTGCTGCAGCCATACCACCTGCGGCCCCTGATGTGTCAGTGGCACACAGTGCTGCAGTCATACCACCTGCGGCCCCTGATGTGTCAGTGGCACACAGTGCTGCAGACCAAACACCAGCACCCACATGTCAGCCAGATGACATAGAGGACAAAGATGCGGGTGATTCCACCTTTGAATTGAGAAGGAGCCAGTAGCATTCATCTCCGCTATATGCCCTGTTTCAGCTTGGTTCTGCCCTCTGCATCATGCCTGTAACAACACCTCCCACTGTCCCCCGAAACACTCTGCGACACTCACCTTGGACCTCGACATGGACTGCCATATTTTGTTAGCTTACCAATGACACAGCAATCAGACTGCAGACTGTACTCTTCCGCTTCCGATGTACTTGTCAATCCCTAAATGACTCTGGCTGGCCCTCCACTGGGCTACAATGTAATGTGGGGTTTGCATGGCCATGTACTGCTCCAGCTCCGACACTCCACCGAATGTGAATAAAACATTCCAAAATCACACAGATGTGTCATGTCCATGATCGATCAAGTATGAAAGTATGGATGAATGTAGGGACATTGATTGCACAAAAAGGTACACCTTGGGAAATGAAAGCAATGCGCATGTTTGACCGTGACCCACATGCCCAATGAGATGACTGGGAAGGTGTGCACTAGCTGTGGCCTCATTGCTCTGAAACAGCAATTGCGCAATTTTACAACTTTGACCCACACAATGTGTGAAATAGGGCTGTGTATGAAATGTCAAAGTCGTTGGCAGGCCTAAAGTAGTGTCCCCCATCACATTTGACAACAGAACATCTCTCCGCATACCTACATGTGTGTACTCTCCCTCCAGCAGTATGTCAGATTGAGGAACGTTGCCAAGCGCCGCTGTCCACTCACCTTGCACAGGTGTGTGTCAACCCGCGTTGTGGGCCGCTCATGTATTCGGAGTCCAGGCGAATGCAGCCATGTCGACTGTTGTCGTGGGATATGTGACCAGTTCTCCAAGATGCAACAAGGTGTTGGGACCTGTGCAATGAGTTACAAAATGTTGTGGCTCCAGGTACGTAGTTACTCGTCCATGAAAACGATTGCAGCTTCGTAGGCTATCATTTCCAACATGAACTCGTTGTCGTCTTCAGCGAACAGGACGGCGAGCCAATCCATTAGCAGGTCCGGACAGGAGTGCTGCATCCACCCCCTTTCACCAATATGCATTACAGCCCAATAGGGGAGCGGTTCAATGTGGTCACTGCACACGAGGAGTTGTGCAATCTCCTATGTCCGGCTGCCAGCATGTATGCCAAGTATCACGGCATCCCATAAACGGGTATCACGGTGACACTCCTGGTCGTGGGCCAACAGGGGGCGCACACACATGTCAAGATCCAGTTCAGCTACCATCCTGTTGGATAGGCAGACATCCATGGACCACTGGAATATGCACGATCGACAATGCAACACAGGCTGAACGCAGGTGACATTGGCAGGGCGGAAGCTTAGCCGGTAACTGATCCGCAGCACTCCTAATGGCAGTGCCCCCAGTAAATGCAGCATACGTGCACGGTATAGTTCCACGTGACAGGGGTTGTGCATGTGGCCGGGATGTTCTGCCATTGCGTTGGTGGCTCTCGTAGAACCGGCACTCTTCTGACCTGCGGCAGTTATGTGGATGATATGCCACAGCTCGGAGCAATGAGTCGTATGAGTGTGCAAAGTTTGGACGTATGGGTTGTCCTGTACATAAGTGTCAAGGGCATTCCATGCAGGAGTACCTCGAGCAAGGACTTCTGTGTGTGGGGTGTGGATACATTGGGCTATCATTGGCGCTGTGCGTAGTGTGGGAGTCGTCATCATCTGCTATGGTATCTCTCGCAGGGGGTGCCTGCCGCATGCAAAACCAAGGTCGGAGGTGCAGATGTCCTTCCGCCTTCTGTATTGAGACAAAGGAGCTTTCATCCCTAATGTTAGTCTGACTACTGCTTGCATTCTGGAAATGTGATGTGGCTTTGGCGCTGCAATTGAGGCTAGGCCTTAGGCTTATGGTGCACCAATAGCGATACACACACACCAGTTGGCATGTATGAGCCAAGTCCCCGAGCGGCCTTGTGCTCCTTGTACAATCCCTTTGTGCGCGGACGACCTCCGGGTTCATGCAACATTGCAACATTGTCGATTGCGGGCCGTGTGGCGCCGACACTGCAACAGAGACACACGCATCAGTTGGTTTCCTGTGCAGCCCAGAAATGAACCACGCCCAGAGGCCAGGGATAATTATTCACACCCCTACGCTGGCCTGGCGTATGCCGAGCCAGCCCACTAGGCTTACGTATAAAGGGGGGGACGATGACGCTACGTGTCCCAGTTCTTCCCCACTGCCTGAGGTGACATGACTGCGTCCGCCTGGCATATCACGAGACTCAATCATGAAGGGTCCATGACTTGCGTTGCACAGAGTAGGTGGCACCGGATACACTGCGGCCGGCACGGGACTACCGCCACGGGACGGTGACATTCGGTGCACTGAGGTAGGGGCACCTAAAGTGCTGAGCGGGTGTGCCGCCTGCGATGATGCACCATCCTGGCGGTCCGGACTGGTAAGGATTAGTGTGAGCCCTGCTGGACCGCAGTGTAGTCCTGAGTCAGCGGGCAGCGCGGGCCTACTGCCACGTGGCGTTGCCTCACGGTTCACAGAGTTAGTGGCACCTATAGAGCTGAGCGGGTGTGCAGCCTGCGATGATGCCGTGTGCACTGATATGATCTCTGCCATTGCAAAATCAAGACCCAGAATCAAGTGTGCGACCTGGTGGACCGTGGTGCGGGGCTGCATGATGTGGAGGCTGCCAAGGTCGCGGGCCCCGGGCTTGGAGCTTGGAGCTTGCACCGGCACGTGGTGGGCCCTCTTGGAGACACGCCGGTCGCGGAAGGTGAGCAGTGAGGCCTGGGTGCGCAGGGGCGGGCAATCACTGCTGGGCGGCGGGAGGGGCTGGGGTGCAGCAGCCTGTGTGCGCTGGGACGGGCAAGCGATGATGCCGTGTGCAATGATATGAACTCTGCCATCATTAACTCTGGACTCTGTTTCAGATAAGGGACCTGGTGGACTGCAGTGTATACCGGCACGTGGTTGGAGACACACCGGTGGCAGCAGGTGAGCAATGAGACCTGGGTGCGCAGGGGCGGGCAATCGCCGCTGGGCGGCGGGAGGGGCTGGGGTGCAGCAGCCTGTGTGCGCAGGGGCGGGCAAACGATGATGCCGTGTGCAATGATATGAACTCTGCCATCATTAACTCTGGACTCTGTTTCAGATAAGGGACCTGGTGGACTGCAGTGTATACCGGCACGTGGTTGGAGACACACCGGTGGCAGCAGGTGAGCAGTGAGGCCTGGGTGCGCAGTGTCGACACTGTCTCTCCCTCTCCCTGTCCCTCTCTTCCTTTCACTGTCTCTCTCTCTCCCTCTCTTTCTCTTTCTTTCTCTCCCTCTCTTTTACTCTCTCTCTCTCTCCATTTCTTTCTCTCTCTCTTTCTCTCTCTGTCTGTCCTTTGATGAGCGCATGACACACCTTCTTATCTTCAATTTTGTCTTGCAGGCTGTGACTTACAGATTGTCCAGAGGAGACCCGCCATGACTCTTCCAAATAGTAGTTTTGAGTTAAATTTGAATAAAATAATTTTTGGGGAAATTCAAAGATGAATGAATGATTCTCCTTTTTCTGACCACACATGAATGTTAATTGTTGTAATTGTGCGACATCAGGCGAAATGTTGTGTTCATGAATTTGTAAAATTGATGTGAAATATCTTTGTCCGGGGGGGGCCGGGGTAGGGCCCCGACAGGGGGGGGGTCCTGGGGTTGGTGGCGGTGGGTGTTGTGGCCCTCTTGGGTGTCCGAGCTGCATGATCAGTGGCTCCATGGCATCTGTTGTTCTTCAGGTGTGGCTGTGGGCTTGGCTCCCATTTCTGGTGTAGGTTGTCGTCCGACTTAACACCAGGTAAGAGCAGGTGTTAAATCCCTGCTGCTAACGCGCCTTATCGCATGTTTTTGGTACTTATCGCCGATCTGGCTGGTCGTTGAGAATGTTGCGAAGTGGTGTTTTCGCGGCTTTTTGCACGGGAGCGCCTACTCTGCATATCATTAGCGTTAGTTGCTGGTGTCATCCGTGGCAATGTTTTTTGCGGCTGCTATCGCAGGTAAACTGGTGATATCGGCTGTTAGCACCTGCTTGTGAATAGTGCGATGAATTTATCACCACTTTGGTTGCAATAAAGTGCCGCTAAGTCGGCGATAAGTCCTTGAGAATATGCCCCATAGAACGATAATAACTTGCGTTATTATCATTTTATGTTTCCTTCTGCTGCAGCAGCTTTATGGGCAGGGCGGGGCTGCCGGCCATCACAGGTAAGTGTTTTTTTTTAATCACCCCCCACTCCCCTGCCCCACCAACCGAGTCCAGTAGCAGCCGCTACTGCCCACACTTACAGACTCCTTCATCTTCTAACTCTGGCTAAAAGCACACCAAGCCAGGCCCACGAGATTCTACTCAATCAGAAGCCGGACTAGTATTAGAGGTACCGAGGTACCTTTTTCCTCTATTCTGACTCCTGATAGGGCAAGAGGGCGCATGATTGGCAAGCCCTGAATTTCCATTATTTGACATGCTGCACTGCCTAACGCAAGTGCAGCATGTCAAATTTGTATTGGGACTGTGTGAGGCTGAGCTATAACAGCCCCCACAAGACACATCACAATGCAGCCATTAAAGCCTTGTTTGATGGCATGGAAATGGTACAGCTGTTACATGAAAATAAACGATCCATGAGATTCTTTGTTTTCATATTAAAGCTGTAACATGCCAAGCTATTACTGGCAGACCCAGGTGGATGATCGACACCCTGGCTTCCCCTATGAATGAGCAGCTGTTGGCAAATGGAGAATGAGCCAGGACAATGAAGACAGGAGCAGGTTCAAATCCGCCCCAAGTCTCTACCACCAAATGATCAGGACCACAAAATGCGCCTCTCTGGTGGACACATTGATGCCAGCACCAACAGAAGCAAAGAAAACTTCACCATTGTGAGAGATTTCACCTCGCCAACTCAATCACCCCCTTGAAGAACCTCTGCAACAGTATCTCTCAATTCTTCAGCAAAAAATCACCACTATTTACAGCAACTTCAGCCCACAACCGGAATCAACATACCTCGCCAAACACCTCCCGATCTTATCTAAAGAACCAATGCTAACCACGTGGCTCATCATCACCCCAGAAGAACCTGCCACCACCATCAAGGCCATCCACTCAGTGGCCCCATCGGACCACTGCACCTACTTCCATGACCTTCTCATATGCTAGGAAACATTGCTGAAGAAACCTTCTGCGGACCCTTCAATGCTCTCCACCACAGAACAAGCACCCTGCTTCCATTCACGGCCAAGGTCTCAGAAAAATAATTATCAGACACCTTATTGAATAAAACAGACTAGCTCAGCACACAACTATGATCAAGTACAGTTTCCAAAAAATATATATATATGCATTAATATCCAATCGTCAGTGTTTAAGAATCAGCAGAATGTCTCCCAACAAAATCAAGTAAAACTTTGATTTGCTAAAACAAGTCCTTCCTTTATTGTTTTGTTCCTTTATTCAAAATTCTTTAAAATCGCACACACGATTATTGTATTGTCTCTGACAATTTTATTGAATTCCTGACTTTGGTTCACGCCGCTACGCGATTCAACATATATTCTAGGTTACAAAAAACCCTTATACATTTCAGCGTTCACGACATACAATAATCGTGTGTGCTTTTCTTTATCGCTCAACACTAAGATTCTGGGTTACAAAAAACCCTTATACATTTCAGCGTTCACGACATACAATAATCGTGTGTGCTTTTCTTTATCGCTCAACACTAAGCCTTGAAGAAGTCCCGTTGGGACGAAACGCGCCGCGTCGGCTATGAATTCTGTGTTACGATTTTAAAGAATTTTGAATAAAGGAACAAAACAATAAAGGAAGGACTTGTTTTAGCAAATCAAAGTTTTACTTGATTTTGTTGGGAGACATTCTGCTGATTCTTAAACACTGACGATTGGATATTAATGCATATATATATATTTTTTGGAAACTGTACTTGATCATAGTTGTGTGCTGAGCTAGTCTGTTCTATGTGGTTTTGGTTTACCAAAAAATTATGGACGTAGGAAGGTCACGTTCCTGGCTCTTTGCACCATATCTTTGCTATGAATATAGAAAAACTATACTGACTAGTGCTGGTCTTGAGTGCCTTGACCTTCTGTCTTTTTTGTTGACCTTATTGAATAAACTTAATGATCACCAACTCCTCGACACCACTCAGTCTGGTATCAGACTCAATTACAGCACAGAATCTGTCCCTCATCCTCCTGGACCTCTCTACAACATTTGACACAGTCTCCCACCCCATCCTCATCCAATGCCTACATGACATCAGAATCCAAGGACACGCACTGCAGTGGATCTTCTTCTTCCTGACTTGAAGGACTCAGTCAGTCAGCCTGGCACCATACACCTCGTACACCTATGACCTCACCTGCGGAGTTCCGCAAGGATTCTCCCTGAGTCTGACCCTATTAAATGCATACATTATCGCTCTAGCAAGCATCAATCCCTCTAACAAAATCAATGTCCTCTCCAATGCCGATGACATGCAACTCTATTCTCTCCTTCACAACAAGGCGCTCAGTATCTGGATCAAGCTCAATGCTTGCTTGTCTGAAATCGCCCACTGGATGAAGACCAACTGTCTAAAGCTGAACATTGACAAGACCAGGAAGCGCACATCACTGTGGGCTCTACCTGGTGGCTAACAGAGCTAGATCCAACATGCCAAGTTCCTCAGTATCATCACTGAAAGCAACCTCTGGATCATCATAGACATGACCACCCAAGTTAATGCTGTCACCACCTCATGCTTCCATACCCTGAAGGTGCTGACGAAGATTTTCAAATGGCTACCAATCAGCACGCAGAAAACCATCACGCATGCCCTGGTCACAAGGAAGCTGGACTAGGGAAACACCCTTTATGCCGGGATCAACACAAAATTCACCACAAGAATGCAGACCATTCAGAACTTGGTGACCAGAATCACTCTCATCACACCAAACCTGAAGTAGCACCACTGGCTCCCCATTCTCAAACTAGCACAGTACAAACTTCTCCCCGACACTTTCAAGGCACTACACAACACTGGGCCAGCTGACCTCATCAATCGCATCTGCTTTCACAAACCTTTCAGACACTTCCACTCATTCAGACTCCTACTTGCGCAAATCCCATGCATCTGGAAAATCAGATCAGGTGTTGAACCTTCTCCTACAACGATCCTAAAGTGTGGTATGACCTGCCACTACACATAAGATCCTCCTTCTCACTTCTTGAATTCCACAAGAAGCTGAAGACCTGGATTTTCGAATAGTGCCACTAGACCCGACCTGCTCAGTGCCAGGATACCCCCTCACATGATAATGCGCTCTACAGATCTGCATAACATAACAGAGCAGAGCATGCATTAATGTGATGAAAGGGCACAGGTGCATATGTCCACTTCTTAAAACTATGAGAGTGTAGAATGGAGGAAGTAGGAGAATGAATTTCTCCTGCATTGTCTGAGGTGTTTAGACAAAATATCGAGTTACAAATATCGATGTGCAAGAATATCAGGTTTAAAATATCGTGACATGGAAATATCGATGTCAAGAATATCGATGTCAAGAATATCGATTTGAAAGGAAGTAATATCGAGTTTTAAAATATAGAAGTCATTAATACCTTTTGCAAAAATATAGTTGTTTAAAATATCGTTTTTTAATTAGTGTTATGTATTTTAGTATTTCTTTTAAATGTATGTGATGTATTTTTTGTATAGGTGTTTATGTTTTTTAATATATGTGTTACATTGTTAGTATAAATTAAATTAAATTTAAATAAATTTTGTGTTTCTTAGTTCCATAGCGGGTTGTGGGTTTATGGGGGAATAGGGTGGAAAGTAATTTAATTATAATAAATTAATTATTATTATTTATTTAATAATATTTATTTATTTGACATTTAATTGTGTTAAATGTGCTTTTAATTTTTTAGGTAGATTTGATGTGGGGGTTGTTGGTTTTATAGGGGTAAAGAGTGGGAAGTAATATATTTTTAATTAATTAATAATTAGTCGCTAATAGCTCTGTTCTTTCAGTCGAACGTCCAAACAATATACCAAGAATTAGAGAGCCTGAATACAGGAACCCCCTCCCTGCAGGCATCACCCGAGGTGGAGGTATTCTCCATATCTTGTAACCTAACTAGCTTGTCCCCCCTGACCACCCACATGGTAAATAACCTGTTAACCTCAATTAAATCTGGCTCCCCTACAGACCCTTGCCCACCAGATATTACCCATGGGGTCTCAAACATAGTCAGTAAGATACTCACCCCTCTTCTGAACACTGCCATTAGTAATGGAATTTTCCCGACCCCCTGGAAGAAGGCATGTATAAGGCCTATCTTAAAGAAGCCCTCTTTGGATCCTCTTGAGGTGACCAACTAACGCCCAATACCTTGTCTGCCCCTGGCAGCTAAGGTTCTGGAAAAAGCTGTTAATTCAGAGCTCACGGAATACCTAGAAAACAATAAACTCTTAGATCAAACCCAACATGGTTTCCGGTCAGACCACTCCACAGAATCAGCACTTATTATGGCCACTGAAGAGATACGCTGGCAGATAGATAGGAGCGGAAGGGGTATTCTGATCTTACTGGACCTACCTGCCGTGTTTGACACGCTTAACCATACCGTTCTCACGCAATGGCTGAAGGCAGTAGGTATTGGGGACATCGCCATTGCCCTTCTCACCTCTTTTCTCTCTGATAGAGAGCAAAGGGTCTGTTGGGACAATTTGAAATCTGGCAACTTTTACCTGCCTGGTGGAGTTCTACAGGGATCAGCACTCTCCCCAACGTTGTTTAACATCTATGTCTCCCCTGTAGCCAAACTGATTAGGGACCATGGTTTCTCACTTGTATCATATGCAGATGATACTCAAATCATCATATACATCTCATCAACAACTGATCCACCTGCAGACAGATTCCATAACTGTCTTGGTCATATCATGACCTGGATGCACAAAAACTTTCTAAAACTGAACACTAATCAAAACGGAGGTCATGGAATTTGGTAATGGACCTCCAATATGGTCCCAGGCATGATGGCCCGCAGAGGCAGGTGCCTGCCCAGGTCCTGCCACCAAAGTCAGGAACCTAGGAATCATGTGTGATGCTCAACTTAACTTTTCAGGACAAATAAATCAACTGACCTCTGCCTGCTACCTTCTTTTAAAAATACTTTGAAAAATTCTGCCCTTCTTACCTCTGGAGTTGAGGAAAACTGTAGTGGTAGCCCTCATTTTCTCCCGCTTGGACTACTGTAATGCCCTGTACTTGGGCGTAAACAAACGTCAGTTGTCCAAACTCCAATCCCTGCAGAATGCGACTGCACGCACCCTTCTGAACATTCCAAAGTTCAATCACATCTCAGACACCATTAGAAACTTACACTAGCTCCCAGTTGAGCAGCTTATTAAGATTAAAACTCTTTGCCTGGTTCACAAGGCCATGCATGCAGGGGCACCTAACGACTTTCAGAAACCTTTCCAATGGCATGTACCTCTCCGGATGTTAAGATCAGCTAATAAAGCTCTGCTCTCCGTGCCCAGAGTTAAAAGAACCAGGTGGGGAGGCAGATGCCTCTCCTTTCTGGCATCAAAGCTCTAAAACAAACTTTCTCTAAACATCAGACTACTCTCTTCAAGATCTCAGTTCAGGAGTCAGATTAAAACCTGGCTCTTCCCTCACAATTAATGACCAAGACCTTCCTGACTTTCCGTACTTTCTTGTTTTTTCAGCACCAAGACGCCTTGGCATTCGTGCGCTTTATAAGACTTTACTTACCTTCTTACTTACTAATTATTATTAATTAATTAATTGATAATTAATTATGTTAATTGGGCAATTATTTCATGTGCGGGTTGTGGGGCTATAGGGGTAAGGGGTGGGAAGTATTTTATTTGTAATTAATAATTAGTTGATAATAAATATTAATTAATTCATTGATAATTAATCATGTTATTTGCGTATTTTTTTAGGTGTGGGGTGATAGGGGTAAAAGGTGACAAATAATTTATTTTTAATTAATTAATAATTAGTTGCTAACTAATATTAAGTAATTGATAAGTAATTATGTTAATTGTGTAATTTGTTTTAGGTTTGGGCTGTGGGTTTATGGGGGTAATGGGTGGGAAGTAATTTATTTTTAATTAATTAATAATTAGTTGATAATTATTATTAATTAATTAATTGATAATTAATTTGGTTAATTGTTTAGTTACACTTTTTTAGGTGTGGGTTTTTGGTTTATATGGGTAAAGGGTGGGGAGTAAATTATTTTTAATTACTTTATAATTAGTTGTTAAATACTATTACTTATTTATTTGAAATTTGATTTTAATTGTGTAATTACTTATTTTTAAGTTTAATTTAGGTGCGGATTGTGGGGATTATAAGGGTAAAGGGTTGGAAGTTAATTAAGTTTAATGATTATAATTTGTTTTCTAATTAATAATATTTGTTTAATTGATAATTATTTATGTTAATTGTGCAACTACATATTCTTTTTTAGATTTTAGATGTGAGTTGTGGGTTTTGTAGCAGTATGGGGTGGGAAGTGTGTTAATTTTAAGCAATTAATATTTTTTTTTAATTAATATTGATTTAATAATTAATTATGTTAATTGTGTGACATTTTTTTTTTTTTTTATAATACTTGTAGGTATTGGTGATATGTCTTTAGGATTGTGATATGTTTTTATTTTTATTTATTTATATTTTAAATATATATTTTTTATTTTTTCAACATATTTATATATTTTTTATTACCTTTGTTTTCAAAATAATTTTATTTTGTTTGTTTTTAATGTTGAACACACTGGAGTAGGAATAATACATTTTACCCCTCCTCAATCCAACACTTTCCCTACTGTTGCACTTAGTGGAGTGGGAATAGTAAATTTTACCCCTCTGCAATCCAACACTTTCCCTACTGTTGTACTGACTGGAGTGGGAATAGTAAATTCATTTGTCCTATTAATTTGGGACAATAGAACGTAAACTGTAATAACGTGAATTGTGGTGTATTAGGGATATTTTTCATATAAACGTGAAGAAAATAGCGTTGAAATTCATATGTGTTTAGCTGAACACATTAACGTGCAGAAATTGTGTATGCTGCTTTCAATTATTCACGTATTTGATGTAACGTGTTAATATAGAAGTGCTTAGTAAGGAGTGTTCATTTATATGTAATTACATAGAGCCTGTGTGCTATTTCTTATGTTGTCTGATTTCTGTAGGCCTGAATTGCATTTTCCCTGGAAGCTCTCTCATTTGATTTAACTGTTGAATTTCATGTGCATGTTGGATTTGTTCTTTCACACGTTTCTGTTGCAGGTGGAAGAATCCTTATTAGCTAGAATAATGTCTTTGTTTTAGGAGTTAGGCTTAGGGAGAAGAGGATACATTGAGTGCTGATACTGATAATGGAGAACTGTTGCACTTTCTCATCGGAGCAAACCTGGGAATCAAGGTCATTTTGCCATGGCTTGGGAGCATCGCTGCATAACGGAAAGTGACCTATGAGGAGGTGGCCTGACAGGATGGCATGATTTTACAAAGGATCATGGGATACTACCTATGCTATTGATGTATTGTAACTAGTGAAAGTGTCCGGGGACTTCTGCCTTGCCTTGAGAGAGAGAGCATCTTAGAACGAACTCTTTAGCTTCATGCTAGTTGACCCAACTGATGTGAAGAGACTTCTCAGGAAGACTTCACAAGCCGACACCTTTATTGATCTTGTCTTGGGAAATGCTATGTAGGGATGTTACGCTAGTGCTAGTGTAGGGACAGTCTAATGCTTTATGCCCACAAACGTCCGATGAAGGGAAATCTAGATGTCTACTCAATTGTTTTCTGTATCCTGATTCTCGAACGAATCATCCTGTGCATGTTACACCACCTTAATTACATTCATAGATTTGGCTTTGTATTAGTTCCAATGTATTTCTACACCCTCACCTTGAGGTGTCTGTATATCCAGTTATTTTTGGCTTTGTAATAAACTAACTAAATCTAATGGGGAGTCTGTGATTCGTAGGAGTCATGGTAAATTGGAACGGAAATGACTGATTCGCTGAATATTTCTTTCCCCCCTACCCTTTCATGCTGATAATATAGTCCCATCAACCTGAGGTTCCAGAGCAGATCTAGGACATGGAACCCGGCTCCTTCACATGTAATATCTGTAAACAATTTTAAGTAAGTTTTGAGTATTGGATTTAGCCAAAGTTGAGTCCTGTAGAGAATCAATTTTAATTGAATTATAGACTCCACACTATGGTATTTATTTATGAAAGGCTTACTCCGCTGGATCATCACTTTTTCTGACTCTCCAGCATCACAAACCTCTCAATCATATCTATGAGGCCACGAAAAGCCACTTTGCATGGCTTTGAATGGCCCCATAAATATGGATTAAGGCAAGGCAGCGCAAGTCGCTGCGTTGCCTTACGCTGCGCCCGGGAGGCATTCCATCGGCATTACAGTGGGCTTTCCCACGCAACACCCATGGGTTTTGACGCTGCCTGAGATTTGCTTAACCCCGTAAATCTGGGGACGTGCCAAAACCTTTTGTATTTTTCCTCGCTTCTCCCCTCTTTCCATGTGTGCTGCATTGTGCAGCACATATGGAAAGAGGAACACACCTCCTAAGATTGTTTTTGTGCAGGAAGGTCCTTCTTCCTGCACAAAAACAATCCTGCATGCAAGGTGCCTACGTTGGCGCCAGGCTGCTAAAACAGCACCAGCTCAGGCAGAAAGGACAGGAATGCACTGTACCTCAGGCAGAAAGGACAGGAATGCACTGTATTGCTTAAATACGGTGCATTTCTGCCCTCTCACTTTGGCGTAAGGCAGTGTAGCAAGGTGCCTTGCTGGACTTTCCTATGCCAAAATGCCGTAAATGAGGCCCTCTGTAGGCAAAGTTTCAGTTTATGGCCCAACAATTCGCCCAGAAGTTGCTGATGAAACAGTTTCCATTTTATTTATGATCAAGACTGGTTTGAGTGGTATTCCTCCTATATTGGATTTACAGCAGAGGGCAGCACTCATTCTGCCTCATAATGAGAATTTTTTTCCCTGTTGTTTTGTCCAATACGATTACAGTCAATGCACATCGCCAATCAAATGTGTGAACATGTTCCAGGCATTCTATAGCAAAAGTTTCTTTAGACTGATTTTTTGATGTATGATCATGGATTTGATTTTGTTGATGTTGAGGTTTTCAATTTATGGTAGTGCTGAAAATGCATCTGTAAGTGGTGCATCAGCTCTGTTCTAGTTAGGAGCACTGCCTCTGCAAAGAGGAGGATTGGTACTGTTCTGTTTCCTATTATTGGTACATCTAAGTTCAGCTCTGAAAGGAATTTTCGTACGTGGTTTAAATATAGGTTAAATAGCGTGGGGGCCAGTACACATCCTTTGTTGAACTCCAGTTTGTATTCAGAATTCGGATGTGCATTCTTTCATCCTGCTATATTTAATCTTGGTAGTGGTAATAAGGTGGAGAGATTTCAGGGCAGAAGAAAGTTACTAGGTATTTCTTTGTACTTTAGGCTCGACCACAACAATTATTTATTATTTATTTACAGAATCAAAGGCTGTTTTAAACTCAATAACTGTCGAGCACACGGTTGCGTTCTTTATCTTCACATATTTATTACACTAAAATTAGAGCCTTAGACGTTGGTCAACTGCTTCTAAATCAAGCCTGAAATCTTTAATTAGTTTCTGGCTCCGGATAGCTTCTGTAACTCCCTCATCTGTGGTGTCGGGACTTCCATCGAACTCCACCTGGTGGAATATTTCAAGAGCTTTGTGTGACTCCAAGGCTTTGCCATCCTCATATAGTTGATCAAAGTATCGCTGCCATTCGACTTTGGTGACTAGGGTTTGACTTTTTATTTTTATTTTCTTACAATTCAAACAATTGAAAAACGCTTAAGAGTGTCAGCGAAAGAATGAGTTAATCCAGTTTTTATGCTTGCCATGAAGGTTATGACTGTTCACTATTTATTCATGTCACAGCGGGTCTGGTAGCATTTGAGGGCACACGGAGTTGTCTTTGGAATCTGATTGTCTTTAATGACGGGCTCAGGGCTAAGTTGGTAGTGGCCAACTGTCAGTCGGGTTGGATTCAAAGCTGTAAAATATTAATTGTGCAGTTAGAGGGTCGGGTTCACTTTGTAATCTTATTTGCACACTCACATCACAAAAAAGAAGCCAAGATTCAATATCGATTGATATGTGATCCGATAGGCTTGAACGGTAATTAGTCCTGTACGATTTATCCAGAGGCTTATAAAATTTGTGTTGGAGGTCACAGTTTACCATCCGTCATGGTGAAAATGGATAAAACTTCTTTAGTCTTCCCAAAGTCTTGTATTCAATACCTGGGGTAACCTCTGGGTCGAGCATCATTTTATGGGGTCTTGCATGGAAGTCTCTAGACTTAAATATGTTTATATTTTGTATTACTATATAGTCTAAGCTCTCCTGTAGTATTTTAAAGTTCCGTGAAGGTTTTAGATCTACTTTTAATTTGGCCAGTGAGTAGGTATAGATTAAAGATATCTAAAATCATGCTTTCACTTTCCAAGGAAACTCATTGTAGATTGGGATGTTTTGGGAATTTTTTTGTTGTGCATCTATCCTAAGGTAGACAGAAATCCAGATAGTTAGGCCATTCTTATATCTACCCTTCTTTCTTTTAATGCTGGGAATACTATGGGCCTGATTATGATGGTTGTCGGACCAACCCCGACTGCTCGTCGGTTGCGGTCCGACTGCCATCTGCTGCTGCACTCCGACCAACACATTGCAATGTGTGCAGTCAGAGGCAGCAGGCGGAGGGACCGTCTGATGCCTTGAGTCCATCGGACCGTCGGAAACATTTCATAATCCCTTAATGCGGCAGCTCCGCCATCGGGATTATGATGTCGGTTTTCGACAGCCATTTCATGTCGGCCTTTCCAACATGGAAAGGCTGTCGTAAAGCGACATTAGGGGCCCCCAAGCAGAACCCCCTTCCCTACTGGCCCTCTGATTTGGGCCTGTCCCCCATAACATTGAAAACATCCATTTTTCAATGGAAGCTTGTGCTGCAGGACTTTTTTGCCCGCCGCACAAGCTTTCATTGAAAAATTGTGATGTTGGAATCGCCGACCTAAGGTCGGGCAGTTCCTTTCCCGCAACGGTCCGCCTGACATCGTAATAAGGCCCTAAATGAAATTTCTACTATAGTCCATGTTTCCTGAAAGCAACAGATGTCAGCATTTAACAAATGCTTGCCAACTCTTCTGGTCTACTTTTTTTTAGGCCAGACATGTTGTAGCTAATCACAGAGATCAACCTTTGTGGTTTATGCAGGGTTCAAGATTCTATGATTCAGTGTGATTGTCTATTGAGTGGCCTAATGGCCTTTAGTTCCTAAGGTAGACTTACGTCATTGTTTGTTAGGGCAGAATATAGCCATCCCCAGTCCTTTTGATCTTGGTTGTGCCAAGTATAAGCGTTAATACTGTCATTGTGTGGGACATTGACCTCTTTTGCCCCATTCTGACAATGAACGTTAACCTTCAAGTTTAGTGAGTCATCATTATTGCTATTTGTCCTGCACATATTTGTGTTCAGTCTCCAGATAGTTCTGAATGCAACCAAGGCCTTTTGGGTTTCATCATGCAGTGAGGTTTCCTTTATCAATGGCTCTAATATAGTTGGGTAAGGTACATGGATGAGCATATCCCTTTCAACATAGGATGATTTTGGACTTTTGTTAGTGTCTGGGAGGCCAACATGGCTTCAATGGATTCTCTAAAGTTTTGTTAGACTTCAACAATTTTATAGAAAGGATATTGTTTGAAATTACATTGTCTAGGTCAGGCAGCTTAATTTCAGCAGTTTGCTTCTCTTAATGAAGTTGTTGGGCCTCCTAGATAAGTAAAGTGGTGTAAAGTAGATAGCATCAGTTTGTTCATTGTTGGGCTGAGCATAGGAGGTACCCATCTTTGTGTGTGGTATGTTACATGACTGTGATCATCAATCTATGGACATTCATCAACCTGCTTACTTAATCTTTGTCTATAACAGGTGGGTATCCACCTTGTGTGTTGATCCCTGCAGTAGGTCTGTAATTGGCTCAAGTAGCTCCATTTCTTTTCTGCTGGGTCTTCTTGAAAGAGTTCTCCCACAGACACAGGTGGTTAGTTGCTTGTTGGTTGTTTAATCCCATGATTTCAGATTTAGTTCGGCTAAGATCGATGAGATTAGCCACAATACTTAGAAGAATTGATACATTTGTCCTCGGTGGATCAGTCTTCAGAGTTAAGTTTAGGTGATTCTGGTTTTTGCAAGTGATCCCCTTTCGAAATTCCGCACACGTTTCTTATAGGCAGCTTTTACAAGACTGTGGGGGGAGGCCCTGAATAAAGTGTTTTGTTGAACTGTGCTTATTTACAATCCAATTTGGGTACATATTCGTTGAATATGGGTACGTGATTTGCAGTTCTTGTCACATAGTAGCCTCAGGTTTATTGTTACCCTACTGCAAACAATCCCAAAGTGCCCACACTCCAGAATCAAAGATGGGGAAACCGTTTGTCAATTGTGCAGAGCTCTTGTGTCCACCCACAGTTGTGGCTGGTGAAATGAGCCGTCCCTGCTCCTATGTCCAGTCCAAACCAGTTCTGGGTTTAGCTTGATTCCCACTGGGTTTGGAGGCAGCCAGAGTAGTGTGGCCTTGGGGACAAAGGCTCTCCCTTCGTCAAGTCTCCCCTTACACCTAATGATGAATCGGCTGGCCTCAGTTTTGTCCCTTTTCAAGTTAAAGACATTCCTGAGTCTACCCTAACTAGTCTTCCTGCAAGAGGGAGAAAAATATATTTTTCTAAGTAGTCCCAACCCCAAGATAGCAAAATTACAGTTTAGTATCGCTTCCCAATATTTCTCATAGGACAGCTAGGGCCTGTCACAATGAAAATAGCTTTTATGACCTTGTTACTATACGGACATTGATTTTTAAATATAAAACACCCTATTTTACAAGCTACAAGTCTTACCTGGGGTCACATTCATATTTAAAATGGAGGTTTTTCAGTGTCAAAAAGGGTTATTTTGACATATTAGGCTGCAGATTTAAACTGCAGCAGTCAGGCTACAATGGTACGTCTAAAGCCATGTTTTCCTTGTCACTGGATGGTAAAATAAGTGCTGCAGTCCACGGGTGACTTTTAACTTTCCATGGAAACACAAGGAGATGATGGACGGAGCACTGAAACTATTCAGACACTCACCCCCAGTCACAAATCTGGGTTGAATCCATCATCGTTCTTTAGCTCCCATCGCCACCCCAGTTCAGACCCAGCCATATGCAAATCGGTCTTAACCCTGTTCCTCATGGGAACAGTCCAGCCCGAACTGCTATGCCAGGTCCTCCCTGGACCGGAAACAAGCAGCCTGGGACCGATTTCAGGGTAACACCCCTCATCAGCCAGGCTAACTTGAATCCAGTGGCAAATTGAGCAAGGGACCCACGTCTGGGCATACCCTCCCAACTCAGGGCGTACAAAGCAAACACAAGCAAAAACATGGGGCCTGACTATATGCGTTTTTATATGCAGGTTGTTCCACATTTAGTCCTGATAAAGACCCTATAGATGCAAAAGAATCACACACTTCCTAAGAGCGTTTAAACATCGACAAGTCTAACTGTCACCTGCATCTGTAAATTTTCCTTTTTGGACAACTATGGATGGACGTATGACTATTTTGTCCATTACGGAGAAAAGTGAAATGGTACCCGAGGGGAAGGCTTACTGAAAGAGTCTGCAATTGGTTGTTGTTACCCATATGTACAGACACTTTTTTGATACACTGCACGGGCACCTTTTCACTTTGCACTTATGGAGCACCTGATCCTTAGATTTAATGATGCATTGTCATGCAACTTCTATGAATAGATGGCATTTGTTCAATAATTGCTTTGTCTGGGCATACATGTTTTTGAGTTTAACCAATTTCAATCCTGTTGATTAGGCATTTGTGCAATTTCATTTTGTATTGTATCTGTATATAATTCCATCCGACAGAACCATTGTTCTATGTATCATATGATACCCAGGTTCTGAGGAATACAGGTTAATCCCATTGTCGTTTAGTGTGAAGCATTTCCGCAGCATTAAATCTATTTCAGCATGCCCTTGGCAAGAAAGGATCTGCCATTGTGGATCTCATCGGCGGATACAGCATGCCGGTTTGCACCACTGGAGCATTTTTACTGGATGGTGTATCCAACACGAAGTTCATCACTGAAATCACATCTTGGTCTGCCACATCCATAGAGTATCATTGTTGCTCAGTACGTTTTGGCTTTATTTTTCTTTAAATCTTCTAAAATTCATTTTTCTACTTCCCCTTATTATATTTTTGTGTTTTGGTAACATTTTGTTTATTAGATTTTACTCTATTTTTCTACATTGGAGTCAGATTTTTATTGTGTTGTATTTTCAACTGTTTTGCTTCTTCTAAATGCTTTATACATTTTGACTAAGTTAAGCCTATCTGGTCTGTGCCATAGCTACCAGGGTTTGAGCTCAGGTGTAATTTGCTGAAACCTTTGCCTAGACTGAACAGGTTAGTGACTTTCTTGTTTATGGGGGACTACATTCACCCCTATTAATACTTCACTTTCTTAAACTGGTTGCAGCAGTAGGATCCCAAACTTGTGTTCCACTCACCTGTTAAAGTTTAAAATTAAAAATCCCTACCTTTAATTAACAGCAAAAAAGATGTTTGATCTTTCATTGGCATCTGATCTGCAATGGATGATTTCTGAATTTTTATAAATTACATTTTTTAGTCCAATTATTGCATCTTAATTTTGTCAGGAACAATGGTCAGGAATTTTGTCAGAGGTGGCTCTGTCTGCACTAGACAGGCTCAGCTTTAGAGAGCTAAGGGCCATGCCAAACATGAAGTTTAGCAGCAAATCCAAGAAGGAAGATTTCACAAAGCCCTTAGGGCCTGGCGAGAGGTTCACCAGCTGCAGACCACCCCAAAGGAGAATGAATAGATTGAGAAAACCATGAAGAGGTTATTCTATACTCCCATCTCTTCCTGCGCTGCATGATAATTCCATACATATGTCCCTTACTTCTTTCTTTTGCTTCGGAAAACACCATCATCAAGTCTGCAACTATATTTCTGGAAATTAAGGGGTATATTCACAAGAACGTGTGATAACTACCGCAAGAGTAGCGTAACGCAACTTTCAATATCGCAGCCTATCGCGGGAAAATAACCCGGTGAAAACGTGGAATTCACAACAAGCCGGTAGCATGCGATAGTTGGCCGACACCGCGGCCAATGCTCGCGACACAACCACCTCGACGGAGATAAAAACACAGACCACAACGCGAAAAAAGCTGCGATGGGCCAAAGCGCGATAAGAAAACAGTGACAACCAGCGCGAGGGCAGCAATACTCACGCGCAATGCGGGAAAAAGCACAAGAACAGCATACGGAAAATGGCACAGAACAAAATACATCAACAGCGGAGTACTACGGATGCACCCTGGCCAACTGCAGAGGACAACATGCACACCACAACATCCAAGCACCGTGGAAGAACAGAACCCACAGGCACACCGCATGAAAGAGACCAGTGGCAGACAAATCAGAGCCGCAGGAGCGACACACACACCGTGCAGCATACGCACATAAGCAGAAGTGCACCCCGACATTGATAACATCCCGGTACGAACAGCTACACCTCCACAACTGAACACAGGACACAACTGGTTCGGAAAATGTGCACAACATGGCAAATCACATCTGAAACCCCAGGGACATGTAACACGACAATGTACAATTCCAACCTGTAACGTGCAAATATGTTTCATTCACACATGCAGTGCAATTTGACATCTACTACTGTCCCATGAATGCCACGGAAGGTCACAATGTGACGTGCTCATGAGAAGTAAGTGGCAAAGATGGAGTCCCTACGGGCCAATCCTCCCGCAGCTGCAGTGGGATGTGGGCCACCTGCCCCATCACCACCATCATCGCCCGGTACCTCTGGAACTGGGATCCATGGGGCCCTGGTGCGAACACAGATGTTGTGCAACACACAACATGCAACGATCATCTTGCACACGACGTCCGGGCTGTACAGGAGCTTCCCACCAGTGACGTCCAGGCACCTGAAACGTGTCTTCAACACGCCAAATGTGTGTTCCACGATGCCCCTGGTACGTATGTGGGCCGCATTGTACTGCCTCTGGGCGGGTGTGTTCGGGTCCCGTAGGGGTGTCATCATCCAAGGGCAGAGTGCATATCCTTGATCACCTGTGACAGTGCAGGGAGAAAAGAGTCAATACTTGGTTCGGCAGGATGTGATGGCAGGCCCACCAATTCAGTGACGCCTTTGCTGGCCATGTGTGGGGTGAGTGTAAGCCAGCCCTCAGGGAGTAGCTGGTGCTGGCAATTACACCAACAGTCATCAGGCACACAGACATGCAATGTCAGAACTACAAGGGGGGATGACTCGAGTCGCACAGGGCTAGTTGCCCCGGATGCACAGCGACCGATACGGGCCCACCACCACGGGACGCTGACCTGCGGGAGACTGGGGTAGGGTCATGAGGGCAGAGCAGTGCCTCACATGTGTCATGGCTGCATTCGGCATCTCCACACGTTCAGCTGTTGTGTGGCTGTGGTGCCATGTGAAGTCTGTATTGGGTGCAGGGGTAGCCCAGGTTGACCATGGAGTGGTGTAGTCGTGTCTGGTAGATGGTCGTGTAGTTTGACATGTCGGATGTGGTTAGGTCACGTGTGCATCCCCACAGTTGTGCTTTGTGCGTTGGTGGCTGTGGGATGTGTGGTGTGTTGATTTGGTACTTACCAACGAGCAGTCCCGTGCCATATGTGCCATCCTGGAAGCGCTGGTTGATGATGGACTGTCGGAAGATGAAGGAATCATGCACACTGCCTGGGTAGTTGGCGACGACATTGGTGAACATTCCCCGGTGGTCCACTATTGCCTGCACATTGATGGAATGCGTGTGCTTCCTGTTGCAGTAGTGGTGTGCAGTATCCGCAGGGGGCACAAGTGGGACATGTGTGCAGTCGATTGCCCCAACACGGCCGGGAACCCGGCTATGGCGTAGAAGCCTTGCTTAGTCTCCAGCTGTTCCTGCGCAGTGTTGGGGAAGTGAAGGTACTGGGGTATGAAGCTGATGATGGCATCCAGGACAGGTGCGATGAACTTTGATAGGACTGCCTGTGAGACCCCTCCGACTCTGGCAGTTGTTGGTTGGAAGGTACCAGAGGCCAACATGTGCAGCACTGCCAGCAGCTTTGTCTGCGGAGGGATGTTTGTTCTACGCTGTGTTGGGGCCGTCAGCCTGTGGGCAATGTGGGTCAGGATGCGTAGGATAGTTGTCCTTTTGAGCCTGTAGTGGGCAATGACTTCCGCGGGCATTAGGTCTGTGAGATTGGTGCGTTTTCGGTAGGTCCGCTGTCTTACTCTACGCTGCCTCTGTGGTGGTCTGGGGGGGGGCGGGTCCGGGTCCTGGGGGTGGTGGCGGTCCCGGGGGTGGTGGTGGTGGGTGTTGTGGCCCTGTTGTGGCTCCGAGCTGCATGTAGAGTAGCTCCATGGCGTTGTTTGTTCCTCGGGTATGGCTGTGTGCGGGACTCCGTTGCCTACTGCAGGTAGACGTACGTCTTTACACCTGTTTGAGGCAGGTGTTATATACCTGCGGCTACCGCGCCTTATCGCCTGTTTTGTGTTCTTATCGCTGATGTGGCTGGCCGTTGTGAATGTTGAGGTGTGATTTTGTCTCGTCTTTTGGCACGGGACCGCCCACTCTGCATCTCATTAGCGATATTTGCGTGGATCCTCTGTGGCAATGTTTTTTGCGGCTGCTATCGCGGGTATACTGGTGCTGTGGGCTGTTGACACCGGCTTGTGAATGGGGAGGTAAATTTATCACGACTTTGGCTGCGATGAAGTGCTGTTAATTCGGCGTTAGCTCCTTGTGAATATGCCCCTAAGTTTTCACCAGAAGAGAATTTTCTGTGGCCAATATGAGGAACCATTTACATGAATCAATATCTCAAAAGGCCAATTAAGATAATCCAAATGATGTGAAGAAAATGATATGGGGTGTGGAATGTGAGAGTCACAGTTTTTTCTATAGCTGAGTGATAGATATATGTAAGAATCATGATTCAGGAAAGGAATTTTGATCTGTGTTAATTAGACATCTGCTATTTTTAGGTCGAGCATAAACAGCGCTTGCGCTGTAGGTGATCTGTTGTCTGTACTTTGTGGGGTCTGACTGCTCCCACGCTTTGGATTGGCTTTTCTGTGTGTCATTTAAAAATGGTAGCCTGCAAATGGCTAATGGTGGGTGCATATCCCACCTTTTCTAAGCAGTTCACTCCCATGGAGTATTGTCGCTGGAGTGAGCAGCAACGCTCTTGCAGTCGCTACGTGCAATGCTGACCTGGGAGTGCAGCCGAAGAGTGCTTCTTGTTGTTTTGTGCTGTATTGAAGCTTGTGTCCCTGCAGTCCCCAGACTTTCAGGAGGGGACGCTGGGCATGCTCTTCCTGCAGTCTCCCCAGCTCTCCGTGGGGGTGCTCCCATTCCTCCCCCCAGAGCACCCGCACTTCCCGCAGACCATGGAGCTGGCTCCCTCCCTCCTCCAGGCTTGCTGCCTCCCATGCCGCATGCCTCATTCTGACTCACCCCGGGAAATGGGTATCCTCGGCATCACTGAGCAGGTAGGACGTGCTCGGCGCCCGCGGGAGAACTACGTGAGATCGGTGATACAGCGCGGCCTACTGCGTCTGTGGAAGCAGACCCAGGCAAGAGAGGGGGCAGATGGGGCCTTGTGCTAAAGGGGAAGCTGGAGTAGATTGTAGAGCAGAGTCCGGAGGGGGAGGGGGTAGACTGAACATTATTGTATGAGGGGAGGGAACCCTGGACGTGGAAGGGGTGCTTATGCTGCGGGGACTACAGGCCTCCTCCCCGGTGCAGGAGGCTCTTTATCCGGTTGCAAGGACTGGAAAGGTGACTATAAAACCCGGGTATATATAGAGCAGCGGGGAGAGGCACCAGCTGTAGCGGGCACCATGTGAGGGTTGGGCCAGGTCGATTGCGCCCATGACGACGAGGACACAAGGGTACAGGAGGCACAGAGGTGCCTGGCATCGCACGACTGGGCGAGGGGTGAAGGTCCCTGGGCAGTGGTGGATAGTGCCAGGTATAGGGGTGTTGGTCCTGGTGGCAGGCTCCCTGATGGAGGGGGCAGGGTTATCTGGCCATTTTTGTTTGCTGAAAACTGCTTGGTACACCATTTACCGCAAGGAGTTTTAGGGGAGGAAGGTTCCACTGCTACACGCGTCACCAGGCGGCCCTGATACGTGGGGCAAAGGTCTGGTGTAAGGGAGATCTGGTAAGCTATGCAACAAGGTGCACATACAGGGCCAGGTTTCAATTGTCTGGTTACAAATGGTAATGGTTGGATATAGATGGTATTGTTCTTTTAAAGGGTGACCGCAAATTAGGGTCGACTGGATTGTCAGGTAAGAGTACACAGTGGAAGTGGATCTGTTTTTTTTATTTCACTTTGGGTTTTGTAGAGCACGCTATTACCCACAATGGAGCATCCCAGTACTAGAACTATGCTTAGCTGTTCTGGAACTGTTAGGTAAAACCAGATATTTGGTGAAACCCATGTTTTCAATTTCTTTCTGAAAATTGATTTAGACGCTAAGCTTCGCAGTTGCATTGAAGAGTTGGAGCCAGAAAGTTACAGGAACAGCCATCAGGAATAGCTTTCCTGATTTTACAGCAGTACTCCCACTCCTCCAAACTCTAAATGAGATCCTTACTACGTTGGACCCATTGCCTGCGCCGAAATGGAAACACAGGCAAATGAAAGCATGATAGCCGAACACAGCGAAATAACTGAAAGGAATCTGATTAGCAAATTTGATTTTGATCTCCTTTGTTGTAAATTTCAAAAGTACATTAAACTCATAAAAAACATTTCAAATTATCAATTTAAGATGTAGTCGATATTATGTGTGAAGCCTTCAACAGGATCTATTTTTTTAATTATTCGTAACTTGTAGTTTTGCTTTTACCTTTGTAGATTTTGGATTGAAAATCTCAGAATGCAAAAATATTTGGACAAAAACCTAGGTGTGATCGAAGGTGTTAAACATGATATTGGGCCAGTTTGTAGTTAGGAAGGTGTTCATATGTGGGAGTCGAGTTTTCTTGTCTGTGTGTCACTGTGTGTTGCCTGTGCACAAGGAGGCCTGTATGTGTGCTGTTGGTTGTATATTTAGTGCCTTTGTAAACGGTGTTTGTAAGTGTGCTTGCCTTTATGTGTACAGAATCCTGCAATGTTCTTGTCTCCATTTACACATATTTCATTGTGGGTTTTGTGTCTGTGTAAGTGTTTACAATGCTATACTCCAGGGAACATATTTAGTAATCTGGCTGAAATGAGTTGTTATCTCAATACTGTCCCTAGTGGATAGCTGCCCACTTCACTCAGCTTCACTATTACTCATTGCACCAAATGTAACCTTAATCTCCAGCCTTAGTGAAGAACCCAATGACGAAATTACCCGGAGCCATGACTAACATTTAGTGATGTGACATGCACTATCTGGCCTGGTGGACCTCTTGCGCAGATTTTAGCATCCAGGTTCTGTGAATTGCACATGATTTCTACAGTCAAAATGGTATCCAAATGTCCTTTGGCGATGTGATCATTGAGACTATAGAGATCTGAGACTCACTCAGTGGTTACATTTCTTGCTTAATCTGCCATGTCATTTGTTCTGTCAGTAATCTAGTTACTTCTAGAAGGGGCTTTTAAGTTAAGAGAAAACATCCCAATATAAATCAAAATAGCAGGATAACTGTTTTTACCCAACATAGCATGAGACAACTTTCAAAGATCCGACCATGCACTAAAAAAATCCAACAACATGCCTGTGCTAAATGCAGGGAATGATTAATAACAATTATTTGTAAAACTCTTTGCTATAATTTCTATCGATGATTCTACAAACCAAAAATCAATACAATGTTCTTTGATACTAAGTGGATAGTGAGAATCAGTGTCCATGTTCTGAACTCATTAGACCAAATACACGCAGCTTAATTCAAGCTCAAGAGGGAAGCTGGGTATGGGCTACCCCTGGCTTAGTCAGGTTGCAGAGGGATCACATTTACTACTGGCACATTTACATTCACATTGTGCTTGTCTCTTTAAACATTTCAGTTTAATGTGGCAATCCAGAACAGGATGATATTACTCAGGGCTGACTCTAGAGTGGTGCGACTGGTGCAGACGCAGCTGGCGCTGAGCATGGGGGGGAGAGGGGGGGGTAGCGCTGTGGTTAGAAATAACTTGTGAGTTTAAAAACCCCTGCTGTAGAGATCTTTGTGTGTCCAGCAGTTGTCAGCAAACAAAAATGGCCAGATAACTCTAGTGATTAATGTTCCTGCTGGAGAGAGATTGGAGTTTTGTCTAGTGGCATTTTTGATTCATCATAATGTAGCGCAGAGGGTTAATACGCCTACTGCAGAGAACGTGTACCATGCAGGCCCCAGATCTATATATTTTGTTGAAAGCTCAGTGGGTTACTACTTTTTCAGAGAGATCCTTTTGTTACTTGCAGTTTATAGGTTACAATGCAAATATAGCACAGTGAACTATGAACTGTCATCAAATAGCTGTAAGCAAACTACATGGTACAGGTTTGAATGCTATGTTTTTCACCAGTTTTTCATTGTCCTAGTGTGTTTTAGCAAAGCCAACCCCAACCGCTGTAGTGTGTTTTAAATCCTGAAATTGTGCTTCTCTAGACCAAACCTTTTTAAAATATATTGCCTAATAGTATGGATGACATTTAATTCCTACACCTTGTATCCCGCAGAGTCATATGTAACATTTCCTATAGACTGATTTACACACATAAGATTCATTGTCTGTATAATGTGTGTGATGTAAAGTGCTCTGATACCCTACACTGGTGAAAATGCATGTGAGAGGGGTCATGGGGAGATGAGGAGCACTGTTGGAGGGTGCTGGGGGAGGGCCGCCAAACAAACATTGTCGCACCAGGCACCACCAGCTCTAAATCAGGCCCTGATATTACTGCAGTCGAAAGGATAGCAATGCTTTCTTACGAAACAAAGTATTTATTCATGTTTAAATACAAGTTATTGTGGGGCATATTAGCAAGGAGTTGCGATATTTATCGCAAAATGCGCTTAGCGCAATTTTTTTTATCGCCTCCTATCGCTGGATTTCATCGCGGAGATAACGCAGTATTAGCAACCATTATCTCCACGGCGATGAAAAATCCAGCGATAGCGGCGATTCCCTTCTTTAACGTGAGATTCCCAGCGATAAAAATCCTATCGCTAAGGGAAATCTCGCTAATAGGCAGGTGGGGACTTAGCTGTAGAATCCACCTCCCATAGACTATTATTGCTAAGTCAGGTTTCTACCAGGTGTAAAAAACGCGCGCTAATCGCGGTTAGCGCGCGTTTTTATCGCCTCGCCGTTCTTGCTAATAGGCGATAACGATTTTAGCGACTGCTTTCAGTCGCTTTTAGGTTGGGAACGCCTACTTTGCATGTCATTAGCGATAAATATCGCTGACATGCAAAGCGGCACCAAACCGCTCGCTATCGCCTGGAAGCTGTCGCTAACACCTGTTAGCGACAGCTTGCTAATAGGGCGATAAAAAAATCGCCGCTTTAGCGGGAAAAAGTCCCGCTAAAGCGGCGATAGGCTCCTTGCTAATATGCCCCTGTATTCTCAATAAATACTAAACTACAAATAATAAACATGCTCAGATTTTAGCATACATCTGGATGTTGACATCAGATTACATTTAGTTTACATAGTATGCTTTTGGAGGAACCAACCAATTGTCAAGCCCAGAACATATGGCTTTTTCTTGTTTCATGTAACAAGCCTTACACTGTTCCACAAGATGTTGGTTCATTTCAACACTGATCTACACCATCCCTCAACAATCTCAAGTCCTTATCCAGGTTCTCATCAGTGCAGATGATATGCTACAGTCCTTTCTCCTATGTCTGTACTCCAGGATTCAAATACAAGGCCCACATCCTGCATCTAATGTATCAAATTTCCAGTTTTTGATAGTAAGACACCCAATGCTAAAAATTTGTATTTAGTGGCTCCTCCATCAGGACTCCTCTGGAAACACAAGATGCAGTGTTTTCATAAAAACATTGTCTGGGTGGTCACTTCTCTTTTGAACTCATCCACCACTTTCATCCAATACAGATCATCACTCTTCAGTTCCACATCATATGCCAGAAGCCAGCATGTTCTACTTTATATCTTGGGCAACTACCTGAATGTACCAGATATGCCTTACATAGAACAGACTGGGTGACATTATCTTGTGTATAAATTTACACAGAATCATGCATTACTAGAGGCTTTCTTTGTACATTGTATGCAGCCTTCCACTAAGGCCGGTAAGCAAATTTTCAGACCGACTCCGAGCTATGTTTTACTCACAGTGTTGTGATAGGGCTTTCTAGTGCATGCCCTATCACAACACTGTGAGTCCAGTATAGGGAGGATAGTGGGTGGATAGTAAGCAGTTGCCCCAGTCAATGATCTCAGTTCAGGGAACTTTTCAGTCTCCAGTGTTGTGCCTGGAAACCCATCCCAAGTTTTGCATGCAGCACAAGACAGTCTGGCCTGCAAAAGTATTGCCTAGCATTCTCAAAGGTCATAAAAGTACTCTATCATGCAAATCTCCCATCAATAAGCAACTATCCTTGGTTCAACCAGACCTTCTGCCGATTGATGCAGGGCATGAAAATGTTTCACCCTCCATACTGGGGCCTCAGCAGCAAACGGGGTGCTCTTCCCTATTATTTTAGTTGCCCAATCCAGCACCTTGGACATTAATACCACCAGACACAATATACCCGTAACCGCCTCAACTGGACTCCAAAACTGATATCTCAATTCCATAGATCCATGACAGCTTTTCATTACAGCAGATTCTCCATTTATAGCTTCATCGCGCCAGCCCACCAGATGCTGTAATTGCGGGTAGTAACCTTCTATGCCAGTGACACTCAATCCTCCCTGCTTGTTAGTCAACTTTAAAGGCTGAACTCTAGGGCATTTTCCTGCTGAATTTAGAGTGACCAGTAAGCCATCAAGTTAGTAGTCAGAAAACTCCCTGAAAAGCATAAAGAAATTTAGGAAGAATTGCCATCTTAGCTAAATTAACTGTGCACATCAATGACAAGGGAAGCCTGCCCAGGAAAGGGAGCAGTTCCCGAATTCTGTTCAGAATTCTACCAATGTTCAGCTCTACCTTTACACTTCTCAAATTATCTCCTCAAATTATCTCATTAATTCTGCCTTCTGCGCCAATTTAACCTCCAGATAATCAGATTTAATCTTCCTGCTACCTAATTGCAATTTCTGTTTCACTCCTAATACAAGCCTCCTCACCACAACCTTCATTGTTTCACATTCAACCAGACACTGCAAAATAAATTAAAAAAACAAGTTTGGGCTCCTGTGCTTGTTTTTGAAAAACTGCTTGGGGTGGGCCAGGTCCCATGGGGGGAGGGTTATTTTTTGGGGAGGGTGCATACGTGGCTCCCCTCCCCAGGCTGATTTTGTCCCTGGGGACCACATCCTTCTAGGTCTGGCATCTTTTTTTGAAGGGGACAGGGCACAAGTCCTCTCTCGCACCGTTTTCAGCCCTGGGGACCCCAACTCCGAGGCCTGGCGTGTTTTGGTGGGAATGGAGAGTACGTAGCCCCCTCCCCTGGCCACTTCCCACGGTGTTGTTTCACAAGCTATGTCCTGTTGAGTCCACTCCCGGGACATAGCGGTTTCCCTACTTGCCCTGGTATGGGCAGGAAAACCTGTGTTTGCTCTCGCTTGCCGGGAGCATTTTCAAAGCTCCGGCCAAGTGGGAGCAAACATCAAGTCTGCTCCCAGCGGGTGGGACCTTTGAAAGTGCTCCTGCCCGCTAGGAGCAGACTTTTGATCTGTTTCCCTGCCCGCACTAAAGTGAGCAGGGAAAAGGATCAACATATTGGTCCTGCCTGGAGTGTACAGCATTAGGAGCTGCTTTCTCTGGATGGGAGCAATGCCGGCTCCCGCTGCATGCAGGAAGGCAGCTGGGGCTGCAGGGCTCACCCCGCAGCCCCCAACGGGTCACTGAACATCAGAGATGGCACCTGGATGAGGGCGGTACAGCCGCACTAATTCTGTTACATCTCAGTGCTGCCTTCGAAACTGTGTTCCACATCATTCTCCTGGAAAGTCTGGTAACACTGGGGCTGAAGAGCAAGGCCTTGGCCTGAATGACTTAGTTCCTGGACAGTCATTCATTTCAGGTCTTTTCAGCCAGTGCTAGATCAGAGTCTTGTGCCCTTACCTCTGGTGTCCCCCAGGGCTCAGCCCTAAGCCTGATGCCCTTCAACATATATGTACACCCTTTAGCAGACATTTTGGAAAGATGGGACCCTCAGCATTGGCCGGAAGCTCTTGGAGCCCTTCCAGTATTGTCATCCAAGGTAAAGAACCTTGGCTTCTGGTTGGATGAGAAGCTATAAATGAAGTTACAGGTAGTCAAGGTGGGCTTCACATGTTTTGCGGTGTTAAAATGGGTCAAAAAAATCATTGTCGTAATACCAGCTCTTGCTCAGAAAACAGTGGTTCAAGCCTTTATCCTCTCTAGAAGTGACTATCGAAATATCTTATATCTGGGAGCAGATAGGGGAGCTATCCGATGGCTGCAGGTCATCCAGAATGCCACGGCTAGGTTGCTCTATTGCTTGCCAAAGTGTGCATTGGCCTCCAATCTACTCCGCGATCTCCGCTGGCTGCCTGTGGATACGTGAATATGATTAAAGGCCTTGTGCTACATGCATGAGGCCAGATCCAGGACAGGCCCAAAATTTATCCAAGATGTGGTGGTGCCATACCAGCTTGTGTGCATGCTCCGATCTGCCAATCAGTCCCTCTGCAAAGTGTCTAGGATCCATCTGGCGCGCTTTGGAGGCCCTTCTTTTACTATTTGAGCCCAAGGCTATGAAGTGAGCTCCCGGAAGCCTTGCAAAGCTGTACTTCTCTTACTGTGCTCCAGAAAAATCTCAACAATGCTTTCTGGAAATGTTTTCTGAAAATGTTTATCATTATTAATTACAATTGCAATTCAAAGTACATAACTACTGATTTGAAAATAAGCGCGTGGTCAAAAACCAATTGATAGTCTGTTTTCTTGTGCTGACCACAAACTGAAAGCATCACATGCTCCTAAAAGTATGTCTTTTATGTTTATTATTATTTTGATGCATTGAAAATAAAGCACTTCCGGGTGTAGGAAGTGACTTTGACAAAGACCATTCAGGTTGAAACGCGTCAGTCAATAAACTAATTTTTCTTCAGAATCCCCGAGTGCGGCTTTTCCTTGTGCAGCGACGTAAGGACTCCTTTGATTTATACGCGGGTTCCTGTGCCCGCCTTGCCTGCACCAACCCCGTATGGTGGATGCGATCGGAGAAACAGCAGGAGCTATTTGCATCGCAATACTTTCCCGATTCCCGCCGCCCTGTCAACAAATCCCGCAGAGTCTGGAAAACTATCGGTCTCGCAGGAAACAGATTCCGTGACAGAGGGCATGGTTCGGCTCCCGTTGGGGCTGATCGGTGTCTGAAAACCTTGGGATCGCAGTTTGAAGCGGCCGTGAAAAGAACCTATCACTCGTAGAACTCAGGGGTGCTGCCGCCTTCACCCGACACAGGCGTGTGCGTTGACAGTGAGCGGCAGGGGGATTTCATACGGAGATCTTTTGTAAACCCAGGATTTCACTCGTATACCCACACATGAAACACCACATTGAAGAATCATGTGTGATGCAATTCGCAAAAGGCTGGATGTAGCCAAGACTCTATTTAGTGAAACGGATAATGATCCAAGCAGCACAGCGACTGGGGGAGCCCAGACTGACACCGGAGGGACGAGATCCCTAAAATAAATCTGTTTCGGCTGGAGAAACTCTATAAGAAGGAGGTAAATCGAAGCTGGGAAGTCATATCCTTGGACAATTACATCGAGGTTGGGAGGGTCCCCAGAGGGCTGCAAATTCTAATTACCCCAACCTACCAGAATCCGAGTGCGGCTTTTCCTTGTGCAGCGACGTCAGGACTCTTTTGAGATATATATATATATATATATATATATATATATACATATATATATATATATATATACACATACTGGGTGTATATATATATATTTATATATATCCAGTAATAAAGCTGGCTGGATGTGGCCCATGGCATGGACAGACTAGGCCCCACAGAAAAATTTGCAAATTAATAGTGCAAAATTCCCAAACAACACAATGGAGAAAAAAAACTTTCAAAGTTTACAAACCAAGGCCTCAGCCCTCCCAAACCTGTGCAAACATTTCCACTTGGAAAAAATAAAACTTTAATGCAAAATAGGCCCCTGTATTGGACAGGCTGCTGGCAACCAACCCAAGCAATGTGAATCAAGTACAAATCAATAAGGACACTCAGTAAGGAGCAGCACACCGGTAGCAAATTCAATTTAGCTTTAATGAAATACTAGCACAAACACATATCTCAGCAATGATGATTATACATTAGCAGAATAGTAGCCTGTATATTTGCCAGCAGAATAATGGTACAAGTAATAAAAAGGTCAAACTCACTCAGAATGCAGTAAATAAAAAACACAAAAGTAATTCTGCAGCACAGGAGAATATAACCTTTCAACTAACAATAGCAGAATAGATACACCTCTATATATATGTGTACAGTGCAATGCTAGCACAGTGATGGTGAAACATGCAGTCTTGAATCAATTGCAATGCAGTTAATTAAAGGTGCAATAATAATATCTGATAAGTCAAGATAGAGCAGTAGAATCAGGCCCTTCACCCCTTGGGAATTACACAACGCCAGGAAGCCCGCTCCAATCTCTCTAGCACCCTCCCTTGGAACGGCGTAACCGGGGGCAGCAGCTTCGGGTGACAGCAGATCTGCATGACTCTGTCTGTGAGCTTCACCCAGGCCTCCTGCTCCCCTCCTTTTTATATCCTAAAAACTGACTTACACAACATTCTGTTCCCTTCTCGCATGTTCTTGTGCAGTTATCAGTATTTACAACTTTGCTCCTACTGGTACTAATCAATCATCCTCCAGGACCTTCAAATTCACTCCCAAGCCCTCTCTGGATCAGTACATTCTCAACTGTCTCTCCCATGATCCTCCTGGCTGCCTGGTGTACCATAAACAGAACATCCCAGCAGATTTCTGTGTCTATGATATGTCAAAAACAAGCATCACAAGCTCAATGTGGCCTGCTACCATAAACAAAGCACCTTGACACCATTGAATTGTGTCTAGTAGAAATGGAAAAACAAGGGTCACAAGATCATCTGCTATTTCAGCTTGGTCTGTGGGTTTTCTGCATGCATTTTCACTCATAAACACTGCCTAAGCTAGTCAACCCTCTCGTGTTACAATGTCTTCCGCATACTAGGCCCTATATACTACACTTCACCCCTTTTGATGAGTGTCAATGCATGTGAAAACCAAATCATTTGATTATATTCATAGGCAGATTCCCCTGGAGTCCAGGAAACATTGTATTAACTGTCTCTACTGTAACACACAGATGCTTAGTGCTTATATCTAGCTTGTAGCCCTTGGTGCCTAAACATGAATTAAGTCAAATTAGTGATGCTCTGTTAACTGCTAAATATAAGAGGTAGTGTGCATGGGTTGCTTGCCATCAATAGTCATGTGAATTGCTATGACTTTTGTATAGTTAGCAGCTGTGTTAAGTTTAGTCTAGAAATCTGTGTATACTTTCCCCTTAATGGGGAATGGGACTCCCCATTCAATTGATCCTTGAACTTGCACACTCAGCTTAGCTTTCGCAAATTTAGTAGGCTCGTACAATACGTGGGTGTTTATATCAATTAGGCTGGTCACATTATGAACACACAACACTTGCTTTCCTCTAGTTTGTATGCATAAATCCTAATTCACAATTGTTGGAAGGGCCATAACCTTTGTGTCCATTCAGCACCTAGTGGATCATAAAGTATAACATTCCCTTTGCTGACCTCAATTTGTAAAATGACCAGAATAATAATACTTGCATACAGAGCTTGTTTGCATCCTTTACAATATCTAACTACAGAATAATTGCCTAAGGTGCTAGCTATGCACTTCTCAACTACATAGTACATGGTAGAATAATCTGCTCATTTGAGAATTCATACTGCCAACAGTGATACTTTAAAGCTGACAAAAAAATGCAGAATTTTATTACAGTATTTACATGTCATATTCATGATAAATTTCAGCGTCGGAACCCTCGCAGGCCGTCTTTGTAGCTCAATTAGTCCAAAGGTATGGAAAATTTGTTATCCCGTCACTTTCCAAGTCATCACTTTGGCGGCCATCCATTTGCATCAAGGCATCGCCACATTGCAGAGTGTAACCACTCCTTCATTAGCTGTGATATTGGTTGCTCGCACTGCACAATAGGCATTGAGATCAGAGGTGCTGCTCTCATATACATTCGGCTGTACCTAAATGGCTCCCACCATTGCAATCAGTAGAGCGACCTGGAACCACATCATTGTCATGGATCCCCATTCACGATCGTGGAGTGAGTTTCACTGCAGGTGTAAATACCTGCACATTAGAATTCTTTTTCAAAAGCACAGCATCTGTACTTCCTACTCCCTTACTTAATAACTCTCCAGCTTCTGATTTCTTTCTTGAATGATGTGATGCACTCACACCTTTCCAGTGCTTCCAAAGCTCCCTTACCTTCTTTGGATAGTATCTGGGGGCCCAGATCTATCCTCTATTTGTGGGATTTGCGCTCTCTCACAGTCAGTTGTGCAATCCTGTCATGTGTTTGATATGATACAGCAGTACCTCCCTGATTCAGTAGTACCACTTTGACTTCCCCACTGCAATCTGAATCAATAACTCCTCTGAACACTGATATTCCTTTGATAGCTAGGCTAGATGGTGGGACAATCCTACCACAAGTTCCTGCTGGCACTTTCACTCCGACCCCCAGGGCAATCACCTTTGTCTGTCCTGTCTGCTGCCCTACTGGCCTATGGTTTGACTCAAACAATGCTTTGATTCTGTTGTTACTCCATTCTTTCAAGTTCTGATGTGCTGATAACTTGCTCAACTGTCCCTTCAGCAAACCCTTATATCTCTCAATCATTCTTGCCGCGTGTGGGTAATAACTACCGTGTAACACCGAATGAACAGCTTGTTCCTGAGCCCAATCCTGTACAGCTTTCCCTAAACAAATGTGTATCTCTGTCTATCTGTATTTCTTCTGGAACCACATAGTGTCTGATTAGTTAATCAAGCCCTGCAAAGTGGATTTTTGGTCTGCAAACTTACAAGGCAAGCCCAGCAAGTGGCCAGAATACGTGTCCACCATAGTCAATGCATATCTTTTGCCCCCTTCCTGTTGCAAGGGTCCAATTTAGTACATTTGTCATACTGTGGCAGCTGCAGTTCCTCTTTTGATATGTCTACTTGATCTCTGGTGCAAGGGCATCTGTCTGATTAGGTTACACATAGGGCACTCCTTCACTGCTTGTTGCACGTGCTTCTTGGAGACTGGAATTTGCCATTGTCCTGCCTATGCATAAGTGCCATTATCTCTCAGATGCTCTGAAGTCGTGTGAGCTCAGTTTATAAAGGCCACTTCAGTTTCTTCAGAAATGACCACTGATCGTCCTTTGGCCATTTGGTATGCCTCATTGCTTAACAGAGATGCAAAGGAGGCATCCGATGGACAGTGGGCATCCACATGACCTACAACAGATTTGACACCCCTGCCTTTTCTTCCACATCTCTTCCCACAACTGCTCACCACCCCATTTAGGGGTGCCTTTGTTCTTCCATCAATCTTTGTGCCAGGTCGGTGCCCAGCTCACCAGTCCTTGATAAGGGGCCCAACTGTTAGTATATAAAAAAGATCTTTCTCCAAACAGGGGCTGGCTCAATCACTGCTGCCACCCCTTGCAATTCAGCAAACATCATCCTGCATGGTCACCTCTAATTCAAAAGGATCCCCCTCTGTGCTGGGACCTAGTGAAAAGTAATTCTGCATTGCATCTTTTGCTCCTTCAATGGCTTTTTGCAGCTCAAAACCCCAATGAAAAACATGCTTCCTCCTTGGTACAATAGTTTCAGTATAAATTCTATATGAGTATGTACTGGCTCCAAAATCTGATCAACCCATTAAACCACTGCGCTTCTGCCTTTGTTGTAGGGACCTTTAACTGCTGTACCATATCAATCACTTTCCGTGATATTCCTTTCACCAGTCCTGACCAGACACTACCCAAAAATGTCACCTCCTTTTCAGGACCCTGCATTCTTCTGGGGTTAATAGCCCACCCTCTCTGCTGTAAGTAGTCAATAAATCTCTGTATCAACCGACCCAATAAAGAAAATGTTTGCTGCCCATGTGTACCTTGCAACTACGGTCTCAACATCACAAGAGTCATAATTGATCTCTTTTTCAAACGTTCATCAGGTGATAAGAATGCTCCATCTACCCCTGTCTCTCATAACCAAACTAGCCATATGAACAGGGGCTCTTCACGCTTCTCCCTAAAGATGTGTGTTATTCCCAAAAACTCGCCTTGTATATAATCCTTCACCAGGTGGGTATTCTGCACTTGTCCCCCACCTATTCCTTTTGCCTTGCTCTCCACAAGGGGGTGAGTCTCCAGAGCCTCCCCCTTTCACCTACATCCTCTACTAATTCCACTACACATATCTCTACCCCATCGTCCCAGTCCCACTCATCACTGTAAGAGACTGACACATTCCAGGCACTGGGATTCCAGTCCTCTTTACGCACCAATGCCCTCACATGTACTGCTGAGGGTTTACCGGGCTTGTGCACACTTTTCTGCTGAGCTAATCACACTGCTAATGCAGTGTACCTTGCCTCCATCTGATCGCCTCAGCCACTGCACTTTCCACAGTCTCTCTCATAATAAGTTGTCTTTCCTGCAAGCTGCCACTTCACCCCGCAGCTTTTTATATCCCAGCATCCTGGTTAATGTCTGTTTGTCCACAGTGTGGAGCGCAGAAAGGAAAAGCCATCCCACTTTTCCTGTTGCCTACGACTCCAGCTTCCCCCCTCCTAGCTTTCCAATCTCCCCAGCATTTTCCATTAAGAGAGGCGTCCCCTTTTCATCTAGCCCTTCACCTACAACTAGCACTGCCCAACGGTTTAGGATTCCTGCAACACCAGAAAACGGGTCTATCGACAACCCCCCAAGAATGGATCTGGTCTCTGCTCCCTTCTGCCCTTTTCCATCTGCTCCATCTCCGTTGCATCCCCACAAAGGCATTATTGATTTGTGCCCCACTCCTTGGATAGGTTGCTGGCACCCAACCCAAGCAATGTCAATCAAGTACAAATCAATCAGGACACTCAGTAAGGAGCAATATACCCGTCGCGAATACAATTTAGCTTTAATGAAATACTAGCACAAACACATATCTCAGCAATGATTATTATACATTAGCAGAATAGATGCATGGTATTTGCTAGCACAATAATGGCGCAAGTAATAAACAGGTCAAAATCACTCAGAATGCAGTAAATCACAAGCACAAAAGTAATACTGTAGCACAGGAGAATATAACCTATCACATGTCTACATATATGTGTACAGTGCAACGCTAGCACAGTGATGGTGAACCACGCAGTCTTGAATCAATTGCAATGCAGTTAATTAAAAGTGCAATAATAATAATCTGATGAGTCAAGATAAAGCAGTAGAATCAGGCCCTTCACCTCCCTGGAACTTAACGTTCCACAACGCCAATAAGCCCCCGCCAATCTCTCTAGCACACTTCCTGGGAACAGCGTAACCGGGGGCAGCACCTTTGGGCAATGGCAGATCTGCGTGACTTAGTCTGTGAGCTTGACCCAGGCCTCTCGCTCCTCTCCTTTTTGCATCCTAAAAACTGGCTTACACAGCATTCTGTTCTCTTCTTGCAAGTTCTTGTGCTGTTATCAGTATTTACAACTTTGCTATTACTGGTACAAATCAATCACCCTCCCAGGACCTTCAGACTTACTCTCAAGCCCTCTCTGGATCTGTACATCCTCAATGGTATGTCTCTCCCACGATCCACCTGGCTGGATGGTGTACCATAAACAGAACATCTCAGCAGATAGCAGCATCTATGGAATGTCGAAAACAATCTTCATAAGCTCAATATTGCCTGGTACTGTAAACAAAGCAACTTGGCAACACACCTAATTGTGTCTAGTAGAAATGGCAAAACAAGCGTCACAAGATCATCTGCTATCTCAGCTTTGTCCATGTGTTTTCAACATGCATTTTGACTCATCAACACTGCCTGAGCTAGTTGACCCTTTTGCGTCATAATGTTTTCCGCATACGAGGCCCTATATACTACAGTCCCCTAATGCAACTTCTGGCCACCTACAATCAAGTTTAAAAATGAAAGAATAAACATAAAAGGTTAATACAAATACTGGTGCATACCCTCCATCAAACAACAAAGGTATCCAAAAGTTCTTTAACTTGCTTGATTCCTCAAAAAGAATCCTTGAAAATCCAATGGTGTATGCAGCAGGGATTGCAGACAAAGAAGAGAGTAATTCTTTCACCTCAAAATCAAAACGAAAAGTGGCCAAGGGATGGACAAAGCACTTGGAGGAGCCTTCTGAATAGAAAGAGGACGTTGGAGCATCTGTGGCACTTCCTTCCATTAAAAAAAACAAGTAGGATAACAAAAATGTGTTTCGAGATAAAGAAACTACTTGAACCGTCCGTTAGAGTAGAATAATTACTCAAAAATCCAATTTTGAGTTGATTTTGCTGCTTCTTGCATAGCAAACCTACTTGTAAAACAGCCTTTTGTTATGCGACCGCTTGCAACCATCCGAGTTAGAAATTGGCACCGGAAGGCTTACTAGCAACTGGAAATCATGCTAAGAGATGCCAAATCTTGCTTGCGCTCACCAGCTTGCTTGCTTGAGCCTCATATTAATCCCATTGTCATCGGGTTGCTCCAAAGGGAGCAAAATTATGCCACAGAATTTTGGCCAAACTCCATGTTAAAGAGTAATGCGGAGTGATCAAAATCTCTCCAATTCTGCAAGCGGAATGAAAATTTCCAACCCAGCTGGCAGATTTTCACTAGAGTAATACCTCTTGGTGAAATTCAGCCATCTGAAATTCCAGTGCCTCTGACCCAGAATTATTGGTTCTGCAAATTCACACAAGTTATAGTTAGCTCAGTAAACAATAATTGTTAAATTTCAATGTTTTTTGTCTCTTAAATCCATTGATTTTATATTATTACAAGGCCTAACTATAAAGTTGCTTTAACCTTACTTTTTTCAGTGAACTTTTAACATAAAGTAAGATATTATTACCATACCAAGCTATAAAGTCACTTTAACCTTTGGATTTTTTTGTGAATTTCTCAGTTTTTTTAACATAAAGTAAGATATTATTACAATACCTGGCTATAATGTCACTTTAAACTTTTGTTATTCTTCAGTGAATTGCTGCTTTTTTAAAATCATATTCACCTAACTTCTTCACTCATCAAAGCTTTTGAGGGCGTTGGCTGCAGGGCTTAGCCAGCAGCTAAGCCCTGTGCCCAAACGCCCATGGGTGGCCAACCCACCATGAGTGACCAACCCCTTTCTGTGGATGTAGCGGCCAGTCAATCAGATTGCTCGGTGGACCAGTACCCATTGTGCTTTACTGAAACACCCGATGTGGAAAAAAGCCTTCTCAGCATGCTTTATTTTTTTTAATTTGTGGCACCGCATGAGTACAATGAGACCAACTATCCAGATATCACTATGGGGCATATTAGCAAGAAGAGGCGATAATCATCGCTAACCCTGCTTAGCGTGATTTTTTTTATCGCCGGCTATCGCTGGAATATATCGCCACGCTAACGCTGTATTAGCAACGATTAGCGCTATGGCGATGAATATTCCAGCAATAGCGAGGAAATGGGCCAACATCGCTGAAAAACCAGCGATGTTGCATGGAGAAGGAGAACACCTTGCTGATACGACCCTGTGGTCGTATCAGCATAATCCACCCCCATGTTAGGTATGGCTAACACCTGCTAATTGCAGGTGTTAAATAAATGGCGATGACCCCGGTTAGCGCGACTTTTCATGTCGCTAACTGGGGCCATGGCCACCTTGCTAATAGGCGATAGGCCTGTTAGCGAGTGTTTCCCAGGTTTGTTCGTCGGGAACGCCCACTTTGCATGTCATTAGCGATAAATATCGCTGACATGCAAAGCGGTAAAAAAACGGGCGAAAATGCCCGCAAACTGTCGCTAACTGCTGTTAGAGACAGTGTGCTGATAGGGCGATATAAATATCGCCGCTTTAGCGGCAAAAAGTGCCGCTAAAGCGGCGATAGTGCCCTTGCTAATATGCCCCTATATTTTTAATGAAAATTTCTCAAAAATGGCTGTAAAAATACCACCAAATCACATAAAATGCTTTCTCAGCATAAATCTAGCTTTCTGCCAAATTTGGTGAAATTTGGTTGAGTTGTTTTTTCTGTTCTCGTCTTAAAATTTCAATTTGGAATTTGTGTGGGAAATGCATTTAGCCCCCCTTTTCTCTCCTCCTTCTTGATGGATCACCCTGAAACTTTACGTACACATGAAGAACACTGTGAGGGAGCTTAGTGGATTGGAGAGCTATCAAATGTTTGAGCAGTGCTAGGGGATCTAAACACAAAGTTGTGTGGTGAACAAGGCATTGGAAAGTGGGGTTGTGAAGTCAAATTAGCTTGTCCCTATGTATCTGTGGCCGCAAAGGGTGAGGCAGGAGGGAGGGATGTCATTAGATTCTACTACTGTAGGACTGAGGAAAAGTGAAGATCAAGGATAGGTAGACATTTGTCTGAGGACTAGTTCATATTCTTACCATTGTGATGGATGGAGATAGATAGAACTCCACTAGAGCATGTTGAGTGAAAGGCAGAAAGTTAAAAGCCATAGGGAATACTCAACGTGCATGACATATTACATGTTTCCAGCCACAAATTCATGCTGTTAAAAAGAAATGGTTTTAATGTACCCTTGCAACCATAGTGGTATTGTTCAGCACTCAGGGTTACTGTGTACTCTCTCAAAACCTTATTTTAAAGTTTTTCAGTAAAGATTTAGAGTAAATAGGTAAAGAATTTTAAATGAATTTGAGCCAGATTGTGTTCGATAGAGGTGGGGAGCATGAGAGGCCCATGACATAGAGTAGCATCATAGAGGAACAAGACTACAAAGTGTAATAGGATTAAAGAGGTGAGATTTCAAAGGAAAGCAAGTAGCTGAGTAAAATGTTATGGTTGTCATCGGAATGCAAATATAAGGGGAGGCAGGAAAGTGGGACATTGTGCATATAAAGAAGTGTTTGCCAACATGCCAAAGTAAATATATATTTACAAAATCAGGTTAAATAAATAAATATGTTAAGGATGGAAAGTTAATCAAAAGTACCACAAGGTATCAGGACTAAATATGAATCAAATGAACCATAACCTGCCAAACTGAAAACTTGTTTACAGAATCAAATAAAAGCATTACATAATTTAACAATGGTTGAGGAAGTATCAATGAGCTCCAAAAAAAGAACTTTCTAGACCCTCTTCTATCCCTCCACTATCCTTTTCAATCCAACTAGCAGACTAACATGTCCAACGCTCAAATTTATTTAATATTTTCCTATACTAATTCCCCACTAATCCTGTTTGGGGTCCGGAGTAGCGTGCTACCCTCAGAAAAGCACTTCTACACCTCATCAGGGGTCGCAAGCGCTAAATAAATGCAAAGCCTTCCCTCTTCTACACCTTCACTATTCTTTTTCAATCCAAATACCAAACTCAAGTCCACCACTGAAATTAATTTAATATCTCCCTATACTAATTCATCACTAATCCTTTTTGGGTTCCGGAGTAGAGTGCTACTCGCTGAAAAAGCGCTTCGACGCCTCGTCATGGGTAGTAAGTGCTATATAAATGCAATTACAATATATATGTTAGACCTGGCACCATTGGCGTGGGTCTCCCCTCCATTTTTTGCCTTTGCCTCCTGTGTTTTTGCCGTGTGTTGGACTTCGTTTTGCTGGTCTAGATGCTTTGGGCACTTTGCCATTACTGTTCAGTGCCAAAGTACAAGTGCTCCCTTTGTAAATTGTTGTTATGGATTGGTGTTTCCATGATTGGCTGATTTGATTTACTGGTTAGTCCCTAGAATATTGCACTGTGTGTGCACAGGGCCTGTAAATCAAATGCTGCTAGTGGGCTGCAGCACTGATTGTGCCAGCCACAGAAGCAGCTTGTAAAACTCTGGCCTGCCATTGCAGAGCCTGTGAGCAGTCTAGTACTGCCATGTCGACTTGGCAAGGGTACCCACTTGCCAGGCCCTAACCTTCCCTTTTCTTACATGTTAGTCACACCTAAGATAGGCCCAAGGTACCCCTGTGGGCAGGGTGCAGTGTATGTGCAAGGTAGGACATGCCCTGGTGTGTGTGGCATGTCCTGATAGTGAATTACTGCCAATTTTGTTTTTCACTATTGCAAGGCTACCTGTTCCCATAGGATAGAGTTGGGAGTTTGTTTATAACATCTTATAAACATAACTACCCCTGGGAACAAGGTAGGAAAATAAAGTTTAGTATGCCTGAACTCAGAATGTCAAAATGCATCTTTTAGTGAGGGTGATTTTTACATTCTGTGTTTAAAAATACCACTTTTAGAAAGTAGGTATTTTCTTGCTTAGACATCCAGTGTGCCTCTGCTAGGTTTGTGTATTGCATGTCTGGCTTTTGGATGACAGGGGCTGAGGAGGAGCAGTGGCTCCAGAGAGCCTGATGAGTCAAGGCTGGGCTGAATAGACCTGGGGGGAGGAGATTTCCTTTCACCTGAATGGGCCTGGTCTGCCAAGGACAATGCTGTCTCCACCTCCTGCCAGGAAGCTGCATCCGAGAGGACAGAACCGGTTTTGACCAAGCACAGGGCTTCTCTGCCACAGAGAACAAACAATTTTGTAGTATAAATATTGGGGCCCAGACCCCAGAACTTTAGATTACTTCTGGGAATCAAGAGGAACCTTTGCCAAGGAAAGGAGAAAGGACTTTGCTGTTTGCTGTGTCCCCTGCTTGAGGAAGATCTCCAAGGACTTGAATTAAGCTTGCCCCCTGTTCACAAGGTCTCAGGAACATCAAAGACCTCACCAAACTTCTGGGCACCGTCTCTGGAACCGCTGGTTTCAGTTGCCTGGAAAAGATAGAGTAACCGACTCTGTCACCGAGTCCGTCGCAGGATTCCGTGTCCTGAAAGCACCGTAGAGAGCACCGCCTCGTTTCGCAATGCACCCCTGATCTCACCAACTCCGTCAACGAGCTGCTGCTTGCACTGGGTCCTGTGGGCATTGCACTCCGCACCGCTTCGCTACACGCTGCACCGACGTCATCGACTCCGTCGCTGCCAGACTCGAACATCGACCGGCTCCGTCGCCGCATTGTGACCTGCCAGCACGGCATCAAGCACCGTCTAACCCTACAACGCAAGCCTTGGCCCCACCGACTCCGTCAACGAGCCGCTGCCTGCACCGAGCCGTGAGGACACCACACGCTACAACGCTTCCTTCTCACATTGCAACCGCGACGGTTGCCCCGGACCGGCTCGTACCATCGTGTCGGCCGCAACAACAAAAGGTACTGTCTCCGAGTCTGTCGACGCTTTTGCTGACCCGTATCGACGCAGTTGGCTGGATTTGTTAGACTCTGTCGTATTCAGTATCGTGGTAGCCCCGGACTGAGCTACAGAGTCGGAGGAACTGTATTTTAACGTTTTTCCTGCAATTTAAAGGGTATTTTGCACAGTAACTATTTTTAAGTGTATTGTATGTTGGATTTTTGTCATTTTTGGTCTTGTTGGTTTAGATAAAGTTTACTTATTTTTCTAAACTGGTGTGGTGTCCATTTGTAGTGTTTTCACTGTATTACTGAATGTGTTCACAAATGATTTACACACTGCCTCTGAGATAAGCCTGTCTGCTCGTGCCAAGCTGCCAAGGGGGTGAACAGGGGTTATTTTAGAAGTGTATTGCCCTTAACCTGACTAGGAAGAAGGGTCGCTACTTGGACAAAGGTACCTACCTCTGCCAACTAGAGACCCCCATTTATAACATTATATATAAGTTTTCATATTTAATGAAAAACCAAAGGTTTTGTTATAGTCAGGAAAATATTATTTATTCTTTCTATACAAACCAAACTTAAAACACACAAAAATAATAAATTCTTAAGTTAAAGTCATACTTTACATTTATTCTTTATGCACCACCTTAAAATTATTATAACATGTGCAGCTCCATACATAGTGTATTCAACCAGGTAGCCACACTACATTAAGTATGACCTGCCACTCTACCAGTCACTGTGTAACTGTTCTTGGAAATAACTATTAATTTAGATAGAATAAGTGAGATAATATAAAACGGTATAAGCAGTGCATGGAGAAGGCGAGAGTTATAGTTAATGTGGTGTAGCTACCGAATTGAATACACTGTGTATACAGGTGTGCAAGTTATTATAATTTGAAGATGTTGCGTAAATTATCATTTAAAGGTATAAGTTTAAAAATTAAAAGTTTTGTGTAGTTAAATTTGGTTTGTAGATAAATAATAAATAAGGTTATATTAATTGAAATGTGGTGCATAAATTATTAATTTAAGGTATAACTAACTTTTTTGTAATGTTTGTGTATTTTAAATTTGGTTTCTATAGAAAGAATAAATAAAGTTTTCCTAACTATAACAAAGGTTCAAACTTTGGATTTTTTCATTCAATTTTAATGCTATTTTTATTTTTAATAAAACATTTTTGAAATCGTAGAGTTTACTGTTGTTGAGTGGAGCAGCATTAAGTGGAGTGGGGCACATTACAGTTGAGGAGTGTGTTGTAGACTGTATTGTTGTAGAGTGTAGAGTTGTAGAATGGAATAGCATATAGTGCAGTGGAGAGAGTGAAGTTGTGTGCATTGGAATAGCGCAGAGTGGAGTAGCATAGAGGGGATTACTGTAGAGTGCAGTGGAATAGAAGAAAGTGGCATAAGGTTGAGTGGCATAGAGTGGAGTGGCATAGAGTGGAGTGGGGTAGAGTGGAATGTGGTACAGTGGAGTAGCGTACAGTTGAATAGCATACAGTGGAGTAGTGTAAAGTGCAGTGACAAAGACTGGAGTGTTGTACAGTGCTGTGCAGTACAGTGGAGTAGCATATACTTGAGTGGTGTAGAGTGGAATAGCGTGGAGTGGGGTGTTGTAGAGTGAAGTGGCATAGAGTGTAGTGGTGTGCAGTGTAATAGCGTATAGTGGAGTGGCGTAGATTCTAGTGCGGTAGAGTGTAACAGCGTACAGTGCAGTAGCATAGAGTGCAGTGGCACAGAGTAGGGTGGCATACAGTGCAGTTGTGGCGCAGAGTAGAGTGGCATACAGTGTAGTTAGGTAAAGTGTAGTGGCATACAGTATAATAGCATAAAGTGGAGTGGCATAGAGTGGAATAGGGTATACTGGAATGCCAGACAGTGTAGTGGCATAGAGTGAATAGCATATCGTGGAATGGCATACCGGGAGTGGCATAAGGTGGAGTGGCACAGAATGGAATAGTGTAGAGTGTAGTGGCTAGAGTAAAGTTGCATACAATGGAATAGTGTAGAGTAGAGTAACATAGAGGGCACTAGCGTAGAGTGCACTAGCATACACTGAAGTGGCATAGAATTGAGTGACATAGAGTGTAGTGGAGTAGAGTTGGGTAGAGTAGAATGGCTTAGAGTGCAGTGGCGTGCAGTGGTATACATTGGAATACTGTATATCACAGTGACGTACAGTGGAGTGGCATACAGTGGAATAGCATAGAGTGGAGTGCCGCACAGTGGAGCATTGTACAGTGGAATATTGTAAAGTTGATTGACGTACAGTGTAGTGGTGTATAGGTCAGTGGCGTACAGTGGAGTGTGTTAGAGTGGACTGGCATATAGTGGAATAGCGTAGAGTTTAGTGGCGTACAGTGGAGTGGCATACAGTGGAGTGGCATAAAGGGGAGTGTCCTAGAGCTGACTGGTGTAGAGTTGAGTGAGGTACAGTTTAGTGGCATACAGTGGAATAGTTTAGAGAGGAGTGACAAACACTTGAGTGGCATACAGTGGATTCGTGTACATTGGAATGGGGTATAGTGGAGTGACATAGAGTGGAATAGGGAGTGGAGTGGTGTACAATAGAATAACGTACAGTAGAGTGGTGTAAAGTGAAGTGGCCTACACTGAAGTGGCATAGAGTGTAGTGTTGTAGAGTGAAATACCGTACAGTGGAGTGTTACAGAGCGTAGTGGGGTAGACTGTTGTGGCGTACAGTGTAACAAAGTACTGTTGAGCAGCATAGAATGGAGTATTCAGAGTGGAGTGGCAAAGAGTGGAAAAGCGTAGAGTGGAGGGGCGTACAGTGGAGTGACGTAGAGTGGAGTGGCATACAACGGAGTAGCGTACAGTGGAGTGGTGTACAGTGGAATAACGTTGAGTGTTACTGGTGTGCAGTGCAGTGACGTAGAATGGAGTGGCATATAGTGGAACAGCATGCAGTACAGCAGTGTAGAATGCAGTATTGTACAGTGGAATAGGGTAGTGTGCCATAGGGTAGAGTGGATTCGCATAGAGTGAAGTAGTGTACAGTGGAGTAGTGTGGAAAAGAGTGATGTACAGTGCAATAGCGTACAGTGGAAGGTCATAGAGTGGAGTGGCATGTAGTTGAGTGGTGTTCAGTGTAGTGGCATAGACTGGAGTGGCATGGAATTTAGTGGTGTAGAGTGGAGTGGGGTAGAGCAGAGTGGCGTAGAGTGGTGTGACGTACAGTGGAATAGCGTATATTAGAGTGGCATAGAGTGGAGTGGCATAGATGTGAATAGCAGAAAGTAGAGTGTCACACAGTGGAGTCTGGTAATTGAAACATATGTAGAGTGAAAGTGTGTTAACGAAAGTAGATGTAATGTGGCAGGAAAAATATTAGTTGTAAATGGTGATTTTTGGTAGTATGTGTGAATATTATAAGTAGTTTTAAAGTTACCATTTTTTAAAATACGTACTTATATATTGTGCCATGGTATACCACAGTAAGTTTGCTGTATACAGTGGTACATGCACATGATAAGGCAGAATGTGATTGGATAATGGCTGTGTTTACCAAAGGAAACAGGCAGCCATGTTATTTTCAGCTCATTTTGTCTGCATTCTGGGTTTTGCTGCATTCTTGGTTGGGGTCTTAGATATAGTTAAGTAGTAGGTTTTATTGTTGTTTCCTACCTATTACCACTTTATTAAAGTGTTAATAGGTAGAGAAATGTATTTATAATTTTCTATATATTTGTACAGCAATTTAAAAAGAACTGCAAATTGTTAATAAAATATTTTAAGTAGTGCTGTAATTTGTAGGTATTACCATGGCACTCTGTATAATTTTTAGTGAAGATTTAAATATGTTAAAAATTGAAAATACACTGTAGTACAGAATACTAGTAAGATATAGGATACTACAGTGTATTTTTTATTTTTTAACATATTTTTTTTTTATTTATTTATTTTTGCTACCACTGTACTCCCAAGGCAGTACTGCTGTACTCTTTACATTTATTTTTAGATATATAGAGGCTTACAAATATTTTTCCTTACCTATTACCACTTAAAAAAATAGTAATAGGTAGGGGAAGAATATCAAACCTAATAGTTACCGACATTTAAGGCAAACGCAGAACAGAGACAAAGTGTACCTGAAACTAACATGGCTGCCTTTAACTTTTGCAAAGGCAGTCGTTAGCCATTCACATAATGACTTATCATCGCTATTTCCTGTGGTACTTCAGCAGAATATCGCAAAATTTCACAAAAATACAGCGACAACAGGTATCACTAAGTTAAAATGCCGTATAACTTTAAAAATACTTACCCTACTTACCTGTAGTGCCAAAAGGATCATCTGTGCACCATGATGTCTAATCCTGCCAAATTTAATGTAAATCTGTTCAGCTGTTCTTGTTCTGTGTCCAATACAGAAGTCTATTAAAATATGCATTGGTTGAAAAACACGTTTTGGGATCCTCCCTTTTATCTTTACATCCTCTTAGCCAATCACCATAAAACTTTACATCATCCGCTAATATAGAAGGTAGAATAGGTTTGAAAAGTTACGTGGAGATTCGTCATATGGATGCAGAGTTATTATTAGTGAAAAATCCGAGGAATTCCTATCTCCCGTAACCCTCACTATGACTTGTGAGTGGATACCGCCAATAATGAAGTATGGATATGGAAAATATTTCATGGTTCCCTGTGAAATGTGGATTTCTCAGTCATCACAACAACCCCCAAACAGATCGGCAGAGCTTTATCATTGTCAGGGTTACTAGGAGTATGCAGCATGAAGAAAAATAATTTGCAGCACCAGTATCTAAATTACATGCCAAAAAAATGTACATTTTGCTCCTCATTCTTTGGTAAAAATAATTTCATCCATTTGCACTTTAACTGTGTTTTAAGTGAATATCTAAGTTTTTGTTAACATATGTTAATGTGTTATAACCAAATCTAAACTTAAGGCAGAAGAAGCATGGTTCTGTCGCTTGGAGGAGAGAAAGTCAGACTGTACTATATTTGGGCTAATTCACAAAAAAGTGTAAAACAAGGTGTGAAACGTTTCACTTCTAATGAACATAGTTTTATGCTTTTTAGGACTTCACGAACTTAGGGGCATATCATCAAGGCCATGCGATAATTATCGCTCAGCGCTCTTAGCGCGAGGATAATTATCGCCGGCCAACTCTGAATTTTATCGCGGAGATAGTGTGCTATCAGCAACGCTTATCTCCAAAGCGATAAGATTCAGAGCGCAAGCTGCCAATTGTGCGATTATCGCTGGAAATACAGCGATAATGGCACAAGGTTTGGCGATAGCTTGCTGATAGGGCAAGACATACTTAGCCATGATATCCACCTTACATAGGATATCATGCCTAAGTCAGTCTTGAAGCAGGCGTAAGGAAAGTAGCGATAACTGTGGTTATCGCTACTTTTCTTATCGCTCTGCTTGTTTGCGTGCAGCTTGATAATTGGAGAAATGTCGGTTAGCGACATTTCTCCAGTTATTTTAGCACGGAACGCCCACTTTGCATCTCATTAGAGATGCAAAGATGGGCGTTGGGGGAAAGGGCGATAATGCAAGGATTCACGCGATAGCGTGACCTTGCTGATTAGGAGATAAAATTATCGCCGCTTTCCGTCCGAAAACGGACGCTAAAGCGGCGATAATTTTATCGCGGGGCCTTGTAGATTCATTCATTCATTCATTCATATGCCCCTTTGTGAGGGTACGCTTGGAAAGCTTTCCCAGTGTAATTATGGAAACGTTTGATGAATTCTGTATTTTTCCATTGGCATTCACATTACAAGAATGAGCAAGAGTACACAGGGTACATTTGCGCACTGTCAAATTGCAAGACCTTTGGGAAATGGCACAATTTTTTCTCAAGTGGGAAATATTTGTCCGCATGGTAAACACCTACATCCGACAAAGTTTGAGGGCGTTCTGTTCACTTTCCGCCCAGAACATGGCCAAGGAAGAGCTTGTGAGCGTCACAAACTCACAAATTTGCGAATATACAAACACTTGCAATGCTGGCCAGACCTTGAACCCAGGGGCACTTTGACTCCTCCTTGGCCCCATTTTAGCAGCTTGAGCGGGGGTGGGCGCCAATGAGAAGAGTGAGAAATATTACAACTCTAAAATGTTGCTTCTACCTCCTTGGTGTTTGATTGGAGACGCTGCTTCCTAAATAGATTCCCCCAAAGACCCAGCAAATGAACAGCCTTCTAGTGCTGCGGGGTAGGGAGCAAATGCAAAGAGAGAGAGTAAGAAAAAAGAAGGGAGTGAGGTATGGATGAGGAGAAGGAGGTGTGAATGGAGAGATGGATGGAGAATTTCAGGGAGTGATGGACGGATTCATTGATGGATGTATGGAGAGAAGGAGGGCAGATGTAGAAAAGGATGGAAGGATGGAGAGCATGATGACTGTAAGGATGGAGCAATGAATGGTTAAATAATGAGGGTGAATGGATGGATTGATCAATGATGGATCGATGGAGAGAGGAATGGACCTATACATGGCAGCGGAAAGGGTCACGCATAAGAGTGCAGATTGCCCCCGAAAGTTTCGCAGGGTCTGGGGTAGATGGACACAACACTATGGGTTGGAGCTGCTTGACCCGGTCACACAGATCGCAAGTGGAGGAGAACAGATGCGGCTCCCCTCTCCCTCTCATTTGAGGGGCATGGTTGTGTTTTAAATATGTGGATGTGATGGGGCCAACCCCACTGGGTAATAGAGGTGTAAATCTGTGGTATACTATGATGTGTGTATTCAAATGGACGAGATGTCTTGAATGTTGCTGTCTATTGCCCGTGCTAAGACTGTTGTATTTTCATGAAACCAGAAATCAATAAAAATATATATATTTTTTTAAATGATGGATCGATGGAGAGAAATGAGGATGGATGAAAAGAAAGATGGAACGGGAAGGATGGATGCAGGAATAAAAGGTTGGAAAAAGCAAGGAAGGAGGGAGAGAAGGAGTGCCTTGGGGCAGCAGCCGAAGGAGTGCTCACTCACTCACTGAGTCTCATTCGGGACATGGTTCAAAGTGGGGGGGGGGCATTTTATTTGGCTGGCAACTCCCTTGCTTGAAACATCCACTCTCCACCCCTTAAATGGTATTTAAGACCACGGAATATTATGTGAGTATGGGGTAAAAGGATTTATAAATGCAAGGTCTCTTTTGATAATAGTTTCCAGTCCTAAAGCCAGACCCTGACTGTGAATCTAACCTGGGATCGTAGATGTCTGAAAGCGGGCCCCTCAAGTATCTCGAGTTCACCTGCACGTGTGACAAGAGTCTGTTTGCCCCTCTATGAGCACTTAGGAAGAATGTATGCAGACTCCGGTTGGTATTAAGCAGTGCATATAAATAAAAAGTAAGGTGTAATATTATAATGTTTTAAACATTCCTCTTTGCCATAAACAAACATGTGCTTCAACCATGCGACATAAAACACGTCCAAAAACTAGCAACTCAAATCAGTTTAGCTAAAAACATATCGGTTTCGTAAACGGAATATATACGTCAGAGAAAACAACAGCACGGATAACGACGCTCCCATGCACTTCAAAATAAGGCCTCCGAAGCGTCCTTGTGTATGAATCCATACCTGTCACAAAATGCCGAGCCACATAAAGTCAATGTTCTGGCACGTGGCGCTGAAAACAGCAATTACATTTGCGGAGGAACAGCAATGTGTGGCAAGGAAAAAAAAAGTTAATTACTTTAATTGCCTTTTTTAGTAAACTGCTAATTCGCTTGATAAACTGAATGTACTAAAGTGATTTGTGCGATTGCGTCTTCGAGCGTAAAGGAGCCCTTTTTGGTGTTATTTGAAACATCTCCCTAACAGATTGTCCGCATAAAGCGCCCATCTTTCTCTGTGAGAAACGTGTCTGGTGGTTGTGTGGTGGAAAAAGTAATATTAATCAGCAAGATGGCTATTCATTTTCATGATGAGAGCTCTTGAAAATTTACTGCTAAATTAATGAAAAAAAGCGCAAGCAATTTGCAGCAGGGCACCATTGGAAGCACAAACTTTAATTGAGCAAAAGTAATGAGATTAAAAAAAAAACACTTCATTTGTAGGCCAGAAATGTGGAAGAGTCTGCTTGGTTATACAGCGTTTATGAGGTTGCACACTCCTCAACACAACTGCCCGTTTTGCTTGGTTCTTGCTCAGAAACAATTTTTTTTTTCGAATTCATTCACAAAATGGGCAATGTCCCTTGACCTCCCTGTCCCCTAAAAGTCACAGAAATGCTCCCCAGATTTTTTTTCCAAAATCTCCCTCTTACCAAGTTCAAAATGTTGGCAAGTATATTACATTCCCCCAGGAGGGCTGGTGTAGCAACATGGACTTGGATAACAGAGGGCAGGAGGGAGATGGGAAGGGACTCCAAACTGAATTTACAGTGCAGGTGTAAGGGATTGCAGAAGCACAATACACCACACAGGGCAAGCAGGACGGCAGTGCAGCACAACGGACCATGAAAAGCAATAGGGAGAGGACAGGGCCATGCACATGAACAACAGTGAGAAGAGGGGAAAGAGGCAAGGGCAGCAAGCTGACCATACTGTTCAGACAAGAGGGACAGTTGTAGCATAACAGACCAGGAAGGGTAGGAGGGAGGGCCAGGGGGCAAGGGCACAACAATGGACCAGACAAGGCAGGAGGGACGAGATAGGGTCTGCACACGTAAAAAGGAAGGCAGGGGGCGGGGCGGGGCTAGAGCAGCAAGCTGACCATAGAGGGCAGGCGGAAGGGGCACTGGAAGCACAACACACCATGAAGGGCAACAGTTAGACTATAATGACATACACACAGACAATGGAGGGAAGGCGGGAGGGTGGTCGGGGATCAGGGGACAGCAAGCTGTCCACACAGGGCAGGTGGGAGGGGCTGTAAAAAAAGTTAATTACTTTAATTGCCTTTTTTAGTAAACTGCTAATTCGCTTGATAAACTGAATGTACTAAAGTGATTTGTGCGATTGCGTCTTCGAGCGTAAAGGAGCCCTTTTTGGTGTTATTTGAAACATCTCCCTAACAGATTGTCCGCATAAAGCGCCCATCTTTCTCTGTGAGAAACGTGTCTGGTGGTTGTGTGGTGGAAAAAGTAATATTAATCAGCAAGATGGCTATTCATTTTCATGATGAGAGCTCTTGAAAATTTACTGCTAAATTAATGAAAAAAAAGCGCAAGCAATTTGCAGCAGGGCACCATTGGAAGCACAAACTTTAATTGAGCAAAAGTAATGAGATAAAAAAAAAAACACTTCATTTGTAGGCCAGAAATGTGGAAGAGTCTGCTTGGTTATATTGCTTTTATTGTCAGCGTTTATGAGGTTGCACACTCCTCAACACAACTGCCCGTTTTGCTTGGTTCTTGCTCAGAAACAATTTTTTTTTTCGAATTCATTCACAAAATGGGCAATGTCCCTTGACCTCCCTGTCCCCTAAAAGTCACAGAAATGCTCCCCAGATTTTTTTTCCAAAATCTCCCTCTTACCAAGTTCAAAATGTTGGCAAGTATATTACATTCCCCCAGGAGGGCTGGTGTAGCAACATGGACTTGGATAACAGAGGGCAGGAGGGAGATGGGAAGGGACTCCAAACTGAATTTACAGTGTAGGTGTAAGGGATTGCAGAAGCACAATACACCACACAGGGCAAGCAGGACGGCAGTGCAGCACAACGGACCATGAAAAGCAATAGGGAGAGGACAGGGCCATGCACATGAACAACAGTGAGAAGAGGGGAAAGAGGCAAGGGCAGCAAGCTGACCATACTGTTCAGACAAGAGGGACAGTTGTAGCATAACAGACCAGGAAGGGTAGGAGGGAGGGCCAGGGGGCAAGGGCACAACAATGGACCAGACAAGGCAGGAGGGACGAGATAGGGTCTGCACACGTAAAAAGGAAGGCAGGGGGCGGGGCGGGGCTAGAGCAGCAAGCTGACCATAGAGGGCAGGCGGAAGGGGCACTGGAAGCACAACACACCATGAAGGGCAACAGTTAGACTATAATGACATACACACAGACAATGGAGGGAAGGCGGGAGGGTGGTCGGGGATCAGGGGACAGCAAGCTGTCCACACAGGGCAGGTGGGAGGGGCTGTGGCAGCACAGAAGGCAATGCATGGCAAGTGGGAGGGTTAGTGGAAGTACAATGGCCATGGTGGGCAAGAGGGGAGAGAGCAGGGGCATGCACAAAGGAGCAAGGAGGACTGAAGGAATCAGTAGGTGCTGGACACAGGCAGGGGAAGGGGCTTCGCAACAGACCAAGCAACAGACCAAGCAGAGTAGGCAGGAGGAGCAGTTGCAGCACAACAGAGCATGGAGGGCAGAAGGGAGTGGCAGCAAAATGAACCATGGAGGACAGGAGGGAGGGGATAGGGGCATGAAACTCAGACAGGCAGGGTGGAGGTGGCAAGGATAAGCGACAGTCATCAGACCATGCTAGGCAGGTGGAAGGGGCATTGGCAGCTCAGCAGAACACTCAGAGTAGATAGGGGGGGCAGTGGCAGGTCCATGGAACATGGTGAGCAAAGAGGAGGGAGCAAGGGCAAGCACACAAACATTGAAGGGTGGGGGAAGGAGGGTAGGGGCAGCAAGCTAAGTATAGAGACTAAGCAGAAGGGCAATGATGGGTCATAGAATTCGGCAATGGAGGGCAGAACCAGTGGGCAGGGACATGAAGCTAAATGGAGGGCAGTGGCAGCACATCAGACCATGAAGGGCAGGAGGGAGGGGGCTAGTGCATGGACTCGGAAAGAGACGGTAGAGAGAAGGTGGATGGGACAGCAAGCTAACTGTTCATTGCAGGCGGGAAGGGCAGTGGCAGAACAACAGCCAAACAGGGCTGGAATGAGAGCAGGGGCATGGACTTGGACAATGGGTGGCTAAGAGGAGGGGGGCAGGAGCAGCAAGCTTGGCTAGAGGCAACACAATGCCAGGCTAGACCTTGCAATGGGCATTTTACTTAATGATAAAAAAACTAGAAATTCGCTGAAAAAGCAAAGCTCACAGGGCAACTGCCAGTAGGTAAAAAAAAAGTGTACATACACACACACACACATATATATACAATACTCCTACCTGCAAAATATTTACATCTTAATTGTAAAGCCATGTGTGATACAGACATATGCATGGCAAATATTTGCATGGTAAATGCATATGCTTCATAATGGATGCATGGTAAAGGTAATGTGTGGTAATGACCACGTTGTAAAATGCTCTTTCCCGTTGAGGCCATTGGACCTCAAGCACATTCCTCTGTTGTGTTGATCCACCTTCACGCTAGAAGAATAAAAAAGGCACTCAGCATCCCTATTTTATCCAAACTTAAGTTCCAGCAGGAAAAAGCATGGCTGAGGTTACATGACCTCTTAATACACCTGCTCGGACTGCCAAACATTTGGAGGAGACCACCATCATCTTTCAGAAGGAAAAACACTAAATTCTGCATCCAAACTGCACTGAAGCTCCAGTTGAAGCCAGAAGTAACATGGCTGTGGTCATGTGGCCTCTCTGTCCCCTGCTCATTATGAATTACAGGTGGAGGAGGCCACCACCTTCCGGGCATCATTTTCCTCTTCACAGGGCATTTACCATTCAGTCATAAAGATCTAATAGGGCCTGATTGGGTTGGCAAGATCGAATAACCACAACCCCTACAACTCGCAACATCCACACACATGCTTCATCACAATCATGTGCATTTTCAGAGCCACATCCAATATTGACTAGACAACAACTTTTATTTTATTTAACTGTTTTCCACAGGAAAACTGGACAATGAAATGTTAGATCACTATACAGAGAATATACAGCATAATACACAAAATAGCAATAATTATAAACACATCACATAGTAAACCATAGAAATATGAACTTCAGAATCAATTTTGGTGGATAAGAACAAGTTAGTTTGTTCCAAACGATTACTGCTACTCCTGTGAATGACTGATTTTACTCGAGAGAGGGATTAAATCTCATTTATCCAGGTGGAGAGATTTCCTCTTGCTGAGGCCATATGGTCTTCATGAGGGCTCTCAAAATTTGTCAGAGCAAACCCCAAACACCCTGCTAGGTAGGTCGCTCCCCCTCCACACAGCACTGCCTATGTGTCCTTACCCCAGCTGCCGCTGCTGAGGAAGTTCGAGGCCCTCCTCCACCCGCAGGCTACCACCTGCGCCTCATCCCTGGTGGCCAGTGGTAGGCCGTAGGTTTGTATCTTATTGTTTGCCTTTATTGTTATCTTGGTGTCTGTGACTGCTGTTGTCTGTTTTCCCCCGGTGCCTGTATTGGTCTGTGCCCTCTTTTTCCTTCTATTCCCCTCGCTGTCCCCGTGTTTCCCTGCCCGTTTTGCCTTCTGTTCCCCTCGCTGTCCCTGTGTTTCCCTGCCCGTTTTGCCTTCTGTTCCCTTCGTTGCCCCCGTGATTGTGAGCCTGTTTTGCCTTCTATTCCCTTCGTTGCCCCCGTGATTGTGAGCCCGTTTTGCCTTCTGTTCCCTTCGTTGCCCCCATGATTGTGAGCCCGTTTTGCCTTCTGTTCCCTTCGTCGCCCCTCACCGGTCCCGCTCCAGCCGCTGCATCCCCTGCGTCCCTGCCCCCCTGACCACCCATTCGCTGCCCCTGCCCTGCCTCCCGCCTCCCAGCTGCTCCTCCCTCCCACCTCCCCATATATGGCGGCCGCTGCGCGGTCGCGCCGCTGGCACGCCGAAGGCGCGCCTAAGGCGAGCCCACCTGCGCCCGTCCGCGCCTGGACCGCGCCCAGCACCAGAACCCCTGGCCACCGCAAACGCCACAACGCCCGGCTCCGCTACGACTCCAGCACCCTCCACGCACTCAACGCTGGACGACAATCGCGCACCTGCTTCCTGGCCGCCCCGAAGCGCACCCAAGGACCCTTCTCCTGCCGGAACTGCAGCTTCACCAGCACCCAGCCCGCCAACCCGCCGACCAGGAACGAACCCAACTACCTCAGTTGCATTCTTCTCAACACCCGCTCCGCCCGCAAACACGCCGTTGAACTCTGGGACCTACTCGACTCAACCTCCCCTGACGTCGCATTCCTGATGGAGACCTGGCTGAACCCCTCCTCGGCACCCGACATCGCCATTGCCATCCCGGAAGGCTACAAGATCTCCCGCAGGGACCGCACCAACGGAGTAGGAGGAGGAATCGCCATCGTCCACAGGAACACTCTCAGAGTCTCGACCAACAACGACGACACCCTCAGCACCGCCGAACACCTGCACTTCCAGATCCACAAGGACCCCAACCCCACCCTCAGAGGAACCCTCGTCTACAGCCCCCCCGGTCCCCGACCACAGTTCAGCGACTCCATTGCCGACTTCGTCAGCCCACACGCCCTCGCCTCCACGGACTACATCCTCCTCGGGGACCTGAACTTCCACCTCGAGAACAACAACGACACCAACTCTACCACCCTGATCGACAACCTCGCCAACCTCGGACTCAGACAACTCGTCACAACACCCACCCACTCCGCCGGCCACACGCTTGACCCCATCTTCTCCGCAAGCTCCCACGTCACCTTCAGCCACACCACCGAACTCCACTGGACCGACCATCGCTGCATCCACTTCACCTTCCAGAAAGCCACCACGCACCACCGCACCCAACAGATACCTCGCCGATGCTGGAGCAAAGTCACCGAAGACCAGCTAACCACCACCCTCGCCCGGAGCCCACTCGCCGACCCCACCGACCCCGACACCGCCGCCCGCAACCTCAGACAGTGGATCGACGACTGCGCCAACACCCTCGCCCCGCTCAAGAAACCCTCCAACAGCCACACCAGCAAGAAAGCCAGCTTGTTCACTGAAGACCTCCGGGCCTCCAAGCAAACCTGCCGAAAGCTAGAGAATATGTTAATTTTTGTATTTATTAAGAATATATGTATATATATTTCATCATTACTGTATCAATATTTTAGAATACTATTTTTTGTAGTAGATTTAAAAAAATCGAATATTATTTTTAAATACTTTATTTTTGTAGTCAAAATTTTGGAAGTAGAAATGTTTTAACTTACTAAATTATTTACTGTCAATATTTTTGGAGCACATATTTTTGTCATTTACATTTTAGGAATGTAAAATTGATATTTTGCCTATAGATGTTTTGACTTTGATGTTTTGGTAGTTTTTGCATTCCATATTTAGGAATACAACTTGGTTGCAAACCATTGATTGAAATTTACCCCTGAGAGAGTGTGGTATGGATTCATGAAGTGGAAGCTGGCTGTGAGAGACAGCTTCCACTCTGTTAATGCAAGACGTGGGCATTAGGGAAACACACAGCGGTTCAAAGTACATCTGCATATTTCCCCAGTGACCTTTGGCTCATGGCAATTTTATATTTTGAAACTACCCTTGTTTCTTTAAGAGAAAGGGCTGCAATAACATGCTGGCATTCTGCGGCTGTGAATACAGGGTTGGAGACCTGTATCCCTGAATATTTCGCCCTTTTGCTAGGATTTATAAACAGAATCATGCATCATTAATAGTAATGGGGGAGGGTTCTGAAAATCTTACCAAATTTACATTCTTGTACCACAGCTTCGTTGTACATCTGTCACAGCACAAAAATATTCCAAGGTTGTAAACCAGACACTGTGCAAAAACAGAGGGCCTTATTTAGAGTTTGGCGGATGGCATACTCAGTTAAAACACTGTATTGCAGGAGCCATAGACAATAATGTGCTTGTATTACTTTGCACTGGACATTTTCCCCATTTCTGATGGAGTATCCTACCAAAGAAACTCAAATAAAAGACTGAGAACAGATAATATAAAGTGCTACCCATCTATAACTATAGCAAAGAGGCAAACATTTGGATTGAAGAGGGCAGTAATTGGATTACATTGAAAACTGATTCCATACATATGTAAAAGTTATTTCTTAAGGAGAGGTCATTAAATGATCAATGATTAAATATTAATATCAATCATTTCTATCACTAACATTAACAATGAATCTAATGAATCTGCTTATGAAATGGACATGAAACTTGAATATAAATATCCTTTTTTCCTTCTTTCTGTTCATTTATGCCAACTGGCCCTCTCCCTATGTCTGCATCTATACCTTATGCTCATACCCGTTCTGTGTGGGAAAGTATCTGTGCCAGTGTTTGTTGTCTGTGTGTGTGGCAGCCTTTGTGTGCTAGTGTGTTGCCTGGGTTATCTCTCACAGGCTTACCCTGACTTTGTAACCATTTACTATTATTAACTCACAAACAATTTGATATTTCTTACACCTTAATTTATGCCTCCTAACCACTCCTCTTCTCTATTCTACAGCCAATTTAACATTGTTGCTTCCTCCAACTAGATACCAAACATCAGGTACCAAGTTACACTACATTTTGGGAAACATCTTTCCATTCACAGAGCTCCTTCCTTATTCTCTATCTCTTGTTCCTTTCTTGTGATTCTCCTGTTACATCTAGCAATTCAGCCAGACTGGTCCTCAACATCCCCCGCTGCAGCCACATGACACAACACCTCAGACAACTCCCCTGCTCTCCCAATCAACAAGAGAATCACCTTCAAGCTCCTCAGACATGCCTATAGGGCTCTCCACAATGCAGGACCAGAATATCTGAACCATCGTCTCGCTTTCCACACACCCGCCAGACAACTCCGCTCCGCCCAACTCGCCTTGGCCTTCTCCCCACGGTTCAACAAGACCAGAACCGGAGGAAGATCCTTCTCCTACCTCACCCTCTAGAGCTGGAACATCCTGCCCATCCACCTCAGGCAAACCGCGTAGTTGACCCAATTCATGAAGGACCTCTCGACCAGGCTCTTCAACTGAAACCTCCACACCCAGACGGATCAGCAGCCCCCTCCCGTCAGTGCCTTTAGACCCTCACGGGTGAGTAGCCGTGCTATATAAATGCCTGATTGGTTGATTCCTGCACAAAATCAATCATCCCCACAGTGCAGGCACCCTTGCACCATAGTGCCAGGGTACTTGCTTTGGCGCACGGCAGCCCAATGTGCGCCAGCGCTGGGGAAAAGAGCAGGAATGCGCTGTATCTTATAGATACGGCACATTCCTGCCCTTTTCTTTTGACACAGGGCAGAGCAGCAAGATTCCTTGTGGAACTGCCCTGCGCCAAAACCTCATAAGTGAGGCCCCTATTATACCTGTGTGTTAGAGTCATTTTTGAGACCAGGGAATTCCTAGTGGTAAGAAACTGCTGCTAATGTCACTTAGCAGCAGTTTTACATTTTTAGTGACCTATAAGGAAATCCTTGTAAATATCGCGTTTTGTGTTTTGCTGGAGTTTGTTTCGCCGGAACACCTACCTTGTATCTCATTTTCGGTAAGTCATGCTAAGCGAAGTGATGCTGTGAAAAATTGACGCTAACGCTTAAAAAATGCCGCTAACTGGGCTTTGTGACAACTTGTAAATATGGCGATAAAAAAAGCTGCCGTAGCGTCAAAAAATAGATGCTTCGGCAGTGTTTAATCCTTGTAAATATGCCCCAATGTGTGTTGCAGGACCAGTGGGCAGTCCTACACGAAACAGCTTTTCAGAATGTTTTTAACCATGTTCCACTCCAAGTTTTATGGTGAATCCTACAGCTACAACATAGCCCCTAGACACCATCTTCACCTTTACGTATCACCAAGAATGGGATCGTCACCCTCCCATCTGCAGAGATAGGATTCACCATCACTGTTTCACTGGCTGAATTCCCCAATCAATTGTTGTTTCCTCCTTGTTTCCGTGCTAGGCAATAAGCATGTTTCACTATTCACTGTGCTGGCTCCACCTGCATCTCCAAAAGCTCCTTCTGCACTTTCTCAATTCCATCAAGCAGAAAATCAGTGGGCAGCAGCAAAGGCCCTCTCAACACCCAAAGAATCACTCTTCTCCTAAGATTGACTAGGAGTTTCAGAAAAGTGTCCTTCTTTAAAGTACTGTCAACTGCAGAGATTTTGAAATTCGCCAAATTTTGTGATCATAGAGTTGATGTTCATCAATTGTGGCTGCACCACAGTCACCCTGCTTGTCTTTGCTTTCAGGCCATACTCCACACTATTCACTCTTTCAGAGAGCGCTTTGAACCTATGCTGGACTGACTGAAGCACAGCTTCAATCTTTATCGTTTTCGTTCCCTATCGGCGTGCAGTGCATTAACTGATGTTAGTAGGGTACTGTTGGTAGGTGTTAGCTACAAGTTTTTAGAGGAGCCCACCACTGCAGACTCCATTTATCTCCTCATGTTTACAGAATTCCATGTTGGTTCCTTCAGTCAGTGGTTAAGCAATGTTTTAAGTCACCCATCTAGACTCCTAGTCACTGAAGCAGTTGTTCTAACTAAACCCATAGCAGCAAGACTGCAGTGACCAGGGGCTCTATGATAAGGGCCATAACTCCAAACTCATGCCACCATACGCTGGCCTTTGTGTGTTTTAAGACAGCGGGCCCTCCAGGCATTCATGGACCCGAAGTGTCTCCCTCAGCTCCCTTTGCCAGATATTCTCCTCATCTGAGAACTCAGAATAGCCTTTGTGGCCCAGGTTAAGCATGTAAAGGAAGCTACATAATAATATATTAACATAACATTATGATATTGTAGTCACACAACAAACTATGACAACAAAATATGAACAGAAAAACACCATAAAAGCCACAACAACATAAAACTATGTACACAACAAAACACAACAGAGTCCAACACAACAAAACACAATAATCCAACCATAGCAGAACACAGTAACAAAACAATGTGAGAATAACATGACCTCAATTCAACTTGCCACAATATCAACATTCTAATTAGAACGCAAACAACAAAAATTTACTCAAACGGATTCATATAGCATTTTTTCACCTTATTTTATTGGATCGCTGTCCATACTGAGCGGTATAACTTGAGGGAACAGATGGGGTTTGAATTCATTTATAAATCTTATCAGTTTTGGACCTGGTCTGAGCGTATCTGATATGGACTTACATTGTGAACAGGCCTGTTTCACAAAAGTTCTTTCCCCATCCACTCTCTTGATTTGATTTTTGGCTGATTGAGGAGCATCTTATCTTTGATCTGAGATTCCTGTTTTGATCATGAATGTGAATCATGCTTTTTTTTTTAGATATTCTAGGACACCTTCAATTACTTTGTGTATTATGGCCACGGGTATAAAATAGTTCCTCTCTTGTACCAGCAAAAAGAACAGTCTATAGAGGGTAATGTGCTGTCTCTTGGGCATGTCATACCCTATCCCAGCCACAGAAGAAGGACCTGGTGATTTTTAAAACTAGAATTTGCTGTACCACTTTCTAACACATTGAAATAGCAAAAATAATAACAATAATTTCCTTTTTTGTATGTTGTTAATTAAAACCATGGTAGTAACAAAACATTTAAAAAATGATGTTTTGTATAAATATCATTTGTTTAGACAATATGAGAAGAAATTATTAAAATGGTAACAACTTTGAACATATTTTTTCTGTCTTCCTTGGTTTTCTTAATGTTACAGATACTGTGTATATTGTTTGCTTTATTGACATTGCCTAGGAGTTTTTGTTACTATCATTTAAGTCCCTGTCCTAGGAATTGAACTATCCATTGTTCAGGGGGTCCTTGTTTTTTCTCATTTGTTAATTAAAACCATTACATTTTAAAAACAAGAAAACAAAGCACACAGATAGAAACAGTACAATCAGCTAAAATAATAAATCTGAAGTCGTGTCACTTTACATTGAGGGCCTGGGACTAATAAAAATGTGAATTTAATAAAAACCTTTAGGGACTACTATGCATTAAGTAAGTGCGATCCGTCAAATTTACTTATCACAGAGGGCATTTAATGCATTTGATGGAACACACACACTGATCAATTGATGGAAAAAGATGGCTCACAAGTGCTAGTGAAGAAAATATAGCAGCAAATTATTCATTAAAACAATCCCCGCAGAACATTACGCAACACTAAAACAATTTGTCATCATTTTAGCAGAACATGTCAGTGCTAGTGCAAAATGGGACCTAATAAAGGCAAAAGGGGCATCAATACATTATAAAAAATAGTTTGATCAGTCATATCTGCCAAGCGCAAAGGCCATTTAAATCACTTTGAAAGGAGCACACCTCACTGATCTGCTAGTGTGCGAAAATGTCTCACAAGTGCTGGTGCAGAATGTATAGCAGCAAATTGTTCATAAGAACAGTTATCATCAAGGATACATCACTCTAAAGTCACTAACCTGTGTTAGGAGCACACAAACACTATATAAATACCAGCATTACTTCAAGAAAGGAAAGGAGAAAATTACTCACAAGTGCTGGTGCAATGAAAAAGCAGCCAATTGGTCATTGAATTTTTCCTAGAGGCAAAGGGGGCTAGGCCTACTGGGGGTGTACTAGGGATGGAAACAGAACCCTCCGGTAAAACCCCTGGATGGCTGAGCCTAATAAATGCAATGAGGATAAATTTGGTTCCGTTGCAGCAGAAGCTCAATTATTTACTCTTATCCTTTGGGCCCAATACATACACAATTACCATTTCTCACTTTATCTACTCATAACATCTACTCACATCCTTATAGTCATTGGTCCTCCGATGGACCTTGCTCAGCGCATTGATGGGTGAGGAACTGGAGTGATGTCCTTAGTGCTATAAACACTAAGGGGCCGATTCCGATTCGGGCCGGAAATCTCTCCGACCGAGCCGGACCCGGAGAGATTTCCGACCGAATCGAACCCGTGCAGCCCGACCGAACGAGTACGATGCGCACGTATGCCATCGGACTCGAGTCGGTCGGACTCCCATTGAAGTCAACGGGAGCCTGTCGTACAACGCGTACGCGGGCTCCCATTGACTCAATGGGTGCGAGGCAGACAAGGGCGCCCCCTCCAGTGTGTACGGGGCGAAGCGACTCGCGCCGTACACGCACAGGTAGGGGGGACCCATGGGTCCCCCCTGTGTGCGACTCGCGTGGCTACGCGTACAGGGGGGTCCGACACGGACCCCCAAAGTACGGCTCCGACTGCTCTTTCGAGCCGGAGTGCGCGGCTCGGTCGGACTGCTCGCGGCGCGCATCGAACTTACCCGGCCGGGGAAAGTCTCCATTGCGCGGTGCGAGTCGAGTCCGAGCGAGTCGGTCGGTGCGGTTAGACCCGGGAATGAGTAGGTCGGAGCGGTCGGGACGCCCGGACGAGTCGGTCGGCGATTTCGCATCGTACTCGCTCGCCCGGACGCGCGTACGAATCGGTCGGGCAATAGGGCTCCGAATCGGATCCGGTTAAGCCGAATCCGATTCGGAGCCCTATTGGCCGAGATCGGAATCGGCCCCAAAATGTTCATGTATTTATTTATGTTTTTAAGATTCCTCTACAGCACTATTCATACTCAAGTGGCTTTGAGTGTGCTTTATATTTAAAGAATAAATAAAAATCCAGACATTTTGAAATATAGAAAAATATCGCGAGATAATGAAAATGGCAATTTTCCAAGCTTTTATTGTAATAAACATAAATTGAGATTTTATTAAAGACACGGAGGCTCAGTTGATGTACAATCCATTTTAATGTCTTCCCAAACAAGCAGCAAACTTACTATAGAAACAGAACACAAACTTAAAAAGCATTCTAATTCTCTGGAATGCAGCCTCTTTAAAGCTGTCTTCTTCCATTTCTGCATAGTAATTGTTTCTCATAAATGCCTGCCATGTTAAAACCCCAAGAAACAAGAGATTTTCAAAACACTCCTTTTTAACATTTGAAACAACAAACATATTAAACTTTCACAAAGTCAGCTATTTGCTTTATAAAAAGAACCTACAAGAAGATCTTCATCAAACCCTTAAACATTTATCTTAGTCATCATAAATTCAATTACATCAGGGTATGGAAAAAAGGGTGGGAACATCAGAGCTTTGTGTCTTTACTAAAACTTGATTTTCACTACACGCAAATCTTAGAAAATCGCAATTTTATGTCAAGACTGGAGGCTTTGATTATATGTAAGCTCAAAGCCCTTGCACCATGCATTCAGAAGCATGCATAATTGGATTTAATTAAAACTTAGCAAATGTGAACAGATTTGACCAATTGAAGATTGCAAAATGCTTTTTAATCTACCTTCAATTTCCAGTGCCTTTGATGCCATTGCACCTATCAATAAATGAGCTAATAAATCATCCACATTGATACCCCCTTCCTTCATCACTCACCTGACCTATCTTGCAATTGTCACCACTGGCACAGTATTAAAAAGCTTCACATAGGAAATCAAAAGTTGATCTTAACCCTTCGGTCTCACTTCTATCGATCTCAACTCAAATTCCTTGATGCATCTCATCACACACAGTTTACGTTGAACCCTAAAACATGGATATCTTATAGCTTTTATCAAAATTTTTATCCTCCTGGTTTTATTAAATACTACCTTCTCAGGCATGTAAAACCTATCAGACAACTCCAAAGCCTTAACATCAGAAATTCTCCTGAAGGAAACTTAGCACAATAAAGTTGCCAACTTACAAGTCAATTGCTTCATTGTGAAATAGAAGTATTAGCCCAATACTTCAGCAAACGTAACACTAAATTAGCATGCTACACAATTGAATACTTTGGCTTTGGTGGTCTCGCAAAACAAATAACTTTCGCTGTTTTAGCAAATGAAATCATTACTCCATACTGAAATGGCATCCTCTAAACTATGACCTGCCGCATTTACTCATGTATAAGTATACACCGTCTGATGACCTAAGCCCTTAGAAGAAAGATCAACCAAGAAATTTAGTATATTCATTATAGGTGTTGCCAAGGGACCCAAAACCTGTTCAAAACACCAATCAGCTCAAGTCTTGCAGGCTGATAGATATATTTTCCAGTTTCAACTGCCCATGCTTCTACTCTCAAATGGTCCCTGACCTCCCAGGGATCCATGAAGTCATCAACAGAATCAACCAAAGGTTACCTGCTTAAACCAACTCATGTGTTTCCCCTGTCAATTGCTCCACAGGGTTGGAAACATAAGAAGTAACGCTCGAAGCTCTACCAACACCCCCATTAACATTAGAAAGCAATCTTGCACCTGCCACCACTACGTAATCAACACTAGAAGGAGCTGGTCTCTCTCTGTTACAAAACCCTTAGAATCAATGAGAAAGTCCCTTGACTGGCCACCACCTCTAAAAAGCATTATTGTGCCTCTGCCTCCCGGTCTGTTCTCCAACTGAAAAACCTCAGAAGTTGCCTTGTAACCCTTGAAGCAAAAACATCTATTATGAAAGGACCTGTCCTCATCCTCAACTTTACAAAACTCCTCTCTCCAACTTCCAATCGCTTAAATGTATCAGATATCATGAATTCCAATCTGCCTTTGAATTCATCCTTCCTGACACATATTCTGCTCTTACCAAAATCTGATGATCTAATCAATGATGCCAAAACTCTTTGGCCAATTTTAAAACTTCTTTTATTTTCTACCCCCATTCAATTCATAGATCAGACTGCTGATACAACACTTACTTACTTACTGTCTGATATCTCAAATGACATGCAGGGCAGCAACAAAGGACCTCAAATTCTGTTTCCAGCAGTGGTTCAGGGTCTTCATTTCTCTTTCCACAGTTTGCCTACAGGTGTTTTTGTCCTTCCTCTCTTGCTGTTTCCATTGGGATCCAGTGTGGAGAGCTGTTCTTGTGATGGAGTTGATTCCTGTCCATTATCAAAATAATTGTTCTTTTTGTTCCTTCTACCAAACTCCTAAATGCAAAGGAACCTGCCAACAATACCAGGAAATTGATATGCAACTTCTGTTCCTACTCAATCAACTTTTCACCAGTTGGCACCACACGATCTGTGGCACCCTAGCCTCGCAAGCTCACATCTGATCCTCTCACCATTTCTTTTTCGTCATCAAAAATACTCTACCATTCCAGGCCACCATATTTTCTTATGCACCAAAATTTCTCCTTGTCTGCTTGTGCATTTACTTTCACATGATATTGCAAACAAAAGCCTTTGCAAAGAAATCTTCTCTTTAGCCTCTGCAATCCGAGGCAAGGCAAAGGTCACGGAAAAATAGCCAGTATTTTCAATGATAGTACCCTTATTATCCTGGCGAATTTCTATAAAGGTAATTTTGCTCAGGATTTTCCTCAACTCTTTCCTTATCTGACAAACTTTTCTGAAAGGAGTTTCAAAATAGAATTATCTGAATCTACACCAAACCTAGAAATCCACCCTGTTCAGTGGGTCTAAACACTGATTTTTCTCTGTTCACAATGTACCTCAGCACTTCCAAAAAAGAGTCTGCAATCTGCAGTTGTTCTTTTAACAACATCTGTTCTTAAGCCATTAACAAAATATCATCTAGATAAACTATTAGTCTTATGCCTCTTTGCCTCAAATAAAGAATGACAGGCCATAATACCATGATGGTACCAAAAAAAGATCAAAATACAAGCATGCAAAACCAATCTCACCATTAAATCTCTGCCATGTGGGTGTCTTACAACCAATGTACACCTTCCATTTTAAAATATAGTTGTAAAACCCATTTGTTCAAATCTCTAAAATTTATCACCACCCTCACTTGAGAGCCTTTGCTCTTCTTTACCAAAAACAAATTGCTCACAAAAGCTACTTTAGTTAAATAGACTTCCTCTATTGCTCCGTTTTCTAACACAACATTTTCTGAACCGTTAATCAGGTCTTTCCCCTGTTTTGAAAAATGTACTTTACATGGAACAAACCTCAATTGGTATTTCAACAAATTCGATTTTGTAACCCTCTACAGACTCTAAACCTAGGGAAGTTAAGACACCTACACAAAGCCTTCAAGTGATGCCTCAATCTTCTTTCTACCTATGGAAGGAAACAATTGGATGGGCATTTTTGCTCACATGAGGTAGCATTTGATGTTTTTCCTCTACCCAGATAATTTCTCAATCTGGTACCTCTCCCTCTTTGAGCGTAGAATGCTGTATTTGTTTTAAAGCCTTGTGAAAATGCCTTCCTATGTAGTAAAATTGCTGCCTCTGGAATGCATTCTGTGGTCTGTATCGACCATGACCTGGTAAGCAACCTCTTCAAGCCCTACCAAAAAAGCCAGAAGAAAATGCTTCTCTCATAGCAGTCTGGACTTTATCTAAATTTGTAAAAGTAGCTGCATACTTTCCTAACTTTCTCAAGAAATTTCATCCAAAACATAAGCCAAATAGTAAGCTTTGTGCTATGGGCCCAACCTCAACTGAGGCCACATCAATATGTTTTGGGTCAATTTGCATGAGGATAGACTTTTGGCATTCAGCCGCAATAGATGAATTGCTATTGCCACTCAAACAAACTGTTCTCTAAATCAATTCCTGGAGTACTTTTTTAGGATCCTTTTACAAATGACCACATATCTGACCATTATCAGATCCAGCTCATGAGCTTCACAAATCTTATCAGCCACAACAGGTCTCAAACACTCAGACCACAAAATATCCTCTTCTCTATCTCCACATGTTTTCTTAGTTTAAAATGTGAATACATGGCCCAATGATCCATTGGCCACCATTCTTGTGGTCTAGGATGATGGATACATCAAAGCTCAAACATTTCTACATCTTTGAGTTCTCAAATCACATCCTATCACCTTTATCTCCTGAATTATCATCAAATAAATCCATATCCAAATAATGTCTACCTGGAAACATAAAACATCCTGCAAATAATTATCATTATGATCAACCAACGGCAGTTTTAATAAAAATCTTTTCCTTTCCATCAAGAAGGTGACTTCTCGAGTCATCCTTTTTCATTTCTTGGGCAGTTTTGATATTGAAAGGCAGTCCCCTTTTTACAGAAGAACACTTTCTGCTTGTTTTTAATATGTTATATTTCCTGGATAAAGCCATGGACTGACATGTGGTGAACATACTTTTGTTAGTTATCTTACAGGACTTACTATTATCAGCATCCAAAACCTATAATGAAAAAATAAAATGTTTATTCTCATGAATTACTGGTGCTGCTTTTCTGATAACTGCCCTTTTTTACTCAGTCATTTGGGTGACTGGAGTATCCTTCATTCTCAATCTAGTATTTTGAGATCTTTCATTTTATAGTCTAGTACACGTGAAGCAATTTCTCCACAACTACCAATTTTATTTATTCTGAAGCTACAGAGATATATTTCCTTCAGAGGCCCATGCAATGTAGGGGATGGATGTAGGTAAATTACTACTGCTTCTGCAGTCACTCATGTGAAGTATTTCCCAAGTATGTTTTTTTCAAAGTTGATTTATAAGAATTAATTTCAAAGGGCGAAGAAACAGATCTGAATGGTCTACCTTCAAGCAGCATGATAGGTGATTTGGGGTTTTGCAGGTATAATACTAAATGCAATAAATTAGTTGTTTTAGGTTGTGTGTGGTTAAATAAGAGAATTGTTCTAGATTGTTGTTTTTAGATCTCGGCTGTAGATAGAGCATGGCTATCTCGAAGGCACATGTTTATATACTTTGTGGGCTTCAGTCCGCACATAGGCTTCCCATTTGCTGGCTCCATCATCTCTCTCCTATTCTTTCTCCCCATTTGCCATGGCATGCCTGCATGATGCATCTTCCTGTGTCTAGCACTCCCCCAGAGCAGGGACCAATTACCCCTATCCATCCCTGCTCTTATTTTAGGAAATGTGTTCGGAACTCTTTTTTTCTTTTTTGAAAAGTACTTCGCACCAGTCGTGTTTTCACTGGCTCCGACCTCCGTTAAACAGGCCTGTAAATATGGTTCTTATCTCGTCACATTTGCGATGCATTCAAAGACCAAGATCAAATGTCAGACGTTGTTTCTCGAGAGCGCCATGTCTTTCTCTGACTTCAAAGTGATTGGGTAAATGTAAGTGTCACCGGCGCTCAGGTGCACGGCTGCTTAATTTCCTTTCTTCGAGCAGACCGGAAATCTCCTCCCGCCTCCCTTCTCGTCTAAACTCATCAATGTTTTCATGTGGTGCTTTGTTTCTGGGTTACCTACTTCTGGGCGGTTTGAGTTTCTGCGCATTAGAGAGCAGATGTTCAGAATTGCTAACTTGAAAAGCACACTTGAGTACTTTTTCATAGTGGATCACCAACTTTATTTTCTTTTGATCTGAGGCATCAGTATCGTTATATTAACCCCACCCCACACAGCTGCTGCAAGTGTTGCTTCCATGGATTTGTACAGAGGTGCATTGTGAGTACCTAAATCTAGAAATGTGGATTTGGAGAGGCAGGCTAATGCCCCCTCTTTACTGCATAATCTGTTCACTCACAGCTGAGATATGCACGTCATGCTGTTCCATCGATTCAAAGAAATATTAAGTGGTTTGGGTTTGTTGTTTTTCTGGTGCTTTTCAAAAGCACAAATTTAGCGACAGCCCAGAGAGAAGCCGCCTTGCATACAAATAAGCCCCATAGCCCACCATGGCTCTATGTCCTCATAGCACTCAGCACTTTTCAAGTCTCTCCAACAAAGTGACATGATGCCTCACGTCATTGTTTGCAGCCCCTCCCCTCATCCTTCGTTGTTTTCCTCTCCTCCATAACCTTCCAACTTCCTGTCATTGTTCTCATTAGGCAGCTTTCTCATCTTCCCCACACCTAGATGTTACTTTGCCTATGCTGCTGTGGACATAGTTCTGTTTTTTGTACAGTGTGCAGTGATTGTTTTTTATTTTTAACAGGATGTGCACAAAGCAGAGCTGAGGGTGGCTGTGTTGACAAGATGTTGCCGATAAGCTATTTCTGCTGGAGGATCAGGGAGAGACAGGCTGTTTGCCCAAGAACTGAGGCCACGATGTATAATGCTGTACTGATTGATGACCTAGAACGAGAAACAAGCTAACCTCTGCTTTCTTAGTCAAACAATCTGTGACAAATGTGAAATGATGCTTCTTAATATTTATTCATTCATTGTGACTTTTTTGATGTATGAAAAACAGTTCCCCTACTTGTTATAAAAAGACAACCGTCCTGGGACGGTTAATTTAGATTGTTTCAATGCTTCAGCTAAAGTGTCAAGTCAAGTCAAGTCAAGAATATTTATTGAGCACACATATCACCCTGGGGTCTCATGGCGCTAGCGTACGACTCCACTTCTGCTGAAAGAAAAAGGGGATGCTATTAATGATCAAACAACCATGTTTTTAATTCCCTGCGAAATCGATTATGCTTTGTAATAGAGAGCAGATGGAGTGGGAGTTTGTTCCAGAAAGTGGGGGCAAGAAAGGAAAAAGATCTCCCGCTATTCTTAGCGGTACGCACTCTAAATGAAGTAAGAAGGGATTTGGTGCTTGACCTAAGCATCCTCGTTGGCCGGTGCCAGCTAAGTTTTTTTGCCAGGTAGCTGGGTCCGCTTCCGTGCATAGTTTTATGCACTAGACAAAGGATCTTAAAACAAGTTTGTTTCCTGATAGGAAGCCAGTGGAGGCGTTTCAGACTTGGGTCTGATGGAGACCTAGAAGGAAGGTTCAATATCAATCTGGCCGCTGTGTTCTGCAGGACCTGGAGCCTGGAAAAGAGTTCTTCATTAATTGAGGCCAGCAAGGCATTACCATAATCAATACGACCTATGATCAGACCTTGAATCAAAGGCTTCCTTGATTCAATTGGAATCCATTGAAAAAAATGTCTTATCCTACGCATAATTCCATAGCAAGTACAGATTATGTGGTCTACATGACTTTTCATTTACAGTTGGTTATCAATCAACACACCCAGATTTCGCACCACTGATTTTGGGGATGGACAGGGACCTAGATTGAGGGGCCACCAGTCCTCTGACCAGACTTCATGTGCCCTGCCAAAAAGGATGACCTCGGTCTTGCTCCCATTCAGTTGGAGATGATTGGCGCTCATCCAATCATCAAAGTGGGTCATACAATTTATGAAACGGGATTTTGTATCGATGGGATCAGGACCTAGGGTGATCAAAAGCTGGGTGTCATCAGCGTAAGACACCACATCAAAACCATAGGACCTGATCACCCTAGCCAGTGGTGCCACATAAAGATTAAAGAGCAAAGGGCTCAAAATGGAGCCCTGCGGGACTCCCATCTTTACTGGTTGGCTGTGAGAGACCATATTTCCAATCTGTTCCATTAGTGGTCCGGTCAGTTAGGTAATTACTAAGCCAATTTAAAGCCCTACCTCTGACACCCACCTCCCAGAGCCGCTATTTTAAAATGCTGTGGGAGATGGTGTCAAAGGCGGCTGACAGATCCAGCAAGATGAGCATGGCTGACTGCCCATTGTCCAGGGCTAGTCTGATGTTATCCATGACTTCCACCAATGCTGTTTCGGTGCTATGTGCAGCCCTGAAACCGGACTGTGAGGGATCCAGTAATGCGTGATTCTCTAGATGTGCAGTAAATTGCCGGTTAATCAGTGACTCAAGCACCTTTCCAAAATAAGGGAGCAACAAAATAGGCCGGTAATTACTTGGCAGCTTGGGATCAGCAGTAGTTTTTTTTTAAATTGACTCAGGCAGTCTCCTGTACTGTGAAACTAAAGCAGAGCATTCAGCTAAACAAGCCTTCTTGACAGGGCGCCTGCTTGCCTGAAAGAAATGCAAACGTGCGCAATGAGTTGATCTGCAAATGTAAAGGGTAATCTGTAAACGTAAGGTACGCTTTGGAGCCAGTACTGGCTTTAATTGATCGAATCACTTGAATCTTTGTGATGACAAAGATTTATTCTTTTGGGTGGTTGTGCAAAGAGTTAACAACTGAGCTGTGAAGTGTGTGCTTTTAATAATTACATTTATAAAGCGCTTACTACCCCTGAGGGGGTTAAAGGGACCATTATATAAAACAATTACATTATGTACAGTCTGTATATTACTAAAATCTATATTTTGGAAGCAGCATTATACCTTAAACCTTTATGCATATTTTGTAGCAACAATCCGATACTGTGTGTAATGCAAGTTTAAAATAATGACTCACATGTTCACAGTGCTTTCCGTCACAAGCTGTGACCTCGTAGCACTAAAAATACAAAAGCCACTATTCTCCACTTTCCCAACCAAGATTTAATTTCCTGGCTCTCTGGTTACACACAGAAATCTAAGGGGCATTAACTAATAGAGGTTTTATAATGTACTATCCTGCATTTCCCACAGTAACAACTTTTTAAAATGTATTTTTCATTTAAGCTGGGCATTATTTTATGTGTAGCTACCTGACGGTGAAACACCCAAACAACTTACAGAACATTTTGTTTTTTAGCCACTTGTTTGACCCCACCTCCACACTCACTGACCCCACCCCCATTGCATGCTGCATCAAAGTTCCCATACTTTTTTTAATACACTTCAACCGCTGTTTAAGAGTTGGTATTCTGAGGTCAGTAACTGGCCACACAGCCAGAAGTGTGGTGTTCCTATAATGACGGCTATGGACAGTAGCTTCCAAGGCCAAGTTTGTATCGTCTTCAAATTTTTATACTTGGAGTGTTTTACTGCTATATTTTCCTCTCAATCGTTCATTATTCATTTCGTAACCACGTTTATCTCTTTTGTCACAACAACAGTTCTACATGTCCAGTAGTTCAATATGGCATCATATAATTTTCCAATGAACGATTTTCATCTCAGCACTTCATGTCTGTACTGTACCCCTTTAATCTTGTTTTGTATTAAAATGTGAACTTCTATCTAAAATAGACTGCAAAATCGAGCAGGAATAATTATTTCGCACTTAAATATGACTACATTAGCCTACTGTTTGGCACCATCTCTCCAACGTTTATTAACAAACCTGGAAGTTGTTTAGTAAAACCCGCACTATCTGCGTGCGCAACATTTTTTAAACGCTGTGGACAGTGTCTAATCTAAAAAAACATAAACACAATGCAATGCAATGCATGTGCATTATTGATTCTGGATCTTATTCCTACCTCGAAGCGGTGGGAAACAGAAAGAAAGTGTGCCCCTGATATTTTTGTGACTTGGCTGTGTTATTTTGTGGACTGCTACTAATTATAGCGCTGTACAAAAACGCATTTACAATGACAGCGCCTATAGCTCTCGGATTCCCGAGATCTATTCGCTTTACCAATGCTTGCTTGATTCTTGCAAACACCTGTAGAAGGTAGTGTATGCGTAATTTCCCATGTTAATATCCAATTAATATGATGTTGATGTCCTAAGAGTAATGTATTCTAAAATGTATTAAAACATTTTTTTATTTCACTTAGGGATGTGATATATGATGTGAACGAAGATAGTTTTCTTTGTTAAATAGTTAAAATCAAGAGAAACGTAGATTGTTTTAATTTTATGTATAGTTGGAAAGGTTGTGCATAGCTGTGGTAATTTACTTTCAGCTGCTGCACAAAATAGGACCAAAATTGAAGGTAAATATTGAAACAAATTGAGGATAAACATAATACCTGTACCACCCAAAATTCCATCAATTCTACGTTTGCATACTGTAGTCATTCCTTTGCTGAAGAAGGATCCACTTCAGTTTCTTGCTGTCTTTGACACCCTTGCTACCACCCTCATTCTTTGCTTAATGATCTCAGTGTCTAGAATGCAGAAGGATGCTGAGAGGTCCAGAAGCCTCAGCAGTGCTGGGTCACCCTGGTCCAAAATATTTAATTTAGAGTACAGTATATCCAGAAGAGCCGTCTCTGTTCCTCTTCCTGGTCTGAAGCCTGACTGTTTGTCCAACATGATTTATTTTTATTCAGTTTGTTTCTGCAGTTATGTGGTGGTAGCTTTTTCAGGAATTTTAAGTTGAAAGTGAATTTTGTGGATAGGTTTATAATTGTATTGTTCTTCTTTATCCAAAAGAACCTTCATCAACACAGGGTAACCTGGCTTATGTTTGTTGCTTAGCTACTCTCCCATGCTAAATAAAGGTTATACCCATGTGCGAAAAATATGGCTAAGGTTTATCTCATGCTTTTGCACATTTTGAGAGACAAGGGTCTTCTGAGCAGTTGGAGTGATTAAGAGGCTCAAAAATGTGCTGTATTGCCTCACAGCAACAGCATCCCTATGTCCATCAGAACCTTCCAAACTCTAGTCAATCTTAGAAAAAGAACTGAAGGTGCTCCTCTTTAAAGAACTATAGAACACCGCAGTAAAAATCCTCTTCTGCACCCAGCTACTTCTTTAATAATTTGTTGACTGTATCTTTACCTTTGACTCGGTACAGTGCTCCACTGCCTTTTCACTATTTTTGCACTATTCCAGTACAAAATATATATGGGCTTATCACAACTATGGCGGTCCTATGGACTGCCGTAGACACGGTGGTGATGCGGGCACCACCGCACCGGCGGTCTGACCGCCCTATTACAAGTTTGGTGGTCAGACCACCAAAGGACCACTGCAACCGCCAGAGATCCGTGATCCCTCAGCTGTGTTGCAGCAGTATGAGGCTGCAATATGCTGGTGGTGACACAGCGGCACCACCAAGCATATTAATAGTTTCCTTACTGCCACAGTTTTCACTGCAGTGAGTCTGCTATGAAAAGTGTGGCGGTGAGGAAACTAAGGGGGCCCTACAAGGCAATATGGAACATGGGGTGCATTTCGGGGGGGCATATGGTGTGCCCCCATCTGTATGCACCTCCTGTTCCTGCAAAGCATGGACTACACAGTCCAGGCCATGCAGAAATGTGCTTTGGCTCTCCCATTGGAGTGCTTTCAGATATGAGCCTTAGAAAGTCACTGCTGTGGGACCACCAAAGAACCACCTGCCAGACCAGGAATAAACTCCTTATCTGGCGAGCAGTGTGTGGATGGCTTTCGCGGTCTCACAGCAGAGCATTGGCGTGGTGGCCTGCTTAAAGAATGCCAAAACTGTAATAAGGCCCATAGATACAAAAAAGTGTTCTGTTTTGCTCATTGGGCAAGAACAACAGGGGTCAGACTCTGACGTATCTTATGGTTCTTTTTCCCAACTGTTTCTTTTCTTTTATTTGTTCGGACTTATATTTTAGGATGTTATTACACCATTATTCTGAGTGCTATGTTTAGATAACAGTAGCAAGTGGGTCTAGCGCTAATCAAAACCTTTCAAATGTTTTTCCATAGGTAATAGACCCTATCATCTCTTTAACGTTTACTACAAATACTATAAAGAGTAGGGAAAGTGTTGGACTTTGGAGGGATTAAATTTACTATTCTCACTCCAGTCTGTCCTACAGTAGGGAAAGCATTGGATTTCAGAGGGGTTACATTTACTATTCCCACTTCAGTCTATACAGCAGTAGGGAAAGCATTTGGACTTCGGAGGGGTAAGATTTACTATTCCAACTCCAGTCTGTGCTACAGTAGGGAAAGTGTTGGACTTTGGAGGGGTTACATTTACTATACCCAACCCAGTCTGTGCAACAGTAGGAAAAGTGCTGGACTTCGGAGGGATAACATTTACCACTTCCACTCTAGTCTGTGCAATAATAGGGAAAGATTAGACTTTGGAGGGGGGGTGGCATTTACTACTCCCACTCCAGTTTATACAACAGTAGGGAAAGCGTTTGACTTCAGAGGGGTTAAATTTACTATCTCCACTCCAGTCTGTATGACAGTAGGGAAAGTGTTGGACTTCAGAAGGATTAAATTTACTATTCCCACTCCAGTCTGTGCAACAGTAGGGAAAGTGTTGGACTTCGGAGACGTTAAATTTACTATTCCCACTGCAATCTATGCAACAGTAGGAAAAACTCTGGACTTCGGAGCGGTAAGATTTACTATTCCCACTCCAGTCTTTGCAACAGTAGGGAAAGCGTTGGAGTTTGGAGGGGTAAAATTTACTATTCCCAATCCAGTCTGTGCAACAGTAGCGAAATCATTGGACTTCGGAGGGGGGAACATTTACTATTCCCACTCCAGTCTATGCAACAGTAGGGAAAGTGTTGGACTTCAGAGGGGTTACATTTTCTTTCCCAATACAGTCTGTACAACCGAAGGGAAAGCTTGAGAGTTCGGAGGGATAATATTTTATATTGCCACTCCAGTTTGTGCTACAGTAGGGAAAGCTTTGGATATCGGAAGAGTTAAATATACTAATCCCACTCCAGTCCCTGCAACAGCAGGGAAAATACATTACATATTTGAATAACCCTGCTAATGTATAGAAAAATATATACAACTCTCAATATAAACAATATTCATTTACATACACATATATATATATATAAAACACAATTAATCAATTTACATAATTATTCATAAGTAAATAATTACTTTTCAATTTCAATTTAATTATTACTTAATTAACTTCCCACCCTATACCCACACCTAAAATATTTTTGAAACAAATAGAACATAAATTGCATAAGTAATAATCAATTAAATAAATAACTAATAAATAATTAACTGTTAATTATAAACCCAGCAGCCCACACCTAGAGTATAATTAAAATATATAAATATTACACAATATACATAATTATTAACCAATTAAATTAGTAATAGAAGTTTTCAATCAAAACCTCAGTTTTTGCACCATTTCGCTGAAGACAATTCATCTGAATGTCACCAGCCGAAGGATTCCACAAGGTCCACGAAAGGGCGGATCTACAGATTAAAAAGAGTTGGACTCAAAGAGATGGGTAATTCTCTGGTTCGGTTGCCTCAAAAAAATTATTTTTTTAGAAGAGGTACTACTTTTGCATGTTTCTAGGCAGAGGGCACTGTGGTGGAAGAGATGGAATGATTAAGATGTTTCACTAATTCTGAATAAATAGCCGACAATGCTGCATGAAATATACCAGGCTTAGCTAGATGCAGGGGGGAGCCTGACTTAATTGTAGGCATCAAAGCCGTCAACTTGGAAATCAACAGGAGTTTGAAGAAAGAAAGATTAGGCCCAAGTCCAGCAGGGGTTATAGCAAGCATAGTAGACTTAGTTGCTGCATCAGGGAAAGCAGAGTATATTACTTTGACCTTGTTTGAAAAGAAAAGAGCAAGGACATTACATCTTGTAGAGTTAGCAACAGGCCTTAAGACTTCAGAGCCGGGGATCTAATGAAGATTTAATAATAGAGAAGTTTTCGTTTGCTGGTTTAGAAGCTATAGAGATTCTATTAGCCTGTATGAGACCTGGGTTGTCCTGTTCGCTTTATGATACTTGCAGGTGACTTCCATATAGAGACATTACAGGAGGGTTCATAAGCTTTGCGCCATGATCATTCCAGCTTTCAACAATTCTTCATAAGCCTAGACCCTTTCTCAACTTTGAGAGATTATTAACACACACAAAATACCACAAAACACAAACACCTACACACCAAGGAACCATAAAATATGGAAAATAGTCCACGGTTCATAAAGACAACCTCCAAACAAATCTGCATTTTTAGGGCTACTATGAATATGCCTCATGGAATAAAAACAATTATGCAGCAATGTTATCTAAATTATGTGTCAAAAACACAAACTATGCAGGGCATCCTGTGGCCATAATATTTTCATCCATTTTAGCTAGCAAAATGTTTTGTGAAATCTGCAACTCCATTATCATGTGGTAAATGCTGCTCTCACAGAATCACATAAATAAATTGCCCACACCACTATTATTTTATCAAATATTTATTCATGAAACAAAACTGAAACACTCTACTTACAATCAATGCCTATTGTTATCTGCACTTTGAAGAAAGTCTTATATTAGGATTATCACGAGAAATGCCACAAGTATTGTATACTGTTCCTTGGAGTAATGCTTATTTCAGTGCCAATTAGCAGCACATGCATATATGTTTTGCTATTTTTAATGTTCAAACTTAGCTGTCTAGCAATAGAGTGCTATAAAGAGGTGCACCTCAGGAGGAATACATAGGATCACAGGGGACAGAGCTACAGGAAGAGGTGAGAAGTCTGCCTGTATAAGGTAGTGTTTTATTAAAGAGATGAGTTTTCAGTTTCTTCCTGAATTATAGGATGGTTGCTATTACTCTGATGTCAGAGAGGATGTTATTCCAGATCCAAAGGGCATAGTCTGGAAAGGCTTATTTCTCCTTCCAGTTGTGTTTAGTCTCTAATCTGGCGATGCCAAGGCCCCAAGAGGGCATATTCTCAAGGACTTATCGCCGAGTTAGTGGCACTTTATCGCAGCCAAAGTGGTGATAAATACATCGCACCATTCACAAGCTGGTGCTAACAGCCGATATCACCAGTATTCCTGCAAGAGCAGCCGCAAAAAACATCGCCACTGATGACACCGGCAACTATCGCTAATGAGATGCAGAGTAGGCGTTCCCGTGCAAAAACCCGCGGAAACACCACTTCGCAACATTCACAACGACCAGCCAGATCGGCGATAAGACCACAAAACATGCGCTAAGGCGCGTTAGCAGCAGGGATTTAACACCTGCTCCTACCTGGTTTTAAGTCGGACGACAACCTGCACCACAAAAGGGAGCCCAGCCCACAGCCACACCAGAAGAACAACAGATGCCATGGAGCTACTGACCATGCAGCTCGGAGCCCCAAGAGGGCCACAACACCCATCACCACCACCCCCAGGCCTGCCCCCCCCCAGGACTCCCCCCGTGGCCCTACCCCGGGCACCCCCCCGGACAAAGATATCTCACATCTACCTCACAAATTCATGAACACAACAATTCGCCTGATGTCGCACAAGTACACTAACCAACATCCATGTGTGGTTCGAAAAAGGAAAAACATACATACATCGCAGAATTCCAAAAATAATCAATTTATTCAAATTCCAATCAACAGCAATAGTTGGAAGAGTCATGGCGGGTCTTCTCCGGACAAACCGTAAGTCACAGCCTGCAAGAAAAAATTGAAGATAAGAAGGTGTGTCAAGTATAATTGATACTCTTCAACAAAACGAATCCTCCACTCTGGGGAAGATTAAAACTCTCTTAGATGCATGGTCACCAAAACTTATCACATGGTGGGGTAGAATTGAGACCATCAAGATGGTGATCACGCCTTTGGTGAATTATCTAATCACCATGCTTCCTCTTTTATTAACTGAGGATTTTCACCGCAATATCCTTATATCTAAATTTTTATGGCAAGGTAAAAAGGCCAGAATTGGATTGAAAAAACTAAGATTGGACAAATCTCTCGGCGGAGTCAACTTAGCCAACTTTAAATTGCATCAAACAGCATTCTTGGCAAAACAAGGATCGTACTGGATCATGCCCCCCGCTAACTATAATCCAGTATGGCTAGAAGTTGAAAAATCTTTACTTAACAACCTTGCCCCGGTAGCCCTGCTCACATCGAACAACACGAATGTCAGGTGCTCTAAATCTATATTTAAAAACACAAAAGCAGCTCTACTGAAATTGGATAAGAAATTAGACACCAGTATGAGACGTTCCAAATCCGAATCATTATGGGACAACCACAATATTTTATGTAAAGGGAAGACTTTACATTATGATGTCTGGATTGATAAAGGGATCTTTTTTCCTTATCAACTGGAAAATTCAGCGTACCCAATCACTTTTAAAGATCTTCAATCTAAGTATAATCTGGACAATCTAGAGTTTTATAATTTTCTAAAGGTTAAGGCAGCGCTGACGAAGGCTAAACTACATTCCTCAACCCCCTCCTTGCCAAACTATGTAACGAAGATTAATAAATTAGGTCATCAAGTCTCTTGGATATATAAACTAATTTGTCCAAAGCACTCTTCCCTTTATAAGAATCTTATATCCTTTTGGGAATCACATTCCTCTTCCCCGATCTCTGTAGCCGAATGGTCTCAAATATGGGGATCTGTTTCCAGAAATAAAATTTCCCCAGTCCTTTCACAGACAAAATTTTAGCTCCTACATAAGGCTTATTGGACGCCAGCCCGCCTACACTTGCATAATATACGTGATGATCCTGATTGCTGGAATTGCAAAGAGGGAACAGGGGATTTGGCTCTTCTGATATTACATTGCAAATGTGTTGAGCCATTTTGGGACAAGGTATTTGACTTTATTTCCAAATTATTTTCCTGCACCCTTAAAAAGGAACTATCCACTCTGACAACCAGCTTTCTACGTGTTGATACATTAAAAGAGGATGACAAAACCCTACTGGACCTCCTTCTTACAGCAGCTGTTAAGATCATCCTAAACAACTGGAAAGACACGCAAAAGGCGTCTTTTAATTGCTGGTTAAATTGGATTTCCCACCCTAGGGGCGCTGATAATATTGCTCTCCAAAACTCCCCATGGAGACCCCTCAATAGACATATGTGGGATAGCCTTGATCTATATTTCAACTCACATAAACCCCCATGATCCACAAGGGATAATGTGCTGTTATGGTCCCTTCTCTTGCCTAATTCATGAGCTACCTGTCTTGACCATGCTCTTCCTTTAAATAGAGGTGTATTAAATCAAGATGCTATATTATATTATTTTCTGTATAGGTTTAACTTCAATTTTATCTTTCTGCACTTTGTATTTTAAGTGATTTGTACCAGGTGGTTTTTAAGACCCATTATCTATTTTATCAACGTGAGATAATGTATATCTTTCGGCACGATGTACGGAGTTATTGATACCACTCTATTTGTCATACATCACTGTAATTTTTATTTTCTATTTCTGCTTCTAATTTGTTTTTAAAAACAACCAATAAAAATATTTGAACACACAAAAAAAAAAGGTGTGTCATGCGCACAGCAAAGGACAGAGAGAGAGAGAAAGAGAGAGAGAAAGAAAGGGAGAGAGAGAGAAAGTGAAAGAGAGGGAGAGAAAGAGAGAGAAAGGGGGAGAGAGGGAGAAGGAGAGAGAGAAACAGAGGAAGAGAGAGAGAGACAGCGAAAGGAAGAGAGGGAGGAGAGAGAGAGTAACAGAGGAAGAGAGAGAGACAGTGAAAGGAAGAGAGGGAGAGAGCGAGAGAGAGAGAAAGAGAGAGAAAGATAGAGAAAGAGAGGGAGAGAGAGACAGTGCCGACACTGCGCACCCAGGCAGCTGCACCCCAACCCCCCGCCGCCCAGCGGTGTTTCCCCGCCCCTGCGCACCCAGGCCTCACTGCTCACCTGCTGCCACCGGTGTGTCTCCAACCACGTGCCGGTTCACACTGCAGGCCACTAGGTCCCCAATCTGAAACAGAGTCCAGATACATGAATGGCAGAGTTCATATCATTGCACACGCCATCATCGCTTGGCCGCCCCTGCGCACACAGGCTGCTGCACCCCAGCCCCCAGCCGCCCAGCGGTGTTTGACAGCCCCTGCGCAACCAGGCCTCACTGCTCACCTGCTGCCACCGGTGTGTCTCCAACCACGTGCCGGTTCACACTGCAGGCCACCAGGCCCCTCATCTGAAACAGAGTCCACAGCTAATGATGGCAGAGTACACATCATTGCACACGGCAACATCGCATGGCCACCCCTGCGCACCCAGGCCGCTGCACCCCAGCCCCTCCCGCCACCCAGCGCAGATTGCCCGCCCCTGCGCACCCAGGCCGCACTGCTCACCTTCCGCCACCGGCGTGTCTCCAAGAGGGCACACCACGTCCCGGTGCAAGCTCCGAGTCGGGGCCCGCGACCTTGGCAGCCTCCACATCACGCATCCCCGCAGCACGGGCCACCAGGCGCACACTTGACTCTGGGTCCTGATTTTGCAATGGCAGAGATCATATCAGTGCACACGTCATCATCGCAGGCTGCACACCCGCTCAGCACTTTAGGTGCCCCTACCTCAGTGCACAGTAAGTCACCGTCCCGTGGCGGTAGGCCCGTGCCGGCCGCAGTGCAATCGGTGCCACCGACTCCGTGCAACGCAAGTCATGGACCCTATATGATTGAGCCTCGTTGTAGGACAGGCAGACGCAGCCATGTCACCTCAGGCAGTGGGGAAGAACTGGGACACATAGCATTGTCATCCCTCCCTTTATACGTTCGCCGAGTGGGCTGGGTCGGCGTACGCCAGGCCAGCGTAGGGTGTGAACAATTATCCCTGGCCCCTGGGCGTGGTTCATATCTGGGCTGCACAGGAAACCAACTGATGCGTGTGTCTCTGTTGCAGTGTCTGCGCCACATGGCCCGCAATCGACAATGTTGCAATGTTGCATGCAGCCGGAGGGCGTCCGCGCACGAAGGGACTGTACAAGGAGTGCAAGGCCCCTCGGGGTCCTGGCTCATACATGGCAACTGGTGTGTGTGTTCATCGCTTTTGGTGCACCATAAACCCAAGGCCTAGCCTCAATTGCAGCGCGATGGCCACATCACATACCCAGGATACAAGCAGTGTTCTGACTAACATTAGGGATGAAAGCCCCCTTGTCTCAATACAGAAGGCGGAAGGACATCTGCACCCCCGACCTTGGAAACGCATGCGGCAGGCATCCCCTAAGAGAGATACCATGGCAGACGAAGACGACTCCCACACTACACACGGCGCCAATGAAAGATCAACGTATCCACACCCCACACACAGATGTCCTTGCCCGAGGTACTCCTGCATGGAACAGCCTTGACACTTACGTACAGGACAACCCATACGTACAAACTTTGCACACTCATACGACTCATTGCTCCGAGCTGTGGCATATCATCCACATAACAGCCGCAGGTCAGAATAGTGCCGGTTCTACGAGTGCGAACAACGCAATGTCAGAACATCCCGGGCACATGCACAACCCCTGTCACGTGGAACTGTACCGTGACCGAATGCTGCATTTGTTGGGGGCACTGCCACTGGCAGTGTTGCGCATCAGTTACCGTCTGAGCTTACGTCTTGCGTAAGTCACCTGCGTCCAGCCCTGGTTCCACTGCCGATCATGCATATTCGAGTGGCCCATGGATGTCTGCCTATCCAACACAACGGTAGCTGAACTGGATTATGACATGTGTGTGCGCCCCCTGTTGGACCACGACCAGGAGTCTAACCGTGATACCCGTTCATGGGATGCCTTGGAATTGGGCGTATGTGCTGGCAGTTGGGCATGTGAGATCGCACAATTCCTCGTGTGCAGTGACCACATCGAAGCGCTCCCCTATTGGGCTCTGTTGCGGATTGGTGAAACGGCGTGGACGGAGCACATCTGTCCGGACCAGCTAATGGATTGGCTCGCCCCCGTGTTCGTTGAAGTCGACAACGACGTACTCTTGGAACTGATTGCCCATGAAGCTGCGCTCGCTTTCATGGACGAGTAACTACGTTCCTGCAGCCACAAAAGATTGTAACCCATGGCACAGGTCCCAACCCCCTTTTGCATCTTGGGGAGATGGACACATATCCCACCATGCCAGTGGACATGTATGCATTCGCCTGGCATGTGCGTGCAGGACTGCGGGTTGACACACACCTGTGAAAGGTAAGTGGACAGCGGCGCCTGGCAACGTTCCTCAACCTGACACACCGCTGGAGGGAGAGTACACACATGGCAATGTAGTACTACATGTGACCTTGTTGGACTCCTTCACCTGCTCACTGTCAGCAGAGCAGGCAGTCAGCGCTGTCCGGTGGTACAGGACTATGCAGATCCCATGGGCTGTGAGTGGTGTCCCCTGACACGGTGCAATGAGCATTCGCCAAACACCACATGACTCGTCCAGCAGGGCAAGGTGGGCTGAGACCGTCGGCATCCGTCATGGTTGGTGTTCATGTGTGCCTCCCCATGTCTTGCACCTCTACATGTTCCTTGGCTGCCTGTTAGTGTATGATGCATTTGTCTGCATGTTGTGGCCCTTGTCTTGCCCGTACTGACACGCACATGCTAATAAAGTCTACGCAGCTTCACTAGTGTACAACTGTGATGAGTGTTGATTTGCATGCCAAATCGTGTGCCCCAATGAGCATTGTACGTACACAGGGAGGGACTGACTGACGGATTTCACTTAGGGGTGAGTCCCTATTGACAGCTCCACCTCTGTGAGCCAGACATTGTGTTCGGGAGAGTTGCTGGTCGACCTGTGCGCTTACGTGTCTTCAGCAATGTGAGTATGGTGTCTAACTTCTTGCCATGTGGACCAATGTGTTCCATCAAACCAGGCTTTGTCCACACAGTTGAGTGTGTGTAGGTATGCGAAGAGATGTTCTGTTGTCACATGTGATGTGGGACACTACTTTAGGCCTCCTACCGACTCTGACATATTTACACACAGCCCTATTTCATACATGGACGTGGGGCTTCGTTGGGGGGTTGCAAGATTGTTGTTCATGATCAATGAGGCCACAGCTAGTTCACACCTCCACAGTCATGTAATTGGCCATGTGTGTCAGGGTCAAACATGCGCATTGATGTCATTTCCCAGGGTGTAACTTTTTGTGCAATTAATGTCCCTACAGTCATCCATACTGTCATACTTGATTGGACATAGACATGACACATCTGTGTGATTAGGGATGTTTTATTCACATCCTGTGGAGTGTCGGAGCTGGAGCAGTACATGGCCATGCACACCCCACATTACATGGTTGCCCAGTGGAGGGCCAAACAGAGTCCTTTAGGGGAAGACAAGTTAATCGGTAGAGGAAGAGTTGAGTCCGCAGCCTGTTTGCTGTGTCATTGGTAACCAGAGCAGATATGGCAGTCCATGTTGGGGTCCAGGTGAATGTTGCAGGGTGTTCGGGGGACAGTGGAAGGTGTTGTACCAGGGCATGATGCAGAGGGCTGTACCAAGCAGAAACAGGCCATATGGCGGGGGATGAATGCTACAACCTCCTTTTTGACACAGAGTCATTACCGTCCGCATCTTCGCCCTCTGATACGTCTTCTGTGTCAGGTGTGCCAGGTGTGTGTGGTGGTGTTATGGCTGCATCACTGTGTGCCACGGACTCATCAGGGTGCGGAGGTGGTATGGCTGCATCACTGTGTGCCACTGACACATCAGGGGGCGGAGATGTGTGTGTCAAAGTTCCTGCAGCAGTCATCTGGGACAGGCTCTGTGGCAGCAATGGCAAGATGAGGATCTGCATGGCATGGTAGATCCCAGCTACATCTCGCTGGTGTTCAGCCGTGGCAGCCATCCTTCCTGCCTGCATCCGCTCCATGTTCTCCATTGTCCTCTGCATCTGTGCCAACTCTGTGCTGTCGTCGCTGGAGCCTCTCTGCCTAGACAGTTCTTGTATCCGAATAATGGATTCAGCGAGGTCAGCCAAGGATTGTTGTAGGGCATGGAGCGGACTGTGGGTGTCCGTTAGGGACTGTAAGTGGTCCCTGATGGGACTGAGACACCCACGTATGGCATCTAGTTTGGCGGCCATGAGGTCGAAACCCACACGCACCTGTTCAGCCAGCCCCCTCAGGCAGTCTGACACACGGCGTTGGGATGCCATGTGTTCTTGGGTGAGGTGCTGGGAGCCAGCCGGGTTGGTGGGTGCTTCCTGCTGTGTGGTCTGTGCAGGGGGTGGTATCACCTCGATGCAGCTGGGCTGCCCTGCTCCTGGAGGTGGGGTGCGGAGGCTGTCCACGAGCAGTTGGAGGGTGTCGGAGCAGATGGCCAGGGGTTCCTCCTCCTCATCACTGAAGAGATGTCTGGTCTGCTCTGCAGGAGGTGTTGATTGTCCCTCTGCAATGTGAAGGGGAGATGCAGGTTAACAGTATGTTCCATGTATGTGCACGCATTGTACATGTTTACATACTGACTACATGTCAATGTACATTGTGACTGTTTTGGAGGAGCTGGGTATTTGATGGGGGACAGTGGACATTCCGACTACATGAAGGATGTGAGGTTGTACTCGTACATTTTCATCCGACAGTTTCCTGCTATGCCTGATGTGATTGGCCTTTTTCTACGCACATGCGGTACCAGTTGTGTCCTCTGTTCTGTTGTGTTGGTGTGGCACTTTGTACCACATTGTCGTCAATGTTGATGTGCTGTGATTGCTATGTGTGTGTGCTGCATTGTGAGAGAGTCGCCCCTGCAGCTCTGATTTAGCGGCCCATTGTCCCTTTGAGGCGGTGTGCCTTTGGCTTCTGTGCTTTTACGGTGCTGAGATGTTGGCGACTTGGGTCATTTGTGCTCTTGGACGGATTTGGTACTCTTGTGCATTGTTTGTCTGCAGATGTGTTGTTGACGTCAGGGGTTGTATATGCACGTGGATGTGTCACAGTGTGACCTGCTCCTTTGAGGATGTTATCCACACTGGGCCACCTCAGTGTCGTGTCGTGCACCATGTCATGTATTTTGACTGCAGCCATGCTATTGGTCATGCAGTGTCACTTGCATTGTCAGTGTGGCTCACAGAGCCGCTGCTTTGCTGGGTGCAGCACATGTGCATGGGTAGGTTGTGGGATTGGTGAGGGGGGGCCATTTGTGCACATGGTGGACGGGGGCCTACTTGGTGTTTCTATGTGTGCTGCAGTTTGCCAAGGCCATCAGGGACAGGTTCCACAGTCATTGTGGGTGTGCAGTGTGCTATTCTTGATTGTGCATGTGTGCCATTGTGCCCGTCTCCCCCGTCCCCCCAGTCCCTGGTGGTTACTTACCCTGTTGCTGTTGGGTCAGGTCATTTCGGGCAGTGTCCGGACCCCCAACTCCTTGCACCGTCTCTGCACTGATGACTGTGGCCACCATTTCCTCCAGGTCATCCAGCTCCTTCTGTGGTGCAGGACTCCCACCTCCAGTGGCCGTTGCTGCCTTCAGGTTGGCAGCGAGTTTCTGCTTTTGACGTCATGCCAGCGCCTCTTGACCTCCTCCATTGACCTCCTCGACACTCCAACTGCATTCACGTTGTTCACGATGGACTGCCATATTTCCGTTTGTGTTGCCGATGACACAGGGGAGGTGACGTACAGTTGTTGGTAGTGTTCGGTCACCTCCGTGACGATGATCTGGTTTTCCTGCGGACTGAACCCCGTCTTCCTCTTCTCTTTGCCCGTCTCCGGCCCCGGGGTTCCTGGCTGGTCGTCTGTGGGGCTTGTGGGGTTCGCGTTGTCCTCTGCACTGGGTCCGGGTGCGTCCATGTTGCTACTCAGTTGCATTTATTTGTCTTTTTTCTCTGCTTTTATAGCGCATTTTCATGCATGGCGTGTGGGAATCGCAGGCCTGTCGCTGGTTTTCGCTGATTTTTGTATCGCCATTGGGGTCATCGCACCTTTTTTCGCGTTGGGGTTTCGCTTTTTTTCGGCGTTGCGTTGATTTTAACGCGGGCATTTGTTGCGTTATCGTGGGGCTATCGCATGGTGCCGCCGGGTTGTGAATGCTGCGTTAACACAGTGTTATTTTCCCGCGATGGACTGCAATGTGAGAAGTTGCGTTAAGCGATTTTGGCGATAGTTAACACGCGTTCTTGGGAATATCCCCCCTTGTCTGTGGATGACCTCCAGATATTGTTAGTTTGTGAGACAGGCAAACAGAGGTGCTGGGTATTTGGTCTTCTAACTGATGCAGCTGTTCTTGAAAATGATCCAGCCTGGCAGGGGGAGCTAAGTAAAATCTTTTAAAGCAACAGTGATGTGGTCAAATTTCCTCAGCCCCTTGATGAGTCATGCTGCTATGTGAAGGATGCCTTTCAGTGTAGCAAGAATGTGTCTGCGATACCATTGAGTAGGAGGGTGCCTCCATATAGGTGGAAAAGTACTAGGGCTTGAACTGTAAAGTTTTCTTCTGGGAGAAAAGGTTTCACTTTTTTCAGGAAAGAGAGTTGGACCCAGCGTTTTTTTTATTTTTTTGGCAATGTGTTCTTTAGGGGAGAGATTTGGGTTCATGGCCAATCTAAGGGATTTGGCCTGTTCTACTACTTGGTGTGTGTGAAACCAATAGGTTTAACTCAGAGTGCCTTGACCGAATCAAAGAATGGTTGGCATTTTTGGCAAACAGGAGGAATTCTGCTTTCATGGAGGTTAGCTTTAGGTAGTTTAGTGACATCCAGGATTAGATGTGTTTGAAGCAAGCTACGAACTCCTTTATGTTGTTGGTTGAGGCGATGTTGAGATAGTGTTGGGAGCTGTGCCAGAAAATAAAATACCATTACAATTTATGCTATAATATGAGTGAGTAATTAAAATACGTATAGAAGAAGTGCTCAAATATTCAATGAAGTGGCATCCTTTACTAAGTAGCTAGACAACTCTTCAGATGTCTGCCTAATATGCAAGATATGAAGATCAAGTAGGCCAATGCAATTCATTGTGGTTTAGGTGCTTTATGCACCAAGCATCTGTTCACTCTGCCAAGTATGTTACTCACACTGGTGAGTACCCTCAGATGACTGGTTTTACAGAATCAGTCTCGTACAGTAGAATTATCCATCTGCAGTCATTGTCATGATGCCATTGTTCTCATTGCTCTATTGCCATGTTGAGTGCACAGGTATGTAAACATCATAACTTACCATGTTTCACAGTCCTTAAGTAGGTAAAGCCCAATACCATCACCTAAATCAATACTGTTCCATTTCTCTCTATGTCTACTTCTCCCCTATCATTCTACTTTGCTTTCATGTCTTTCTCTTTCCTCTGTATCTTGTTGCATCTTATTGCTCCACCTCAACAATCACTAATCCATCCTTTTCCCTCTGTGGAACTTCTCTATCTGCTCCTATGTCAACTCTCTTTACCACCTCTCTTTTATTTTCTCATTTATCTTTCTTTCTCTTGTTGATGTACATACCTCACTTTACTCGACCCGAAGGTATCAGAGCGCTTTACATGAGCACCCGTTATAGACAATCATTTTTTTTGTTAGGTATGGGGAGATTAAGTGATTTGCCCAGAACCACAGGATGTTGAGCGCCCCTGCCACGACTGGAACCCGGTTCCCCAGCTTCGAGGTTGACTGCTCTAGCCGTCAGGCCATATCTCTCTCCCTCCATTTCAATGTACCTATCCCATTTCTTTCTCAAATCTCTACTTCATTTCTTTCTATACCCCATCTCTTTTTGTACTTCTAACTCCCTTTCTCTGCTTTCCTGCCTGCCTGCCTTATGCCTTACCTGGCAAGTCTTTTGTGAGACGTTGGCCTGGTATATGATGTCCACTAATTAAAGTGGGCACCTTGCACCAGTCCAAACAACCCTTATGGTGATTTAAGAGGTCAAAGATAACCTTAGAAAGCTACCCAAGTGGTAGCTTTGGAAAGCAGCCTTCAGGCTTAGTCTTGAAGGAATGTTAAGCAGCTTGTTTTACCAGCATGCCACCTTAATGTATTGGTTAAATAAAAGGAGAACCACACAGTAGTTATAAAAATATGAATTTATTATTATAACACACCTTAAATAACTCACAGTATCTGCTACACGCAGATAAACATAAAGCACACAATACTGTAGCACAGAAACAATCGTAAGTAGCACTAATACACAGTGGGCTCCCGGGGGAGACCAAACCATATACTAAAATAGTGGTATAAGAACCATGACTCGAGTCAAGACAGTATCTAGAGGATGTAGAATTGCTGGGACCCCAAGGAAGCTCCTGAGGTGAGTAAGTAGGGACCCCATTGAGGACAGGTGCAGTGTGAGAACACGACCGCGTGCTACATACAATTCAATGGGAGAGTCGTGGTTGCAGTTTTAAAGTTTAAGGACCCTCCCAAGGGGATTACGAAGAAACTCTTTAGAACATAGAAGGTTGAAGAGCCACCCCAACCGTGGAATACGGAAGTACCAGGGTTACCTATCCCAGGGAAGCCGGGTGCATAGGGTTGGAGTGGCGTCGGAAACCGCTGTTGTTCTCAATGGGAGTCTTCACAGAAATGCCACTGCTGGAAAGAAGAAAAGTGTCCGGTGGAACCCACAGGCGGATTCTTGATGGAAGAAACCTAAAAGCATAGGGGACAGAATCTTGGTCGCTCAGGAGTGACCATGGCGCTTGGTAGACGAATGCCCACCAATGTCGGGTGCTTCAGGTGTGAAGATAGAGACCTTGACTCTACAGCTGCGGGGACCAGGAGATGTTGAGGATGACCAGGAGCTGGATACGAGCTGTCCCACGAAGGATGTCGAGTGCTGAGGGGTCGGTGTCCGGCGGGAGCACCAACAAGCCTTGGGAGCGGCAACCCACGAAGAAGGTCAAAGAAGGTTACGGTCTGGCCCAGCAAGGACCAGAGGACTCACCACAGCAAGGGGAGTCAGGGCAGGCCTAGAGGAACCAGGGTAGCCCAAGAAAAGCAGTGTTGCCCCTCAAATGGACCCACAGGCCAAAGGCACATGAGTCGCGAGGGGACCTCTAGCAGTTTCACAAAATCACAGCTTGCAGGGCACAGAGTGTGAGGAGGCCAAAGTCCTTTGTACAAAATGTGCGCAGAGATTGGGGATATCAATAGCCCAATGCCCTTAGTTGGAGAACGCCAACAAGTATATGCACTTGCAAATGTAGGCGGTGCACAGGGGTTCTGGTTGTGCAGTCCCACAAGGGATACTGGTCTCAAACTTGGTGAGAGGGCAGCTCAATCTCAAACAACATAGGAACCCACCTCCTGTGTTGCTGGAGCCTTCCGAGTCCACAGGAGCTCAGGATCGGCAGACCAGTCAGTTGCATTATGGTGCCTGTGAATGCAGGGGAGTGACTCCTTCACCCCAAGGGAGATACTTCAGTTGTCCTTGATGCTCCACAGGTCCTGCACGGAGCCTGTATGGTGCATGGGCACAGGCGATGCTTTGGACGGAGAGGGAGACGAAGTCGGGCCCAGTCGAAGTCCAGTGAAGTCCAGAGTGTCCAGACGGTCGAAGGTCAGTGGTTTCTTGTTCAGAATCTTGTCCACGCCGAATCTAGGGTCCTACAGCCATGTAAGCCCTTTTGTACCCACGGGAGAGGGTTGAACAGATTCAGGGGACCCTCCCAGGGGAGGGACAGGACAGTGGGGAGGTTACTCCCATGTCCTTTGTCCAGTTTCACGCCAGAGCAGGAGCCAATGGCTCCCAGTACTGGTTTGAACTGGACTATGCACAGGGACACCAAATGTGCCCCTTGTGCAGACTTTCAGGCACTTTGGAAGTGCACCCACCCAGTTCCAATACACTAAATCCTGTCTGGGAGGTGGTCACACCTCCCTGTGACAGGATGCCTATTGTGCTGCCTTCCTCTGCTCGAGCTTGGCTCAGCAGCAGGAGAACAGAAATGTGTCTCTGGTCGGCAGCAGCCATTTTGTGCTGTCCGGGTCAAGAAAACTGGTACCGAGTAGACCAGGGACCCCATGAAGCTTGCTTCTGAAGGGTGGAATCATACCTCACACACCGGTTACCGGTGTGGAGGTATGATTCCAATGTGTTTGATGCCAAACACGACATGGTTTGTTGCAGCCATTTTCGAGATAGCATTTTACACGAGCATATAATGCACCTCTATCAAAATGTCTGGCTGCGTCACCGACAACCCGGGAGAATGGTCTCCGAAGGCTGCAGGGGTTCTCTGCTCATGCAGGGGCACCCTCTCACGTAAAACCTAGCACCCTGCCTTCAGGATTGTCAAGGCCTGCTATAGGGGTGACTTATAGGTTTTAGGTGTGGTGACCTATAGATATAGTAAACCTATATCTAAAGTAAGTGGTGCATGCACCATCTTATACAGGCTGCAATGACAGGCCGGTGGCATAATGCATGCTTCAGCCCATGGGAAGCCTCTCGGGTATCTATGCCCTGGGTACATGTGTACCATATACTAGGGACTGACAAGGGTACCCCAGTATCTAATCTGGAGTGTACCTAAGTACATGACATAACATTTTAGGGAGAAAGCAGATAGACTGGGGTCCTGATTAGCAGGATCCCTGTCAGACTAGTCAAAAACAGTGTAACATCAAGCAAAAAGTGCGGGTAACCATAAAAAGCAGATCCTACTTTCCTACACAACCCCCCCCCCAAACGTAAGGAGATGAGACTAGCCTTGCCCAGTTGAGTCATCATTTTCTAAGTGGAAATATCTGGAGAGTCCATCTGCATTGGCATGGTTTCTCCCAGGTCTATGTTCCACTGTATAATCCATCCCCTGTAGGGAAATGGACCATCTCAAAAGTTTGGGGGTTTCACCCTTCATCTGTTTTAGCCATAAGAGGGGCTTATGGTCTGTCTGAACATGAAGTGAGTGCCAAGCAAGTATGGCCTCAGCTTCTTCAGAGCCCAAACCACAGCAAAGTTTCCCTCTCAATGGCTGACCAACGTTTCCCTCTGGGGGTCAACGTTCTGCTAATAAAAGCTACTGGTTGATCCTGACCCTCTGCATTAAGTTGTGACAACACAGCCCCTACCCCCAACTCAGATGCATCTGTTTGGACAATGAATTGTTTGGAATAGTCAGGACTTTGCAGAATGGGAGCAGTGCACATGGCCTGCTTGAGATCATCAAATGACTTCTGACAGCTAACTGTCCACTGAACTTTTTTTGGCATTCTCTTTGATGTAAGATCATTCAGGGGAGTCACTATAGACCCATATCCTTTAACAAATCTTCTGTAGTACCCAGTCAGGCCCAAGAAAGCTCTGACCTGAGTCTGGGTATTGGGAGCAACCCAGTCCATGATGGTCTGGATTTTGCTCTGCAATGATTGCACCTGGCCTCCACCCACGAGGTGACCCAGGTACACAACCTTACTCTGCCCTATCTGGCACTTGGTGGCCTTAATAGTGAGACATGCTTTCTGCAGAGCCTCCAAAGCATTCTTCAGGTGGACCAGGTGATCCTCCCAGGTGGAACTAAAGACAGCTATATCATCAAGATATGCTGCACTATAGGCTTCCAGCCCTGTAAGGACTTTTTTCACCAACCTTTGGAATGTGGCAGGTGCATTCTTCAAACCACAGGGCATTACAATAAATCGATAATGCCCACTAGGGGTTGAGAATGCTGTTTTTGGTTTGGCATCCTCAGCTAGTCTGATATGCCAATATCCAGCAGTGAGGTCAAATGGGCTCAAGGACTTGGCTGAGGCCAAAGTGTCAATGAGTTCATCTGCCCTAGGAATAGGGTGAGCATAAGTCCTAGTGACTGCATTGAGCCCCCTGTAGTCCACACAAAACCTCAGTTCTCTCTTACCACCCTGGGTATGAGGTTTGGGTACCAGGACCACTGGACTAGCCCAAGGGCTATCTGAGGGTTCAATCACTCCCAATTCCAGCATCTTTTGGACCTTAGTTCTGATACAATCTCTGACATGGTCAGGCTGTCTGTAAATCTTAATTTTAACAGGTAGCCTCTCACCTGTGTCCACTTCATGGGTACACTAAGTGGTCTGACTAGGAGTCAAAGAAAACTTGTGCCTGTATTGATTGAGGACCTTCCTGCAATGGATGTGCTGTTGCTCAGTGAAGCTGCCTGCCAAGGCTACACCCTCAACTGAGCCATCATCAGGGTTCTGTGAGAGGAGATCAGGGAGTGGGTCACTCTCTTCCTCCTGTCCCTCATCAGTAGCCATGAGCAAACCCATGTTTTCCCTGTCCACATCGGGTTTGAGCCTGTTTACATGGAGCACCCTATGGGGGCTCCTAGAAAGTTCCAAGGTCCACCAAGTAGGTGATCTCTCCCTTCTGCTCAAGAATAGTATGGGGTCCACTCCACTTGTCTTGGAGGGCTGCTGGGGCCACAGGCTCCAACACCCATACTTTCTGTCCTGGCTGATAAACAGTCAGTACAGTTTTTTGGTCATGCCTAGCTTTTTGCAATTCTTGACTTGCCTCAAGGTTTTTGCTGGCCTTCTTCATGTATTCAGCCACCCTGGAGCGGAGACCATGTACATAGTCCTCTATGTCTTGCTTGGGAGGTTTGAGAGGTAACTCCCATACCTCCTTCACCAAACACAAGGGACCCCTAACTGGATGCCCAAACAAAAGTTCAAAAGGGCTGTAGCCAACCCCCTTTTGTGGGACTTCTCTGTAGGAAAAGAGAAGGCAGGGCAACAGGACATCCCATTTTCGCCTAAGCATTTCTGGGAGGCCCATGATCATGCCCTTTAGGGTTTTGTTGAACCTTTCAACCAATCCATTGCATTGTGGGTGATAGGGTGTGGTGAATTTGTAATTCACTCCACACTCCTTCCACATTGCAGTGATATAACTGGACATGAAGTTTGTACCTCTGCCAGTTAAGACCTCCTTAGGGAAACCCACTCTGGAAAAAATTCCCAGGAGGGCCCTGGCCACCACAGGAGCTGTGGTGGTTCTAAGGGGTATTGCTTCTGAAAACCTAGTGGCATGGTCCACCACCACTAGTATGTAACTGTGCCCAGATGCAGTAGGAGGGTTCATGGGACCAATTATGTCAATCCCAACCCTCTCAAAGGGAACCCCCACCACAGGTAGTGGTATGAGGGGGGCCTTTGTGGTACCACCTGACTTACCACTGACTTGACAGGTTTTACAGGAGAGACAAAACTCCTTGGTGTCCTCTGACATGTGAGGCCAGTGAAAGTGAGGGACAAGCCTGTCCCAAGTCTTACTTTGGCCTAGGTGTCCTGCCAAGGGATTTTCATGTGCCAAGGTGAGTAGGAAGCCCCTAAACTTCAGAGGTATGACCAACCTCCTGGTGGTAGTAGGCTTGGGGTACCTACCCTCTGAATAAAGGAGTCCCTCATCCCAATAGATCCTGTGGGACCAACTGACACTCCCAGCAGCCTCAGCAGCAGCTTGCTGTCTGAGGGGCTGAAGAGAGGGGCAGGTTTGCTGCTCCTGACTCAGTTCTGCCCTGGAAGGGCTCCCTGTCCCCAAGAACGCAACCTGATCAGGTTTAAGTTTATCTGAGACAGTTCCTTCACAAGGACTGAGGTCAACTCCCTCAAGAGATTGATCCTCTTCCTGAGCCTGGGGGGAACACACAACCTTACCCCTCCTGCTCCTTCTCTTGGAAGGCACCTGGTCCATTTTTTCAGAATCCAGGGCCTGTTCAGTAGAAGTCAGTTTGGCCTTTTACCTGGTCACAGCAAACACATCTGCAGAGATGCCCAGCATTGTTGCATGAGCCCTAAGTTCCACTTCAGCCCAGGCTGAAGTTTCCAAATCATTGCCCAACAAACATTCCACTGGAAGGTCTGAGCTAACCACAACTTTCTTAGGGCCAGTTACCCCTCCCCAGCTGAAATTAGCAACTGCCACAGAATGATCAGTCCTGACATTGATAGCATTGGTCACTTGGTGCATCTCACCAAGTATGATCTGGTCAGGGCCCACAAGATCTTTTGTCACCATAGTGACACTTGCACCTGTGTCCCTGTATGCCATGGCCTCCTTACCATTAATCAAAGGCTGCTGCCTGTATTTGCCCAGGTTACTGGGACTGACAAATAAGGTGGCAATATCTATGCCACCATCACAGACAAGTACAGCCTGAGCTGGAGTTCTGACTAAGCCAGAACCCATCTCAGAGCCCAAGGTTAACCCTACTAATCCCTTGTTCCCTGTACCACCACTTGAAACTGTACTAGGGGGAGCAGTTGCCTTAGGGGCAGTGGTGGTTGGAGTTGAATCCTTGGCCTTTTGACAATTGGCATCTTTTGTCCAATGGGTCTTTTCTTTACATAAGTAACACCAAGGTTTCTTTTTGACTTTTCCTTTGTTGGATTGTGACTCCCCCCCCCAGATGCAGGTTTTTGGGGCACTGATGAAAACTTGTCATCTTTACCCTTGTCCCCACCCTTATCTGAAGTTTTAGCATCTTGCTTCTTTTGGTCACCACCATGGTTCTGGTTTCTCTGCTTCACCTGGTTCTGACCCACCTATCTGCCTTCTTTCCCAATTCTTGGGGAGAAGTCAAATCAGAGTCAACCAGGTATTGATGCGACAACTCATTTTGGCAATTATTACGGATCTGCTCCCTCATAATCAAATTGTGCAACCCCTTGAAATCATTCACTTTGCTGCCAAGCAACCAGCCTTCCAGAGCCTTTATGGCACTATCCACAAAGTCTACCCAGTCCTGATTCTGTGCCTTCTGGGTGTCTCTGAACTTAATCCTATACTGTTCAGTGGTTAAGCCAAACCCATCAATGAGAGCACTCTTCAGGACTGAATAATTGTCAGCATCCTCTTCTCTAACAGTGAGGAGCTTATCTCTACCTTTGTCAGCAAAGGAGAGCCACAAGAGAGCTGCCCACTGCTCTTGAGGGACCCTCTGAACTTTACAGGCCCTCTCTAAAGCAGTTATTCATTTATGGATGTCATCCCCAACATGGTAGGGAGGGACAATCTTGCTCAGGTTCCTATTGTCAAAAGAATGTTCTTTAACTCTAGGGACACTGTTGCTGCCACCATGGGACTCTAGTCCCTATCTTTTTCTAGCTCTCTGGACTTCTAGGGACTCTTTGTCCAGGGCCAATTGCTGTTGCCTGAGCCTAAGCTTAGCTTTCTCAAGTTCCAGAAATTGGTACTCCCTGTCATAAGAGTGTTCCCTCTTGCTAGATACAGAGGTCCCTACAGACTGTCCTGAGTGATGAGATTGTGCAGCGGGAGATCTAGATCTCCTTGGTAAACTCTGCACTCTTCCAGGAGGGGTGAAGAGGGGGCCATTTTGGCCTTCCTCATTATCTCCCTGAAGATCTGAGTTGTCCAGGTGGGAACCATCTTGTTCCGCCTGGCCAGGGTTTGAGTCTAGGTCATAAAAGGTGTCACCTCCTGACCTGTCCTCATTCCCTGCCCCACCCACTTTCTCCTGTTCATCTGACCCAGGGGTCTTCCTAAGGTCATCAAGAAGTATGGCCTCTATGAGGCATTGAGTGTTGGCATTTCTCCCTGTCTTCAGCTTTCTAGAGGCACAGAGGGCTTTCAATTCTTGGAATGAAAGCTCACTGCAACTAGAGGGCAGAGAGCCACTGGCATCTCCTTTAGAAGACATACTAAGTGTGGTGAGGTGCTGCACCTACCTAACCTAGTGGGAACTAAACTCTCTGAGGTTGAAGAAAGGGTGTGCTAGACCCTTAACTTACCCAACCCTAAGTTCAGTAGAACTTACTTATTCTAAGCTAGCATTATATGGACCTAGTACTTAGTGGTTTTCAGTTTATCACTACAAAGATTTATCTGGTAAACCAATGCAGGCTTGAATCCCAACCGCTGCACACAAATGTGAGAAGCTGGCCTGGTATATGATGTCCACTAATTAAAGTGGGCACCTTGCACAAGTCCAAACAACCCTTATGGTGATTTAAGAGGTCAAAGATAACCTTAGAAAGCTACCCAAGTGGTAGCTGTGGAGAGCAGCCTTCAGGCTTAGTCTTGAAGGAATGTTAAGCAGCTTGTTTTACCAGAATGCCACCTTAATGTATTGGTTAAATGAAAGGAGAACCACACAGTAGTTATAAAAATATGAATTTATTATTATAACACACCTTAAATACCTCACAGTATCTGCTACACGCAGATAAACATAAAGCACACAATACTGTAGCACAGAAACAATCGTAAGTAACACTAATACACAGTGGGTTCCCGGGGGAGACCAAACCATATACTAAAATAGTGGTATAAGAACAACGACTCGAGTCAAGACAGTGTCTAGAGGATGTAGAATCGCTGGGACCCCAAGGAACCACCCGAGGTGAGTAAGTAGGGACCCCATTGAGGACAGGTGCAGTGTGAGAACACGACCGCGTGCTACATACAATTCAATGGGAGAGTCGTGGTTGCAGTTTTAAAGTTTAAGGACCTTCCCCAGGGGATTACGAAGAAACTCTTTAGAACATAGAAGGTTGGAGAGCCATCCCACCCGTGGAATACGGAAGTACCAGAGTTACCTATCCCAGGGAAACCGGGTGCATACGGTTGGAGTGGCGTCGGAAACCGCCGTCGTTCTCAATGGGAGTCTTCACAGAAATGCCACTGCTGGAAAGAAGAAAAGTGTCCGGTGGAACCCACAGGCGGATTCTTGATGGAAGAAACCTAAAAGCATAGGGGACAGAATCTTGGTCGCTCAGGAGTGACCATGGCGCTCGGTAGACGAATGCCCACCGATGTCGGGTGCTTCAGGTGTGAAGATAGAGACCTTGACTCTACAGCTGCAGGGACCAGGAGATGTTGAGGATGACCAGGAGCTGGATACGAGCTGTCCCACGAAGGATGTCGAGTGCTGAGGGGTCGGTGTCTGGCGGGAGCACCAACAAGCCTTGGGAGCGGCAACCCACGAAGAAGGTCAAAGAAGGTTACGTTCTGGCCCAGCAAGGACCAGAGGACTCACCACAGCAAAGGGAGTCAGGGCAGGCCTAGAGGAACCAGGGTAGCCCAAGAAAAGCAGTGTTGCCCCTCAAATGGACCCACAGGCCAAAGGCACATGAGTCGCGAGGGGACCTCTAGCAGTTTCACAAAATCACAGCTTGCAGGGCACAGAGTGTGAGGAGGCCAAAGTCCTTTGTACAAAATGTGCGCAGAGGTTGGGGATATCAATAGCCCAATGCCCTTAGTTGGAGAACGCCAACAAGTATATGCACTTGCAAATGTACGCGGTGCACAGGGGTTCAGGTTATGCAGTCGCCACAAGGGATACTGGTCTCAAACTTGGTGAGAGGGCAGCTCAATCTCAAACAACATAGGAACCCACCTCCTGTGTTGCTGGAGCCTTCGGAGTCCACAGGAGCTCAGGATCGGCAGACCAGTCAGTTGCATTATGGTGCCTGTGAATGCAGGGGAGTGACTCCTTCACCCCAAGGGAGATACTTCAGTTGTCCTTGATGCTCCACAGGTCCTGCACGGAGCCTGTATGGTGCATGGGCACAGGCGATGCTTTGGACGGAGAGGGAGACGAAGTCGGGCCCAGTCGAAGTCCAGTGAAGTCCAGAGTGTCCAGACGGTCGAAGGTCAGTGGTTTCTTGTTCAGAATCTTGTCCACGCAGAATCTAGGGTCCTACAGCCAGGTAAGCCCTTTTGTACCTAAGGGAGAGGGTTGGGCAGATTCAGGGGACCCTCCCAGGGGAGGGTCAGGACAGTGGGGAGGTTACTCCCATGTCCTTTGTCCAGTTTCGCGCCACAGCAGGAGCCAAGGGCTCCCAGGACTGGTTTGAACTGGACTATGCACAGGGACACCAAATGTGCCCCTCATGCAGACTTTCTGGCACTTTGGAAGTGCACCCACCCAGTTACAATACACTAAATCCTGTCTGGGAGGTGGTCACACCTCCCTGTGACAGGATGCCTATTGTGCTGCCTTCCTCTGCTCGAGCTTGGCTCAGCAGCAGGAGGACAGAAATGTGTCTCTGGTCGGCAGCAATCATTTTGTGCTGTCCGGGTCGAGAAGGCTGGTAATGAGAAGACCAGGGACCCCACGAAGCTTGCTTCTGAAGGGTGGAATCATACCTCCCACACCGGTTACCGGTGTGGAGGTATGATTCCAACGTGTTTGATGCCAAACACGACATGGTTTGTTGCAGCCGTTTTCGAGATAGCATTTTACACGAGCATATAATGCACCTCTACCTATATGTCTGGCTGCATCACTGACAACCCGGGAGAATGGTCTCCGAAGGCTGCAGGGGTGCTCTGCTCATGCAGGGGCACCCTCTCACGTAAAACCTAGCACCCTGCCTTCAGAATTGTCAAGGCCTGCTATAGGGGTGACATAGGTTTTAGGTGTAGTGACCTATAGATATAGTAAACCTATATCTAAAGTAAGTGGTGCATGCACCATCTTACACAGGCTGCAATGGCAGGCCTGTAGTTCCATTTTGCATGGCCTCTCATGGGTGGCATAATACATGCTTCAGCCCATGGGAGGCCTCTGGGGTACCTATGCCCTGGGTACATGTGTACCATATACTAGGGACTAACAAGGGTACCCCAGTATCCAATCTGGAATGTACCTAAGTACATGACATAACATTTTAGGGAGAAAGCAGATAGACTGGGGTCCTGAATAGAAGGATCCCAGTCAGACTAGTCAAAAACAGTGTAACATCAAGCAAAAAGTGGGAATAACCATAAGAAGCAGATCCTACTTTCCTACATCTTTTTATACCTAGCTTCTCATTTTGCCCTTCTCTCCACATCAGCACTCTCCACCTTGCATCTCTCAGTATTTCTGTCACTACCTCATGTCTTTCTGTCTTGCCTTCTTTGTAACCTATCTCTATGCATAACCCACACTGCTCTATACAATTCTTTCACCCTATCGCTACCTTTCTCTACCTAACTCTATAAATGTATCTAGTTCTATACTTCTCTTTTGCTCCCTACCTCTGAATAATTCTTTCTGGCTACGTCACCTCTACAGTATGGCTCTTCCTACCTCACCTATCTCTTTTCCTCATCCCTTCTTTACCTCACTCGTCTCTCTACATTACCTCTCTTGCTGCCCCATTCTTGATACATCTCTGTCCTTCTCCTGTCTCCCACTCCCTTCTATTCCTCTTAATCAACAGAGTAGGTGAATGCTATCTAACCAAAGAAGTGTACACATTGATTAGAAGGGCGAAAGGCAAGTGAAGAGAATGAAGAGAAAATGATCGTCTTTTCCCAATATTTTTTTTTTTGTGCTGCAGTGAAAATACCAGTAATAGAGGTGGATTTATTTCTGATTACAAGTATGCACTAAGTAAAGTGAAATGTTTGGCTCTATGTGCATATGTTTTATTCTCATATTATCAAAATCACCATCACCCTATCTTTCCTACAATGGAAGGCACAAGCTGGTTAGACACTGAATTCTACAAAAAATGTTGCAAAAAAATAAAGCAAACACAAGGAGATGATGGACGGAGCGCTGAAACTTTTCAGACACTCACCCCCAGTCACAGATCTGGGTTGAATCCATCATCGTTGTTTAGCTCTCTTTGCCACCCCAGTTCAGACACAGCTATATGCAAATCAGTCTTGACCCTGTGCCTCATGGGAACAGTCCAGCCCGAACTGCCAAGCCATGTCTTCCCTGGACCGGAAACAAGCATCCTGGGACCGGTTTCAAACAAATAAAACACAAGTGCAAAAAGAAATTACTTTTATAAAGGGTTATTCAAGTAGAAGCTGGCTGGCAGAGGGTCGGCAGCTTTAGCTTTTGGCTGATTTTGTGTATCCCTGTTTCTGAAAGTTTAATGTATAATTCAATATTGTGAGTGGGCCTGGACAGAATTTTAACTATGCTGCCTTTATTGAAGTATTTTGGTAAGTTTGAGTAACAAAATGTATGCGAAATGACAGAGATTTCACAATTTCACCATATGCCATAAATTTCGGAGAGAAATTTCAGTACAAAATGTACTGTGCAGGTAATTTTTGAGCGGCAGTGTTTTGAAGGCCAGCAGCAGTTCCTTTAATGTGGGCTGCCAACAAATTATCCAGGTTGATTTTTTTACCTGAGAAGTCTGTTCGGTCAATTTTTTAGCACATTACAAATCTGAAAGCAAGCAGGTAATTACATTTACAAGTTTCATTTCTACCCAAAAGAGTAATTTTTTTAAGGTGAGATGCGTGTCACATAATTATGTGTAATGTCACATAATTTTGCTGTAACTTTGTGTAATAAAGCTACAGCAAATTACGGGAGTTGTGCACATCCTCTACTGTAAGGCATCAAGAGTGGAGGAATTAAATAAAAATGGGTAACAAATTAAAAAGTTTTTCAAAACAAGGGGCTCCAAAATGTGTCTTGCTTTTAAGACAGCACAATTTAAACCTACTTGCATTCAAGTCAGTGTGACTTTTCCCTTGCTCTCTATCAACTCTTTTCTTTCCCAGATATTTAGGTTGAACAAACAGTGGGCATGACAGAAGACTTGAAGGCAGGGCTGAGCCACAGCAAATCCAATTGTTTTTCTTTGTCTCCAAGAGCTAGAATATGTCATTGTGCAGTTTACATATGTAACAGCTGCATTCTAAAAATGGCACATATACAAAGGGCCAACTTGTAAATAAAGGATACTTCAAATGTGAGATATTTCTCCACATAGTGACATGCTTTTCTCAACTAATCTACCTTTTTGTATCAAATTTTGTCAAACGTCTTATGAAAAGAAAAGTTGGGCTTGTTCTGCCTTTTCCTATAAAAAAAAAACGACATTTGGCTGATGGCATAATTAGCTTGTCATTTTTCACACAACAATTAAGACATAACAAACAGCCTGTATCTGAACTAAGGACTGGGGAAAGGGGGGGGGGCTAGAGGGCGCACGGCAAGATGGCCGCACCTTAGTGCTGCTCTGCCCGGCCGAGCCATTATCCGCCTATTATTTGCCTGACATCGCGCCATCTCAGCCCCTAACCGGGCCGGCCTGCGCTGCGGTGCTGGTCTGCTGGTGCTGGGAGCCTTAAATCGCACTTTGCTTCAGCACAGCTTGCGAACACTGCCTTGTTGAGCTGCCCGGCCTGCGCTCTCAAAATGGCGGACTCCGGGCGCTCCTGCAGACCTGACGGCGCTGCTGCCGGGATCTGTTAGCTGTTTGGGCCCCCCTCTGGAGCTGTATCGGGAGCGAGGCGCCTGCGGACTGCTGTTCCTCGGTGAGCGGATTGGGAGCGGCGGCCGCCTTCTGTGGATCTCCGCGACTGGAGCTGGGCTGCTGGAAGACATCGGCGGACTGCATTACTCCTGGGTCTGGTGGTGGTGAGTGGGGTGCGGCGCCTGCGGGGGCCTGCGGCTGCGGAGGCGGGCTGGGCCCTGGCGGGTGCGGCGCTCTGATTGCTGTTGCCGGGTCCGGTGGGGGTGCGCAGTTGGGGGTGCCGCAGCTCTGATGTGTGCGTGGGACCTGGCTCCAGTTTAGGCCGTGATTGTGGGTCGCCGCCTTCATTGCTTTGCCTGTGTCTTCGCTGGGCCGCTGGGGTCCCTCGCCTGGATTGTGTGCTCTGTGCTCCTTTACTCACGCTACACTGTGTCTGGCCCTCCCTGTTGGAGACACTGGTGGCGGCATTTCCTGGGCGGCCTAGCCTTGTATGTGGAGCCTGTAACGCAGAACTCATTGGGCGACCTGACGCAACACTGTGTGCCCCCTTGGTCCGTCCTGCTTCGCCGCGCACACTCAAGGGCCTCTACATTACCTGACGGCCTGGGGACTTGGGTGATATTTGTTGGGACGGTTCGCCTGAAGCAGCCACTGGTTTGCCATTATACCACGCTGGTGTGGGGGTGTCCCTTAAGCTCCTTGGGCTGCGGCGCTTGATCTCACGGACCCCTAGTACGCTTGCCCCTGCTTCGTCCAGTTTGGGCCCTTGGTGGCGTGTCCCGGTTGGCGCTCGCTGTCCCTGGGGGGGTGTCTTCTACCTGCTCCACCATGGGGAGAACAGATAAGACGCAGCCTCGCCTCACCTTCGAGGCTCGTAAGCCTGCTAAATCCTCTCAGAAGGTGGCCTCGGACTCTGAGGCAGATTCGCATGGCGACAGTCCCCCTACATTAGAGACCACTCTCCAGGCGATGCAACGTAGCCTTCAATCCATTGAGGGCACCATGGCTGCAGTGAACCACCACCTGGACCACCTTTAATCTCAGTTGGAGAAACAAAATGCCTGCATGGGGGAGGTTGAACAGCAGGTGTCGGCAACTGAGGATGGCTTGAGCGAGGTTGCTGGCAAGTCGCTCAATATGGAGAAAGTGTTGTCCCTCATCCAGGCCAAGAATGAGGACTTGGAGGCGCGGTCCCGGTGCAACAACATTAGACTTACGGGGCTCCCGGAGTCCAGCAATGTGGGGAAAATGGAGCACTTTCTCGAGAACCTGATTAAGGAATTGACGGCAACAGCAGCGGCGGCGACATGCTTCTTCCTCGATGCGTCGACTTTCCAGCTCCTGGCGACAAACAGTCTCTAGAGGTCCTAAACAGCAGCAGGCACCTCTCTTCAGGATAGAATTCCCAGCAAGGAAATTCAGGGGAGCTGGTGGTGTAGTCTTGGTGTCCCTGAGACTTCAAAACAGGAGGCAAGCTCAGCTTCAAGCCCTTGGAGATATTCCTCAAGATGACAAAGTAACAGCAAAGTCCTTTTCTCCTTTCCTTGGCAATGAAGTATCCACTGCAGGCCAACCCCAAACAGCAAACAGCACAGGGGCAGTAATCTTCCTTCAGCTTCTCCGGTTCTTCTCCTTGGCAAAGGTTCTTCTTGATTTCCCAGAAGTGATCTAAAGTTCTGGGGTCTGGGTCCCCCTTTTTATACACACAAATCCTTTGTCTCTGAAGGCAGAGAGTGTCTGTACCCAGCCAAAACCAGTTCTGTCCTCCCTGGTGCAGCTTCTTGGCAGCTTCCTGGCAGGAGGTGGCGACAGCATTGTTGAAAGCAGACCTGGCCCAGGCAGGTGAAAGGAAATCTCCTCCCCCTACTCTAAATTCAACCCAAGTCCCATTCAGCCCAGCCCTGACCCATCGGACTGCCGGAGCCACTGCCCTCTCCCAGCTCCTGTCACTCACAAGCCAGACATGCAATACACAAACCTAGCAGAGGCATACTGGATGGTTAGGCAAGAAAATACCTACTTTCTAAAAGTGGTATTTTCAAACACAGAATGTAAAAATCACCCACACTAAAAGATGCACTTTAACATTCTGAGTTCAGGCATACTAAACTTTATTTTCCTATCTTGTTCCCTGGGTTAGTTATGTTTATAAGATGTTATAATCAAACTGCCCATTCTGGCCTATGGGAACAGATAGCCTTGCAACAGTGAGAAACGAAATTGGCTGTAATTCACTATCAGGTCATGCCACACACATCAGGGCATGTCCTACCTTTCACATACAATGCACCCTGCCCACAGGGGTACCTTGGGCCTACCTTAGGGGTGACTAAAATGCAGAAAAGGGAAGGTTTAGGGACTGGCAAGTGTGTGCACTTGCCAGGTCGACATGGCAGTCCCAGACTGCACACAGGCTCTGCAATGGCAGGCCTGAGCCACATTTTACAAACTGCTTCTGTGGGTGGCACAATCAGTGCTGCAAGCCCACCAGCAGCATTTGATTTACAGGCCCTGGGCACACATGGTGCACTGTACTAGGGTCTGATAAGTAAATCAAATCAGCCAATCATGGAATCACTAATCCATAACAATAACTTACACGGGGAGCACTTGAACTTTGGCACTGAATAGCAGTGGCAAAGTGCCCAAAGCATCTAGGCCAGCAAAAACATAGCAAAACACAGGAGGCAACAGCAAAAAAATGGAAGGGAGACCCACGCCAATGATGCCAGGTCTAACACAGCGAACACAAGGTAAGTGGTTTTCTTTTTTTAAATTTTATTTTCACTCGTCGTCTTCTGTTGACTCCCCCCACCCCGCCCCACTGCTCTTGGCATGGACTACTGTGGTTAATGCCGCGCGCAGTCCATGCCGTGCAAGTACTACCTTTGATGTTCCCATTGCAGTGCCTATTTCATAGGCACCGCCCCGGGAACACCAAAGAACTGCCCGCCAGACCAAGAGAAAACTCGTGATCTGGTGGGCGGTTCCTAAACGGGTTTGGCAGTGCGGGAGTGGGACGGTCCCGCTCCCCCACCGTCAAACTCCTAATAAGGCCCTAAGCCACCAACTTAGCATCCGATTACGATCTTGTTAGGAAACTCTTCCGACCGAATCGGTTTCGGAATTGTTTCTGAATGAATCGGTTCTGCGAGTCCAACCGACCGATTACGATGCTTTCCAACATCGTTCGGTCAGATTCCCATTGACTTCAATGGGGGCCTGTGTTCCGAACGAGAATACAGGCTCCCATTGAAAAAAGGGGTTGTTGGGGAAAACCTTGCACATTGTGGTACTGTGCATGCATGGGAAGGGGGGACCCATGGGTACCCCCACGGGCCCGAATCGGAGGGACCCGGGTAAGGGGGGGCCTGCTACGGGCCCCCAAAGTTAGATTCCGACAGGCGATCCGTGTCAGAACAACCGATTCAGAAAGGCTGTCCTGATCTGACATTCTAATCGCTCGGCTGGAAACGCGGTCCGTAGACCGCTACGATTCGGCTCCGACTGACTCGGTTACTCCCAATGCCTTTCGGAACCGAGTCGGACAGTCCGAATTGCTCAGTCGGAAAGGCGGGTTCCGAATCGGATTTGGACGAACCGAATGCAGTTTGGAGCCTTTCGGAATGACATCGTACTCGACCCCTTAGTGTTACACTGGGACTCTATTCCCCTGACGTAGCACATGAATGCTCAAAGCAAAACAACAAATTACTAATCTAACTAGTTTTACCCAAGGTTTGATCTCACCAGCTACTCGAATCCACACTGCTCTCCTTCTCTCACTTCCATATACATTCTGACATGTGTCCTTCACTTTTCCGTAGGGTGCCATATTACTCTATGCCATTCTGGATACTCTTTCCACTTCTGGGCTTTTCTGTGACATACTAATAAATTGTGGCTTTCGTAGTCTTGGCCCTCTTCCTTTAAGCTAATTAGACCTTAATGCCTGATTGCAATGATTTGTAGATGAATAAGCAGGATTCGAAATGGTGTCTGTGATAACATGGAGAGTGATACAGCCACCCTGCACAGCACTAGCTACCACTCTGAACTGCTGCCTTTCAGGTCATATCATGCGCTTCCAGGACCCTTCAATTTGCCTGCTAGCCCCACACCAGAGTGCTTCGCACATTACCTTGCTGTCCCATGCTGTTTGTAAATGAACAGCTATCAAGTGTGCCCATTGTCATGTGTGACACATTCAACCATATACGTCTTTTTACCTAGCAGCACTGTTGGGAATCTCCTTTTACTGAAACACAATAGCAGTCTCAGAATGCAAAGAAATGTTGCCCAAAGGCCAGGACTGGCTGAAGAAAGGCCACTTATCAGGAATGTATATGGCCTGACTAACTACACTGACACAGCACTCATTACCCTAAAAGGGACTCTTGAAAAGCACCCATTGTCCAGCCTCTTCAACTTTGACAATCCATTCATTCTTTAGTATTGTGTTATATAATTCATATAGCACATTGTACCTCTACTGAGGTCACACAGTGCTCTCATTCCCTTCAGGTTCCTGGCACCATGTAGTTGCCATCTCCTACTCAACCCACTCAAACTGTCTTTAATAAAGTGGGTCACTTAGTTTGTTTGCATTTGTAGGCAGATGGGCTGAAATATTGAGACGGCACTGCAGTGGGCCTGGGCAAAATGTAAATTACGTCATCAAATTTTGCGGAATTTCTGGAATTTCGCATAATGCTTGTTGCACAAAATCCCAATATTACCACCATTACTCCACTTTACATAATTATGTGCTATTTGCAGTAAAACTTGACAGCAAACATACGGCAACAACGGAGTGCACGTGGCTGTTGGATGTTTGTTGTTTTAAAGCAACTTTGTGCCAAAATGTGATGCAAGGATGCATTTCTCGCTAAAATATTGCGCACACACCCCCACTTCCAAGACAGCTGCTTGCGAAAGGCTTGAAGAACTGAAGCACAATAATCTGTCACAGACGCAACGACCTGGCAAGAGATGAGTTTAACATGACACAGCCAACATAAGAAAGTAGGGTCGATGAAGCCTTTGTGACACTTAAGAATACCGTCTATCGCAGACACTTTGCTTCTGTCTTTGCTGGAGTCTGTGGCAGATGGCCTGACTATAAAGGGCTGCAAAGGGAAGTGGCCTGTAGATTATCAAGGTAGGGGAGTTACATCGTTTATACTGCTGAAATTGTGTGCACTTATTTCCCATTTTTTCTACTAAACATAGCATTGCTATTGTTTGGTTAGAGTAAAACATTAAAAAACAAAGTGCAGAAATAACAAAGTTTGATCAAAACATTGTCAGTTTCCCTCCTGATTAAGGAGAGTTAGCAGTTATTCTTGTTACTCTACGACCCATTGCTGATGGCTGAAAAGCACATAGGATACAAATAACACTATAGTTATGTTATAGTTCTTCCAAGCAATGCTAATAATCAGTGTTATTATTCATACTGCACATAATCAGTGTTATTATTCGCCTAGAAAGACATAAATTGCCATTGTTCATACTTACCATTATCCCTTGTGTCAGTGCCAAAACGTTTGTCAAATTACAGTATTGAGGCTTAAATGGGTGAAATGATTTGCCAGGGATCGCAGAAATGAGAGCGCCAGGATTCAATGTACATTGTTCACTCAAGTTAACATCATAAACACTGACTAAACTGAGTCAGACCTGGCCACATTTGAGCCAGTCGCACAGATATCGGCACATTGAGTTACTTCACCAGTTATAACAACATTGGGGCATATTCTCAAGGACACATCGCCTAGTTAGCGGCACTTTATCGCAGCCAAAGTGGCGATAAATTTATCGTACCATTCACAAGCTGGTGTTAACAGCCCATAACACCATTTTACCCGCGATAGTAGCCGCAAAAAACATCGCCACAGATGACCCCCGCAACTATCGCTAATGGGATGCAGAGTAGGAGTACCCGTGCAAAAAGACGCGAAAACACCACTCCGCAACATTCTCAACGACCAGCCAGATCGGCGATAAGACCACAAAACAGGCGATAAGGCCCGTTAGCAGCAGGCAACTAACACCTGCTCTGACCTGGTGCAAAGTCGGACCACAGCCTGCACCACAAAATGGAGCCCAGCCCAGAGCCATACCTGAAGGTCAACAGATGCAATGGAGCCACTGATCATGCAGCTCGGAGCCCCAACAGGGCCACAACACCCCCAGGCCCCCCCCCCAGGCCCCCTCCCCCCCGGCCAAAGGCATGCCACATCAACTACACGGAATCATGAACCAAATAATCCGCCTGATGTCGCACAATCACATTTGGTGGCATGCATGTGTCGTCACAAAAATGAGCATCACACATCCACCTTCGATGTAACAAATGAAAATTTATTCAAAGAAACACAGAACAGAAATGAAGACACATGGCGGCTCCCCTCGGGACAATCCGTAGGTCACAGCCTGCAAGACAAAAATCATGATGAGAAGGTGTGTCTTGCGCACATCAAAGGACAGAGAGAGAGCAAAGGAGAGAGAGAGAGAAAGAGAGGGAGTGAGAGAAAGACGGACAGAGAGGGGGAGCGAGAGAAAGACAGACAGAGAGGGGAAGCGAGAGAAAGACGGACAGAGAGGGGGAGCGAGACACAGATAACAGAATAGATGGACAGGGAGAGAGAGTGCCGACAATGCGCACCCAGGCCACACTGCCCACCTGCTGCCACAGGTGTGTCTCCAACCACGTGCCTGTATGTAGTGCAGTTCACCAGGTCACACATCTGAAACAGATCCGTCATCTGAAACAGAGTCCAGACACATGAATGGCAAAGTACATACAATTGCACAAGACATCATCGCCCGTCCGCCCCTGCGCACCCAGGCAGATGTACCCCAGCCCCTCCCGCCACCCAGCGGTGCATGCCCGCCCCTGCGCACCCAGGCCTCACTGCTCACCTTCCACCCTTGGCGTGTAGTAATGATGGCCCACCACGTGCCGCTGCAAGCCACATGCCCGGGTCCCGCGGACATGGCACCCTCCACATCATGCAGCCCCGCTCCGCAGGCCACCAGGTCTCACATATGATTCTGGGTCTTGATTTCGCCTAGGCAGAGGACATACCAGTGCACCAGGAATCATCGCAGACTGCACACCCGCTCAGCCCTTGAGGTGCCACTAACTCTGTGATCCGGGATGCGACGCCACGTGGTGGTAGGCCCACGCTGCCCGCTGGCTCTGGCCTACACTGCGGTCCAGCAGGGCACACAAATCCTGAGCAGTCCGGACGGCCGGGACGGGGCATCATCGCAGGCTGCACACCCGCTCAGCACTTAAGGTGCCCCTACCTCAGTGCACCCAAAGTCACCGTCCCGAGGCGGTGTGCCTGTGCCGGCCGCAACGTTTCCGGTGCCACCAAGTCTGTGTCCCAAATTCATGGACCCTGAATGATTGGGTATCGTGTTGCGGACGCCATCATGTCACCTCCGGTCCTGGGGAATATGATGTTGCAGGCCCGAGGCCCTCATGCCTACATTAACACCACACAGATGCACCCAGATAGAGAGTGGAAATGGCGTCGAGCACGTGCGCCCGGCCCTTTTCATTGGCAGGGTCACATGTCCTGTGACGCGTGTGCTGGATGGGTGTGGTGTGGGTGTAAACCAGCCGTGAGGGAGTGGCTGTGGCATGCTGACAACTAGACCTGTGAGCAGCAGATCACTACAGGAAAGACAGGGGACATGTAGCGTTGCCGTCCCCCCCTGTGTGCATAAGCGGAGTGGGCTGGCCTGGCGTATGCCAGTCCAGCGTAAGGGTTTGTATATGACCCCGGGGCCCTGGTCGTGGTTCCGTACTGGGCTGGACAAGGAAGTAACTCATGCGTGTGTCCCTGTTGTTGTGTTAGCGCCACTCGGACCGCATTGGGAAATGTGTCACCCTGTGACCCCTGTTCTATGACATGAGCCACATGGACGTAAGAGGAGTCCAGTGAGCCTACATTCATCCATACTTCCACACTTGAAAGACCATAGACATGACACATCTGTGTGAATATGAATGTTTAATGCACATTCAGTGGAGTGTTGCATCTGGAGCAGTACAGGGCGATGCAAACCCCACATGACGATGTTGTCCCGTGGAGGGCCAGCCAGGGTCCTTCAGGGAATGACAAGTCCAAAGGAAGAGGAAGAGTTCAGTCCGCAGTCTGATTGCTGTGTCAATGGCGATCAAACATCATATGGCAGTCCATGTCGAGGTCCAAGGTGAGTGTCGCAGAGTGCATCGGAGGACAGTGGAAGGTGATGATGCAGAGGGCAGTACCAAGCTGAAGCCAGACCTATGGATGAGATGCATGCTGCTGCGTCCTTCTTACCACGAGGGCAGAATCATCCGCATCTGCGTTCTCTGCTGTTTCATGTGCCTCACGTGTGGGTGGTGGTGTTCTGTCTCCAGCACTGTGTGGCGGTGACACATCAGTGGCCGGTGGTGGAAGGTCTGCCACACTGTGTGGCACTGACACTTCAGGGGGCGGAGATGTGGATGGAGTGGTGGCAGCAGCATGCATCCGCGCCAGGCCTTGTGGCAGCAATGCCATGAGGAGGGTCCTGAGGTCATTGAGGAACCCAGATACCTCTCGCTGGTGTGCAGACGTGGCAGCCGCTCGTTCCGCATTCGCCCGCTCCATGGTCTCCATTAACCTCCGCATGTTTCCCAACTCCCGTGTGACATCGCTAGAGCCACCCGGACTGGACAGTTGTACTATTCTCTGAGTCAGGGCTCCAGCGATGTCAGCCATGGTCCGTTGGAGAGCATGGAGTGGACTGTGGGTGTCCGTTAGGGACCGTGAGTGGTCCCTGATGGGACTGAGACACCCACGTATGGCATCTAGTTTGTCTGCCATGCGTTCGAAGCCCACCCGCACCTGTTCAGCCAGATTCTCCTGGCATTGGAAGGCCATGTGTTCTCCGTGGGGGTCCTGGGAGGCAGCAGTGGTGGTGGGTGCTGCCTGCTGTGTGGTCTGTGCAGGGGGTGTGGTCTCCTCGTAGCAGCTGGGCTGCCCAGCTCCTGGAAGTGCGCTACGTAGGCTGTCCACCAGCAGTTGGAGGGCGTCAGAGTCGAAGCAGTGGTCGTCCTCTTCGTCTCCAGAGAAGAGAGGGTCGGGCTGCTCTGCAGGAGGTGTTGATTCTCCCTCTGCAATGTGAAGGGGAGATGCAGTTTAACAATGTGTCCACATGTATGTTGTCGCATTGTACATGTTTACATACAGACAGCATGACTGGGTACATTGTGACTATTTGGGAGGAGCTGCCTATTTGATGGGGGACAGTGGACATTTCGACAACAGACGTGTGTGTGTTTGTACTTGTACATTATCAACGCACATTTCCCTGCAATGCCAATTGTGATTGGCCAGTGTCTGCACCCAAGCGGCACCAGTTGTGTCCTGTGTTCTGTTGTAGGTGTTTTGCGGATTGTGTCACATCGTTGTCAATGTAGATGTGCTCTGCATGTGATGTGTGTGCTGCCCCTTATCCCTTTCATGAGGTGTGCCTTTGACTTCTGTGCTTGTACAGTGCTGACATGTTGCATACTTGGGTACATTGGTCTCTTGGTGGGAGTTGGTGGTCTGGGGCATGGTTTGTCCGCAGATGTGCTCAACTTAATTGTGCATGTGTGCCATTGTGCCCATCTCCCCCCGTCCCCGCAGGCCCTGGTCGTTACTCACCCTGTTGCTGTTGTGTCGGGTCCTGTTGAGCAGTGTCCGGGCCCCCAACTCCTGCCACCGTCTCCCCACTGATGACTGTGGACACCATTTCCTCCATGTCGTCCAGCTCCTCCTGTGGCGCTGGGCTCCAACCTCCAGTCTGCATTGCTGCCTTCAGGTTGTTGGTGAGTTTCAGCTTGGTTTTGCGCTTGACATCATTCCAGCGCCTCTTGACCTCGTCCATTGTCCTCTTCAGCACTCCGACTGCATTCACCTTGTCCACGATGGACTGCCATATTGTATTTTTTGTTGCCAATGACACAGTGGAGGTGACGAACAGTTGTTGATGGTGTTCTGTCACCTCCGTTATCAGGATCCTGTTTTCCTGCGAACTGAACTTCGTCTTCCTCTTCTTCTTGTCCTTGCTCCTTCTCTGACCCCCGAAGTCCCAGGATGGTCCTCCGGGGGCTTGTGGGGTTCTGGTTCTCCTCTGTACTTGCTCCGGCAACGTCCATTGTGCTTCGATGTTGTTTGGCATTTGTTTGTCTGTTTTTTTTCTACTTTTATGGTGATTGTTCCTGCCTGACGCGTGTGGTTTCAGGCCTGTAGCTGGGTTTCGCTGATTTTCGTATCGCGATTGGCCTCATCGTAGCTTTTTTTGCGTTAGTGTTTCGCATTTTTGCAGCGTGGCGTTGATTTTAACGCGGTCAGTTGACGCGTTATCTGGGGACTATCGCATGGGACCGCCGTGTTGTTAATACTTGGTTAACAAGGCGTTCATTTCCCGCGATGGACTGCGATGTGCAAAGTTGCGTTAAGCTAAATTTGCGGTGGTTATCACACGTTCTTGGGAATATGCCCCATTGACTGCACAGAAAGCCTCCTGAGAACTACACCAACAAGTTTTTCATCCCTGATCCTGATGAGCAGGGGGGTTGTCGAGGATTCTAGTTGACGGTACATCAGTGACTTGCAGCATTGTAGTGAGTGGGGTGTCCACAGACAGCCCAGGTATTTCGGGCAGATATAATAACACTTTGCACCAGTGCGTAATTTGTAAAAGAATGAGTGCCAGGGGCCCAAAGATTCCCTCAGAAGCCAACAGCTGATGCTATCGAGGTCCGGGGTTGCAAATATCAAGGCTGCATAGTCTTAATTCCACCTCATGCTTCCTGCAGGTTCTTTTTCATCCCTGATTTTCCTTTGTCCACGTTTTCTGTCATTCTGTTCATCCTTCTTTCCGGTTTTTGTCTTTTTCTCTCGTACTGGATCAAAGTATGATGTGGAGAAATAAGTGTTGACCCCTTGAGCCCCACCTGCAACCACAGACTCAAATTAAGCTCCACTTTGCTATGGGGAAAAGTTACCAAAAGTGAGGCTAACTGATCAAAGTGTAGATTTGCGATTTACTTTCCAGTGCAAAATCTTCTTTTGCAAGGGAAGTTGCCTAAAGTAAAGTAAAGCGTCACTTTACACTACTTTGCACTACTTTGCATCAAGAAAGCGTCCCAGGGGTGGTACATGGCTTTTCCCACATTTCCACTCATGGTTTTTGACACAATTTCCTCTCTACTAACAATGGTAGACAGGGCTTTCCACCAAAATAATTACACTTCCTTAAGGCAGACGCAAATTAGGATAACATTTCTTTCTACTTTGACTGAGCATATTGCTATTTGCTTGAAGTGTATACTTTCAGTACAAAATGATACAGCTGCGTGATTAAAAGTACTTTTTTTCCTTTAAAGACAAGTCCTGGACTGGGCTGTGGCTTTTGTTTGATCGCTGAGTGCTAAGTTCTGGTACTCCATACTACCACCCTCAGAAGCCTGTGATTGCTTGCCCCCCGCTAACCAGCGAGTCAAGTGCAGAAAGGGTTGTGCTTGTCCCAGTTTGCAGAACTAGACTAGGATGGCACTCTTGACACCAGTGGCAAATGACGTCAACCACCAATGTTGGGCCCTTAGTAGACCCTGACTGCCCTGTGCCCCTGTCTCCCAAATAAAGACTTCCTAAACATGAAAATATGTCAAACCGCAATCAGGAGAACAATTAATATTTTTGAAGACGTAGGTAGGCTAGGAAATATAATGGACCCTCAACAATGTGCACAAGATCTTCATGTGGATTGTTGAACGCAAAATAAAAGTTAACACATGCAGACAGGGCTACTATAAAGAAATAGAAAGAGCTAAAGCTAGAGGAACGGAAAATATTTGGAATAATATTATAGTGCGCAGCTGTAGACACAAATGAGGTTTAAGAAAAGAACAAAATAGTGACTTGGGAGCAAAAGTATTTACTAGCAACCTGTAAACCTTCATTCACCAAGGACTATTCCTCAAACAACAATTTGTTAGATCTTAGTGGATTTATTTAGACAGCAAACCTAATTCTCAATGAGATATCAAATATAGCACAGCCAGAAACTGGAAATGCAAAAGGCCACGGCATTTTGCAAACTAATTTTCTTGCAGAATCATCAGGGCTTTCTGCAAAATGAAGCAGTAAACCTGCTAATAGAATCACATTCCAATCAGCCAGCAGTGGTTCAGAATGAGAAATGAAAAATCATATTTCAGTTCTGCAATGACCGAAGACTCCCACTCAAACATTAGCTGCACAGGCAACTGGAATTATTGGACAGAAACCAGCAATTACTTTCTGCAGCAGTAGCCTTTATGCAGAAAGTATCGAGCCTTCTCAAGGAGAAAACAATAAAATCTGGACAGCATTAACCTGCCACTCTTACAGCTAACATTTCTCAATTTAGAAAGGTGTGGCCTTCATAACTTAAATACATCTACTTGATCTGATCTGTATGTGAAAGTCAAGCACCATTTGCATGCCAGAACACAGCAGAGAGAAATAGTATCTGGCATACATATCATGTCATAAATGTGGTGAAGTTTTATATTATAAACTCGAATGGGGCAATAGTTTTGTAGATTATGTTTATGGCATGATGTGTACGCCAGACAATATTTTGACAAGGTTATGTTGGTACCCACTCATGTAACTTTTCAACCATGAATTTTAAATGTTAACTTACGTAGCAAACCTTTGTCACACATTTTGAATTGCTACCAGAATCTGCCCTGACCTTAAGGAACTTTGGCAGCCCTGACAGAAGGCCCCTGCCGCAGGTTCAATACAAAACGACCATTGGCATACTGAGGGGCAGATTTACAAGCCCCTTGCGCTGCCAGTACATCACTTTTTGTGACATCCTGGCAGCGCATTTCTCTGCCCCATATTTACAAGGACAGGAAAATCCAACCTGTGTGGCTTTTCCTGTCCTTGTAAATACAGCCCCTTTACACGCAGCACTGTGCGTGAAAGGGGCGTTCCATGGGTGTTGCTGTGGGTGTTCCCACGCAACACCCTTGGAAGCAGACACATTTCCAGATTTACGAGGAATCGTAAACCTGGAAATTCATCAGTATGCTACGTCACCCTAATGGTGGCGTAGCGAGGCGCAACGTTTCAATGCGTGCGTTCTACAGCACGCATTGAAAGAGGGAAATGCCTGTAGTGCTTGTTTTCGTGCAGGAAGGTGCCCCTTCCTGCACAAAAACAATCTCCCCATGATGCAGGCATTCTTGCACCATGGTGCAAGGGTGCCTGCGCCGGCGCATGACAGCTGTTTGTGCGCCAGCGAAGGGGAGAGCACAAGAATGCGACATATCATTTAAAAATTGTCGCATTCCTGTGCTCTGAAAGTGTCGCAGCGTGGCGCAGCCAAAGGGCTTGCGGTGCCGCGCTGTGGCACTTTCTTGTAAATCTGCCCCTGAGTACTTATGCAAATTGTAAAGGCTGCAGTCAAATTCTGATTCTTGGGAGCAAGGTGAGGGGTTCATGGGTTGCTTTTCAATTGGTGAAAATCATAGAAAATTGAGTCACATTGTAAATGCATTGATTAAAAAGCCATATGTTTGTCAAGTGGTTATCAAGAGGAACTAATTAAACATCCACATACTTAAGGTCTGACATAGTTCCCAAGGGCAGAATTTCTACTTAGTAACACATCATATACGTGCTTTTAAAATATGGGTAATCAGTATTAAATTCCACTGACATTGTTATGATCTGTGCTAGTTTACATACAGATTATCAGGTGATGTCGATGTGATTAGTACATCCAAGATCCCAACGGCGGACTTATAGCTCTGCACCTCACACTAGTTCCATCAATTCTTAGGTCCTGCGCAATACTCCCCAATGCCAGCCGTTGCGTGACGCCTCTGTGTTCCAGATCCCGATAAATTGCTACAAGTGGGGGTGCACCAGGCAATGAAGTCCAACACAATTGTTGTAGTATCAAAAAGCCTTTATTTCAAAATGTTTTTTCTATAGTTCAGTAGTAAACAAAGCTCAGCCAACGTGTTTCGTTCCCGCTAGGAGAACTTCATCAGGGCTGAAAATGACATACAAAAAAACAGAAATCAAAACAAGGACACAGATTTTCAAACTTAAATACGTTTGTTAGACCTGGCATCCTTGGCGTGGGTCTCCCTTCCATTTTTTCGTAATGCCTCCACTGTTGCCGATATGTTTTTGCTGGACTAGATGCTCATGGGCACTTTGCCGCTGCTAATCAGTGCCAAAGTGCGAGTGCTCCCTATCGTTAATTGATCTATGTATTAGTGACTCCATGATTGGATGATTGGTTTACTTGTCAGTCCCTAGTACAGTGCACTCAGTGTGCCCAGGGCTTGTAAATCCAATGCCGCTGGTGGGCTTGCAGCACTGGTTGTGCCACCCACAGAAGCGGCTTGTAAAATGTGTCTCAGGCCTGCCATCGCAGAGCCTGTGTGCAGCCTAGGGCTGCCATGTCGACTTGGTGAGTACACCCACTTACCAGTCCCTAAACCTTCCCTTTACTGCATGTTGGTCACCGAACCTTGAATTAAGCCTTTTTGATCAGAACTAAGCATTCTTAACGACAACGGCCCCAACAGCGCTGGGATGCCTGGCTTCACCCTGGGGGTGCCCAGGAGTGGACATTTCACAGGGAAAAGCCAGGAAGGGTTCCACAGCGGTATGCGTACAGCGCCTGGACACCCCTTTGGGGGTATGGGTGCGCTTTACAAGTACAAATTTCATTTCATTTCATTTCATTTCATTAACAGTATTGTGGATTATTTTTGTCGTTTATGGTCTTGTGATAAATCTATATAAAATATACCTATTTTTATAAATATATAACCTGTGTGGTGTCCATTTGTAGTGTTGTCACTTGATTACTGTATGTGTTCACAAATGCTTTACACACTGCCTCTGAACTAAGCCTGTCTGCTCGTGCCAAGCTACCAAGAGGGTGAGCAGGGGTTATTTCAGGAGTGTACCTACTTTCCCTGACTAGACTCAAGGGTCCCTATTTGGACAAAGGTACATACCTCTGCCAACTAGAGACCCCCAAATCTAACAACGTTACAAAACCGTACAAGACTCAAACAAAGAACTACAGTTATCTCCTTGGAGAGGTTACACACTAGACATGTAGACACACTGATATGTTACCGTAATTGACATAACACACTAAACGTAAAAACACATTAATATATACCAGTTAAAACCAAACCATAAGGCATGCAACAGTTAAAAAGGACAGTACCCAGTCAGCTGTACCATGTGTCCAAGTTAAAGTGTGCATCCTGCACACACAAACTGTTGAGCTCGGTGGAGATCCAAGCCCCACATCCGCTCATTAAGTGTATGCAACAAGAACCCATTAAATAATTGAAGTGGTTTTAAAGAAAGCAAAACCACGGAACAAAGATTCACATACATATGCGGGGACAGGTGCATAAATAGATAGTAACAGAAAAAAGAGAGGCCATACAGGAAAAATGAAAAGGAAATAAAATCCTATCATATAGACGTAGTTAGAATCCCAATCGGGCATGAGCATGAGGAATTGATAGCCGGGGCCCCATAGACGACGCAGCAATCAGAAATTAACATGGGGGTACAAACGCCAGCTTAGAAGGTAGTACTGTTCACCAGGTACGCGTGCACTGAAGTCTTACCTTATAATGTCATGAAGGTGTATCAAGAAACGTAACTTTCCATAATTCTCTCCAATTTATTCCGCCCAAAGCCGTCGGAGTTTTCACAGGCATATTCAGGCCTGCAGGCGAAAACCTATTGCGTACAGAGAGCTCATGTCAATATGATAGATAAGATAATAAGTTGACTCTCCCTATCCCAAAACCTAAGTTCCTGGACTCACCATCAGTGGAAAATAGAGAAACACCATATCAATGTCCCGCCACTATGAATAACAGTGACAAGACCAATAACTCCGGCGCAGTTATATACCATGTGTGAAAATTTCATAAGGCCTAAATAATGTGGCCCTAGTGCATACATTATAAATGTACTAATCCCATAAGCCACCAATGCACAGCTCGCATGACATTAAAATCCTCAGTTCATAGGCTGATACTAGTAATAGCATATTACAACTGACACTGCCAACAGGAGCCAATGCCAGCCCTAGCCCTCACCCCTCCTATTTAAAGAACCGGAACGTGCACAAGTCTCTATACAAGATATGCCACCCTTGTGTGTGGCAGAGCAGATGGAAACCAATAGCATACGGCCCTTGCCAGAATCGCTATTTTCAATTGTGGCTTGCATCCCCCGGGTTAACATCCTGGACGGGCGCATGCACGAAGAGTTAAATTATCCCCAGCATACGGTCCTTGCTAGAGACGCTACTAACGATGGCGGCGTGCATCACCCCCGGGTAAACATTCTTGACGGGCCCATGCACAAAAAGTTAAATGAGCACGCAAACCCCGAATGTAGCAAAACAAGAACAAACCATTATTGATGGAGCGCCTCTCACTCCAAAACAGAGCAAATCACAGGCTAGGACTAATCACACGACTCCCAGACTTATCAATGGTGGATTACCCCCAATAACTAACACAGATACAATCGGACCTGTGCGACAATGGGAAACCAGCGTAACGGCTTCTCATTGCGCTTGCCCCTTCCAGGCATCAGCCCTTGAGAGGACGCATATCGGTCCGCCGATAAAGAATATAACCCATGTTGACTATCCAGACCCACAAAGGCCCAGTAACATTAAAAACTAACACCCGTAGTGCCCCATAAACGTGATCACTGCCCACAGCTGCCTCCATACCATCGAGATGATGGTAACGTCCACCTCCGAAGTGAGCATTCGCGCCACCATCCATCTTTAAAGTCCCACAGGCACGTACCACACCGCCATGCCACCCAATCCTCCCTCATCAATGGGAAAGGCTGCATGGCCCGGAAACCCAGCCGCCGCCTCCCGGAAGTTAAAAGAGGCGCTACTGGCTACCCGTCCGCCATATTGGAACGGGCAAATGGGTATCAATAAAGTTAAAAACAGCCACCTGTGACAAAATCAAATATGACTAAGTACCTGAAGTACAAATAAAATTAAAAGAAGCAATAATAGGTCATAAGGCCCAACCTTGTTGGCCTTAAGTCCAGCACAAGTGAAAGTTCTTGAAAATTACAGCCAATATGTATATACATCAGCAAAGCTGCCAAGTGAAGGCAAGACAGAAATGCCAACAGCGCGGCAAAATGAAACCGCGAGAGCGCATCATGCGTTCCATGCACCCGAATAATTGTCAAAGTGCCGTGGTGTAGAAACCACTTGAGGAGCAGAAATCATGTACAATCAAAACACTGCTGCCTGATGTCAAAGGATGCACAGAACATAAAATAACTAGCTGAGGAGAGTTGAGTGTTAACCCCAGCTTGAAAAAGCAGGACCTGGTGAATTTGTCCGGTTTAGCGCAATAAGGGGTACTGATAGGAGCCAAAATGCAGAAAACCCCTAATATCCATACACCGCGTCAAGCGTTTCGCAAAAGAATAGAAAGAAGGCCATAGCCATAAGAAATAAGAAAAGGGGGTATAGTATTAGAAAGGAGAAAAAGCACCCATGAATGCAGTGCATATGTTAATCACAGCCATGGGTATAGTATACATATTATGATCACAGTACTCTGTGTAGATGCATAAATCCCATACATTATTAAAACCAGTACCATGCACAATCGTGCAGAGAGCATACTTCACAGTGGAAATCACATGTATCATTGCGCATGGAGGACACTCAGATACATATTGTTGCACAAAGAGGACTATCAGATATATATTACTGACAATGGCTTGTTGATATCGATTGGGCTAATCCCCCGAAGTTACCCAATACCAGTTTTGCCCGTCCTCGTGTACTCCGGCTACTTACAGACATTTTAGACAATAGGTGTTACATCTTGTCATTAGTTTTCACCTAGAAAGTAATGCACCTCGTTATCAGTATTGAGGCACTGATCAATCGCTCGTAGCTTACATATCCATTTGGATTCACATTGCCTCAGGCGCAGTTCATCGTTACCAGCCCTTAGACCTGCCTCCACCTGATCAATCCCATGGTACCAGAAGCTAGTGTCCCCAGGGTGGGTTTTGCTACAGTGTTCCGCCATGGGGTATCTCATGTCCCCATTGATGATTGCTCTCCGATGCTCCTGAATACGTAGTTTGAGGCTTCGCTTTGTGCTACCCACATAAATCTTATTGCAGGGACAGCCTATCACATGCACTACAAAGACTGTGTTGCAGTTAATAAACCGTGTGATCATATGTTTGGCCGAACCATTGTAATTGAATTCCTTGCTCTTATTAACCCCAAACTTGCAGATGCTACAGGTACTACAAATGTGGAAAGCTTTGGGTTTATCTGGTAATCAAGTAGGCCCTTTCTTGGTGGTTCTGATGTAACTGGGACAGAGTTCATTTCTAAGCATAGTGCCCCTTCTGTATGTTATCGAGGGGTTCTTCCTAAGGGAGCCCCGTAGACTTGGGATCTCCTCTAATAAATGCCAATTCCTCTTGAATAGCTTGACGATTTTATCATTAAATGTTGTGTATTGAGTAATAAACCGAACTTCAGTCTTCTCTCCCTTGTTATTTTTGTTTCTGTTACCATCTGCCAGTGTGGTTTCCCTCTTTAGTGTCTGCACCCTTCTTTCTGCTGTGTCCAAGACCCTCCTGTCATATCCTCACGCACCAAATCTTATATTACTCTCAAAGGTTCCTTCCTCACTCCAATTACGTCTAATCTAGACCATCTCCCCATATAGAATGATTTTTATAACAGAACTGGTATGCACGCTGCTGGCATGCAGCACCCCATTGCAGGCCCTTTCCTTGCGGTAAAGCGTGCTTTGTACTGTACCATCCCTTACATAGAAGTTGAGGTCAAGGTAATTCAGTTTTTTCTCTGTGAAACTCCATGGTAAGGCTGACACTGTAGGGGTTGGCGTTGAGGTACTGGAAATAATCCCTAAGGGAGTCCTCCATGCCTGACCACAGGCAGATAATGTCGTCAATGTACCTCCCCCAAAAGACTATGGGGCCGATTCCGATTCGGGCCGGAAATCTCTCCGACCGAGCTGGACCCGGAGAGATTTCCAACCGAATCGGACTCTAGCAGTCCGACCGAACGAGTACGATGCGCACGTATGCTATCGGACTCGATTCGGTCGGACTCCCATTGAAGTCAATGGGAGCCAGTCGTACGACGCGTACACGGGCTCCCATTGACTCAATGGGCATGATGCAAACAAGGGCGCCCCCTACAGCGTGTGCGCGTCGATGCGGGTCGCGCCGTACATGCACGTGTAGGGGGACCCATGTGTCCCCCCTGTGTGCGACTCGCGCGGCTACGCGTACAGGGGGGTCCGACACGGACCCCCAAAGTACGGCTCCGACTGCTCTTTTGAGCCGGAGTGCGCGGCTCGGTCGGACTGCTCGCGGCGCGCTTCGTACTTACCCGGCCGGGGAACGTCTCCATTGTGCGGTGTGAGTCGAGTCCAAACGAGTCGGTCGGTGTGGTTAGACCCGGGAACTAATCGGTCGGAGCGGTCGGGACGCCCGGACGAGTCGGTCGGCGATTTCGCATCGTACTCGCTCGCCCAGACGCGTGTACGAATCGGTCGGGAAATAGGGCTCCGAATCGGATCCGGTTAAGCCGAATCCGATTCGGAGCCCTACCGGCCGAAATCGGAATCGGCCCCCATGTGTTCAGTCCAGGGGGAGGCACATCTGTTCCAGGCATGCTCCCTCTCATACCACCCCATAAAGAGGCATGCATAAGAGGGAGCAAACAGGGAACCCATAGCAGTTCCCCTCTTTTGGTGGTACCAGGTGTCGTCGAGGAAGTAATTCCTAGTGAGAATCAGCTCCATCATTTCCATGACCATGTTGTTATGCTCATAACAATTCGCCCCCTCTCTGTCCAGGTATGACCTGGCTTTCAAGAGTCCAAACTTGTGTTGGATGCATGTGTAGAGGCTAACCACATCTAGTGTCACAAAAAGTAAATCATCGGACCAAACCAGGTCCTTGAATTTTGACAGTATGTCCTTGCTGTCCCTGATGTATGATGGTAGGTTCTGTACGTGTTTCTGCAACTTGAGATCTATGAATTCGGATAGACTTTCCGTTGGGTACCCCACCCCTGAAAAAAACATTTTGAAATAAAGGCTTTTTTGATACGACAACATGTGTGCTGGACTTCATTGCCTGGGGCACCCCCACTTGTAGCAATTTATTGGGCTCTGGAACACAGAGGCGTCACGCAACGGCTGGTGCTGGGGAGTATTGCGCAGGACCTAAGAATTGATGGAACTAGCATGAGGTGCAGAGCAGTGGCGGCTCGCATAGGGCGTGCTGCGGGGCAGTGGGGCGGGGTGGGGTAGGGGTAGGGTGGGGTGGGTAGTAAACTCGGACATACGACGGAACGGAGGAAAGTAATTATTACGTTCCTCCGTTCAGTCGTATGTCCGAGTTTACTACCCCCTCCCCCGCCCCGCCCCTCCCCCGCCAAACTGCCCCACAGCACGCCCTATGCGAGCCGCCACTGGTGCAGAGCTATAAGTCCGGCGTTACAATGATACATGTGATTTCCACTGTGAATTATGCTCTCTGCACGATTGTGCATGGTACTGGTTTTAATAATGTATGGGATTTATGCATCTACACAGAGTACTGTGATCATAATATGTATACTATACCCATGGCTGTGATTAATATATGCACTGCATTCATGGGTGCTATTTCTCTTTTCTAATACTATGCCCCCTTTTCTTATTCCTTATGGCTATGGCCTTCTTTCTATTCTTTTGCGAAACGCTTGACGTGGTGTATGGATATTAGGGGTTTTCTGCATTTTGTCCCTTATCAGCACCCCTTATTGCATCGCGCTTGGCTAAACCGGACAAATTCACCAGGTCCTGCTTTTTCATGCTTGGGTTAACACTCAACTCTCCTCGACTAGTTATTTTATGTTCTGTACATCCTTTGGCATCAGGCAGCAGTGTTTTGATTGTACATGATTTCTGCTCCTCAAGTGGTTTCTACACCACAGCACTTTGACAATTATTCGAGTGCATGGAACGCATGATGCGCTCTCGCGGATTCATTTTGCTGCGCTGTTGGCATTTTTGTCTTGCCTTCACTTGGCAGCTTTGCTGACATATATACATATTGGCCGTAATTTTCAGGAACTCTCACTCGTGCTGGATTTAAGGCCAACAAGGTTGGGCCTTATGACCTATTATTGCTTTCTTTTAATTTTATTTGTACTTCGGGTACTTGGTCATATTTGAATTTGTCACGGGTGGCTGTTTTAAACTTTATTGATACCCATTTGGCCGTTCCAATATGGCAGACGGGTAGCCAGTACAGCCTCTTTTAACTTCCGGGAGGCGGCGGCTGGGTTTCCGGGCCATGCACCCTTTCCCATTGATGAAGGAGGATTGGGTAGCCTGGCGGTGTGGGAGGCGCCTGTGGGACTTTAAAGATGGATGGTGGCATGAACGCTCTCTTCGGAGGTGGACGTTACCATCATCTGGACGGTAAGGAGGCAGCTGTGGGCAGTGATCATGTTTATGGGGCACTACAGGTGTTAGTTTTTAATGTTACTGGGCCTTAGTGGGTCTTGATAGTCAACATGGGTTATATATGGTTTATATACATATATTGCTACATATGGGGTTGGGGTGCGCATTTAACTTTTTATGCATGCGCCCGTCAAGAATGTTGACCCAGGGGGATGCACGCTGCCATCGTTAGTAGCGTTTCTACCAAGGACCGTATGCTGGGGGTCATTTAACTCTTCGTGCATGCGCCGTCCAGGATGTTGACCCGTGGGGATGCACGCCACAATTGATAAAAGCGATTCTGGCAAGGACTGTATGCTATTGGTTCCCGTCTGATCTGCCACACACACTGGTGGCATATCTTGTATAGAGGCTTGTGCACGTTCCGGTTCTTTAAATAGGAGGGGTGAGGGCTAGGGCTGGCATTGGCTCCTGTTGGCAGTGTCAGTTGCAATACGCTATGACTAGTATCAGCCTATGAACTGAGGATTTTAATGTCATGCGAGCTGTGCATTGGTGGCTTATGGGATTAGTACATTTATAATGTATGCATTAGGGCAACATTATTTAGGCCTTCTGAAATTTTCACACATGGTATATAACTGTGCCGGAGATATTGGTCTTGTCACTGTTATTCATAGTGGCGGGACATTGATATGGTGTTTCTCTATTTTTCACTTATGGTGAGTCCAGGAACTTAGGTTTTGGGATAGGGAGAGTCAACTTGTTATCTTGTCTATCATATTGACACGGGCTCTCTGTACGCAATAGGTTTTTGCCTGCAGGTCTGATTATGCCTGTGAAAACTCCAACGGCTTCCAGCGCAATAAACTGGAGAGAATTATGAAAAGTTACAACGTTTCTTGATACACCTTCATGACATTATACGTTGAGACTTCAGTCCACGTGTACCTGGTGGACAGTACTACCTTCTAAGCTGGCGTTTGTACCCCCATGTTAATTTCTGATTGCCGCATTGTCTATGAGGCCCCGGCTATCTATCCCTCATGCTCATGCCCGATTTGGATTCTAACCACGTCTGTATGATAGGATTTTATTTCCTTTTCATTTTTCCTGTATGGCCCCTCCTTTTTCTGTTACTATCTATTTAATCACCTGTCCCCGCACATGTATGTGAATCTTTGTTCTGCTGTTTTTGCTTTCTTTGAAACCACTTCACTTATTTAATGGGTTCTTGTTGCATACACTTAATGAGCAGATGTGGGACTTGGATCTCCACCGAGCCCCACAGTTTGTGTGTGCAGGATACACACTTTAACTTGGACACATGGTACCGCTGACTGGGTAGTGTCCTTTTTAGTTGTTGCATGCCTTATGGTTTGGTTTTAACTTGTATATATTAATGTGTTTTTACGTTTAGTGTGTTATGTCAATTACGGTAACATATCAGTGTGTCTACATATCTAGTGTGGAACCTCTCCAAGGAGATAACTGTGGTTCTTTGTTTGATTCCTGTGCCGTTTTGTAACGTATTAAGTTTGAAAATCTCTGTGTCCTTGTTTTGATTTCTGTTTTCAGCCCTGATGAAGTTCTCCTAGCGGGAACGAAACGCGTTGGCCGAGCTTTGTTTACTACTGAACTATAGAAAAAACATTTTGAAATAAAGTCTTTTTTGATACTACAACAAGTGGGTTGGACTTCATTGCCTGGCGCACCCCCACTTGTAGCAATTGATGTTGATGTGATGTCGATTCACCCACTTGTCCTCTTGCTCCACGCACACAAGTTTGCACTGCAGCCAGACAGCAGGTCACATGTGCTGTCTGCAGTGCAATCAATCCATTGGGTATGCTGTGGAGTACTCTCTTTGTTGATTATGAAGGACTTGGAAATGGACCTAAGTGAGTTGGGATGGTTCCCACTTAAATACACCTTTGCCAGACAGTGGATATGGATCTACTGCCTCAGACGGTTTGGGGTGAATCTTCTTTCAAGTGTCCCAAATAGATCACACTGGCTTTAGTACTCAACTTCAATTACAGACACACAGCCTACAACTATATGTGTCATATATGCGCTACACACATGCACACAGTCAATATACAAAGGGGATGCCAGATTCTGGGTATACACATAACAGCATAACTCAACATAAGTGGGGCCATTATACCTCACTCCCAGGGACATAGATAAAAAGGTCTGGTCACGCTATTTATTCTTCCAAAACATTATCTTTTGCCACCACAACTTTATGTGCTATACCTGGTACACGGACAGTAGTCAGATGGACACAATGTGGACACACTTGGTGCACTCCTTCAGGTCATAGGAGAGGTTCACATAATCAGGAACAGGCGTAGGCCGGTGCGCACCCTAAATATCAAAGTCACAATAGCAGTGGTACTAATATTCAAAGACAGTATACTTATGTTTAGGTAAGTATTGTTGTTGGTAGGTATATTCATTTTTAATAAGTATAATAATGGTGACATTTTTAATATCATAGTTTAAAATACTGTCAAAATCGTTTTTATAGCACTTTCACGGTTGTAACGGTTGCAACGTTTACATTTTATTGCATTTTTGCATTATTATTTGTATTTTTTTAAATTTGTAATGCTGTTTTTTTGATATTTTAAAAAGTATATTAATTGGTGATTGCTTTTATATTTTTTAATGCATATTTTAATAAAGTTTTGTATATTCACTACTATGTTTTAATGGAGTAATGGGAATTATTGGGGCTTTGGTGGGTATTATTTAAGAATAAATTCATTTTCACTTGTAAACATATATCAAATATTTTTTAAACGTGTTTAATTTCTTAAAAATTCATTTAGCATGGTTATTGATGTATATTTTTTTTCTTTCAGGTTGCAGGAAAATATAGCCGATTAGGGTGGGACGTAATTTAATATACAGTGCTGATTAGAAATCGTTTTACAATAAATGTTTTTTCAATTTATTTTATTTTTTGTTTTTCAGTAATTTTACTTTTTTGGTAATTTTGTGGGTTTTGGGGAATATAGTTGTTCAGGGTGATAGCTAAAATAAAAATTATATATATATATTTTTAGAAACATTATAAAATATGTTTGTCTTTAGTAGTGTTTTTGTTAATTTTGGGTTGTCGGAAAATGTAGGTTTTTTGTGGTTAGTAATTTTTAATTAAGTAAATATTAAAATAAAATGCATTTTTAAAATAAATGAGTTATTTTTAATGTAAGTTATTAAATAAAATTAAAAAAATTACAAAATAATTTTATAAAAGCTTTAAAAAAGTGTGTTTGGCTTTTAATTTAGGTGTTTTGTGTGGGAAGTTTAATTGTTTTGTGATTCATCATTACATTGGTTATATAGTAATATTTAAAAAGTGAATAATTAAAAAAGTTATTTATATTTAAAATATTATTTTTAGACTAAAATACAAAAACCTTTAACATTTGAATTTTATTTTCAAAATAGATTTGTATTCTTGTGGAATGTGAAATAAATAATGTAATATGTGTTGGTTGTTAAAGAATTAAAATAAAAAAATTGTAATATATTACACCTCAATTATTATATGAAATAAATGTGTCTTAAAATTTTAAATTACATTTCTACTGTAAGAAAATGTTTAACATTAATTGTGAATTAATAGAAATATATAATATTCACTAAAATATTTTGCATATTATAGAAAATGGTCAAATAAAGAAAGTAAAACATGTAATAAATTTAAGTATTGGACATCTATTTTATGTTTTTTAACATTTTAATTAATTTGGGACTTCTATTGCAATTCATCATTGGATTAATTAGTTTATATTTTTATGGTTACTTAGAACAGTAAATCTGAACCCCTCAATGTCAAACACTTTCTCCAGTGTAGTTTACCCTCCCAATATGTCTTAGATGTGAATAGGAATAGGAAATTTGAACACTTTAATATCAAGCACTTTCCCCAATGTAGCTTAGATTGAAATGGGAATAGTAAATAGTAACTCCTCAATGTTCAACACTTTCCCCAACATAGCTTATATTGGAGTTGGAATGGTAAATCTGAACCCCTCAATGTCCAAAACTTTCCCCAATATAGCTTAGATTGGAGTGGGTGGGAATAGTAAATCTAAACTCTTTAATGTCCAAAACTTTCCCAAATGTAGATTAGAATGTTATAAGAATAGTTTAAAACCCATTTTCGCGGGGGCATGGCCTACTACTAAAGATGGCGGGCCTGTCTTTCTACAGCTCCCGCCGGGTGCCCGGGTATCCTGACTCATCCGCCAATGTTACTGAAGGCAAAACGCAGACCAATACCCTAAAATAAAGAGGAGCGTCAAGAGTGACTGCTGTGCAATTTGTCACCCGTTGTGTCTCCACAATCGACATGCTACAAGGCTCAAATGGAGGTGGACGAATGGTGTGTGGCCTAGCCGTGTGAGCTGACGTGGACGAGCAGCTCCACTATCATCGTCCTGACCAGAGCCTGCATGGGATGCCTGCTCACCTGGGAATCAGCCCGCTGTTGGTGACAGTCACTGCGGCCCCTGGACCCTCCAAAGACTCGTCTGCCACCATCAGATATGCCTCCTGTCCTTGAAAGCGGAGTCACATCCTGCACCCAAAGTAGGTGAGCTCAGCCAGTGACACCAGCAGGGACAGATGCGGGAAACTGAGGTGGTGCAGCTGGTTTGGTGACAGAGTGTAGCGGTACTGCTAACGCAGCCCAGGGTGCTATTTGGGCCCCTGCAGTGTGAGAGCTGCGCACAGGAGGCCCTATCCCATACTGTACATGGGGCAGGAATGCAGCAGTGATCGGCATCTCTCCGCGACTCCACTGGGCTTGCGATATGGCCCGAACCGCGCAGCAGTGGGAGGGGCCCCCCGCACCTAGGTCATCAGGCCGGGGATCTTGTGCTAGTGGCCTGCGATGGGCTCCAGCAATATCTACTCCTGTCTCGGGACAAGACTGAGGACTGTATACTGGAAGGAGTTCCCTCCGGGTGAGGAAAAAAGTGTCTCGCTCCTGCTGGGCCCAGCAATCAATGCTGGATGCACATACCATTGGCCCTGGTAGCCCACCCTGAGGTACTGTAGCTGTTGCCTGCACCCCCATGTTGATAATGCCCTCTGGGTTTCTGGTCTGCAACGATGTTGGCCCACCCCTGATGTACCTGCTCTGGGCCTGAATTGCCTCTGAGTTCAGAGTGTCGGAACAGGGAAAAAGGGGGTGAAGTAGAATTTTGTCGCTGTCCCCCACCCCCGGGGTGGGGGCTTCTCAGCTTTGCTCTGCCTGGACTCTGGTGTCATGGAGCCATATGGACTATTGCTGGGCCATCCACGGTTCATGTGCGACACCATCTTCCTCAGGCTCTAGTTGTTGGACACCAATGAGGGGGCCCTGTCCCCCGTTGTTTGCGCCTGTCAGCCTGCTGCCTCTTTCTAACTACCGGGGGCTGCGAATATATCACTGAAGAAGAAACACCTGCTCCTCGGGGGTATCCGGATTTGGCCTTTCTTCTGGGTTTAGATGACGATTCATACCAGCCTTGGGGTTGAATGGATTAGGTTCCATCTGCGGTGTCTCAACGTGGTGCTTCCCGGTGGTCCAACAACATTGCAAGGGACCTGGCCAGACTTCTGTCACTGCCCGGTCGGGTTTCCTGTGGTACTTACCATTGTCCGACTTGGCTCACCAAATCAACCTCCACTAGTTCTTTGGACTGTCTATGTTTCTCCTACTATTATTACCATGGGCTCACTAAATCCACAAAATTCATACCGAAACAAGTGGAGGCCCGTCCCAAAGCTTCTTGGATGGCTCCTCTACTCATACCCTTGATGACTGTGTCCCACCTACATACTTGATGCCCCCACTAGATAAACTGAATGTGATACTCCAGGAAATTAGAGACTCTAGATCTGCCATCAAACACTGCATAGATGCCTTGTCAACCAATTTTAGGAGCCTTCAGGACAGCCACCACAGACTCTCCAAAAAGGTAGCAAGAGCTGAAACTGCTCTGTCTACGCTGGCCCCAGTGCAGGCTTCGCACTCCCCAGCAATCTCTGAACTTAAACAAGAGATCGCCATCCACCATGGTAGAGCCGAAGACGCGAAAGGCTGCGCATGTCACAATAATGTACACATAATAGAAATACCGGAAAGAGTGCAGGGCTCCAACACGACGCAATTTCTTGAACACTGGCTACAAACATCGGTGGCACCTCAAGGGCTGTCAGCCCTATTTGCTGTGGAACGTGCTCATAGAGTACTGACTAGACGCGCTCCTCAAGGAGGCTGCCGCGTCTGGTGATTGTACGTATACTCAATTCCAAGGACCGAGATACTCTCCTTCAGGCCAGGGAAGGGCCCCTATAATGATGGACAATACCACAGTGTTTTTATTCCCAGATTATACCTTGGAAGTATAGTGGAGAAGTGTTTCCTTTATAGTGGTCAAGAGGCAGTTGTGCACGGATGACCTCACCTATGCCTTGCTCCACCCAGCACGTTTGAAAGTGATGTGCGACCAAAAGCCCATGTTCTTCGATTCCCCAAATGCTTCATGGGACTGGCTGAAGCAGACCTACCCTAACATGAAACAGCCCTCTCCCAAGGAGCACCCTCCAAAGAAACAACGTGCGCCTTCATGACGTGTTCGGCAGACTCTAGAAGGCAGGAGGGCTGTCCTGACAACGATGTCCTCACTGGGGATGCAAAGTCGACATCATCCATCTTCCAGCTCCTTGGCCAGCGTCAACTCAGACTCAAATGCAAGCATGGCACTTTTTCCCACTGTGACACCACAGACTGCTGATTTATTGAACTGAATCTTGCTGCAGTTGAGGCCTACCCTGTTGTCCCCACCACCACGTCTGGTGGATGGTTCAGCTAAGTTTGATGCCATTAACATTTTCTATTCACGGGGGCGTGGTTTGCCGTGCTGTGGAATGGCCACTCTGTGAGCGCGCTCCGCCGGCCGAGACATTATCCTTCATCTATCCGCTCATTAAAGGGAGTCGAAACCCTGCAATCCTCGCTTCAACGGAAGCAGTAAACTTACTGCAGCCAGCGGTGTTGTTGTTTACTGCCTAACCCGCCTCAGGGTCGAGATATAAGCCCCGGAGAGCTGAGCGCGGTGGAGGAGGAGCATTGGACGGAGGTGAGAGGTGGTGGCCGCAGCTAACTGAGACCGCGGCTTCCGAGTGGGCCTGAGCATCGCTGGGTGCAACGGCCGGAGCTCCGGACTGCCCGCGCCTGTGGAAGCGGGTTTGGTACAGCTGCGTGTACACTCTTGCAGTGCGGGGGGGTGGATGACTGCGCCGGAGCGCGAACGGCTTGTCGATCCCTTTCCAGTCAGACGGGGTGGTTTTATGCCCTGAGGTGCCGGCCGGTGACAGGCAGTTGAAGAGGTGCGCGCCCGTCGGAGGGATCGGAGGCACTGGTGAGGCGGGCAAGAAGGGGCAGCGCTGAACTCCGAGGGCACCTCACCTACTAGAGGTATTTGCGGGACTGCTGAATCCTGCACACACATTTTTATGGACCTGCACACTGACCTGGTAAGCGCGTCTGCCCTGCAGGATAGTCCCCGTGCTGCCACCCACTGCGCATTGTTGCTAGTGAGAAGCTGATCCGCTTAAGTCGAGGTGCGAGGAAGATTTGGAGGAGGCACGCTCTGGTTGGACTGTTTGTGACTGGGCAGAAGTTGTGCCGCACCTGCTTGCATACAGTGAAGAAGGCGGAGGGTGAGCTGCGGTAGATTGTGGGGAAGAGGTTCTTAGAGCCTGAATTGCCCCTGTGTCGGCTGCGCTGCTGCTGCCTGGTGTCCCTTGCGCAGAGCTGGGTGCATGCTGTTCCTCCCCCACCAAAGAAGATTCGGAGAAGGGTGCGGGCCGTGAAGTGACGGAGGGCCAATATACACCGCGCATCAACTGGTGCTCTGACAAAAGCCAGATCCGTAAGCGAGGAGAGGGGCAGTGCATGCGGAGAGACCATCGTGCTACCCCCTTTTTACTGCGGAGGTGCGCACTTACACCTCAGTCATGGGCAAACAGGATGCCAAACAGCCCAAACTCAACTTCGATCAGAGAAGGGCGACCCGCCTTACAGAATCAGACCCGGAGATGGTGGCGGGGGGCTCTACTGAAGGACAGTTGGGGGACCAAGGAGACGACCTCCGAACACTTATGCTCGACATGCGCTCAAGCCTCCGTACCATTGATGCGAAATTAGACACACTAACGACGCAAATGGAATCTGTGAAAACTCAAGTGGGAGCGCACGAACACAGGCTGGATGTGCTGGAGAATAAGCAGTCAGACTTTCACGAATTTCAGGTAGAAACCAAAGACCAACTGCTGCAGATGGATAAGCTACTGGGTGTCATTCGTGCCAAAAACAAAGATTTGGAGGCGAGGTCCCGCCGCAATAACCTGCGCATCACAGGAATTCCGGAAACTACAGCGATTTCCAAAATGGAGTTGTACGTGTCGGAAATGCTGCGGGTCTTGTTTGGAGAACATCTCTCACCAGTCTTCGCGGTGGAAAGAGCCCATCGTGCTTTGGGTCCCAAACCTCCGGTGGGGGCTACTCCCCGACCCATCCTGGCGAGACTTTTGAATTACCAAGATCGAGATGTGATGCTGCGCCAAGCGCGCGCAATGGGGAACGTAACGCATCAAGGGAATCACATCTCCTTTTATCCGGACTTTACACTGGCGGTACAGGCAGCAAGACGCGAGTTCCTACCAGCGAAGCAGATTCTGCTACAGGCGCAAGTCCCCTACTCGCTGTTATATCCAGCTAAACTTAAGGTGTCTTATGATGGCTCAACCCACTTTTTCTCCGATGCCAAATCCGCCCTCAAATTTGCAAAGCATGTGGGTGGTAAACAAGCTAAGAAAAGTCCCAGACTGGAGGAATCGACTGAACACCAGCTAAGTGACACTGACTGACGATACTGGGCTGTAGTCCTCTGCATAGCGTAAAGCAATAATTTTTTAATTTCCTCTCAGTTCATGAGAAGTAATGTATGACCGTTTTGTTTTGACTTCCGCTCACTGCCAGTATGTGTTCATAAGTGCTGTTGTTTATGGTTCATTACTACTGGCTTGGCCCGCTCATCTCACGTAGGCCTGTACTGAGGTGGACACTGGCCGCGGGCTGCTCTGGGTGCAAACTGTGTTGTTTTGCGCCGCCGGCGCTTTGCTTTCTGTGGCTGTGTGTTACTAGATCATGATTGAAACGGATTGGCAGGGCATGGAGGATTTTCATACAGCTATATGGCCTCACAATTCACTTTCTATCACACAGCAGGCTTGACTCCCTGTAGTTTCTTGGCCACCATGCCAAGGTAGGGAAGTATGCCGGCGCTCATACAGCCCCGTGGGAGCTTTCCTGGATTTAGTTGGTTTACAATGTTCTTTTTGGGGGGGCATTCTTCAACCTGATTGGGGGGTTGGTGTGGGTGGGGGGTGGTGGGCTGGGGATGTTGTTCACTGTTTTATTGGTGTCTTGGTGTGGTATTGGATGGCACGCATGATCAGAACCAAGACAAAAATCTGTTGCCCTAGACACAGGAATGACACACACCTTACCTTTTTACGCCCCACGAAACAAGTATAAATTGCCTATCGTGGAACATTAGAGGTTTAAATGATAATAGGAAAACCAGACTAGTACATGCCTATCTTACACGGCATAATATTGATTTATGTATGCTACAGGAAACCCACCTGCATGTTAATCCCTCCCCGAAGCTGAAACACAAAAGATGGGGATTCACATACTCATCGGTCTATTCCAACTATTCTCGCGGGGTGGCGGTGCTGGTTAAACGTGGCATTGACTGGAAGGAGATGGAGGTCCACACAGACCCTGAAGGCAGATACATTATCCTGTTGGGCTCGTTGGGGGGGGTCTTCTTTGCCTTGGTAGCAATATATGGACCTAACATAGATTCTCCCGGTTTTTTTCAAGATATCTGGGCAAAAATTAAAGCGACTGGTTGCACCACGATACTATGGGGGGGACTTTAATGCCGTTTTAAATGATGATATGGACAGGCAGGGTACGGCGAGGGCACTTCATCCTGCTGCTGGAAAAGCTCTCAATGCATTACTCGAAGATGGGGACCTGGTTGATGTTTGGCGAATACGAAACCCACAATCTAGGGAGGGCACCTGTTTCTCTGAACACCATAAGGCCTGGTCTCGATTAGACTACTGGTTGGCGACTCGAGATGTAGCAAGTTGGGTGGTGGGGGTGACGCATTTGCCGAGAACGCTATCGGATCATTCCCCATGCCTCCTGAGTCTCTCGTTCCCTGATGCAGCGCGGAGAGCATTCTCTTGGAGACTGCCCCCGCATGCGTGTTTAGATGAGGCGTTTAAGGAGGAAATCCGTAATGATATTACCGATTATGTCACTCTCAACTCAGGCTCCGTTGATACCGAAGCCTCTTTATGGGAGGCGTTTAAAGTGGTCATTCGGGGGCAGTGCATCTCTCGACAAGCGGGAGTGCTTAAGGCCATCAGAACTACGTTAACTGCCATTGAGGCTAAAATAAAAGACCTTGAGACACAATTTTATACTGACGGCACGCCCGCTACTTTAGCTCAGTTGAAGGCCACATTATTGGAATATGATGAGGAGGCGCAGAGGGAGGTGAAGTTTCTTGGCAAATATGCGGAGGCACGCAGATATGGGGAGGGAGATAGACCAGGACGGACGCTTGCTGGCATGATCCGCCCTTCGAGGTCCACTGCTGACATCCCCGAGCTGACTAACAAAGACGGCAGAACCATCAGAGGTCCAGTAGCTATACTTGATGAGTTTTCTTCCTTCTATGCCCAATTATATACAGCCACGCAATCCGGATGTTTAGAGAGTTTGCAGACATTCCTAGATTCCCTAGAATTGGCTTGGTTTCACAACAGGCACAGAGAGTACATGGACCTACCCATTACGGTGGAGGACGTTGCCACCGTGATTAAAAGCCTGCCCTTAGATAAGGCCCCTGGCTCGGACGGGCTGACGACTGCCTTTTATAAAGCGTACGCGGAGGAGCTTGGACCCAAACTCCTGGCGGTTTATGAGGAAGCCCAGGAGACAGGTATACTGCCCCCCACGATGCGCGAAGCGATTATTAACACCTTGCTAAAGCCAGGAAAACCGGATTCCGACCTTGATTCATACCCCCCTGTCGCTCCTTAATGTGGATGTTAAAATTCTGGCGAAATTAATAGCGAACAGGCTGCAACCTATGCTCCCCATTATTGCCCGCCCAGACCAATCGGGTTTCATACCAGGGAGATCTACTTCCCATAATCTTCGGATGGTTTTCTCGGTTCTACATTATTTACACCCGGATGTGCAGGCTGCAGTGGTGTTTTTAGACGCGACCAAAGCCTTTGATTCACTTGAATGGCCCTATCTCTTTAGAATATTGGAGAGGATAGGGTTTAGCCCCCTTTCTATCAAATTGATTAGGCTATTATACACCGAGCCCACAGCTAGATTACGTGTGAATGGTCTCGTATCTGCTTCATTTCCGATTACACGGGGCACGCGTCAGGGGTGTCCTCTGTCCCCCCTATTATTTGCGATTGCAATGGAGCCACTGGCTGCACGCATCCGACAACACCACACGGACAAGGGGATAGGGTTTGGCTCTCGAAGTCTCCTGATATCGCTCTATGCGGATGATGTCACCTTGTATATTTTGAACCCCGCACAGAACTTAGATGCCGTACTGAGGGAGTTCATCAAATTTGGTGGGATGGCCGGTATATCCATAAATTGGGCTAAATCAATGGTTTCCCCCCGACTGACAACACCAAGGCTGTAACGTCCGAGTTCCCGCTGCAGTGGGAAGATGAGAGAGTGAAATATTTGGGAATATGGATAAGCCGAGACTTAAAAGAAATTTGGAACTTAAATTATGGTAGGGCCATTACGTGGCTGGAAGAGAAGGTTGCTCTGTCGGCTAAGCTTCCGTTATCATTAGCGGGGAAGATTGCGTTGGTAAAAATGGTTGTACTGCCTAAATTTCTGTATCTCTTTGTAAATTTACCGATCATACTTACTCAACCATTCTTTAGAACACTGCGATCATTGTTAATCTCTCTAGTGTGGGCAGGCGGCCAGGCGCAGGTCTCGTGGGAACTATTGTCTCTCCTGCTGAGGCAGGGAGGCCTGGGAGCCCCGGATATGAAATTATATGCACTTTGCGCACAAGCACAATTCTTACATCATTGGGTCCACCCGACACCCTTTCAGCCTCATGTGGCTGTGGAGAGGGATGCAGTAGCACTGGTTCCCTTACAAGTAGCGGTGTATCAGACGTATCGACGACCCACAAATGATATATACACTCCCGAAACTGTAAGATGGGCTTGGGATGCGGAGGCGGGCGGGAGCCCAGATATTGTATGTCCCTTCAATTCCCTTAGCCCAAAATCCAATGCTACCAAATGTCAAGGATGAGATTAGTACAAAGGTTGCGCAGAAGATGAAACTTCACACATTTGCGGACCTCTATCCAGGGGATACCTTTAGAGACCCCCCGGTGGCGGAGGGGGGACAGAGGGTACCATTCGGGGAAACATTTCTCTATCACAAACTAAGGGCTGCCTGCCGCACACTGCACAGTGATTTCCCAGCGCCCCCGCCCTCATTGTCAGCCCTGGAGAACATACTTCAATCACCATCACCACGCAGGCTTATAACCAGATTATACACGCGTATGCAAACCGACGCCCCAGTGACGAGGCCCAATGCTTTGTTGAGATGGAACGCAGAGTTATCGCCCCCGCTATCAGACGTTCAATGGGCATACTGTTGCACTCAGCTAACTGAGCTATCTCCGAACTACAGGCTTCGGTTAATCCACTTCAAATTCCTGCATAGATATTACAGAACACCCATTGGTTTACGTAGAATGGGGCTAAGAGATGATGACTGCTGCTGGCGGTGTGGGGTGGCGTCGGCCTCCTTTCTCCACATGGCATGGGAGTGTCCAGTACTTGCTGAATACTGGTCCCAGATTTTCACGTCCATTAATCAAATCCTGGGTATGTCCCTGCCCCCGTCCCCGCTCTTGGGATTGCTAGGGTATGTTAAGGAAACACACATAAAAAAACGTAAATTACATGCATTATTGCTGCTGTTCGCCAAACGCCAAATTGCAGTGCACTGGGGGAGGAAGCGGAAGCCTACGATCACGGAATGGATTAGAGAGGTTACATACGGGCACGTTCAGTTAACCACTTTCTGGGAATTGATGCCACCCACCTCTTGGCCCAGAGAGATATGGGAACCATTTATTACATGGGTTCGGGAGAAGACGAGTGTAAATGAGGATGCTGGCCTCACCAATGTCCAAACTGGGGATGTATAATTAGTATGGCATGGGGAGATGTTATGTGTATAGGATGAAAATCGTAAAGTGCACTCTGGACACTGCTATTATATTCAGATGCCATTACCTCTGTATGTTTATTGTTTCATGTATACTATTTCTGGGGATATGGATCCGCATTGCTGTGCTGGGCAAATGATAATGGACGATAGATGTGTGTTTTTGAATTATAATATCACTCGAACTGGTACACCAGGTTTGTTAGCGGTTGTATAAAATGTATATCGCATTTTTTTTAAAATACCAATAAACAAATTAAAAAAAACATTTTCACAGGAGCCAACTGGGGAGGGAGGCACGGGGTGCTGATAATATTTTGATATATTGATGGTTTTTTAGGTCCTGTCTACGTCTTCTAAAAGTGCTGCATTGAGGATTATACTTTAGCCCTATCCTTACTTGCTTATCCTGTCCTTCTTATATCCTTGTAGAGGTGATTAGGGCTCCTTAATCTGGATCTATATCTCCGGAAGAGTTTTGCTGTTTATTTCCTACTGCGATGCCTGGAGTGGCCAGGGCATTCCTTATGACACGACCAACTCCTCCTTGAGTACATTGGCCACACCTCTGCAAGCAATTTCCCAATGATTTATTTGCATAGCAACGTATGTTTAATTGTTTGGTATTTGGTCAAACATGAGGTTCCGTTAGACCTAGTATTTGTGACATGTCAATTCTGTCCTTGTGTTTGGTTCACCGCCTATCACGCACATCGATCTGCTTTAAAATAACTGATATTGCTATACTCCCATTGTAGGAGACTGGCTCAGTATATAGTGTTCACCTATAGTGAGGCACTGTGCACTGAGTCCAGGCAACCCTTAGTGATAGTGTTTAGGTCCCTTGAAACCAGAGCTCTCAAGGGGTAGCTGCGGAGAGCATCAAAGGCTTATTCAGGAGGGTGTTAAGCAAGTGCATTTACCACTACAGTCAGTCAATAAGGTTTTCACACAAGAAAGAACCACACCAGGTGAGTATAAAAATACTTTGTATTTATTAGTACACATTAGACACTAACTCAGTATATCTCCTACCCGGAGATATGGAGATATGAACTACACACAAGAAATACTTCAGAAGTAGGAAAGTAGCATAGAAAAACACATAGGGCCTAACCGGGTGGCCAAACTATATACTAAAATAGTGCAATGTGAGGTAAGTACCAAAACGGGACTAGTACTCAATGATGGAGGACCCCAGGGGAAACACAGAACCACCCATGGTGAGAAACCAGGGACCCCAGGGCCCGGGTGCAGATTGACACCGGGTAAGGTGCGGTTGATATTTTACCGTTTTAGGGCCCTTCCCAAAGGACCCAGAAGAAACCACTAAGATCAAGGAAGGTTGGAGAGTCACCCCACCCATGGATACACCAGGAACTAGGATACCTACACCAGGGAGCCCAGGTGCATAGGGATGAAGTGGTGTCGGAACCGCCTGTAGATGCAAATGGAGGTTCGTGGACGATCAGTAGCTACAGCGTCTCGTGGACCAGGCTGGTGGAACCAGGACATGGAATCCAGATGAGAAGAACCTGAAAGCAGAGGGGACAGAGCCCAAACCACCCGGAGGTGACCAGGAGGCACAGGAGCACAATGCCAGCCCTTGTCGTTTGTTCTTGCTGTAGCACAGTGAGGTAAAAGCAGAAGCTGTGGAGCCCAGGCAACGATGCAGGAGCACAGGAGCCTTCCACAAGCTGTCCCACACCGGTCGACCAGTGCAGGAGGGTCAGTAGCTGGCAGGACTACCAACACACATTGGCAGATGCAAGCAACGGATTGGGGGTGAAGATGCTGTGTTGCAGACCAGCAAGGTCTGTGGGACTAACCCAGCAAGGGTAAGTCAAGGCTAGCACTCAGGAGAGCCAGCAGGAGTCGATAAAGCCCCCTCAAGGAACCTCTGGCATCATGCACAGGCAGTCGAAAGGAAGCCTCAGCAGTTTGGAGCTTGAAGATCTTTTGTGAAGAGAGCCAACAAGCCTTGGCAACAGCAATAAGACACGGTGCACCGGGAGATGGTTGACGTTATCTGGAGAGGGATTACAGCCACCCTAGATGCAGAGAAGACTGGTCAGGCCTCTAGAGAAGCAACAAACCACCACCTGTGTTGCAGAGCTGGGCGATGTCCATGGGACAACAGGATCAGCAAACTTGTCATCATCGTAGAGGTGCCTGAGGATGCAGGGAAGTGACTCCTTCACTTCAAGGGAGATTCCTTCTGGCTGGGATGCAGGCTGAGTCCTTGGTGACTCAGGGAATACATGGCCATGGAGTTGCAGAACTTGAAGAAGCACCAGGATGAAGATGCAACAGGAATCTTCCCACCGAAGCAGTCTTGTCTTTGGTCCTGGCTCGAAGAACAGTGGAGTCCCAGTGTTCACCAACAGATGAGACTTTGGACAGTCTTCAAATGTCAGGCAGTCGGATCTTGAAGTTGTTGTCAGGATGAATCTAAGGACCTACCCTCAGGGGAGCCCTTGAGTAACCCTTAAAAGGGGAAGGACCTCTTCTGTGGTGACTCGCATATCAGAGGGGATCAGGGATGCTACTCAGCTGGCCTAGCCAGTCAGATGTTGCCAGGGACCAAGATTCAACATGGCAGAATCAAGTGGCCACCTGGAGGATCTCTGGTCACCTCCCTAGGAAGGAGCTGGGCAGGGGGGCAGACACTCCCCTGTCCTTTGTGTAGTTTCACACCATAGCGTTAGGCAAGGGATCCTGATCTGGGCAAAACTGGTTTATGCAAGGAGGGCCCCAAATGTGCCCTTCAATGCAGTCTGGTGGTGCTCAGAAGTGCCCCAACCCCACCTAATTCTAAAGGAGAGGGGGGTCACACTTCTCCTCCACAGGAAATCCTCTGTTCAGCTTCCCATGCCCGAATTAAGGTCATAAGCAACAGGGCAGAACACTGTCTAGGGGCAGCAGCAGCGCAGGCTGGCAGTCAAACCCTGTAAGGCTACACAGGTAGGTATTGGGGGGGTGTCCTCTAAGGAGTCACCCAGTGCACGGTATCATACAACTAACACTGGGATCAGTATAGTTGCATGATTCCAATATTTTTATGCCAAACATGACCAGGTTCGGGGCAGCTATTATGTAGTTTGACATCTCGACTTTGCCAGTGTCCACTACATACCTTATAATGACTGCCCCGTACTTAAAAAGCCCAAAGAATGGAGCCCGGGGTTTGTAGGGGTACCTCTGCTTGTGCAGGGGTACCCACACACATAGAACCATGCACCCTGCCCTTGGACTTAAGGGCCTACCTTAGGGATGACTTATAGGTTAAAAGTGTAGTGACCAGGATATAAGAAAAACCTTATATTCAAAGTGAAAGGTGCAAGCACCATTTCACGCATACTGCAATGGCAGCTCTGCCGACACAGTTTACATGGGCTCCCATGGGTGGCTTAATACATGCTGCAGCCCATGGGAGACCCCTGGTGTACCACTGCCCTGGGTACCTCAGTACGATATACTTGACACACTGTGCTCCAGGAATTACAATGCACAGACACATGGCTGGGGCACCTAGAACAACATGAGACAGCAAATGACCCAACATGTCTGGGGGACCTCCAGGACACTCGTATAGCACATATAGAGCTGCTAGAGCAGTTACTTCTCATTGACCATAAATTGTATATACAAAAGACACACTTTTAAGGCGATAGAGCAGGAACATTATTGGATCGCATGATATGTCCACCAATGTCTCCCACCCGGATTCTTACAGTCACATCACCTTCAGGAATACCCTGCACTACCCAGGTAGAGATTAATGCAGCCTTCCGCACTGTCTACACTGAGCTCTAAAAGGTCCGACCTGCCCTATTGGTTTCAGACAGAGAGACTTTTTGACTACCCTGAGACTACCTCAGACTACCCCAGATGCACGCGAGTTGCTAGAGGCTCCCCTGACTCCAGGGGAATTACGTAACGCCATAAAAAGGATGGCACGTAATAAAACACCGGGCATAGAGGGCCTGCCCGTCAAATTCTTCTAGACTGTTGTCTCCCAGCTCGTACCGAAGCTTGAGAAGTTATACAATACATCACTGGAGGTGGGCTCATTACCTTCAACCACTAAACAAGATAGCCGATCCCCCATCGATCTGTATTCGTACAGGCCACTCTCTCTCCTGACGACTGAAATAAAAATCTTAGCAAAGTCTTGGCCCACAGACTACTTCCCCTTCTTCCAAATCTAATACATATAGACCAATGCAGTTTTGTTCCACGCCCCAGTACATCACTCAATATTTGACGCTTCTATCAAGTGATGGAAGCAGCGCAGAATATTTTCGCAGATGCTGGCTGTCTATCCCTAGATCTACAGCAGGCCTTTGATTCCTAAGACTTGGAATATGTGTTTGCAGTTTTGCAGGCCTTCAATATACCCTGACTTCATAAATTAGGTTAGATTACTATATTCGGCTCCAACAGCAAGGGCCAAAACAGGTGCACATATTTCCACTGAGTACACAATAAGGAAAGGAACTAGGTAGGGGAGCCCACTGTTATTTGTGCTGGCCACGTAGCCCTTAGAGCAGAACCTTTGTCAAGAGGCAACGGAATGGTGCATCCGGAGTGGTCTCCAGACACATGCAATCTCCTTATATGCAGACGACATGCTGGTTTATATCCGGATCCATCGTTTGGTCCTTAAGCCAAACGCTGCCCTCCTGAAGTCCTTTGAAGCCTTATCTGGCCTACAAGTCAACCATGCTAAGTCTTATGCCCTTTCCTTTCAAGATACCATCTTACAGGACATGCTCACCATGGTGAAGCAGCCCATCCCAAATACCCGAAGCACATTTTGCTTTTTAGGCATCCAAGTCTATAGGTCCTTGGCACACTTATTAGACAGGAACCTACTTAAGGCTGTTTCTGCACTCAGAGCTCAGGTAAAGTTCTGGGTCACCCTGCCCCTCTTGGTGACAGGCCTCCTTGCCCTTTCAAAAATGGTAATGTTGCCCAAATTACTTTACTATTTTGTTAATCTTCCAGTAACATTGATTACACACCCTCGATGCTGCGCACAGGCAATTTAAGAAACCTAATGCTTCTTTTATATGCCCCCTATTCTCCACCTGCTCCTGCGCAATCCCCTGCTGTATTGGAGAGCTGCACTTCGCTCCACACATGACTTCACACCTTATGCACCCAACATGCCTATCAGTAGTATGCCTACTCCACTAGGCAGGCTCATGTCAGCAAGATTGGCTCTGTGGGGGGAGATTGGGGTTACCACGGTTGGTGATCTATTTGAGGATGGCATACTATTATACAATCAGGACTTAACACAACTCCATGGGCTGCCAGGGACTCCTTTCATTACATATACCAACATTGCACGCTATATTTGTCTACACTGGTCACCTACAGGAGCAGAGCCTACCACACATGCATTTGTCTAAGCAGTAAATGACATGGGTACTGGTAGGCATTTACTTACATATCTCACTTACACTGCTGAAGGGCACGTGGAAAACAAACCTTGGCCATGTACTCCATGACAAGGAATGGAAATTCTTGTTGGAGTACCCAAGCTTGATACCTCGAAACATGAGGTTCAAGTTCATTCAGTTCTTGTTACTGCATAGAGCATACCTTACACCCTCAAAATTACATAGGATATTCCCTACCCACCCCTCCACATGCCCGTGCTGCCGTACGGATGGCGCATATCTACTGCACATGTTGAGGTCCTGCCCCATGCTGCTTCCTTATTGGGGTGACATTTGAGAATCCCTCGTCTCCCTTAAGGGGCGTCCTTATTGGGACAAAATGGAACACTGTGTGTTGGAATTGTATCCTAGACCCAAAGCAGTAAAAACCGAAACATGATTTGTAGACCTAGTGCTTCTCTGGCCAAGCGGCAGATAACACGCCATTGGAAATCTTCCTCCACTCCTCTAGTGATTGGATGGCGAGAGGAGGTTTGGCGATGGGGGTCGGCTGAGATTTCTTTGCTTCGTAGAGAGGAATACCAGGGTCTACGTAAACGGCCAACAATCATTGAATTGAATGCCATGCTAGAAAGCTTCAAAGCGAAGGCTGAGGACAAGGACTAATCCTGTGTGGTGTGATATTGGTGCTCCTGTTCAGCTCTACTATTGATGAGGTTCCCCCCCTTCTTACACATGTGAATGTTAGTCCGTCAGTTAGCCAATGGGACCTTCTCTATTTATTACTCATTATTTTCAATTTGTGCAGTACTAGATGATATGGCAGATTTGTTCTTTCTTGTGTTCTTGTTTGAGGGGGTGGGAGGGAGAAGGGTTGTTATACAGACATGTACTGCCTCACGATGCATGGTACCTGCACCAACATGTTACACAATTGGGAAGCAAAATGTCTGCCTGTAGTTATACAGACTAAGCTATGTATATGTCAACTGTACTTCTGATGTACATAACACCTGTTGCTCTCTGGCTGGAACTATATGATAATCTTATACATGTCTTGTTCGTGTTCCTTAATAACCCAATAAAATATGTTTAAAGAAAAATACTTTTTTCCCAGTGCAGCTTAGATAGGAGTGAGAGTAATAAATCTACTCCCCCAAATATCCAACACATTTCCCCATTTAGTTTAAATTGGAGTGGGAGTAGTAAATCTTAACCCCTCAATGCCCAAAATGTCATCTAGCTTAGATTGGAGTGGGAATAGTAAGTCTGAATCCCTTAATGTCCAACACTTTCACCAATGTAGCCTATGTTAGAGTGGGAATTGCAGTTCTAAACCTCTTGATAACCAACATTTTAACCAATGTAGCTATGATTGGTCTTAGACATGTCTGTAGTAATATATTGAATTAATACACTGTACAATTTATATTATGGTATATAATTTCTTTTTTATTTTTAGTTAAACAAAATGAGGTTGATATTTTTGTTTACTTTTTGAAGCACAGTTAATTTGTGTTTTCATTTCTGTGAATTTCTTTATATAAAGAAATATGCTTTTATGTGACTACAAACATATAAATGTGTATTGCAAATGTATTGACATTTGTTTTACTCATTTTCATAACAGTTAGACATTATTTATACATTTCTATTTTTAAACATTTAATTTTTTTGTATTTATAACACTTTTTCACAAATGTTTTTGTATTCAGCAATCTTTTTGAAAATATGATTTTATACTTTTATTTTAATTCCATAGATCTGTATGGATGTTTAGTCTATGTTTTATTTATATGAAGATGCCTTTTTTTATTTCATGTATAGGGTTTTAGTCCTTTTATTTAGTTCCAGTTTGCAGGAGGATCGTGTCGTTGCTTAAGGTAAGACTTTTTGGATGTAAATAGCGTTATTAAGTCATCAGTTTGGTGTAATGTTCTATTTGGATTGCATGTTAATTGTAATGTATTTAAAGTGCTGCTCTGCTGTCCGTTTTTGTGTTGCGATTATTTAGAGTTGGTTTGGTTTTGGCATGCTGTTTACTAGTGATTTACTCTGTGATTTCAAGGATTTTCAGCTCTCTTTCCATTTTAAAATGTATTTGTTCTGTGCAATGTGAAGACAATATTGATTATGTGTATGCTAAGTTATTGTTGTATTTAAATTTGGTTGTAGTCACGTTGTGTGGGTGATGTTTCTCTGTTTCTAATTTTGCAGGGCTATTCTGCAAATTTTATAGCTGTTTAAGGTAAATTTTTAATGCAGTTATATTTTTATTAATTTATCTTTGGTTAATCTTTGCCTTTTTTTGGGTTGCCATTTGTGGATTTATAGTGGAGTGATGGGGTTCTCAAGGCACCATATTCTACTGAATTGTAAGTAGTAGTTACAATTTCTTTAAATTTATGGGTGGGAGTGTTTTATATGTATACGTTACTGATTTTTTAATTATGTTTCATTGTGATTGGATCATTTTTTTACTTATGTATATGTATTCTGGCTATGGTGCATAGCTATATATTAGCTTTTATTAACTTGATTATAAAAAAATTTGGTGTTTTGTTATTGTAGCGGTCTTGTTAATAGTCGTGTGTATGCTACACAGTGTAGGTATTCCAGGGGTGGTTGTTCTTTGTACAGATTTGCTATTTTAGAAAGACGTTTGTACATGTGTATGATTAGTTTGATTACTCTTGGTTTTAGTGTTGCTGAAAGGGAGTGTTGCATTCTTAAGGATTGGTAGTTGTGTTTTTTTTAAAGTATTTAAATTAACTGGTATATGGTTGGATGGTGTCTGCTGATTTTGACTTGAAATGAGTTGTGCTACCTTCTGCATCATTGTTTGTTTTGCATTCTTTCTTTAGGGTGCTTTCATATACCTTGCACCAGTTAATGTGGAACCTGGATTGGTGTCAGCTTCCAGAGCGGTATAGACGACCAACCCGGGTGTTCTCATAGTAATCTAGGAGTGGTCTTAATTTCTCTTTCTTTCCTTTGTAAAATTTAGAATCTATGAACAGACCATGACATCTTGTTACTTCTTTGGGTAACACAATAGTTTTTTATTTCGAATTGGGATGTGCTAATTTTGGAGCATTCAATACATAAGGTGGATTTTTTTAGGTGGTGCCATATGGCTCTTTTATTAGTGTAAATAACAACCATGTATGTTTGTGTTTGGATATCTTTTGGATGTTGTATCTATCATTGCAAACTCTTGAGATCTATGATTATTTTAGTGGGTGCATATTTGGTACATATTTTTAAATCTATTAAACATTTCCAAATGGGTAATTGACTTTTTTGAGTAATCGAGCAAATATTCATAGTATATTATTGTCATGTAGGTGTCAATGGATAGTAAGCAATTGATAGAAAGGTGGTTGTTAGACCTGGCATCCTTGGTTTTCCTCCTAACATTTTACCTTTAACCCTGCTGTTTTGCAGACTTTAGGCCTCTGCACACTTTACCACTGCTAACCTGTGCTAAAGTGCTTGTGCTCTCTCTTTAAACATGGTAGAATTGGCTTGTGCCGGATTGGCATATTTAAGTTACTTGTAAGTCCCTACTAATGTGGTACTACCTGTGTCCAGGGCCTGTAAATTAAATGCTACTAGTGGGCCTGCAGCACTTATTGTTACCCTCACTGAATTCGCCCTTTCAACGGGAAACAGCCTGAACAACGAATCCTTAACAACGAGTGTATTAAGCAACGAATCCTTAACCACGACCTTTACCAGAACCACGACCTCATTAACCACTACTGTACACGAACAACGACCACCTGAACCACGACTTACTAAACAAGAGGAAAGTGTCAAAAAGTAAATAATTAATCTTAAATGCAAGTGCAATTATAATAAAATAATTTGGAGCGGGATGTTGATTATTGGATATATTTAATAATTTAGGAATGTGTAATATTAATATAAAAATTCATTTGTACATTTCCATATTTTAATTACGATGTAGAAAAATTAGAGTTTGTTTTAATTTAGCGTGTTAGGCCAGTAGATGGCAGTGTTGGTTTGTTTTTCAGTGATGCGATTAAGATCAGTGCTCGATAAGAATGTTCTCTCTTGTTGTCAAAGTTGAAATGGTAAGAAAATGGTGGATGGCCGTTTTTAATGTTTCATTTAAGAGAAGTATTTTTACAAATAAAAATATGTACTGCAATCCATTTAAAAAAAATTATTTTCTGTGAGAGCTGTATTTTTGTAAGTTTGTCAATATTTGTAAATAACGATTATTAGATTGATAATTTAAAGATTATTTAAATAAAATTGTTTAATTTAAAAGTCATGTGTAATATAATTAAATTTTTTATCCGTGTTTCAAACATGCGATTTATTAAATGTAGTGGTAGATTACGGTAATATGAAAAATGATTAATTTTCGTGGTTTAGTAATTCGTTGAACTGAACGTAGTGGTTTGGCTTTGGTAGTGGTTTAGCCTTCGTGGTTTAGGCATTCGTTGTTTAAGTGGTAGTTGTTTAGTCATACAACCCTTTCAACGTGTCTCAGACCTGCCATTGCAGCCTTTGTGCACAGTTTTAAACTGCCATTTCGATCTGGTGAAATAAACCTTTTTTCCAGGCTCAAACCATTCTTTTTAATACATATAAGTCACCCCTATGGTGGGCCCTGGAAAGCCCTGAGGGCAGATTGCAGTGTATTTAAAAGGTGGGCATGTACTTTTAAGTTTTACATGTCTTGGTACTGAAAAACTCTTAAATCAGTTTTCCACTACTGCAAGGCCTTCCTCTCCCATGGGATGATATTGGAGTTACCTTATTACATTTAATAAGCTGTAACTTCCAAATGGGAACAGGCAAGCAGTTCATGTTTAGTGTCTTTGGAATTGTAATGAAAAATTTTCTCTGGTTAAGTCACAGTTTAAATTACAATTTTTAAAGTTCCTTTTTTCAGAAAGTTGGCATTATACTGGCTTTGCAATTTAGTACCTGCAGCCTGTCACTAGGTCATATAACTAGGTGTAGTTGGCAGTAGGTCTTTTTGCATTCCTCCTAGACAGCCACACAATAGAAAGCTCAGGTGTGCCTGGATGGGCTATCACTGGCAGGATGGGAGGGTAGAGCATGGCACAGTCCTATTTATACTTGAATAGGCTGAGTCCTGCCTTCCCATTAAAGGCTGCATAGCCAGGACACGGGAGGCAGGAAACCTGTGCACTTCAAAGGGAAACCTCTAGAAGCTTCTCCCACTTCAAAGGAGCCACCTAGTGCAAATATTAGGGGTGGGAGGTAAACTCCTCTCCTCTGGCAGAGTTCGTGGAGCTTTGCCCACTCCACTTGGAGTGCAGAGTTTTTGGGAAAACTCAGACATCCGCCGTGTGGTGGAGTTTTTTCTCAAGCGGGGCTTTCCAATGTTAAGTTGGTGAGAGAGAAAATCGATCGCTTGACCGCCTCCCGGCGAGATTTCTCAATGCAGGCGGTCACAGCAGGTCGAGACCGCTTGTGTTGAGAAAGCTGCTGCTCATGTTGAGAAAGCTTCAGCTCAAGTAGAAAATCTACTCAAGCGGCAGAAAGAAGCAGCACCCTCTGGTTCACTGTGTGGTACAGTTTGCGCTGATTTTACTGCATGGGACAATCTCCCAGTGCTAAAAATAAGTGGGAGCAATGCCACATACCGAACTCTGCCACTTGTGGAACTCCACAGAATCTCACAGAGTTTTTAAGGGAATTCTGTGAGTTCCGCCCATCCCTAATAAATATGGGACCTTAGACATCAACTCGAGTACACTTATGGACCTGCCAGGAAGGAGGACTGCTGTTCCTCTGAAGGGACTGCCACTGTGCTGCCTGCTGCTCTGAAGTACTGCTTCCTTGCTGTGCTGACCTGCTATCCTGCTGCATGCTTGCCTTGGTGGAAAGGACTTGACTTGCATCTCTGAACTCAGGAATCCAGAGTGACTCCAAGGGCTAGTTGGCTGGTCTCCTGATCAGAAGCCTCAGGGACATAACAGACTTCCAACAACCTTGAATCCAGCCCCTGAACTCTGCCATCTGTGAGTCCTGTTCTCCCAAGTGTTGCCATTCTAGCCCTAGACCCCTGGAAGTGGGCCTGAAGGCATTCTGCCAGCCCATCTGTGGATCCCCCGCAAAATGGGCGCATTGTGTTTGCTGCTCAAAGCATCACCTTCGGAACCAAAGCATCGTCTCTGCTGTGCAGATCTCTCTAATGCAAGGAGTTTGCATCGTCTTCGCAAGTCATCGGAGTCGACGCAGCTCCACACTAGGACATCGCCTTGTTCAATGCAGGCCTCAGAACCACCACGGCGCAGTGCGTCTTCATGCCAAGGCATCACATAGAAATAGGAATTATTATTATTATTATTACATTGCACTTCACAGCTCCCCGAAACCACCACTACACAACGCCTTGACCGCGCATCCCCTCTGCTAAAGGATGCATCCTTAGCATGGGACTCCACATTTCTTCACAACCAGGATTAAGGTACTGTGTTCAGTGGGCCCAAGTGGGTCCCTGTAGCCAACCTACACTCCATCACGGTCGGCTTGAACTTGTGATTTTATCCCGGTCAGGGGCGATCAAATTACCTCAGTTGGCTCTTTGTGCTTTTTGGTGCTATTTTCACTTAAATATTTAAAACTGTATATCTCCAGTTCTACAGTTTGTATTTTTGTTGTTTTGGGCTTGATTTATTTATTAAGTTTTGCTCTAGTTTTCTAAATTGTTGTGGTACTTTTTGTGTTTTGTTTACCCTTTGTTACTATTTGACGTGCCACATCAATACTTTACACATTACTTTTAAGCTAAGCCTGACTCCTCTGTGCCAAACTTCCAAAGGGTTGAGCACAGGTTAGTTTGGGGTTTGCTTGTCCCTCACCCTGATATGGATTTTGGTTGTTGCTTGAGTAGGGTTTCAATCCCCAACCAGTAACCAAATTTCTCACAGTGGTGGACATGTTTAAAGGTGCCATCTGTAGTGCTGTGTGGCCATGTGCAGTAGAACCCATGTTGTCCTTGCCGGACTCCTTACAAAGTTACATAGTCAGTTAGGAGGGATTTGGGTGTGTCTGTGTGTGGTCAATAAAGTTTATGACATAGTAGGTTCAGTTGCATGCCAAATAATAAAGACGTGTGTACAGCGCTCCATGTCTGGCATGGTCATTTACGTGCTCCAGAGCTAGGGAGGTTGCGACAACTGGTGACGAGTATGGTATACGTGCCTTGAAGAAGCAAGACTGGACTCCCTGAGGTCCAGCAAACTGCTTGTGCATGCCACTTGCGCCCCATGAAGCAGGCTTTGGTTGGCGTATGTGGAGTCAAAGTGCCGCTCTAGCTCATACAAGGTCCTTGAAGAAGGTGCAGGCCCTACAGAGTAGGACAGTCACAGAGCCCACCAGAAGCCTACTGGTAAGGCCGAAAGAAGAGATTCTGGACCACAGCATAACACAGAGCCATTGTCCATACAAAGCAGAAAGCTCTAAAGGCAGAGACGACCAGGAACAAAGAAATGCTAAAGGCAATGACAACCAGGTACAATCACAAAGTTCAGGACAGTGACGAGCACCTACAAGAGACAAAATTGTTACTCACCATCAAGAAAGAAGATGGCGGCATACGACATCAGCCTGGGCGCGACAACCAATATGTAAGTACATGGCTGGTGCTTACAGAATGTGCAAGTCCAAGTGAGCAGTGACCGTTGTCGGGACAGCATATACTCTCAATGGCAATAAGTCCCAACACAAGTTATGATGCTGCTGTGTTTTTGAAACCACCACCGCCATTTGATACTGTCAAAAGGCAGAATATTGGCACCAGATTGACTTGCATGAACCAAAACGCTTGATGACTTCATAAATGCTCTAGAATAAGTAAATGACAAAGAGATCATCAAAAACTTAAAGAAGCTTGCAGGCGATGAAATGAGAGAAGTGATAAAGAAAATATCACAAGCTGATGATGAATTGTGTCATCAAATAAAAGAACGTTGGAAGTCAAGTTCAATCCAATGCCGAATGTCAACTATGAAAGGTACATTTTCAACCAGGCAGGATAGCAAGCTGGTGAAACGATGGATGAGTTTGTCGAAAGACTTGATACCGTCATCAAGCACTGCAAGTTCAGTGAATTCAATGACGAAGAAGCCATGCTTCTCAGAGTCATCGATCGTTGCCTATCCGATTAGTTCAGATGACGAATGCTGAGAGAGAGACACTCAGTCTAAGAAAGGTACTCATGGCTGCGAGAGCTGATGAATGTGCAGATCAACAGACTGCTGATATGGAAGCTGGAACAGCCCAGAATTAATCAGTGTTGATCATGAAAAGTAAGCAGAAACACAAAGCGGAGGCCAAGAAGACAATGTCTCCAAAGATAAAGAACTTGTGTTTCCTATGTGGTTTCTGTTTTCCACACAAAGGTAAATGTACTGCCATTGGACAGATATGCAGAGGTTGTGGGAAAGAAAACCATTTCATAACAGTCTGCAAAGTGAAAGAGATATTAAGTGTGTCAGGACAAGAAGAGAAGATGAGTGCCAGAAAGTTCCAGAAGCATTCTAGCCACACCCATAAGGGTGTGGCTAGAACAGCAAATTCATCTTCCATAGGCTCTTCAACGTCATCATCGAGTGACAGTGAAGAAGATGGATGTGCAATGTTTATGTTGACCGCAGAACAACATTTTCTGTTTGTAAAGAAGAACACCAGCCAAAGAGAGATCCCCTCGTGAAGAGACCCAACTCATTTGGCCAGTGCCCCAAGATCATGCTAAAGTGGAATGGTTGCACTATAATTTTTATTATAGGCAGTGGTGCATCGATCGATATCATGCCAGCAGAAAAATACAACAAACTGTCTCTGATACCACGTCTAATGCCATAGAAAATAAAAGTGTATACATGGGCTGCTTCTACATCATTGAAATGTCAAGGGTCATTTGTAGCAACCATGAGGCATAAGAAAATGACAGTATAAGCACCAATTCATGTCCTCCTACGTACATTGTCAAGTGCATGTCTTTTAAGTATCAGCATTGCTATTGATATGGAACTGATATCCATCAATTACAACCTCAATGCTCATTCTCAAATAGTAAGTCAATGTTTTATGGACTATGGAAACTGAAGACAATGGAGGTGCAACTTTATTTTAATGAGGACATTTGTCCTGTTGCTCAGCGACACTGATTGCTTTTCATTTACAGGAGGCCTAGAAACCGTATTAAAGCATGACATCATCAAGCCCTCTACTGGTCCAATGCCATGGGTTTCGCCCATAGTGATAGTGCCAAAAAAGGATAGTGGAGGTGCAATGCGCATTCCTGTTGATAAGCTCCAGGCCAACAATGCAATCGAGACAGAAAGATCCAGGTCCACACATGGTGGACATGATTACATTACTGAATGGTGCCAAAGTCTTCTTCAATCTTGATTTGAAAAAAGGATACCATCAACTTGAGTTGGAAGAGAACTGTAGGTACATTACTACTTTTTCAACTCATGTTGGTCTGCTCAGATTAAAAAGACTCGGCTTTGGTGTGTCGTCGGCAGTAGAAATCTTACAGGATGTCATTCACCAAGAAGTTCAACCTGTCACACATGCTTTTAACTACAGTGATGATATACTTGTGATTGGGGTCACACGAAAGGAGCATGGCAAAGACCTTACACAAGTGTGCTGTCTGCTCGCTGATGTAGGTCTCACTTTAAATGCAGAAAAGTTTGAGTTTCACAAAACAAACCTCAAATTCTTTGGGCACATTTTCTCTGAAGGGGAAATGACTCCTGACCGTGAAAAAATACAAGCATTGTCATCCACTTGTCCCCCGCAAGATGTAACCATGCTGCGATCATTCTTAGGCATGGCCAGCTATTGCTCCAGATACATTTGTAACTTTGCCATGCTGAGTACCCTGTTTAGAGACTTGACAATGAAGAATATTCCCTTCCAGTGGTCCTCTGAATGTGACAGAGGTTTCAAGAGAAATCAAACACGCAATTGAAAATGCAACTGAAATGGCTTATTTTGATCCAAAGTTACATACTGGAATTGTAGTAGACGCAAGACAGGTGGGGTAGGGCACGGTCCTTGTTCAACACAATGGTCATCCAAATGCTCAGAGAAACATTGTGGCCTATGCTAGCAGAAGTCTATCACAGACTGAATGTGCCTATTCTCAGCCAGAAAAAGAGAGCCTGGCTGTAGTGCGGGCTTGTGAACATTTTCATGTATTTCTGTACGGAAAGCATTTCACCCTTGTCACTGACCACCAGGCTGTGCTCACCATTTTTGGAAATACAAAAGCCAAGATGCCCCCTCACATCGAGAGGTGGGGGTTGTGATCGCAAGAGTATGATTGCACTGTTGTGCATAAGCTAGGGAAGGATAAAAACCCCTCAGATTACTTCTCATGAGTGCCGTTACATCATCACAGTGCAACGTCTAAAGTGGCAGAAGAATATATTAATTTCATAGAAGAGTTCAGCACCATTGCAGCTCTGCCCATTGAGCAGATCATTGCTGCTACCAACACAGACAGAGAAATGCTCACAATCAAGGATATAATTTCAACACAATCATGGAAAAAACATACTCGACCTCTCACAGAAGACGTTGAATTTCAAAAATTCAATGTGCTTGAAGAACTTTCTGTCACTCAAGAAGGTATTATACCAAGAGGTTAGAGAATTCTCATACCTGAGAGCTTGAGGCAACAAGTCATTGAACTGGCACACAAAGGATATCATGGCATTGTAGCCACCAAGAGAGCCCTCAGAGACCGATTGTGGTTTCTTCGCCTTGATGAACGAGATGAGAAGGAACTGAAAGCATGTCAGACAGCACAGCATCCTCTAAATATGTCTGACTTTCCTAAACAAGTGAGGGAGAAAATTGCAGTTGATTTGTTTGGACCCTTAAACAATGGCCATTATCGCATGGTAGTTATTGATGAGTATTCAATTTTCCCTTAGTGGAAGATTTATCATCGACCATCCATGACAAAGTCATCGAGAGGCTGGATGATATTTTCACAGCGTGGGGTGCTCCTTCCATTCTCAAATCTGACAAAAGTCTACCCTTCAACAGCAGAGAGTTTCATGACTTTCTTAGTCACTTGATCGCCAAGCATCAGAAAAGAACGCCACTCTGGGCACAGGCAAATGGCATTGTTGAACAATTTATGGCCACCACGAAGAAATTGGTTCAGCACACTGCGCTCGAAGGAATCAATCTCAGGTCAGCCCTAAGTCCAGCCCTTTGCGCCCATTCTACAACAGGTAAAAGCCCTGCCACCTTGCTGTTTGGGAGAGCCATTGGGACAAATCTATCACAATGGACCACGAGCTGAGTAATGGACACTAATGCGAGTCGTGTTACGGACACTTCTCGCAAAAGCAAGATGAAGGCCTATGCAGATAAGCGTATTTGCGCTCAGGACACGGTTTTCGTAGGAGACCAGTTCCTATTAAAAAAAACATTGAAACGCAAGACTGACGCTCCATTTGATGCTGATCCATTGAAAGTCGTTACAAGTAAAGGATGTATGGTGACCACTCAACATCCGGAAAGTTAATTACGTCAGACTCGTCGCATTTCAAGCATCTGCCTTTATGTTCGTCGCTCCAAACATCACAACTCCACCTGCGTGCCCAAGTTAAGCATCTAGGTCTACATCTATGATCGCAGATGACAGTGCAACTCCTTCACCTCGTACGACTCACTCTGGAAGATTGGTTTGAGCACCTCGACGACTCATTGAGGAACTCTAATGTATATATGTTGTCCTTATTTACTATTTAATAATAGAGGAGATGTAGTGTTGTGTGATCATGTGCAGTAGACCCTTGTAGTCCTTGCCGGACTTGTTATAAAGGTAGATAATAAGTTGGGAGTCTGGGTGTGGTCAATAAAGTTTATGATGTAGTATGTTCAGTTGACAGTTGCATGCCAAATACTTAGGCTTTCCTGTTTTCAGTTTTTTTGGGGGGTAAATTCTGGTGGGGTTTTTTCCAGTGTTTTTCAGTGATTTCAATGCCTTAAAAAACACTGACTAAAAAACCCCAGCTCACAACAAAAAATATCTCTGGATTCATTCTAAGATGTATGTGAGACTAAGCTGGGACAGGAATGTGAGTTTGTAGTATGAATGTGTGCATGTGAGGAATGAAGTAGAGAGGGAGTGCACTTATGGGCAATATACGGCAAATATTGAGTGATGAAAAATGTGTACATTTTAATCAGCCACGGTCCTTGCAGGTAACAGTGGTGGGGTGGTGGCGCCACGGGGGAGATTTTGAGGGACGATGCAGAGGGAAAATTAAATAAATAATTAATTTTCGCTCTGCATCGTCCCTCGAAATTGCTCCCATGCGGCCCACCCGCCCATCCGCTGTTACCTGCAGGGACAGCGGCTGATTTTAATGTACATTACAGTGTGTTTTTGATAAGTATACATATATCTTTATATGTATAGATATGTAAATTGTTTCTCTTTGACAACTGGTAAATATGTATTGATATCTGCTTGGATAAAACAAATGAAAATATGTATAAAAAACTGATTATAGATTATAATAAAAATATATAAATTTGATAACAATATTTTCATTATAAGTGGCATCTGTTGGTGGTGGTCGAAACGTCAGGCACTTAGAGCCACTTTTTGAAAATATATAGGTCAAGTGGGATTTTTTTCATACTCTTTTTGTATTTTCCCCCTTTTCCCAGACCTACAATGAACTCTTAGGGGGTAGCTGCTTCTTTCCTTTGTTTCCGGTGTTTATGGAACGTTTCACTTTTATTATTGCTTGCTTTTTGCACTGATAGTGCATGGTATAAAGACAGTGTATGTACAGTGTATATGAGGTCCAAATACATTTTTCTAAATCAAACTTATTGTAGTACACCAAACAATACTTCAGTAAATCTTTGGTCATGCGTGCTCGCTCTTTCCTTCCCATGTAAACTTTTCTCTGTGAAAAGGCGCTCTCAACATTAGCACTTGAGAGGAGAAATGCCAAAGCAGCCAGTGCACAATTTGATAACTCTGGCCACTGATATTGCTTTCCATGACAATACTTGTGCACCTGAAGATTGCGATTCTCTGGGACAGGTTCTGCAACATGTGCATTGAACTGGGCGTATCTGCCCTCAGAGTTATTGAAGCAGTCAAAAATGAAGCAGTACTTTTCAAAGTCCGGAGAAAATTCCCCTTTACGGTAAGGATCTAGAACTTGTGCAGAGTACCACAGTGAGGCATCATTGACTTCAAATGCCATAGTTAGTAAAGGGACATTTCTATGCATCATTGCAAGCCATTTCTCATGCATTGTAAAATACAATTGCCTGAATTTCTCCTCAACATCTCTTTGCTTAACAAGTGGCAAGCATTCTAACATGGAACATGTTGCAGTGCCAAAGTCACTAAAAGTGTCACCCAGCCTGCTCTCAAGGAAATGTTCCACATCTACACTAAATACGCTGAACACCTGGGGCCACATTATGGTGTAGGCGTAATTTCATTGTTCGCGCCGGGCGCACCCATAAGATGGTGCACCCGGCGCAAACAATGAAAATGCACCCTTTTACCATGAATGCACTGCCCCCAGGGCAGCTGTGAACACATGGTGCCCTTGGGGCAACGAATTCACGTGAAATATGGAGCAGCTGCTTTAAAGCTGCTCCGTGTTTCACAGTGCAGCCGGCAACCCGCCTGCACTTTCAAAGGGGATTAGAGATTCCCTTGCAGGCAGTTGCAGTCAGTGACTGCATCCACCTGCAAGGGAATGTCTGGGGGCCCATAGGACCCTCTTTACCCCCTGCAGAGGACTGCTCTCAGGAGGCCACCTTTTAAATGGTGCACTGTCAGTGGTCTTTCTGAGTGCCTCTTTGCCTCTGCGTTGGTAATACGGCGCGTGCTCAGAGGCAAAAGGATTCCCTCATTTACATGGAGCACGCCCCCATGCAAATGAGGAAACGTCCCCTGGAAGATAGCGCTGGAGCTTAATGTGCACCAGTGCTATCGGTATTACAGAGGGGACCGCACAAGTGTCTGCGGCCCCTTCTGTAATACCAAAGTGCCCCAGGGGTGCGCAAGGTGGGCAAAAACACCCATTGCGCCCCCAGGGCACTTTATGTAATATGGCCCTTGGTAGACAAGGTTGGTTGTTTTGTCCACTACAGCAGTCATGTTTTTCCTGTAAAAATCTAAGACTGCAGTAGAATGTACTTTTTTCACATCACTATCAATATGCGACTTAATATACTCACATTTCTTGCCTTTGGCATCATCACTATGCAAAAATTCTGTAAACGGTCGCCACATGGATAATATAGCATTCACAGCCTCTAGGACTGAGAACCACCAGCTAAATGACACAGTTGGGATGACTCTTTCTTTGATGCCACACAAAGCGAGAAATATTTGAGTGACTATTCCCTTGCATAGCGAAACAGTGCACCAGAATGGACTACAATATTGATTAACTCTGAAGATTGTAAAGATGCTTTCAGCATACCATCTAGCAAGTGGCAAAGATCTCTTACAGGGAAGCACTTCAGCTCAGGTATCGATTCTGACAGGTCATCACACAACATTTTCATATACTTAGCTGAATCACAGCAAACACAAACAATATCACTCCAATCTTTGTTGAACTTGGTAAGAACTTTTTACAGCAGCATTCCAAGTGACACTGCGTTCCATGTTTTCCAAACGTCTGGTGTCATGCTTTTACCACTATCCCAGATGCTTGGTGACAGCACTCTTTTCACATATACATGCCACTACACCTTGCATTAAATGTTTAAAGCCTGGGGTGTTTGGCAATTCACCTACTATCAATAATGACTCACTAGAAAAGGGGGCTGATGTGTCAAAGGGTTTCATCCATTCTTTGTTTGTGGGTAAATGTGATGGTACATATTGGGAAAGATTTCTATGAAACCAGCCATTTTACCCATCAGTGAAAGAATCAAGCGTAGTCAAAATATCAAATATGATTTTGATATTTTCTGATTTTCTACAGTTTATAAAATAATTAAATGAGGCATAAAACATTCTTCTAAACCCTGCATCTTTAGACCAAAGACCACAAAACTGAAAAAGCAAAATGAAGAAGAAACAATATTTTAGTGACATCCCTAAACAAAAATCTCAAGCAGAATAATGTTAGCCCAGTCATTCTTGCTGCTTACTTGTATACAAAAGTTACATTTTATTGGCCCCTTCAGGCCATTAAAAAGAAATAAAAATGACACTTTCACGCTCCTTTTTTCCTTTCTTTGAATGGCATTTAGTTTTTGGTTGTACAGGTGTTTATCAGTATTTATATGTTTACACTGGTGAGGGCAATTTTTATCAGTTATTATAAGTTTAAACCTAAAACAGGATAGCCTACAAATAATATAGACATATGTTACAGAACTCCATGTGTGACGTGGTCATTTGTGTACTCCAGAGCTGGGGAGGTCGTGACACCATCCTTTTGCCAAATGGGGCATTGTTTTAATGTTTCCAGGTTTTGTTCTGTAGCAAACATAAACATGTGTTTGTCATTATTTTCATTGTCATTTAGTATAAAATTCTCTTTTGTGCAGGTCACTAGTACGTTGTCTGGGATGTCTATTTCTGAAAAGGTTTTAGGGGTTGTGTTTGGTATTTTGTCAGTGTGTTTCGTATTAGCTCTTCTTTTTAAGTTAGACACAGTTGGTAGCTGTGCTTTGCAGTGAGTTTGGATTTTATGTCAAAGTATTTTAGAATTGTTCCACTAAGAGCACAAGAGCTGGTGGAAGCTTCCTTGAGGTCTTGAACTATATTTCTCACCTCTTTTTCTGCCATAATTGCCCTCCCATAGCAATCGTTTGAGTAATATTTGGTCCATTTCCAGTGTCTATGTCTTTTAGTGCTACGTTCTTGACTATAGGTGTAGCCTAGGCATGTTAGCAGGGGTTTCCTTTTATAGCAGCTGGTTAATTGTTTGCGTGATTTGGTTAGTTGGTTGTGGTTTGTAGTGTTGTGATTGGTTTATGTGAATTTATGTTGCATATTGTAGTGATTGGTAATTCATCTGCATTTGTTTAATATTGTATTAAAATGTATTTCTATATATTTTTTTGTTGATATTGTTGGTTGTTGATATTTTTATGATGTGTAATCATAAATATAGGTATGTCGATATTATAGGTTGCAGTATTTTTATTCTCAAAATAGTTTGTTTGTATTTTGGTTTCGATATTTTGTTATTTTACATAGGATCAATGCATTTTTTATATTTTATCCTATGATATTGAGGTGTTGATATTTGAATGTGCCGATATTTGTGTTGCTGATATTCTTTAGTACAATTGGCTAGGACTTTGCGCACACACTTAGAATAGGATGACAACTGTTCCAAAATATGTTAGGATTCCAGATATGCTTACCGTTGGGTACCTACTTATGTACCATGCAGGAGAAATGTCTGTCCTAAAAGCTTTTCTACTGAGATTTCTGTTGTAGTTTTATTGATTAAATCTATTTTTAAAGTTTTATATAGCGCAAACCTGGCCCAATTGCATTAGAGCACTTCATATGAGCACCAGACTTCATTACACTAGGTCAGACTTTTTTATTTTAGGCAAGGGGAGATTCATTAGTTTCCCCAGAATCACAGGGTGTTGAGTGGATGCCTGGACTCGAATGTAGTTATTGAGTTGCCAACGTTAGCAGCCCTGGACGTTGGCCACATCTCCACCTCATTATCATTAGTGGGGCCAAAATATGCATATGGCTCAACTACATGTCATTCTGGATCTGGATCAGCTGTGAGTATTTTTGGGAAGCTCTACACCAAACTCTCACCAACATTAAAGTTCAAAAAGTCTCCTACAAAGCAACAGAGGCACATTTAGGCCCCAGTCTGCAAAGTTTTTGGTGGTAGGTCTTTCTTCAGAATGATAGGCATCAATTTAAAACCACTTCAATTACAAATTACGAGAACAACATATAATGGAACCCTGACCGAATACATTAAAAATTTATATTATACGAAGTATGTGCCAAAAAATATAAAAAATAATGCTATGTACATTATTATTAACCAGGATTAAAAATTAAAAAACTAAATAGGTTACATGCAAATAATGGCAAAAGGGTGAAATGATTCAGATTACCAGTTTCAGAGACAGTACTACGAGTAGCCCGGACAAACCTTTAAGGTGAATGTGCAATAAACATTAACTTTATTAACTGGCCATGATGCCGTCTCTCCACTGAAAGGATCAAGGAACATAGGCCCATTACGAGTGATGGTAATCCCTCATGAATGTTAACTCCAGGGGACAAATTATAAGTGTGTCAAGAGGGCTAGGAGCATCCCAGAGACACTGAGCTTCATTTAACAAGGTGCGGCCCAAGCAAAACCTTTGTAGGGACAGGGGCAGGAAATGCAGGAAGACACATAGCCCAGTCCCCACATACTCTTGCAGCACCATGTGTGGAGCACAAACCACTCCCCCTACCCAACAGCACCCTTCCCTGTACTGCCCTTAACCCAGGCAAAATGCTTTGCGACCAAATCCCCACCAGCCCTCATACAGACATTTCCTGCCTGCTCTGAGCAGATGGAACATTTTACTGGATTTGTCCTAGAATTAGCAAAACCCATGAGAATAGGACCTGGAATTTCCAGACCAATATTGCCATATCCCATTCAGTGGCAAATTTAATAATTGCTGGATTTTGGTGTGGAGCTGCAAGCAAACATCTTAGATTCTGGATTCTTGGTATTCCCACACCAAAATCTGACAGACTCATAATAATGTCCTTAATGTCTCTGAATGTAAGGCTCTAAGAGCCTAATACGGTCCATATGCAGTTAAGCCAAATATCTCAAAAACCTCCCACGGTGAGCCAAACCATAAGACACAAAACATAAAAATAAAAATTCAGGAGGATAGTCCAAAGACCAGACAATTTATCTTTTAGTACTTGTACCAAAACGTATTATGTCAGTCGGTGTCTATGAAGTTCATTAATCAAATACAAGGACTACTGGTGTTCTGTAGATTGTGCCTTTTCAATCCATCATGGCAAAGACTTGTTTTGGTGTGCACAGGTGATGAACACCACCTTCTTCAGGACTACTATATAAGTAACTCCTCCCCAGAGTAGATTCACAGGCCACCTATTGTATGAGAAATAAGCCAGTCTCATGTTCTGTTTGGGTGGTATTTGGAATATCCTCCTATATTTTTATTTTTATGTCTGTGTGTCTTTTAGAAAATGTGTTTTAAGTGATTTTTTTTAATTACATAAAAGTATTGAAGCCATATATATTTCTTCAACTTGTTTGTGGTACCTCGTTATGTTATATGTATGAGTGATTTAGATATTTTTAGAACTGGTTGTTGGTGAAGTATAGAGTGATTGGAGTGTTTTGGTTCACTGAAGGGAAATTTTTAGATATTTGGTTTACATAACCCTGTCCCCTTGGTCTGAGGGCTTACTCTCTTTTGGTCTTATCATATCCAGTTAAGGACAAGTAACATCCCATGAGTGAAGGATGGACATCTCGACTTAGATGATTTCTAAAGGAAGGGTGGGACAGAACTTTCTCTGGAGACTGACAGGACCAGTACTTTTGTTGTAGTCGGCGTGTAACTTGTTGTGAGAGAGTTTCTTTTCATTTATTTTTTTATGATACAGAACTCCAATGAAGGTCCACATAACGCCATATCAGAAGATAAAAACACAATTGTACATTAAACATGTTATATACAATCATAAATGCAAACAATTCCTACATAGATTACAAAAAAGACTAAAAAGGATCTTCATGCCAACTGTATTACAAAGAAACCTCCAAAACAAGAGGGTAATTAACATCATTGGGACAGTATCCTTACAAACGTGGCATTGTGCACACTATGATACATTGCTTGCATATAATAAATAAATAAATGGTCCTTTGAGTAAGAAATCTGACTGAAACTGCACATTTTGACATATGTAAAAAGTAAAAAGATCTTGACGCAGACCAATTCATAAGAACAAATGTTAAACACTTACTGATCTCACACGGTGGTTGAATGCTATATTTTCGAAAACAATATCTTTAAAACATAACTAAGTGCATCGTGCAGGGTTACAAATTCAAACAGTACAGTCGAACCCCCAAACCCACTGTCCATATCATTGACAGAAACCTTAAACACCTACAACCTCCTCTGCTGATCAGATGTTATAGTTAGAGGATCAGTCGACTTAAAAGGCAAAAAAGTGCATTGTACAAAGCAAGCCATTCAACATTTCATCGTACCTACTACAAAATTGAGGATTAGGAATATTTCACAGATACCCCATTTGTAAGTACAAACCGCCTAGCTCATTAATACAAGTTTAAGAAACATCTAAAAAATTGGAAAATGTTATCACAAACCATTCCATTAGGAGGAGTTATTAGACATTTACGGGCCTCAGATCCTGAATGAATGTTAAATGTAAGAAACAGAGGCCTTAGAAAGTGGTGACGTGCATTGTGCAACACAGGACATGCAAATATTACATAATTAAAATTTTGAACATGTAGCTGACATAATTTGCAGACTCTCTCCCCCTTTGGCACTTTCTACAAAAAACAGTATTAACACGTAGGGAGAGGAGATCCAAGCTCATCAAAAGGATAAATCTTCGGATCCCATAAGAGAGATTCTAGGTTAGATATGGGTGAGGTTTGTTTCCAAGATTGCTTTTCCGTACTACCAGATTTCGCACATTTAATTGACACAGGGCAATATCTCTGCCTTGGCTTATTTTATAAGAAGTATTTTTTATATGACTCTTTAAAAGAGATATATGGAAACAAGAACCTACATTCAAGTCCAACCTAAAAGATTCTTTCGCAAACTCAAAAGGCCTAAGAAAGGCATTCTTGTTTTTCGAAGGGCAAATATTTCACAGCTTAAGGCTGCTTGAAGAGTGCCAACTTCTCCACTGAAGAACACATTTTCTCATCTCCAAATACAGCCAGAAGCAAGATATAAAATGACATTAGGCCAAATTCCATGTGAAGAGCATGGGGGGGGCTAGTGTATTCAAACAACAAATCTGGCAAATAATCTGGCCCTCTAGCACCTCAAAAGAGCGCCACTAATCCATATCTACCACCTCAATTTGCCTGAGAGTAAGCTCTACTCGAACAAAGATTAACAAGATCATCATCCCACCAGTTACTGGAGAAGATTTTACCCAAGTACAGATATAAGGCCACTTTCTCTAATTTATCTTCCCCAAGGTACCAATTAAACTTCCTCCTTGTTCTTGTACCTCTCTTACGGAAAGTCAGAACTTTCTTTTTGATATATATATTTTCAGAAAGTGGACTTCAGCAAACCTGCAAACTTCATCAAAGCGGTAAGGTGATGTTGTAGGCTGAGTGGGGGGTTAACCCCATTATAGCCACGTCATCAGCATACAACAAACAGCCAATGGACATATTGGCAATTTTTGGCAGATCACCCTGCACCTGACCTAAAATGCCTAGCAGGTTATATATATATATATATATATCTCCAGATCCCGCGTTTGCCAAAACAATCCAGCTCACCATACGGACACGGACCAATTCTTCAGTGCTTCAGGTATTTTTATTTATTCAGTGCTGCCATAACGTTTCGGCTCATCATATATATATATAGGTATACGTGTCTGAATGGATGATTTAGTAGGTGCCTGACTGACTGTATAAGTGAGTGATTAATCGTGTCTTACTGAATGCATGGGTTAGTGACTAAACTGTGTGAATGTCTGTATTAGTCAGTCAGTTGGTGTGTAAGCGGCTGCATGGGTTGGTGAGTAGCTACATCAGTGTCTATATGGGTTATTGATTGGTTGTCTGAGTATCTGTATGGGTGCCTGAGTGTCTCTGTGGGTGGGTGGGGGTGTGTGTGACTCTGTGCATAGATGTGTGAGTAGGTGATTCACTGGGTGTATGGGTTCAAGAGTGTATCTGTGAAGGGCTGTATGGGTGGGTGAGTGTGTGTATGGGTATGTTGGTGAGTGAATGAATGTCTCAGTGGTACATGTGTGAGTAACTACATATGTGAAAGGCAGTATATGTGAGTAATGGAGTATATAAATGACTATATGTGAGAGTGAGTGATTGTGAGAGTAGCTGTATGGATGAGTGTGTGCTTGTATCAGTGATTGTATAAGAGAGTAAGTATGTGTTAGTATCTGTATGAATAAGTGAGGTGGTGTGTGTATAACTGTATAGGTGAGTAAATGGGAGTGTGATTGATTCTTTGCATGACTGACTAGGCGTGTGAGTAACTCTATGGATGAGTGGCGGTGTGTGAGTATCTGTGTAGGTGTATGAGTGCATATGATAGTGCTGTATTGATGAGTGGCTGCATGTATGAGTGACTGTATGGGTGAATGTGTGGATGTGTGTAGACCTAGGAATCAGTGAGTGGGTATGTAGTAACTGGTATCGGTGTGTCTATGGTTTTGAAAATGGTAGTCTGTATTTTAGAGTGGGTGTATCGAAGGTTATATTAGGGTGTGAGGAGGTGCATCCAATTATCACGTGGATGATGTCATCAGTGATGTCATTTGAGATGTCATCAGTAATGTCATCAGTGATGTCATCAGTGATATCACTGACCATGTCATGAATGATGTAATATGTGACGTCATCAGCAGTGCATTGCGGGGGTGCGAGTTATAGTTAGCTCTACTAACTATAACGGCCGAATTTCTCTGGTTTTGTATGAGTGAAATGTCCAACTAACTATAACGTCCCAAAAACCTGTGGTTTTTTCAGTGAATTTCTAAGGTTTTTTAAATGCTAATTTCTAACTATAACGTCCCTGAAACCTGTGGTTTTTTCAGTGAATTTCTAATGTTTTTTAAATGCTAATTTCTAACTATAACGTCCCTGAAACCTATGGTTTTTTCAGTGAATTTCTAAGGTTTTTTAAATGCTAATTTCTAACTATAACGTCCCTAAAACCTATGGTTTTTTCAGTGAATATATATATATATATATATATCCAAGTCACCGTCGCGAAGACAATACCGGGCACTCTCGGGCTAGTTGATTTCAACAATTTATTTTAAAACTAGTGCAACCACATTAAACTGACACACGTGCTCCGGCCTCCTGGCCTTTGACATTGACAAATCTGGTGATCCCTGTAATCGCGGGTCAATCAGGGTACACTTACCTAACCTACAATGAAGGCGAAACAGTACCCATAGCATACACAAACGCTGAAATGCGCTTTGCTTCTACAGAAAAAATTCTGTCAGCAGTACAGACTGCTGTAGTGAGAGAAAGAGTACTAGCACAGGGGAAACAAATATTCGTCGTGACTCCAGTACCGGCCTTAGAGGCTGTTACAAAATCTAGCGTTCCAAATGCAAAAGCGCTACATCCACAATGGATACAAATTTGATTCTACACTAAAAACTCAAGCATTTCTGCTGTGCGAACAAGAATACCCTTTCCCGAATTAAATAATGCCTCTGGATCAGATTGAATACATTATTTACACTGACGGTTCTGCTCAGCCTGCCATAGGAAGTAAACAGCAATACAGCGCAGCTTGTGGGATTGTAAAAGGACGTATGCAGGAAGGCAAGTTCCATCCTAGCAGTACAAAGACGCAGTCTCTAGGAGACTGCACGGCACAGCTGGCAGAATTAAAAGCCCTAATATTGGCGCTAATGCAAACGGATCGGGAAATCCAAACACATATAGTGTACAATTCATTTTACTGTGTCCAATTTTACAATGAATATCTTCACTACTGGGGTCAGAATGGGTAAAGACTCAAAAGGTTGCACAATAAAGCACAAATTGCTTTGGGAACAAGTGGCAGAGCTGAAAAAAAAATTGCCAAGAGCTCACATGATACACACGCTGAGTCATCAACGTGATGGCATTCACGTTGAAGGGAATTCATTGGCTGATGAAGCCGCCAAGGCGACAGTGCGAACTGTTGCCGTAGCTGCAATCACTCGAACCAGCATGAGAATAGACAGAAGCACAATGATAGCTGCCATTGCTTCACACAAAAACAGCCCTGCCTTGACAAAAGGCTTTCCACTCAAGTACTCCTAAATTTTAGATGCAAAAAATATTCCGTATGCTCAAATTCCAGGAGTGGGGGATAGAGTTATACTAAACATGGATTGCAGATTAGGTTTAATTCTAGCTGCACACGAGGGTCTGGGTTCTGCACACACAGGGATTACCTCAACAGTTTCTCTACTGAAACAAAGCTATTGGTGGCCAGTTTTAACAAAACAGACAAAAGCATTTGTCCTTAAGTGCGACATCTGTCAGCAGATGAATGGTTCCACCGTAGCACGTCCGGCACAAACGCCATTACTAATGTCAGACAGACCTCGCGCCTGTGTCTATTTGGACCACTGCGGCCCCCTACAATCTGATGGGGCTTACAAGTACATCTTGGCGGCAGTGGCTTCATGTTCTATATTCCTGTGGTTTTGGCCTCAGCGCTCAGCTGACGCCGAACTGTTATAAAAGATTTGCGAGTCTTCATAGGGACATATGCAGTTGGCACATTAGATTCTGACCGTGGCCCCGCGTTTAGCTCTAGGGCTTACAAGGAAGCCATGGGAAGTTTGGGTGTTGCATTGCGGTACTCCTCTCCATACCATCCAGAGGTAAATTCGTTCGGGGAGAGGAAAAACCGGGACTTAAAGCAATCTTTAACAGCAAGGGTATTAGGTTCGGGTGGTAGTTGGGTCAATCACCTATATGAGGTCCAGAGGGCACTTAATAACATCCCAAGAAGTTCCCTAGGAGGTATCACCCCTTACGAAGTCTTATTTGGGACGAGAATGTGGGTACCTGACCTGGATTGTGGCAGCACAGTGGCGGATGAAAAACCATTTAACATCAATAAATGTTTGCCTGCTTTACAGGAACTCAATGAATTCCGGGCACTACAAAGCAACGTCCAAGTAAAACGCACCACCACTGGGGAAGTAAAAACAGTAACGGCAAGACCTGCCTGGATCCCAAAAGTCGGAGATCTGGTCAGAAAAAAGATTGTGGACAAGAAAGAATGTGGGCCATCTTACAGAACACCTGTACCTGTCCTGGTTGTCGAAGGAACAAGAACAGTACTTCTTCCGCCCCTTGCCGGCAAGAAAGAAAAGAGATTCGTCTCCATTGATCTGATCAAACCACACTATGTGGCCAATCCTGAATATCAGGCCACGTGGGCTCCTGAATAGCTGCCGCTCACCTCTCGCTGCCATACAGGAAGTTCAGACAGACAGATTTAAAGCATTCGAGGAGTCTACAATTCGTACTAATGGAGTTTTCAACAATGAAATGAAACTCGTTCCTATTGAAATTGAACATCAAAACACAAATGAAACACAGATATCAATTCAGCCTACCACCGACATCTACATCAATATGTCTCTACATGAGACATCTGCCAGTTCAACAAAACCTGCTGAGCTTCCAAAGATAGTTAGAACTGCATCTGGCTACTTCATCAATTTCAGCACATTTTCTCTGGATCCAAGTGAACCTGAGTCACCACCAGCTCTAGTTTCCAGCAAAAAACAAATTCTTGATGTTTACGTTTTTTTGAAAAAGACATACCTAGTCTCACCATGGCTACAACTCTTGATAATAATAGGAATACTGTTCCTACTATTCTGGATAGGTTTAGTGACTGTCTTTTTCTTGCTCGTGGCTGGACACTATCTCCCACAATGCTCAGCAGTATCGCATGAGAACTTGGTACTGAAACCTCATACGTCATCTCATCCTGAACAGAGAGACCTGTTCTATGTGAACATTACAGCAGTTCCAGTTCCTGACGGAATAGTTTGGGATAGAGTTTCTTATGATGTATTTTGTCCCACTGAATTTTTAAAAATACCACATGCATTCAAAATTTCTTTAAATGATATCATCACCTCCAGAACATACTCTGACGATTGGGATTTTGAAACTGTTAATAATATGTTGTCTTATTTACAACTGTCTGCAGCATTCACGAAAAATGAAATGTTTGATAACTCGTCTGATTTTGACACAATGTACTGCTACTAACATTATGGTCATCAATTTTTGCATAAAACAAGTACACCATGTAATGCTTTTGCATACCATCAATGGGAACATTGCCCAACACCACCGAAATGTAGTTCACAAACGTTTGCACAAAAGTTTGCTTATTTTTCTGGGTTTAATACATAAGATCCATGCTCATATTATTATAAGCTCTTGCACCTACATCTGCAAAGAAAAGTATGCTTACTAACACAAAACATATATACTCTGCATCCTTTATTGCCCAACTGTCTGAACAGGGTTTCGACTTATGGAAAGACACTATAGACACAATGTAAGTCTGGGTTACTAAGGAATGTCAGTTTCAGGGAACTGAGGCACTATTTAGAGCATGCCTCATACCACAACAGATTATTTTCCTGATCGACACTGTGCAACAGATTTCCTGTCTTGGACTAGCCAAGATTAAGGACTTGAACACACCTCGTGTTCCCTCACTTTCACACTTGGAGCGATGGCAAAATTATACAGAAAACTGTGAGGGTACACTAGATGACATCATGCATGGCGTTTCATACAATGCAACAGACCCCAATTGGAAGGGATGGTTAGGTTGGCGTATCAACACAAACAGGTTTCAGTCAAGATTCAGGGATACCACCGAAGGGTTTAGTATCCATAGGCCTGACTTACCCTATGTACAACGAGAACAACCGGAGTGGTGACATCATACAGTGTTGGGAAGTTATGCCTAGATTGGCTAAGAACCTCGACACGGCCACAGGTGAAACAACACTTGTCCTTACTCTCAGATGACATGGATCTTAGGGATTTTTTACTAGGTCCCCGAATGCCACGTCAGAAACGCTTCTTATACGCTGTTTATAATTAAATTTGGAAAATCTCTCAACAGGAAGCTGCGGAGAGATTACGTGAAATTGACAGAATTAACTTAGAAAAGGCTTTGGCTGTGGTTGACAATGGTATGACCACACTGACATCCAGGATTTATTCACTGGGCAACATTGTATCTTCTGCTATAGATATAATTTGCAGGATCTGTCCATCTTACAACACGGACAATCACAGTTACGTTCTATTGTGTCATTAAGTTGGACGCTACAATCAATGCGCTCTGGTTATGTGCCCTGGCGATATATCAACAGTACGTCTCTGTTCTCTACATATAATCTGACTGAAAAGCAGACAACAATGGCACAAAGGGATGGGAAATATACAATGCAGCACATTGAAAAATTAGACCAATTACCTTTCACCATGGCAGAGTCACCGTCCACAGAATGGTTAATTCATGGCCATATAACATTGCCAGTAACAACTTTCCAGTACACCACTAGTTAGGCAGGTATGAAGCAATGGGTAGGGAATTCATCGATGAATCTTGGGAATTATCGTATAGATTTAGATGCAGGAACAGGGACACTGAAGTGTTTCTCAGCGGTACAGACTGCGAGAACTCTTTGAGTGGATCTCTCATTTGCCAGGATATTATGCTTCACGGGACCTGTAATGGTTCAGTTGCTAACTTATCCTGTCATTTGAAAGGTTCCACAGCTGCCGTGATTAATCCAATGTTCAGGCTGCTCTCAAATGGGAGTTACTTAATGCTGAATGATCAAGGTTGTTGTGGGATGCTTCCAGGCATCGCATATCTTGTCACTGTAAGTTCCAGGGTTACTTGTTGTATGCAAGTATTGTTTCCACCGACCCAAACAGTCAGGGAGGCGCCATTATTGCGTTCGTTGAATGTTTCCTTTATACGGTTTGATACTCTGAGCCGAATGAAAGCCATGCTTTTACAAAAAGATGTGCCCTTTACCTCAGCCTGAGAGACTTTTGATCTTCAGGTTGCAAGGTCCTCTGCTGAGATACAGGCACTGGTACAAACTAACTGCCCTTTCCATTTCGGAGAAATGGTACAGCGTATCTTTAACATGTCTGATACGAAGGGTATAGTACACCTCAGCTCCTGTTGGATTAGATACTGGCTCTACTACAGGCACACAGGCTTTGAATGTTTCCAACGCTTCCTCAGCATTGGCTGTGGGAACTAAAGAAGATCATCTTTGCTCGATTGACTTGATCTGTGAGGTGTTACATGGACCGCCATCTGCGAAGGCAAGCAGCAGTGATTTTGTGTCTCCCACACAGGACACATAAACATTTGGTTCTCCGTGTGCTAGGAAGAATTCAGCCTTTTTCTAAAACAAATGAAATTGGAATTTTAAACAAAAAATTCATTTTTTTCCTTTTTCCTTCTCTACTATTACTGAGCACCATGGCTTTCAGACGCTCTCAGTTGGTCCAACCATATATTTAAACATATTTTGAAGGACTTATAGGACTTTAACATATATAATGGATCTATAGAGTTTTTAGGCACTTTTAATTTGCTTTTTTTGACCTTTTTATTCTGAACATTTTTAAACATGTTTTGCGATTAATTAGCTGAACATTCGCTTCTGGTATATCGTCCGGTCGGATGAGGAGTGGGTGTTATGTTTTGTAATGTACCCCAATATAGGCCTGGGTAGTCACCTAACCTTTCACCTACATTTTCCCTGCCATTGTACTACATAACGGTTTTTGCTATTGACCTTTTACCTACTTAAGGTGCTGCATAAATGTCGTGTGGTTTTTCCAGAAAACTAGCCTCATTTATTATTCATGAGGATTCTCTGAATCACAGCAGGATTACCATCTTCTGCATAATAACTATGTATAAGGGTCATCCCTTCCATCATCCTCGGCCGATATGACACAGCAAGGTAGAACCCCTGAGGGTACCTTTTGGGTATATATACACCATATCCTTGCTGGGACAGGCAGAAGAGAAAGACTTCCATGCTGACACACTGGCGCGAGACGCTGAGGTTCCTGCACGCAGACACTCCAGCATGCAGTGGTCTGACATCCCTCGCGGGGTGTCCAACTTGAGACCAAGACGGGGTCCTTCATTCTCTCACACCAGGTAATGGGGTTGGCTTCATCCTAGGGGGATTCTTGGCTCTACACCTACATACATGCTAGGTACACTTAGGTACATCTAGTTAGGGTTGCATCATAGGAGTACGCAATATTATTGTCATGTATTTATATACCTGCCTATATTCATTTTGTTTTAGCACTATGGTAGAAATCGACCATCCATTTACTCTGTTGGTGCTTATAATCATTTATATCTGTTTCTGTCTTATGGTTGTTTCAGCACACCTATTTTACACTAGAATGACGCTGGTTCAATAAATGCTTATTGAAAAACGTCCCCACCGTTTATTCTGTGTATCTCTCTGAGACAAAGTGAGCACGAGTGACTGAGCGAAAAGTACTGTACTGTTTCCACGATCACTGATGGGACAGGGTTGTCATGCTCGATAGTTGCCAGGAGCTATTCTCTCCTTGGGTAGAGGAGTTTGCTGTGGCACTGTGAGGTAGCTAGGTATACAGGCGAACATACCCGGTGGGGGTGTCTGGAATCAGTCTGGACAACAATCCCACAGCTTATGTTGTCTAAACGTGCAGCTCCTATATAGATTTATAGGAACTACACAACAGTTTAGGCTCTCTGAACTCAGAACTTAATAACACATCTTTTAGTAAAGATGTTTTTTAAATTGTGTGTTTGAAAATGTCACTTTTAGAAAGTAATATTGCTGTGCAAAAAATAGGTATAAGAATGCACTCCTTCCCTTTAATAAAGAGAAGGAGTGCATTCTTACACCTTTTTTTTGCACAGCAATATTACTGTCCCTACGCTAGTTTGCACCCCACAGATGACTTGATGGAACTTGCATTAAACATTGACGGTTAATTGAATATCACTTCAGAGACAGTGAAAAAACACAGAACATCTAGAGTGGATCCCAAGTGGAACTTTACTGACTGTAATAACATCACTTGTTTCTTGGGGTGGTGAAGTTTAATTTTGTTTCCACCAGTGTTTCTTTTTAATATGATGGATTTTTTCATGACGTTTTCTTTATTATGGTTGTATGAGTTGCTGAGAACTTTTTATGAATCTTTTTTGCATGGATTCATTGGTTACACTCACAGGATTTTATTGCTTTAGAAATGTCCTTTTATAATTTGTATTGTTTTTGAGCACGACAGGGGTGGAAGTAAATTAATGGTAGGGCACGTGTTTATGGGTGGGTTAATGTGTTTTTGCTTCGGCTATTTATTCATGTATTTTTCAGTGGGTAACTGCATCCTTGGGTTTGCAGTAAAATATCACTTTAAGTTTTAGAGCTCTGAAAGGGGAGGTCTCGGGGTCAGAGCCTACCATTTAACTGATTGTGCACACGTGGGCGAGTCTTTAACAAGAATGGTCCGTTAGGCTGAGGTAATATACGCTTGTGTTAGTATTGAGCGAACGCGCATGAAGTGACAAGGTTGCCGTATGTGGCTCCTGAGGTAATTGGCCGAGGTTTACACATTATGATATTCGGGAATGCTAATATTAACAGCTAATGGGGTCATAGCAACTAGGAATTCGGGGGACATCGCTAGAGGTTTGTAGGGGTGTTGCACGTTAGTTTTTGCAAAGGTTTTTTCATGAGTTTGGCATTATTCATGAAGATGCAATGGATTAACAGAGAGTTCAATTCAAAACCCTCTGCACCACACACAAGATTGTACATGGCCAAGGCCCCCAAATCTTGCAGGAACTTTGCTTCCCCTATACGCCTCTGTGTACGTTGCGCTCTACTGATCAACATATGCTGTGTATCCCTCGGGTCCGCCGATGTAGAGCCGGGGGTCGATCCTTTAAATATCTGGCCCCTGTACTATGGAATTCCATCCCTCTGGATGCCCACTGCACACCTGACCATTGGGCTTTCAGAAAACTGATCAAAACCTGGCTGTTTGCTTCCATATAGCTTCACCCCCCTTTGGTCTCCGGTCCGCCAGCGCTGGGACGCCCTGTTGCTGGGGCAGCCATGCGCTATACAAACCCATTTAACATAACATAACATTATGTTGTATTTTTAGCCAGGGTGGGTTATTGCACAGCCGGGAGGGGTACAGTATTGTTCTGTTTTTATGTACGGGTGTTTTTCGAGGAATATTGTGGCAGAGGGTGAGATGGGGTGGGTCACGTGATGGAGGATTTTTCACAGTACTCAGTGAAACTTGTATTGTTCAGTCGGTTCAGTTGTTTCTTCTATTTGTTTCAGTAACCCCTGACAAAGAGCCTTTGGGCTTGAAATGCATTGAGTGGAATGTTATGAGCCTGCTCTATATGAATGTTTTATGTACACGTGCCGCTGTTGAAAGTCCGGATGGATAGCAGGAGGCATTTGAAAAATGTTGAATAAAGCATCAATGTGGAACTACGCTGTCTCTGCAGTGATAAAAAAGCATGGATTAACTTTGGAATGAAGTATGGATACAATCACTGGGTTACTTTTGAATAAAATTCGATTACCACACAAAAAACGATTTACCGTGAGGAGAAATTCCTTAACTTAGCAGTGCGACGGATGGGTGCGTAACGTTACGTACCTTGTTCGGATACTTTTAGAAAGTAGGCATTTTCTTGTTTAACCATTCTGTGTGCCTCTGCCTGTTTGTGTGTTGACTGTCTGGTTTTGGAGTGACAGGAGCTGGGGATGTGCATTCACTGTAGACAGCCACTGGGGTGGGCCTGGCCCTGCCTGGATGACTCAGAGCTGAGCTGAATGGGGCTTGGCTGCATTTTGAGTAGTGGGAGGATATTCCCTTGCACCTGAATAGGGCCTGTCTCCCTTGCACACTGCTGTCTCCACCCCCTGTGGTCATACTGCACCAGTGAGGACAGAACTAGCTTGGACTGGGCTCAGAGACCCCTGCACAAAGACAACAAAGACATTTTGGGGTATAAATATTAGACATAAAACCCCAGAATTTTAGATCACTTCTGGACTCAAGAGGAAACTTTGCCAAGGAGAGAAGCTGAAGAGCTGTGAGGAGGAGTACTGCCTCTTTGCTGTGTGCTGTGTGGGGTTGGCCTGCAGTTGCTTTTTCTGCCAATTAGAGGACAAAGACTGGAACTTTGCTTTGAACTTGCTTGAAGAAGATCTCCAAGGGCCTGTGTGTGCTGGCCTCCTGCTCTGTAGTCTCAGGGACACAAAAACATCACCCCCAGCTCACCTGAACTCTGCTGCTGTGAGTTTTGACCTGCCAGGAGGTGCTTGTTCCAGTTCTGGGCCTCTGGAGGTTGTTCCTGCTGTTGGGAGCTGCAAGAAACCTGAAGAACTAAGAAAATCGACGCATCGCTCTTCTTGCGGCTGTTTTTCCGACACAGCACCGATGCGAGAGAAGAGTCTCCACGCATCGTCACACCGCTGCCGAAACCCACACAGCGCCTGTCACCGCTGCAAAAAAAATGATGCATCAAGGAATCGCGGCGGAAGAAACCAACGCAGCACCACTCGCCAACGCATTCCAGATTTCCACGCAACGTACCTGTGCGGCAAGTTTTCCCGATGCATCACCCACGGACCAGAACCATCTCGGAACCGACACTTCACTTCCCCCTACAGACCGGATTCGATGCATCACTTCTCCTACATGCAGCAGAACTGTCGCTTCGCCTCCCCATGGTCTCAGGAACTGACGTATCTCTTTGTTTTTCAACGCTTCCCATCTATGCGACTGTTTGTCCTTGTGAATTTTGGCGCATCTACAGGTACTTTGTGAGAAATCACGCATCTATAGTTTTCTATGGACCCAGTTGTTTGAAACCTTTCTAAAGTCATATTCTTATTACATGTATGTTCATTTGTGGTGTTATCACTGTATTACTGTGTGTTTTGAGTACAAATACTTTACACATTGCCTTTGGGATAAGTCTGTCTGCTCATGCCAAGCTACCCAGGGGTTGAGCAGGGGTTATCTAAAGTGTGTGTCCCCCTTACCCTGACTAGAAGCAAGGGCCCCTATTTGGACAAAGGTGCCTACCTCTGCCAACTAGAGACCCCCATTTCTAACATGAGCCTTAAAATATGGTGCAGGACACCCAAACCGATGAGCTTTCTCCACAGCATTTGTCAATCTACTCTATTGAAAGCTGTGGAGAAATCAATGAAGGCCGTATACACTGACATACCCAGGGATAGAGGGTATTTCTCAATAACTGCTTGAAGAACAGCAATATTATTGATAGCGCTATGGTTTCTCCTAAAACCGCTTGTTCGGGGGGAATAATATTCTTTTCTTGAACCCACTCTTGAAGATGGGAAAGTAAACTCCTAGCAAAATGTTTACCTGTCGAATCCAATAATGCAATCTGTTGGAGGATAACAGGAGAAGATTTGGACCCTATTTATAAGCATAATGATGATACTACCTCTCCAGGAGGAAGGGATTAATCCTGCTCGATAACAATATTAAAAAAGTGGACTAAGAAACAGACCCCACACTACAGCCTCCTTTTTAATGCCTGCAATGGGATCTCATCAGGCCTCATCACTCCAGATGTTCTTTCCTTTTTTACATAACTAACAATCTGTGCTTGGGAAGGAGCATCATATTCTTCAAACATCCCTTCATCTATACTAAACACTATGGGCTGGGCTTCCCCAGAATTGCTAGAGTATAAGCTAAAATATATCCCAGCCAGACATTTTCAGGAATGGAAATAGCATACGATGCCACCCTGGAGTCAAAATACTCTGCTACCAAACACCAGTACTTCCTTGAGTCACCAGAAAATGCAACCTCCCTTAGGTTAATCGACTTGGCATCGCATTTACTCCTACATTCTTGCGCCTTCTGTCTTACTCTAATATGTTCAAGGCAATATTTTTCATGCTGTCATTGAGAAAGAATTCCAATGATGCTAAAGAATATGCTTAAAAATGCATTAGTGGTAGAACCACTACCAAAACCTCTGATATAATGTTTGTGTTCCATGAACTTGCCTGTCAAATGGTGAGGCTCCCCAGTTTAGGGCAAAAACTGCAGACACAAAATAAACACTTCAGGGAAATGTATCTTGTATTTTGTTATTCTCCACCTAATGCACTCTTAGTAAAGTACCAAATCTTTACTTCACAATATCCATGAAATTTCCCTAAGTGATGAAGTCATATTTTGCACACCCATGTCTTTTAATTGGGATGATAAAGGCTAAATTCTCCATAAACAACTTTTATTCAACAAAAAATTCACAAGAATATCACTTCCTCACTGCTTTTGTATTGGATAATGCTTCAATGCCCTTTGCTCAGCTTAACTATAATGGCACCTGTGAGAAATTGGGTTTGTTGATTTAGGGGGGGTCAGGGTGCACCACAAAAGTCACTAAATTAACCTGTGCTTAACCCTCTGATAGTTTCGCATACAAGCAGTCAGGCTTAACTTAGAGGCAATGTGTAAGTATTTATGCAGCGCACAAACAGTAATAAAGTGAAAACACAACACAAGAAACAACCCACACAAATATAGAAAAATAGAGTAAAATGTACTAAATTATTTGACACCAAAAGGACAAAATCCAGCCAGAAGAACTGAAGATATGCAATTTCATTGATGCAAGGTAAGTATAGTGCCTTAGAGCACAAATCATTCCTCATGGTTATCTGGTTGTGCTAGACTGGATAAAAGTCACAAGTTCAAGCCAACCACAATGAAGTGTGAGCCAGATAAAGCGACCAGGTTGGTCCCGCTGAAAATGTTACCTCCTCAAAGTCTGGCATAAAGAATCCAGTTAGAGAGTTAGGACGCTGCGGGGAGCAGGGAGAGCATCGCAGATGGTTGTGGCTGTAGCGCGAAGAGCAGGATGGGCATCATGGCTGGTCATTGATGTAGCACTAGTATACTGTCAGGCATCGCATACGGCCATTGAGAGAGCTTTACATTGACTGTTGATACTGTAGCGGGAAGTGCAGATGTCACATTACCGGTAATCACTGGCGGTCACTGTAGAGCAAAGAGTCAAGTTCACCAGAGATTCACATTGGCAGTCAGTGCAGCCAGCAAGATCTTGGCACAAACAAGCCCTGTTTATGGTCATGATGAGCCCAAACCCTCAGGATATCTCCTCTTCTTCCAGGAATAGCTCAACTGATGCCACATTAAGTGCCCAAGACCTGTGAGGCATCTGTTTGGGATTAGGAACTTGCTCCAGCAGAGGCCAGCAGGGTTCAGCCTGGTCCAGCTGCAGGTGCACGCAGGTCCAATGCAGCAGGTCAGATTGGCAGTTGCAAGGAGACCTCTGGAGCTTGTTGTGTGTATGCAGCACAGAACAGAATGCCAATTAACTATCCCTAGAAGGCACTAAAGTAGCCTCAAATGAAGCGAGCACGTCTAGTCTTCCTTTTCAGCAGCAGGCCGGGCCTCAGGCAGCTGAGCAGACCTCTGGCAGCAGGGCAGTCCTTCTTCTGTAGAGTCCATGGGTCCAAGAAAACCAGTGAAGAGTGGGTCTGAGGATTCTATTTCTATACCCGATGCCAGCTTTGAAGTGGAAGAAACCTCTGGAATTTTCCCCTTACGGAAGTGTCTAGAATTTCTTGCCTCACTGCCTTGGTCCCTGGATGCCTGGAGTCACAAAAGCCTAGTGTGAAGTTCTTTGCGTATGAGCTGAGGCAGTGCCGTTGAACTACAAGTAGTACTGTGCACAGCTACATCCCCATCTTGCTTTGGATGGCCCATCCTGCCAACACCCAGTCCATCTATCGTGTGACTGTCTGGGAGGAATACACAAAGGCCAACTACACCTAATCATGAGTCCCAGGAAACAGGTTACAGGCACCAAGTGGTTAGGACACAAAAATACCAACTTTCTAAAAGTGGCATTTTCAGAATTGTGACTTAAAATCTAACTTTACCATTAAAGAGGATTTTACATTGCTATTCCCTAGACACCAAACATCACATTTCTGCATAGTCCCAAACAAACATTATCACATATTAATATATATTATAAGGTAAACCAATGTTATCCTGTGAGAGAGGTAGGCTTCACTACGAGGACAAGCAAAACTTAAAAAAAGATTCCCAACTTTTAAAAGGCAAAGCACTCTGCACTATTGGTTACCTAGGGCCTACCCTAGGGGCCACTTATGTGTATTAAAAAGAGAGTTTTAGACTAGGCCAGGTTGGACTGGCAGCTTAAAACTGCATACACAGGCTGCAATGGCAGGACTGAGACATGTTTTATAGGGCTACTTAAGTGAGTGGCACAATAAGTGATGCAGGCCCACAAGTACCATTTAATTTACAGGCCCTAGGTACATGTAGTACTACTTTAAGTAAATTAAATGTACCAATTTGGTGTAAGCCAGTTAGAAGAGAGAGCAAAAGCTTTTTAGCACTAGCTAGAAGTGGTAGAGTGCACAGAGTCCTAAAGCCAACAAAAATGAATTCAGCAAAACAGGAGGGGTGAAGGCAAAATGTTTGGGGTTGACCCAGCAGAGAGAGCAGGGCCCAACAGGACCTATTTGTTTCTTTTTAGGTCTGTCTTGATAGCTTTGACTGTTTTTATAGACTGATGTAATGATAACTAATCCATATAAAATGGACAGAGAGGGGCTTATGGCCAGTCCCTGTCAGTAATTATATGCTAAAAGTGTAATTCAAGTTTTAGATCCTCCCCCAGAATGGCATACGTAATGTGGAGCATAGCTTCTGCCCTCTTCACCAACTGATGTGTTAGAAATTTCATTTACCCACACACAGCAACTTGGTGGTGATATTCATCACTATGAGAGATGATATTTTGCTGCTTTAAATCTAAGTCTGAATAGTGATCAGCAATGGCAAAATGAAAGATGTTTGCCTCAGGAGATATTACTGTGGCTGCAATTGTGGGCTGCAGATGGCCAGTATTTATGCTTTGGAGTCTGTGGTCATAGTCAGGAGCCTGGTAGCAGTGATACCAGGGCCTTTTCTCCAAGTTGCATCACACCACTTGCCTGTGTTTTTGCAGTCATTCCTATGAAGCACTCTCTAACTTACTGCAGGGTATTGTTGAAATGAACATTCAGAGTCTTGATTCACCCATGCATCTACCAATTAGCCACATTTTCTGTTATGTATAGTTCATACTAATTGCTAGGGCTTGTTTCAGAGTTGCAAAATATTTATTTAAAACTTGGAATAGAGAAATTTATCGTTTACAAATCAAATATTAGTTCATATAATAACTTTAATCCAAAGAGTGAGCATTTTCTCTAAAAAGAGTTAGACTTGTAACCACTTCAAGATGACTGCACATTGCTGTCTCTTATTCAATATAGTATCAGACACTGATTTTAAACTTGCCATATGAACTTCAATAACCGTACCCCCTTGACTCCTCTCTCTTGTCCCAAAATTAGGTTGCAGGCACAGACCAAAAAAAAACACATTTAATCCACCCCTTGCTTTAGACACACTAAAGTAGCTGAAGCTTACCAGTGCTGCTGCCTGCTACTACTTATGTAGTGTGATAGGGATAGGCGTCGGTGGGAGGGGCTGTACAAGTCACATGGCACAGGAGGCAAAATCGGTATTTTTGATAGTGGTTTTTGGACATTACGGGCCAGATATACGACCATGGCAATTTGCGACTCGCAAATTGCGCTCGATTGCGAGTCGCAATTTGCGAGTTGCAAATTGCCATGTACAACAGTGTCTGAGACACTGTTTGCAATTCCCAATGGGGTCGCAAATTGCATGCCTCATCAATATTAATGAGGCACTCGTAATTTGCGACCCCATTGGGAATGGCTGGCCCTCCCGGGGATGGTGGCCTGCTGGGCTCAGCAGACCGCCATGTCTGGGACTGCTTTTAAATAAAGCAGTTTTTTTTTAATGCAGCCCGTTTTCCTTAAAGGAAAATGGGATGCATTTAAAAAATAAAAATGAAACTTTTCAGTTTCATTTTTAAATGGCAGGCAGTGGTCCCTGGGACCACTGCCTGCCCTTAAAAAATATTTTTAGATCCAGTCACAAAGGAGAAGGGGTCCCCTGGGGACCCCTTCCCATTTGTGAGTGGTTTACCACCCTTCTGTGGTAAACTGCAACTGTTTTGCCCCGTCGTACATCTGGCCCTACCTCAATACCGGTTATCTGAGGAGCAAAAACATCACGTCATCCCTTATCTACATCCATGACTGGTGTATCGGGTCCATTTATCAAAATCATCAGCTTCTCAGAGAAGTACTTGATATTGCTCTCTTCACCTGCCAGGAACTGTGATCCTTTAACATGAAATATAGAATTTCCTGTTTCCAGTTTTTATTTGTTGTGAATTTCAGTGGTGCTTTTTCAGTGTTTTCCAATGCTATCAGAAATTGTAAAAATCACTGGTTATCAGTGTTAACCCTTATTTGCTCCATGAAAAAATAGGAAGATAGTGTTTTTCCAGTGTTTCTAAACTACCTAACTTTTATCTCCATCCATCCCTTGTTCATTTCTATTATCCATTCTTCCTTCTTCTTTCCAACTCCTAAGTCCACTGTTTGCACCATGGCCTTGAATTTGATTTTATAAGTTAACTTATTATTGTTCACCTCACCTTCTTGCCTTTCTGGTTGCCCAACTCTCAAGCTGCTCATTTCAAACGCCAGTCCCACTCCATGTCCAGGGTGTGCTTGGATGGGGAAATGTTTCCTCTTTATTAGGGTTTTGCACACCTTCTTGCCATTCTGGACTTCATACGAGTGATGAAGTTAGACTGAATGAAACGTTTTCTACTTAGGACATGGTATATGTATTGTGGGTGCTCGGTGCTCTGCTGTTCCAAGCCTGTATCACACCAGGCTATTCTTTTTCTTGAGATACCAAGAAACAATTTGGCTAATATATCTGGTATTAGTGTCCATTCTGGGCATATTCCTGATCTACCTGGTCCAGGAGAGAAGTTTGCTAAGGAATTAATAAGCATATTGTTAGCTGTAGGGTTCTTTGCTGATAGCAAACTCTGCTGCTGTGTAAAGAAGCAGCTGAGGTAGTAAAGAAATGTCATGAATTGCAGGATCATTTGCCTTACAAATCAGTTGCAGGGTCATTTGCCTGTGCAGTTCACACCATGAATGAAGTTTATTTTCCGCAGTTATGCCATGCTTATAGACATTTGAGTTTCTTTTAAATCCAGTGCGAGGAACGCTGAGCATCGATTTATACCAAGCAGGAGGGTGAATGGTTATTTGAAAGCAGTGCAGAATAATTTGATCCTGTGAGGAAACAGTGAGAGTTGCTTAATGCATTTTACCTTTGTATTCTGTGCAGCATTCACTCTTCTATTGCATTTTCCTCCTTCAGTGAAAGAACGACAAAATCTTATTGCGTTTCCATTAAATATATTCATTATGGCCTGTACAAGTGATTTTTCCAAATATCTAGACTTGTTCCGGCACCAGATGTTCTAAGCTTAATTTTGACATGGAGCCAGTAGGAATGAAAGTTGAATTCAGTGATTGTGGCCTGTATCAAGAAACACATCCTTCTTCTGTATGCAGGCCCCACATAGGTGCATGCATCTGTTTTTTCTCAAATTGTGTAGTCTGCAGTGAATAATAGGAAACACAGAGCAGTGGCTTCTTCTTCATGTTTCAGCACTGGGCTGTCTGCTACTCATGCACTATGTTGCATATTTTCTGAGTTAATGTAGGCAGCACAGTTACAGCAAAATTGATATTTGTTGTCACAATCTTGAAAACTGAGCTTTCAGAAAGCAAAGCTTCGTCTCACTCTTGTGGAGGAGGATCACATTAAGGTGGCTCATCATGCCCTGGCGTGAGACCCTGCTCATAGTTCAGCTGTAAACTGGCTAGCCACTAAACAGCATTGTTCAGTGAACAGTGCACTGAATCCATATAAGGTGAGCCATGCTCCCAAGATGGGAGTAAACGTAGGTCTAGGGAATCCTTGGGATCCAGGGAACTTTGAGAATGGTCAAAGGACCATAGTAAGAGGCTCACCATGACCTGATTGGGTTATAGTGGGAGCACTGATCTCAAGAAATCATTCTCATAAAAATGCTATTTGCCCTGCTTAGCACATCAAAAATTTATTTTGACAAATTGATGCTTATTAGTTTCCTGTTTGTGGTTAGTTTTTGTTGTTTCTCTCTGCTGCTAATTCATACAGATTTAGCTGGGTTTACTACTGTAAATTGTGATTTGGTGGATGCAGGTGTCTCTACGGTCTGTGCTGAGAAAAGGCATACATGAAGGTGCGGTATGATTGTTCTAAGACTATAAGGATGTCTTAAGTGAGGTGATGCTTTGGCTATTTTTGTTATAATTGTCTATATTGGAAGGCAAGGTGAAGTGAATATATTGATATTCTCATAGTATACTTTGAAGTTAAATATATGCTTCTCTGTGGGATAGCTGACTAAGGCAATATCATCAAACCTTCCTTGTGGGCCAGAAGGCCATTTTGAAGTTTAGAATTTACTCATTAGTATCACAATGCAATAAAAACATGATTTTTTCCCCAAGGATAAAATCAAAAGTATATTTTCCCCTTTTACCTACTAACCAAAGAATGTAGTGTGGCTGGTGAATTGACAACACTGTGCATGGAGGTGCCTACATTTTAATATGTTTTGGGCAAGGCGCAAATTATAATTTTATTTTGACTATAAATTTAGAATTTTTAAGGTTTGTGTAGTTTAAGTTGATTTTGTATAGAAATAATAAAGTAGTTTTCTACTATAACTTATCCTAAACCTTTGGTTTTTACAACTGAATTTCAATGTTTTTTTTTAATTGGTTCCTAATCATATAATGTTGTTAATTATGGTGTTAATTCTTCCATATATATATTATATATATATTGTTTTTACATTTGTATAGTTCTGTGGTAATTTCTTGTGGAATGGCGTACAGCTGAGTGGCATGGTGAAGAATAGTGTGAAGTGGATTAGAATGGCGTAGAGTAAATTGGCGTATAGTTAAGTGGGGTAGAGCGATGTGGAGTAGAGTAGACTGACATATGGTGAAGTAGCGTGCAGAACATGGTGTACAGTTCAGTGGCATTGTGTGGTGTGGAGTAGGGTAGAGTGGCGTAGAGTGGAAAAGTGTGGAGTGGAGTGGAGTGGAGTGGAGTGGTGTGGTGTGGCGTACAGCAGAGTGGTGTAGAGAGAAGTGGCATAGAGTGGAGTGGTATAGAGTGTAGTTGCATAGATTGGCGTGGAGTGGCATGGAGTAGAGTAGAATGGTGTACAGAAGAATTGACTGGCGTACAATGCAGTGGCATGGAGTACAGTCACGTAGACTAGAGTGGTGTAGAGTAGAGTGGCGTAGAGTGCAGGGGTGTAAAGTGGTGCAGAGTAGAGTGCAGTGGTGTCAAGTGCAGTTAAGTAGAGTGCACCGGCATAGAGTGCAGTCAATTGCAGTGTCGTCGAGTAGAGTGGTGCAGAGTACATTTATTCTAAAGTTCAATATTACTGTGGTACCTTCTCAATAATTTCGAGAAAAAACTGCAGTAAATCGTAAACTTTTTAATTAGTATATAAATCAATAAAAATAATGTTGCCTAACTCGTCAGAGTTTGCTAAATTGCCTCATGTCTTCCTATACATTACAAAAACAGTAATATTGTAGATTTCACATTAAAACACAGAACAAAGACAAAGTGTGGGCCAAAAAATATGGCTGCTTTTGTATTTTGAAAGGGCTTAGGCTCAACAATAATATTGTTTAATGCCATTGTCATGTACCATGGTATACCACAAAAGTACCGCTGTATACCGTGGACCAATATATCACAAAGATTTTGTCCCTTATTACTTAAAAACAAGTGAACAAGTTCAGATCAAATAACATGATTTTCCCTTTTAACATCATAAGCTATATTCCAGTCAAATTTCATGTAAATTCGTGTGGCCATTTTGCTGCTACGTCTGTCTAAAGCGTCTATGGAAAATGCATTGGTGGAAAAATGTGTTTTGGGACCCCCCTCTTTTCTTTGCACAACTTTGTCTAATCAACACAGAACTTTGCATCATCAGCCAATGTAGAAAAAGGAATAGGTTTGCAAAGTTTTGGGAGATTCATCAAATGGTAACAAAGTATTTGGCAAGCAAAAATGTGAGGAATTCCTGACTCTTGAAATCCTAACTATAACTACAGAAAAACTGCTCCCGCTCGCTGGGAGTGGAATTTTCATCTGTTTTGTTGCCTCTGTCATTTGAGATGTCATCAGTGGTGTAATATGAGATGTCATCTTTGATGTCACTGGCCATGTCATGAGTGATGTAATATGTGAGGTCATAAGCAGTGCATTGCGGGGCATAAGTTATAGTTAGCTCAGGTAACTATAACTGCTGAATTTCACTGGTTTTCTATGAGTGATATCTGAGCCTAACTATAACGTCCCTGTAACCTTTGGTTGTTTAAGTGAATTTCTAAGGTTTTTCAAATTCTATTTCCTAACTATAACATCCCAGTAACCTTTGATTTTTTAAGTTAATTTCTATGTTTTTTTAAGTAGTAGTTGTGTTTGCAGAGTGGTGGAGAAAGGGAGTGGGGCCTCCGACCAGCTCTCAGGAATCCAGCTACAATGGACTTATTGGAGGTAACAGGAGGGCTTCTTTCCCCCAAGGACCCTCAACATCCAAGAGCACCTCATCCCCCAACCAGTAGTGTGCCAGGAGACGCGTTTGCAGAGTGGTGGAGAAATGGGGCATGGCCTCCAATGTCCTCACACCATTCGCGCTCTGTGGGACTTACTGGAGGTAACAGGAGAGGTAATTGGCCCCCAAGGCCTCTCAGCAGCCAAAGGGACTTAATACCCCAACCAGCAGTGCACCAGGAGGCGTGTTTGCAGAGTGGTGGAAGGGAGGGGGGCGGGCCCTCCGAAGTCCTCTCAGCAATCACGCTATTTACAACTTACTGTAAAAAGTAAAAAGGAGGTGGCTGATTTTGGCACCAAGGACCCCATCCCCCAGGGCCCGGCTTCTTTTTTAACAAAAGCAAATAAGGGGAGAGGGGCCACGCAGGACAGTCTCAGGCCGATTTCGGCCATGGGGACCCCCATCCCCCTGGCCCGGCCTCAATTGTGGGTGCTTTGGTCTGACCCAGGGCACTCACTCTGTACTGATGCTGATGGGCACTGTGGGGGGAGGCTGAAGGGCCCAACAGTCCTTGCTGACTCCCCCATCCTGCGGGAGCTGGCACTGCTTTGACAGAGAAGCAACTGCTGAACATGCAGCTCCCTTTCTGTCAAAGTAATCGTGCTCCGCTTCTAGCAAGCTAGAGCATTTTTTTCTGCTCTCGCTTGCTATAAGCAGACTACAGTTTGCTATGGCTTGGCAGGAGTGGTGAAGCTCCCACCAAGCCATGAAAAAAAGCTATGTCCCGGGGGTGGGCAACCCAGGACATAGCAGGAGCTGGAACTGGGGGGGTGGTGGTCCCCAGGGCCATGTATGGTTCTAGGAGGGGGGCTGCACGGCCCCCACTACTTTCCTGTATTAAGGCCTGTCCTGGGGAGGTTACAGTCCCCGGGGCCGTTCTCGGCCCAGGAGGGAGGCAACGTGGCCCCCCTGCTATTTCTAAGAAAATGAGTTTTGCCTTGAGAAAGTGGTGGTCCCCGGGGCTCGGAAGGGTCCGTGAGGCCACCCATGTCAAAAATAAAATGCCTTGGGAGGTGGTGTTCACTGGGGCAGGGGGGTCCGCAATCCCCCCATTGCATTAGCCCTGGGGATGTGGTGGTTCCCAGGGCTGCAGGGGAGGCATTGCCTCCCCTGCACTAATTTAATAAATAGCCTCAGGGAGCTGGCAGTCCCTGGGGCTGCGAGGGGGCCGTGCAGTGCCCCCCTCATCAGTTTATATTGTTTGCCCCGGGAGGTGGTGGTCCCCGGTATGCGGGGGTGCCACATGGCACCCCCACATAATTATAAAACACAGTCCCCAGGATTTGACCCACCCGGGGGCTACCCATAAAAGACATGCGGGATCCCGCGCATCCTTTTTTTCAATTTTACCACAGATTAGCGGATCAGCCGTGAGTTAGCGGCAAAATTGAATTTAAAAAAAATGCTTTTAACCCCATGGTATGGTTATTATGGGACCCCCCTACCACATCAGGAGGGGTCAGGATATTCCTAGCATGCCCCCTTTTCTTTATTTTTTAAATTTTTGGTGGGACTCTGATTCAAACCGCGTTCCAATATGTCTGCCAACACTTACTGGTTAAAGTATTGACAGCCAATCAAAGTTCAGTAGGATCTGCTAGTCCAAAGCAAGGATCCATGTCCTCAGATATCTATATTTTTTTTAACTTAAATAGCTCTAAAACTACTGAACGGATTTACACCAAATCACAAAAAGCACACTTTCTTGATCAACATTTAGTTTTCTGACAAATTTGGTGTAATTCCATTCAGTGGTTCGGGCTGTAGTCGTGTTCAAAATCCCTATAGGAAAATGAATGTGGAAAACTCGTTTTGGGACCCCCTTTTTCTCTGCCCCCACTTGACGGATCACTCTGAAACTTTTAACCCAGCAGCTTAACCAAAAAGGGGGAAAAGTTTAGAAAATGTCATAAAGATTCGCCAAGTGGTGCCAAAGTTATTGGCAAAACAAAAAACGCTTTTCCTATGGAAACATGGTCCTAACTATGACTGCAGTTTTTTGACTTGCCTATATCTTTGGTGCCGTTTGATGGATCTTCATGAAATTTTCCCCAAAAAAGTGCGCCCTTTCTTGTTGCGCATGGAAAGTTTTGGAGCGATCCGTGAAGCAAGGTCCGAGAAAAAAGGGGGGGGGTCAAAAAAAGTGTGTTTCCAATGTTAATTCTCATTTTTGAACACGACTACAGCCCAAACTGCTGAACGGAATTACACCAAATTTGGCAGAAAGCTAGCTTTTGGTACACAGATTGTTCTTTTTGTTATTTGGTATAAATCTGTTCAGCAGTTTTCAAGAAAATAAAAGAAATCCAAACTTGTATAACCACAATCGCTGGTAATTTGCGAATAATGACAAGCTCTTGCAGGGAAATGCAGCAGTCTTGGGACTCAACTTCAGCCAAGTCCCTCTAAACAATGTGAAAAAAAAGAAAAGGGGGCAGGGTAGGAATACCCTAACCCCCAAACTTTGGTCTTGGGGTGCCAGAGAAACCACAGCAGGGCAAAAAAGAATTTTCTGTAATATTTTTTTAATTTTTTGAGAATTTTGCGAATTTGAGGCAAAAATGTAAAAAAAACAAGCTTGTGCTCCTCCGCTTGCTTTGTAAAGAGCCTCCGGGTGGACCAGACCCCGGGGGCAGTTTTTAAAAAAATTAGGGGACGCATAGGCTCCCCTCCTGAGGCTCTTTGAGTCTCTCCCCACCCTTACCTTCCCGGGGCTTTACTTAAAACAAATTGTGCAAGGAGAGAGCGCAGATCCATTCAAGCTCTCATTCATCCACTCACAGACCCACTGAGAGACTCACACACACACAGGCCCATTCAGAGACTCACACACCCACTCACAGATCCACTCACACACTCATCCACCCACTCACAGACCCACTCAGACACTCATGTTCCCATTCACAGACCCACACAGAGACTCATGCACCCACTGACCCACTCACTCAATCATCCACTCACAGACCCACTTAGAGACTCACACAACCACTCAGACCCACTCTGACACTCACACACCCACTCACTTACCCACTCAGAGACTCATCCATCTACCCACAAACCTTCAAAGACACTCATGCACCCACTCACAGAACCAGTCAGAGACTCATGCACCGACTCACAGACCCACTGAGACACTCATGCACCCACTCACAGACCCACTCACATATCCATACAGATACTCCTACACCCACTTACACAGCCATATAAACACCCATACAGTCACTCACACACCCACTCACAGACCCATACAACCACTCACATACCCACAAGCCTACACACACCCACTCAGAGACCCATACAACCAATCACACACATATTCACCTACCTATACAGCCACTCACACACCCACTCTCAAAGTTTACAGGTTACAGTTTGGATATAAAATTAAAAAATCATTGAAATTTACTGAAAAAACCAAAGGTTACAGGGCCATTAGAGTTAAGAAATAGAATTTTAAAAAACCTTACAAATTCACTGAAAAAAGCAGAGGTTACAGGGACATTATAGTTAGGCTCAGTTTTCACTCGGACAAAACCAGTGAAATTCAGCAGCTATAGTTACCTGAGCTAACTATAAATTACCCCCCACAATGTGCTGCAGATGACCTCACATATTACATCACTCATGACATGATCAGTGATATCACTGTTGACATGACCGTGTCAGTAAGTCTTTACTTCAGTGTATAAGTATCTCAGTGGGTCTGTGAGTGGATGTGTCAGTCTCTCATTGAGTCTCTGAGTGGGTCGATAACTGTATATATGAGTCTCTGAGTGCATCTGTTTCTGGGTGTCACAGTCTCTGAGTGGGTCTGTTGGGGGGTCTCTAAGTCTCACAGTGGGTCTCTGAGTGGGTGTTTGTCAGTGTTTGAGTGAGTTTTTGAGTGGGTGTCTCAGTACTTTAGTGGGTCTCTCAATAGGGACATCAGTGCCTGATTGGGTCTGTCAGTGGGTGTCTCAGTATCTGAGTAAGTCTCTGATTTGGTGCATCAGTGTCTGAGTGGGTCTCTCAGTGGGTGCATCAATGTCTAAGTGGATCTATCATAGGGTACATTAGTGTCTGAGTGGGCTTGTGTGTGGGTGCCTGAGTATCTGAGAGGGTCTCTCAGTGGATGCATCAGTATCTGAGTGGGTCTCTAAGTGATTACGTCAGTGTCTGAGTGGGCCTCTCTGAGTGGGTGGATAAGAGTCTGAGTGGGTCTCTGAGTTGATCCATCAGTGTCTGAGTGAGTCTCTGAGTGGGTGCGTCAGTATCTGAGTGGGTCTGTCAGTGGGTGTATCAGTGTCTGAGTGGATCTATCAGAGGGTGCATTATTGTCTGTGTGGGCTTGTGAGTGGGTGTCAGAGAGGGTCTCTGAGTGGGTGCATCAGTGTCTGAGTGGGTCTCTGAGTGATGACATCAGTATCTGAGTGGGCCTCTGAATAGGTGGATCAGAGTCTGAGTGGGTCTCTGAGTGGATCCGTCAGTCTCTGAGTGGGTGCATCAGTGTCTGAGTGGGTTTCTTAGTGGGTGCATAAGTGTCTGAATGAATTTATCAGAGGATGCATTAGTGTCTGAGTGGGCTTGTGAGTGTGTGCCTGAGTATTTGACAGGGTCTCTCAGTGGGTGCATCAGTATCTGAGTGGGCCTCTAAATGGGTGGATAATAATCTGAGTGGGTCTCTGAGTGGATCTGTCAGTGTCTGAGTGGGTCTCTGAGGGGCTGTATCAGTGTCTGAGTGAGTCTGTGAGTGGGCACATTAGCGTCTCTGAGTCAGTGTCTGACTCTCTGAGTGGGTCTCTCAGTGGGTGCATCAGTGTCTCACTGGACTTGTGAGTTAGTGCATACATCTATGATTCGGTTCATGAGTCTCTAAGTGGTTGTTTAAGTCTTTGACTACATCCGTAATTGGGTGTGTCAGTGTCGGAGTGCAACTGTGAGTGAGTGAGTGTATGAGGTTCTGAATGGGTGTGCCACTGGATGCATGAGTGTCTGTGAGTGGGTGTATGAGTGTCTAAGTAAAACTGAGGGCGGGTTTGTGAATATATATATATAGTTTTTATTATTGTCACCCATATTTGCGACGGCATCACAATAGTCACGAAATACCCACGGCATTACATGGGGGCCTGCGCCTATGGTTGTGGCTTATTCGTGAATATCTCACTTTGTCAACAAAAAAAAATTTGGACACATAACTTGTGTCATTAACACCCCCATTTGTCAAACATGGGGTCAGAGTACCTCTACCCTGTCCCCTTATATCAGTTTCATGACAAATTTTCAGCCCTGGGAACTGTTCCCTGATCCATAAATGGTGGCCACAACTTTCTGTTCAGGTTCTGGCCAGCCAATCACAGCATTCCTGTTGCCGCCAAATATCATTGAACACTAACTTGTTCTTCTTAAATTTCTCAAGAACTACTGATCGGATTTTCACCAAATATCTGAAAGCGTGATCTGCATAACAAAATTTACCTTTCTGCCAAATTTGGTCTTAATTCCATTCAGTGGTTCGGGCTGTCGGCGTGTTGACAGGTCCTATGGGAATTAACATTGCAAATGCACCCTTTTTTAACCTCATTTTTCTAAGCTCCCGCTTCACTGATCGCCCCAAAACTTTCTGTTTCCTATAAGAATCATCAGCATACTTGTTTTGAAAAATTAATGAAGGTTCGTCAAACAACGCTAAAGTTATAGGCAAGTCAAAAATCACTTTTGCTATGGAAACACGATCCTAACTATAACTACCTACTGGCAACTGGCAGTAGGATACGTATATCTATATCTATATATATGCCTTCAACCTGCCCAGTTGAAGGAGTAAGCCGAAACGCGTAGGCGTCCTGTGTTGGGTGTTGCGGCATAGTAACAGTACGAATCATAAAGGAAGAGAGGTGCCCCCTAGTTACTTTTAGGTCCAAGAGGAGGGGAAACAACAATTATAGAGAGAAAGACCTCTAAACTGACCTATATTATTTTACACTACGGTCTCTTGGGGCTCATTCTTAGCAACCAACCCAGTGTCAGTAACATACAATGACATAAGTGTAAAAATACATTATTTTTATTAAATAATTTTTTGTAAAAAAAAATATATTTTATACTTTTTTGTATAATGACTCTTAATTGTCAGTCTGAAGAGTTCATCATTACCTTACATACATGTGACAAATAAACAAATAGATTAACAATTGCCAAGATACCTCCAACATATTGGTATACAACGCTGCTGCATTACTAAAAGCATTAAATGTCAGCACTTGAACAATAAATGAATACTTGGACAGAGTGTTAAATTCACATTGTTTCAAGTTATATCAAAGTCTTCATCTGTAACTGTGTTGGAGGCAAGATGGTCAGCATTTAAACTCTAAAAATCAGAATACAGTAAAAAATACACAGATAACTCTACATTCAGCATCTACACTTCACTCACCCATCAGACTATCCCATTCATACTCACACTCATACACAAGAGAGATACAATCTCACTGGAGATCCTTAACAGATTGTCAGAGACAGGTTATATCGTTCTTGGTGATACGAATGTCACCCATCAATTTCCTCCGGTGTGTGTGTCTCTGAGAGGACTCTCTGCATATATAAAAATGGTCGACCAATATGTTGGAGGTATCTTGGCAATTGTTAATCTATTTGTTTATTTGTCACATGTATGTAAGGTAATGATGAACTCTTCAGACTGACAATTAAGAGTCATTATACAAAAAAGTATAAAATATATTTTTTTACAAAAATTATTTAATATATATAATGTATTTTTACACTTATGTCATTGTATGTTACTGACACTGGGTTGGTTGCTAAGAATGAGCCCCAAGAGGCCGTAGTGTAAAATATTATAGGTCAGTTTAGAGGTCTTTCTCTCTATAAGCATAGTAACAGTATGCAATAAACTGAACAACTGAAGAAAGTGGACTTTCCGGTGTTTCTTACTGTTTCGCGGAGTGAGTGTGGCTGGACCGCTTCAGACGAGTGGTCATTGTGCTGGAATATATATAGACATATATATGTGTATATCTATATATAATGTATATATATATATATATATATATATATATATATATATATATATATATATATATATATATATAGATAGATAGATAGATAGATAGATATATAGATAGCTAGATAGATACATAGATAGATAGATAGATAGATAGATAGATAGATAGATAGATAGATAGATAGATAGATACATAGATACATAGATATTCACTGAAAAAAACCAAAGGTTACAGAGACTTTATAGTTAGGCGCAGGTTTCACGCATACAAAACCAGAGAAATTTAGCAATTATAGTTAGCTGAGCTAACTATAACTTGCGCTCCCGCAATGCACTGCCTATGACCTCACATATTACATCCCTCATGACATGATCAGTGACATCACTGATGACATCTCAAATGACATCACTCATGACATCACTGATGACATCATCCGGTGACTGAGTGTTTCTAAAACGTTTATGAATGTTAAATATATATGCACCAAGTTGTATTGATGAATCAGTGGGTGTATGAGTGCCTGTAGGGATGATTCAGTAGGTGCGTGACTGACTGTATAAGTGAGTGATTAGGTGTCTCAGGGAATGTATGGGTGAGTGACTAGATTGTGTGAATGTCTGTATCAGTCTGCCAGTTGGTGACAAAGAGGCTGTATGAATTGGTGAGTGGGTTCGTGAGTGGATGTATGGTTAATTGGTTGTCTGAGTACCTGTATTGGTGTATGAGTGACTGTGTGGGTGGGTGAGGGGGTATGTGACTGCCTGCATGGATGAGTGAGTAGTGAGTCAGTGGCTGTATTGGTTAGTGAGTACATCTGTGAAGGGCTGTATAGGTGACTGAGTGTGTGTATCAGCTGTGTCGGTGAGTGAATGGATGTGTCAGTGGTATATGAGTGAGTAGGTGCATATGTTAAAAGCAGTATAGGTGAGTGTTAGAATATATGAGTTACTTTATGTGTGAGTGAGCGATTGTGAGAGTGGCTGTATGGGTAAATGTTTGCTTGTGTCAGTGACTGTATAGGTGAGTGAGTATGTGTTAGTAGCTGTATGAATTTTTGAGTGGGTGTGTATAACTGTATAGGTGAGTAAGTTGCTGTATGATTGATTTTATGGATCAGTGAGTAGGTATGTGAGTAGCTCTTTGGGTGACTGAGAGTGTGTGAGTGGCTGTATGGGTACATGAGTGGATATATCAGTGGAAATATTAGTGAGTGAGTTGGTGTATGAGTGACTGTATGGGTGACTGAGGGAATGTGTGTGTAGACCTATGAATCAGTGAGTGGGTGTGTAAGTACTGGTATGGGTGTGTCAATGGTTTTGAGAATGGTAGTGTGAAAGTTGGAGTGGGTGTATCAAAGGTTATATTGGGGTGTGAGTGGGTGTGTCAGAGATTCTGTGGATGATGTCATTAGTGATGTCATTTGAGATGCCATCGGTGATGTCACTGACTTTGTCATGGGTGATGTAATATGTGACGTCATAAGCAGAGCATTGTGAAGGCATGAGTTATAGTTAGCTCAGCTAATTATAACTGCTGAATTTCTCTGGTTTTGTACGTGTGAAGCTGGAGGCTAACTATAACATCTCTGTAACCTTTGGTTTTTCTCAGTAAATTTCTACTTTTTTTTAATTCCATTTCCTAACTTTAACGTCACTGTAACCTTTGTTTTTCTCAGTGAATTTCTAAGGTTTTTTTAAATGCTTAGTCCTAACTATAAGTTCCCTGTAACCATTGTTTTTTTCAGTGAAATTCAATGTTTTGTTTAACTAGTAGTGGTGTTTGCAGAGTGGTGGAGAAAGGGGGCTGGGCCTCTGACCAGCTCTCAGGAATCCCATTGTGTAGGACTTACAGGAAGTACCAGGAGGGCATCTTGGCCCCCAAGGTCCCTCCGGAGTAAAATGGACTTCACTCCCAACCAGTAGTGATCCACAAGCTGCATTTGCAGAGTGGTGGAGAAAGGGGTCGTGGCCTCCGAAGACCTCTTAGCAATCCCCCTGTGTGGGACTTATTGGAGATAACAGGAGGGGTAGTTGGCCCCCAAGGACATCCTTCGGGACCAATTACGCTTCCTATTGCCTCCTGTAAGTCCCACTCAGCAAGATTGCTGAGAGCTGATAGGAGACCATGCCCCCTTTCTCCAACACTCTGCAAACACACCTCATGGAGCACTACTATTAGGGGGATGAAGTCCCCTTGGCTATTGAGGATCCTTTGGGGCCAACTACCCCTCCTGTTACCTCCAGCAAGTCCCACACAATGGGTTTTCTAAGAGGTTTTTAGTAGCCATGCCCCCTTTCTTTACCACTCTGCAAACGCACCATATGGAGCACTATTAGTTGGGGGATGAAGTCCCTTGGCTCTCGAGGGTCATGGGGGCCAACTAGCCCTCCTGTTACCTCCAGTAAGACCCACACAGGTAGATTGATGAGAGGTCGTCAGAGGCCACGCCCCCTTTCTCCACCACTCTGTCAACGTGCCTTTTGGCACACTACTCATTCGGGGAAGAAGTTCACTTTAGTACTGAGGCTCTCAGGAGGAAAGAGGACCTCCTCCCCCCACCAGCAGTGCACTGAGAGGCCTGTATGCTGAGTGGTGGAGAAAGCGGGCATAGCCTCCGACCACCTCTTAGCAATCACACTGTGTGGGGCTTACTGGAGGTAACAGGAGGTCTTGTTGGCCCCTAAGAACTCTCAGCAGCCAAGGGGACTTCATCCTCCAACCAGGAACGCACCAGAAGGGGTGTATGCTGACTACTGGAGAAAGGGGGTGGGGTCTCTGGCAAGTTGCCAGCTTTAAAAAATATATATTTTAGGAAGCGGGCCGCGTGGCCCAAGTTTCACCGACCATTTTGGGGCCCGGGGCCCCATCCCCAGGGGCTACACCTTTTTTATTTTTGAATATAAAAAAATGTGAGGGGGCCACTTGGCCCCCCTCCCGGTCCAACTTCGGCCCTGGGGACCCCATCCCCCAGGGCCCAGCCTTTATTTTTTTTTATAGTTCAAAGGGAGGGGGGCCGAGCTTCCCCTCCTCCCAATACCAAATTCGGCCCCAGGTACCCCATCCCTGGGGGCCAGGCCTTTATATTTTTTTCATATTTCCTTTAGAGGGAGGGGGATCGAGTGGTCCCCCTCCCAGACCATTTTTGGCCCCAGGGACCCTAGCCCCCTGGAGCCAGGCCACTCTGTTGGGGACCAGGGGGCGAGCCTGAAGGCCCCCGTGGTCCCTGCCAGCTCCCTGCCTCCTGCAGGAGCCGGCATTGCTTTGACACAGAGCAAACTGCTAATATGAAGTTCCCTCTGTGTCAAAGCAATCGTGCTCGCTTTCCACAAGCGAGAGCATTTATTCTGCTCTCACTTGTTGAAAGTGAGCAGAGTTTGCTATGGCTTGCCAAGCCATAACAAACAGCAATGTCCCGGGGGTGGGCACACTGGGACATTGCAGGAGCCGGCCTTGGGTAGTGGCCGTCCCCAAGGCCACCTATGGCTCCAGAAGGGGGGCCGCATGTCCCCCATCTCATCTTCTGTATAACCCTGGGGAGGTAGTGGTCCCCTGGGCTGGGGTCCGCAACAGACCCCCTCCGTTACATTTTTCAGCCCACGGGAGGTGGTGGTCTTTGAGGCAGTGGAGGGGCAAGCGAGCCCCCAGCAGTTCATTAGGAATTTGCCCAGGGAGGTAGTGGTTCCTGGGGCTGTGGGAGGGCCACATGGGCCCTCCCGCATTCGTAACATTTATTGCCCTGGGGAGGTGGCGGTCCCCAGGGCTTTGGGGTGGGGTCGAGAGAACCCCCTTGCACTTCAATTATAAATCCTGTGAGGTGGTAGTCCCCGGGGCTGCAGGGGGCGAGCAAGCCCTTCTGCATTTGTAACGTTGATTTCCCGAGGGAGGATGCAGTCCCCAGGGCTGTGGACGAGCCCAGTGGGTCCGCCCGCATACTTAATTAAAATTGTCCCAGGGAGGTGGCGGTCCCCGGGGCTATGATAAGCCCTAGGAGGGGGGCCCTGTGCGCCCCCTCCTATATTTAGCATATGCCCACAGAACCTGGCCCACCCGGGGGTTATTCCAAAGCAGGAAAGGGAGCCTGCGCTTGCTTTTTTTTCTTAATTTTGCCATGGATCCATCTTCTGTTTAGCCCCGAGGAAGTAGTGGTCCCCGGGGCTGGGGGTCCACCACGGACCACCTCCATGACAATTTTGAGCCCGTGGAGGTGGTGGTGGTCTCTGGGGCTGCAGGAGGGAGCCAGCGAGCCCTCCGGGGGTCATTAAGTATTTGCCCCAAGGAGGTGGTGGTCCCCGGGGATGTGGGAGTGCTGTGCGGGCCCTCCAGCATTTGTAACATTGATTGCCCCGGGGAGGTGGCGGTCCCCGGGGTTGCGGGGGGCCGCATGAGCCCCCACGCAGTTAATTAAAAACTTGCCCCAGGGTGGTGGCGGTCCCCAGGGTTGCGGGCAGGCCCAGTGGGTCTGCCCGCATACTGAATTAAAAGTGCCCCTGGAGGTGGCAGTCCCCTGGGCTTTGATAAGCCCTAGGAGGGGGACCCTGTGCGCTCCTCTCCTATATTTAGCATTTTCCCCCAGGACCTGGCCCACCCGGGGGTTATTCCAAAGCAAGGCTGCGCTTGCTTTTTTTTAAAAACTTTTGCCACAGATTTGCAGATCCACACACGAGTCCGCCGCAATTTTTTTTAAAAAAAAGCTCTTTACCCCTGACTAGGTCCCTGAGGGTCCCACTCACCATATCTGGGGAGTCAGGGTATTCAACCCTGACCCCTTTTTTTTATTTTTTACTTTTTTCTGGGACTCGGCTTCCAGCTGAGTTCTAAGATGCCTGCCAACACTTCCTAGTTGAAGTGTTGACAGCCAATCAAATTTTAGTAGGATCCATGAGTCCACTGCAAGGACTCGCGTCCCCAGATTTCTATATTTTTTTAAGTTAGATATCTGAAAAACTACTGAACAGATTTACAGCAAATATCAAAAAGCACGCTTTCTGGACCAACATCTAGCTTTCTGCCAAATTTGGGGTAATTCCGTTCAGCAGTTCGGGCTGTAGTCATGTTAAAAAAAAGAAAAATCCTCGTAGACTTAACATGGGGAAAATGCATTTTGGAACCCCCTTTTTTTCTCAGCCCCCGCTTGACGGATCACCCCGAAACTTTCAACACAGCAGCTGAACCAAAAAAAGGACGTTTTGGGGAAATTTCATTGAGATTTGTGAAGCGGCGCTAAAGTTATTGGCAAAACAAACAATTATTTTGCTATGGAAACTTTGGTCCTAACTACATCTACCTAATGGCTACCGCCATATCCTAGATGCCGGCTTGCATGCTGTGTCCCGCAGAGCACACCCCTGGTACAAAGCGGTTTCCCTGCCTGCATCGGCGTAGGCAGGAAAACTAGTGTTTGCTCCTGCTTTGCGGAAGCATTTTCAAAACTCCCACCATGCGGGAGCAAACACAAAGTCTGCTCCAAGCCGGCCGGGAGCTTTGAAAATGCTCCAACCGGCTGGGAACAGACTTTTGATCTGTTTTCCTGACTGCACTGAAGCGAACAGGGAAACAGATCAAAATATGGCTCCTGTCCAAAGGGAGCAGCATTAGAAGCTGCTCCCTCCAGGTGGGAGCAATGCCTGCTCCCGCTGTATGCAGGGAGCTTTCTGGGGCCGCAAGAGCTTAGCACTCCCCCAGCCCTCAATAAATGTATGGTGGGAGCCCTGGGTGGGCACTAGGGCACCCACCTTTATTGATGAGGGCCTCGGGTTTGGATTTAAATGTGGTAATTAAATATTACTTTACGTTAAAAAACAACCCTAGAAATTTATTGAAAAAAACAAAGGTTAAAGTAACGTTATAGTTAGGTGAAATGTTCAGTAGCAATGTAACATTTTAAACTCTAAAAATCACTGAAAACCACCAGTTATAGTTATAGTTATCTCAAGTAACTATATCTCACACCCTACGGCAACTGTAACAGGCGCCCTCACCATGCACTGCTTATTACCCTACATATCACATCACACTTGCAGTGAAATTATTGCTGAGAAAACTGTGCATGGCAGGGCACGAGTTATAGTGATAGTATAGTTTTTGATTTGATTACAACTTTGGTTCTCATGGACAGATCTGCACCACATTTCACACATGCTTAGCATATACAACTAAAGTCAAGCATGCCAATTTCTATGCAATTCTATTAAGGGGGAACAAACTCCCTGAGTAATATCTGAACCAATGTAGAGGGAGATTCGGTAAAAAAACTACAGTACTCCTAGTCATCACTATTTTTGGCTAATGCTATCCTATATCGTCATTGGTAACTTAAATGTACGCCAGAATTTTACCTTTCACCTCAGTGATCTCAGCACACTGCCCAGGTCTCCCTCATATTCTTTTTGCTATGATAATTCTCAACTTCCAGATATTAAAGCATGTGTGGTTCTCAGCTGATCCCCAGATGACTAGACAATTCTGGCAGTTGTGTCATGGTCGGGACACCGGGAATGCACAAGTTTTTGCCCAGTTGGTTTTAAGATGCAACATTCTCCCAAGTTCCTCCTGGCATTCACACTCTGAGCCATCCCCGAAGTAGCATCTGAGAGATACAAGAGCGGGTTGTCTGCATATAGCAAGATAACACACACTCTCAGAGGGATCTCTTTCTCATGCCCTTCCGTCCTCATGCTGCTAGCAAAGTGTTCACCAGCTAATGCAGTTAACATTTGCAAGATAGGGCACCCCTGCCTAGTTCCCCTGAATATTGTGCATACCTTGGAGATGCATTGACCAAGTTATGCATGGATTCTTAGGCACTCTTGCCATAGAATCTGCAATCAGTAGGGTGATCCATTTGTCTCATCCCCTTTCCCAGATTTATGCATCTCATAACTGCCCACAGATAGCCCCAAAGCAGTGTTTCAAATGCTTTTTCTAGGTCTATTGGGAGAACCACTTCCTCCTGATACTGAGCCTTTTGACTTTCTTCTAAGATCCCGAATAGTCTTCCAATATTTAAAGATGTATTAGTGGATGAACCTGTTTTGGTCACTATAGACTCAGTTCTGTAGATGGGGATATGGGTGTCTCCGGACAATACTTTACTAAGAATTTTGTAATCCAAATTCATCATGGACGGAGGCCTGTAGGAGGCAACATCCAAACTGTCTCTCTGTGGTTTCCGGATAGACACTATTAAAGCCTCTCTTGTGCTGGGAGGCAACATGTCTCATTATAATGCTCCTGCATACATCTCTGCAAGGCGCGGTCCTATCAAGGAGGCGTATGTCTGGAAAACGTTAGACGACAGACTGACAGTTCCCTGTGTTTTTCCCCTTGCAAGATCTTTTAGACTTGCCTTTATCTTCCCTTTTGTTATAGGCAGTCCCAGTGTCCCCCTAATGGCCTAAGATGTCTGATTTATGTCGGTTCTATCAAGGTACGCTTGAAGATTGCCAACCAGGACTGTGTTTGATTACTGTACCTTTCTAACTTGTGCAGGAAAAAACCCTCGGTAATTTCTTAGTGGGCGTGCATTATTGACTTGCAGAGCTCCTTTTTTGCATTATGGGGATTCCTTAGATTCAATCAACCAGGCCAGTAGCCTGCCAGCCTTACCTTCCACTGCATGGACTACATTCTCTGCGGCTGAGAGTGCAGCCTCTCCAGGGTGGTGGCATATTTTTCTTTCTCCTCTAAAAGCCTGGGTTTTATTAAAGGGTCTACTACAGCTTTCACCTCCAGCTCATGAGTGGTTTTGCCCATTACAGTCAATTTTCCCTCTAAGGCCTTTATAACCACTATAGATTGACTCATGTACTGTCCCCAAATTACGACCTTAAAGGCCTCTCATTCAGTGGACGCATGTGCAGTTATTCCCAATTATAAAGTGGGTCTCTAAATGTTTGGTCGCGCTTCAAGGAGCCCTGAAGCTTCCAGATCAGGATAAGGGTTGTTTGACGTCTCCACCGCAGCATCAATAGAAATTGGTTAAGCTATCTCACTGAGTCTGTGTGAGCACCTCATTTTGTCTCGTCTGACATGTAAGTAATTGCCTGAGGAGTAGGAGTTCTCTCTATTTATCCCACCCAAATAACGAAAGAAATGCTACATCTACAACGAGTATTACATGTATTACTCATAAGTGTGTGTGAATGCATGGTGTGTATAAGAGATCTTGCACATGAGAAGTGATAATTAAGGCCTTTGGGAGAACTGAGCCATGTAATATATTTGGACCAATTGATCTCGGTAGCCTCGGGCTTCATTCCTCCTTCGTTCTTGGGCCCGATGTGTTTTAGTTCCCTGTAGGTAGTGCTTAATTTGAGCTGGTGGTTGACAGTGGGGGCCACTGGCACTCATTTTTGGGGACCAGCACTTTTTTTCTGCATTAGAGAGCAAGAAAGCGAAAAACAGGTGAGACTGAAAGAGGAAGGAAGAGAAAGATGGAAAACCCATCACAAAGGGACATAGAAGGAAACTGCAAGAGTGAGATAAAGGCCCAGGGAGTGTCTGGTAGCGGATTAAAGAGGCATTAACAGTACGCAGCCATAGTGTTGGGCGCGTCGGCCTTATTGCACCGGCCCCAGACTTCTGTGCAGAGCTCTGAGCACTGGGGGTTGGTCCTATCTTGGTGGAGCTGGGCATTAAAGAGATTGTTTTGGAGATTCGGACGAAATGCATGCTTTTTTTAAATTCGTTGCCTCATTAATTATTTGTTTAGTTAGAATACATCACAGAGGATGCAACAGCCTGGTGGGTGTGATCTTCGTTTCCATTGTGCTCAAAAATATAATTTTTACCTTGCATGTGCAATAATTCCGATGAGGTAGAATTAAAAATTGGTAATAACCTATGTGCTTCCTGGAATTGATCCTTTCTCTGGATCAAATTCTCACTTGTCAGAGAACAACTCTTTTACTGCTTGGTATTGGGTATAGGCCGTCCAAGTGAGTCAGGGGGGAATTATATTCAGAGGAAAGAAATGGCAAAGCTGTAAACAGTCAAGCATGTTATCTATCTCTTCAGAGGAGGCCCCCTTCATGTGGTAATGGCTGTGGAGAGGAAGAATTAAACATTTTGACCCTTTTTATTGCAGCAAGGACAATCAGGTTCTTTGTTTGCCAGCGTGCCATTACACTAAGAGCGCACGTGCAATGCCATGGCGAGTAAGAGTCAGAATGAACCATCCAGTGAAGTGTGAAAAGGAAAATAAAAATTCCTGTTGACATTTCCACCTCCCTGCTTCCCTGTTCGAACCCATTAATAGCCATTCCCTATGGGTTTGGACTTTAGAAAATGTCAAAATGAGAGCCTTCAAGTTAGCAAATTTTGTTTACCTTTATTTTTCTTTGGCAACCACTAATTAATGCCTCCACTGGGGGTGAGGGGCAGGGGACCTGTTGCACATTATAAGACATATTGTCTCAATGTAATGAGCAGGTTACAAACAAAAGACAGCTCGAAGAGAGTAATTACTGCCAATTACTGACCAACGAGCTTCATGCCACTTTATTATGCTGAGATGTGATTGCACATAACAAGCTGCAACATTAGCCAGCAGGAAATGCAGAGTCAGGGCAATAAATAACACACCATTTGCTCTTTTATGTGAGCCCCTATCAAGAGCAGTATAAGCGATTAAGAGTACCATTACAAAATGGCAGAACAGGCGAATCGCAAACCAGCTACTGTAGCATTCTAGAAGACTAATATTGGGTGAATCATTACTGGATGTCAAATGTACATATTTCCTGCATATTTATCTAAGGTGTCTTGAAGCTGAAGCTCAAATAGAAAAGGTCCTTTTTCTTAACTGTTTAGAACCTGAGCTGTCTGCATGATCATTAAATACCTGCCTCTTTTTTAATGTAACTGCGTGTTATTATAATATAGATTAATCTAAATAACGTGAATACATTGCACAGTATTTTAAACGCAGAATTTGCTCGATTAGTTGGAGCAGGGGATCCATTGAGAGGGTTGAGGTTATTTTTTTTTTTTTTTTGTTCAATATCTTTATTGTTTTTTAAAAAGTAAGAGTTCATATAATTGTAATAAGATGCAATACAACAGAACAACATAGTCAATAGATACTTAAGACGTTTAACAAAAAATATACACAAAGTTAAAATTTATGACAGAAAATAATGAAGTCACACATAGTACCGGTTCAATATGTCATATAAAGAGAGTATCTTATACTGGATTAATAGCAAAAATTAGTTGTATCGCATAGATACCAAAAAAGTGTCAGGATAAGCGAAAGAAACAAGGAAAGAATAGAGAGAGAGAATAAAAGGCAGGAACAAGGAAAGGAAGAAAAGAAAGAGAAAGGGGATGATCGATAGATAGATAAATGGGTAGATAGACAGATAATTAAATAGTGCAGATGGATAAATGGATAGATGGGTAGCTGGGGACACCTGCTACAGTATGAAAAATAAATTAAGCAATAGAGACAAAGGGATATTTGGCCACCAACCCCTGAGATGACAATTTCATATAATTATCCAGTGACCTCCAGATAATATTGGAAATGGAAGGAGTACAGTGTCTCTCTTCAACCGAAGTATGGGCCCCACGGAGAAATGATACCCAAGCCCACCAAGTATGGTAGGACAGTAGATTAAAAGATTTCCACTCAGTTAGAATAATTTTGACAGCAATTGAAATAAGAAGATCTAATAGCTGCATATCCGTATCGTCCAGAGGAAGAGGGGAACATGCGGCCCATGGACCCAATAAGATCATAGGAAATGATAGTTCCACTGTAGTGTCAAAAATTAGTGATAAGTGTTTCTGAACTAAATCCCAAAAGGGTTGTAATAACGAGCATTCAAAAACATATGCTGGTAAGTGCCTGGGACCAAATTGCAATTCCAACAAAGATCCCCATCCCTCAGCCTCAGTTTATGTAAGCGAGCAGGGGTCCAATGCAGAAGATTCATCGAAAAAAATTTAGATTGCATAAGGGAAGGAGCAATCTTATTTCAGTAATGAAACTTTCCCAATTAACTGCCATGTCTCTTGTGTAACATGTTTAAAAATATCACTATCAAAATGATGTGACCATTTATCTTGTGTAATAGTAGCCTGTGAAGGCAGTGGCGCAGCTAAAAATTTGTATATTTTCGAGGCAGTATGACCTGAACGAGACCACATAGACAGAAGTGAAATAGTAACCGAGTCTGTACAGAGGGTCACTTTAGAGAGGGCAACCTTTAATTTCAAAAAATAGTAGAAATCCATATTGTTAAGATTATATTTACTGGCCAAAGAAGAAAAGGGAAGAGGATCATGACTGGAATCATAAAGATGTTTGACCAACGTAAGACCTCTATTAGCCCAGGAAGACATTGTGGCAGGATCGATATCAGTAACAATTTTAGGATTATACCATAGTGAGGACCATCTTGATTTATGAATAGGGTTGGAGACCTTTTTATCTATGTGTTTCAGAGCATTAATTGTGTCAGAAATAATACGGCTTGAATGAGGTAACACAAGTTTAGAGGCAGTGAGAAAAGAGGGGGTAGAGAGAGGAGAACACAACATTTGTTCAATATAAATCCACGGAGGAGTATGGTGTGAATTCGATAAAAACCAGAGAGCCCCCTGAGACGATAAGAAAGCAATTTGATACAAATTCCAATCTGGAAGATTACAACCACCCAAGACCAATGGCTTCCTAAGATGTTTGTATGCAATTCTAGCACGTTTGTCACCCCATAGAAACTTTGAGGTAATTAAATCAATCTCACGGAAAAAGGATGAGGACAGCCTCACAGGTAACATTGAGGATAAGAAGTTAATAATCGGCGTTATCATCATCTTGAGAGTTTGGAGCCTTCCCCACCAGGAAATATATTTCGGAGACCAAGAGGACAAAAGATTTTTAATCTTAGTTAGAATGTGAGATTCATTATAAGAAATAGTATCTACAAGGTTATTGCAAAACCAAATTCCTAAGTATTTAATTCGAGTCGATTGCCATTTAAAGCCAGCCTCACCCATATGAGAAGGGAAGCACAACGCATTAAGAGGGAACATCTCCGTTTTGTCTCTGTTTAAAGTGTACCCTGAAACGATTGAAAATTCTTTAATGGTATTAGAGATGGCAGGGATGGCAGTAGCAATATCTTCAGAGAATATGAGAACATCGTCTGCATACGCAGCCGTTTTAAGTGTATGCGTACCAAATTGGAAGCCTTTGATGTTGTCATTTGAGTTGAGTAACCGAAGGAGTGGGTCAATGGTCAATAGAAAAAGAAGGGGTGATAACGGGCAACCTTGTCTAGTTCCCTGACGTAGGTTGAAAAAGGAAGACGTAGCCCCATTAACTCTGATGTTAGCTTTAGGCTGGGAATATAGGGACATTACCATGTTTATAAAGGAATCTCCTAAATTATGAGCCTGGAGTACTGCGTGTAAAAAGGCCAAGAAACTTTATCAAAAGCCTTTTCGGCATCAAGAGCAATCGCGGCTGATGGCAATGCAGAAAGTTTCGCTTTCTCCAATATATGGCAAAAGGTTCGGATATTATCCCTAGCAAGTCTTCCTTTTACAAAGCCAGTTTGGGAGTTATGAATAAGGCTAGGGATATGGCGCTCTAATCTCTTAGCCAGGATTTTGGCAAAAATCTTAGCCTCCATATTCAGAAGCGAGATTGGACAAAAGTTTTTCGGGTCAGAATGATCTTTCCCTTCTTTTGGAATCACAACAATAGTAGCCTCAGCAGCTGAACCAGAGACTTTACCCGACACTACAAAGTTATCGAGAGCGTTCTTAAGATATTTTATTATTGATGATGAAAAAGTCTTGTAGAAAGCAATAGGATAACCATCAGGCCCTGGAGCCTTCCCAGATCGAGTCGACCTAATGGCCTGAATTATCTCTTCAGAGTCAATCGGTTGCCCCAGAGCAGTCATCTCCGACTGTGAAATAGTATGTGTAGGAATCGATGACAAGAATTTCTGACACCCGGATATGTCACATTGATCCTTAGGAGTGTACAGTTTTTCGTAAAAATCACGAAAAACGTGTAGGATTTCTTGAGTGTGGAATTTCCTAGAGCCCTTAGTGTCATTAATATAAGAAATCTGAGTAGTTTTGACATTATCAGTTTGGTATTTTAAAGTGGTAGCCAACATCTTACCAGCTCTATTCTGTAAGAGTAAGCGTCTAGACTTTTGAGCATGTACACCAAGGTAAGCTCTCTTAGTAACAATGGAGTTAAAAGTATATTTCAAATTCTTGATGTCTTGCAAGAGAGACTTATCATTAGAACCTCTGTATAAAATCTCTTTACATTTGATCTCATCTCCTAAAGATTGTAATGATTTTCTGATATCACTATTCCTTTTTGACATTTTTTTGATAATGTGACCCCTAATAGTGCATTTAAATGCATCCCATAACACAACTGGGGAGTTAACCGAAGACTCATTTTCATTGAAGAAATTGTCAATCTCCACAGATAATTCTTTAACTTCATCCTTATCTTCCAAAATCTCTGTATTGAGACGCCAAGTACGAGGGCCTTGTTTATCCGTCAAGTTAAGAAGAGTAAAAGATACGGCTGCATGATCGGAAACAACTATTGGGTGAATTATAGCATTACTAGTGTGTTTTAGAAGAGCAGCATCAACTAAAAGATAGTCAATACGTGAGAAACTAGAATGTGGCGAGGAAAAAACGTGAAATCACTACCCTTCGGGTTATGTAACCTCCAAACATCAGCAAGTTGATGAGCGGAGCACATATTGAGCATTTGTTTATGTGACCTAGGAGGGCGAAATTTAAAAGCAGAATGTCTATCTAAAATAGGATCTAAAGGCAAGTTAAAGTCACCTCCAACAATGGTTCTAGCACTTTGAGGGATGTCAGAGAGCTTTTTGGTTATTGAACGCCAAAAGAGTTGATCATCAATGTTGGGAGCATAAATATTCATAACATATAATTCGTCTGAGCCATTGGACAAACGAGAAAGCAACCATCTGCCATCCGTATCATGTTCCGTTGTGACAATGGACAGACCAGAATTTTTAGAAATCAAGGTTACAACCCCATTCCTCTTACCGGAGGCTTCCGAGCAAGCAACATCAAGAACCCACTGTTTCCTTAGAAGCAAAGCTTCCTTAAAGGCTATCTTAGTCTCTTGGAGAAGAACAACATCACCAGATAGGCTTTTGCAGTAGTCTAGTATCTTGGCCCTCTTAACAGGATGATTCAATCCACGGACATTAAGAGATACTACATTTAGACCAGACATGAGGAGACACGCCAGTAAACAAATAATAGTATCTGATAAAAGAGAAAGGGAGCACTATACAACATATCGACCAGCACATACATAGATGGACTGCAAGGACAACATAACAAACAGGAGCCGAAGCAGGAGTCCCCAGGGAAAAAAGATAGAAATAGAAGAGGAAAAGGCTAGAAAAAAGAAAGGAGAGAGAAAAAATGCTCCAAAGAAAAGAGAAGGAGCATAAAAACAAGCAAAACCCCACCAGGGGATGTCCGTAACAGACAATTTGCATGGGGGAAAAACGTAGAGGAGCAACCACAGAGGCGCACACCGATGTTGTGGACCGCTCAGTAATAAAATTGATATATCATTGAGCAACAGAACATTAATGCAGAAATAAATATTCCAGTCATAAATAACAATCATAAATATTGAGAACACTAAAGTAAGGCAATATTAAATTTAGGCATCATAAATAACCATAATGAATATTATGAATATCAAGCTAAGGCAACAATAGATAATGCATCATAAATAACAGTAATAGATATTATAAATAACAATTTAAGGCAGTATTCGGTTCAATAATCAATTCAGGTCTCATAAACAGCAATAAGACATTATAAATAACTAATAAATAGTATGAATGTCAGACTAAGACAATATCAAATTAAAATATCCTAAATAACAGTACTAGATATTATAGATAAGAGCCTAAGACATGGTAAATATTCATAAATGATGTAATAATGAATAAATTAAGGCATCCTAAATAACAGAACTAGCTATTATAGATAAGAGCCTAAGGCCTTGTAAACAGTCATAAATAATGTAATAATTAATAAAGTGAGGAGTTAGAAATATCAATAAAAAGAAAAATAATTCATGAGCTAAATATGTAGCTAATAAGAGAATATATTCTCATTATAAAAATTATACAAACACCAAATAAATGAATATAGGAAGAATGGGAAACAGAGGAAGATACAAATGAATACTAACCACACGAAAAAAGATTAGCTATCAGCACAGTCAGAAAAAGAAGAAAAGAGAAAGTGCAAGCCAAACGGATAAAAAGCATATACAAGATATTGAAGTAGGTGGAAAAGACAGAACCCCAATAACATGTTAATAGGGAGAAAGAGAACCCAAAAAACAACTATTTAGAGGTACAAATCAACAATAAATCATCAGAACAGCAGAGGAGGATGACCGAAAATAGAAAAATAGACAAAGTTGGAGTAGACCAGAAATGACAAGAGATGAGAAAGAGACTACGGAGAAGAAAATAGAAACATAATAACCCTCATTATGTAATAGGACAATACCTAAACCTTGTCCACAAGACAACAATAACTTCTAAGAAACCTACCTAGAGGTATGAGCAATTTTAGGACCTGTGAAGAAAAAAACCAGATAAAATACCTGTGAAGAAAAAGTCAGTCAAGAGAGAGTAACCACAATGAACTAACAACACCGCTACTGACTCTTATTATATCCGCAAGGAACACATAGGCACGATAAGGCCATATATCATGGCAAGAACACAGGGCAAATGAAACCAGGTTAACAACATTGAGATACATTAACCATGAGACGTGCTAGGAAGTGTTCCAGAAGCCAACTGATCCATCTGTGATTCAGACTGGTTATCCAAAAAGTGGAAAGCTCTGCAGGTTCATAAAAAATCTGAGCGTGACCTCTAAAAGTTATTTTAAAACGCGAAGGACCTGCAAAGGAAAATGGAATGCTCATATCAATTAGCCTTCTTCGTAAATTCAAGAAACCTTTACGGCGAATAACAGTATCTCTAGCAAAATCCTGTGATATTGATATTCTGTGCCCCTCCCACTGTAATGATTTAATCTTCCTCATGTGAGCTAGGATTTGCTCAGAGTGTTGGTGGCGCAGAGGTTTCAGAATCACTGGTCTTGGATAAGCTAACGTTTTAGGCTTAAAGGTGGGGACCCTATGAGCACGTTCTATTTCAAAGTCTTTAACAAATGAAATGTTCAAGACCGTAGGGATCCATGTAAGCAAGAAATCCAACATTGACGGAGCAGAGTTCTCACAGTCCTCCGGTAGGCCAAAAATGTGAAGATTACTTCTGCGGTTCCTATCTTCCTGCTCAGTCAGGTCTCTTCTCAATGAGGCCAAGGAACGCTCCAAACTTTGCGCCTGTTTAGCTTGCTTATTCGTGAAGTCTTCCACAGAGCTTATTCGTGTTTCCGCATTGGAGACACGTAATGAGAGATTCTTGAGGTCATTTCAGATAGCCGCCACCTCAACCTGAAGTAAGTCTGTATTTGTTTTGGTGCTTTGTGCTATGTCATGAACTGCATTAAGTTTAGTTAGAATAGTATCTAATGCTGCAGCAGAATCCATATTGCTTCTCGCTGAAGTATCGGGCGTGGGTGAGATCTGTTTAGACCGCTTCAGATTCCCTTTCGAATCTCTGTCCTTGGGGGTCACACCCATGCCCTCCGCCATTGCCGTGCTCAACACCAAAAACACCTCACAGAATGACTGTATCAATGTAGAGAAGACGTAGAGCAGACGAAGGTGCTGTGAAGTATATTGAAGAACACGCCACTGTAGAGCACAGCAAGGAAGAGCAAGCACAGAGGAAGACTTGGGGAGAATTAAAATTCCCACACAGCCAAATGAATCGCCAACAGACAAACAAGCAACCACTGGTATCAGGAAATAGAGTGAGGTACAAACTGCTCTCTCAGACAGAGCAAATATGATCTTCAAGCGTCGCAAAGTTTAAAGTTCGCAATTTGACAAGTGTAGACCCCCAATGAGGTAAAACCAACTGAAAACAGGTCGCAAGTAATTCACTCAGCACTCAATAATTGCTGCCATTTTGTAAAAAAATAATGCCTCCTCAGCATAGCGTCTTTTTAAAAAAAAACAGAGCATGACATAGTGAAGCAGAAAGGCTATCCACGCAATACCTCATACATGAAGGGAGTAAGGTCAGGAAAAGCCGTGATGCAGTTCAATGACCTACTGAAGTGATCCGTGAAGCAGCAAGGACTTTCACTTCCGCCGCCATTTTGAAGCTCGAACTTGAGGAGAAAATCGCCGAAACGGAAAGCACTCCAAAAGAACTCCAAACAGCCCGAAAATGATAAACAGCCTTCCCCAGGTGTTCCGCCACTCAAATCCGCCGTATGGTGATCAAAAAATCACCGATACAGCATGTTCCGACGAGCGGTCGCACCCGCGATCCGACGGAGCTTAGAAGGACGCGGCCATGTTGGTTGCGCGTCAAACCACGCCCCGAGAGGGTTGAGGTTATAAAAAAAAAAAAAATACTGCACTCAGGAATCCTACTTTGGGAATGAATTGATACAAGATGGCCTCCATTCCAGGACTGTAATTGTCCCAACATAACCCTAGTTAGACTGTTAAGGATTGATGGGTCAAACAAACTATCAAGGGCCTGTTGAGGGATGACTGCCACCAGGAGCAGACTGATAATGCAACAAATAAAACCTTGGTAACCAATTGAAAATAATACAGAATCAACGACTATAGGCCAAAAGAATATGTAAATACAATCAATATTTTATTAGAAGTCGCATTAAATATGATAAATAGAATTCAATATCCAGTCTCACATTTGGAGAAAACAGACAAATAAAATTTTATATATAAAGTATCTCACTACATGGCTTTCAGTTTTCAGTTAATCAAAGTCGGGGAAACTTGTCCCATCAAGACGTACAATAAATCAAACAGATATACTTAAACAAATACACTAAAGAGACCGTCACAGAGCTAGACAAACAAATACTATTACAATAACTTATACAGCACGTATAAAAAAACATGAAATATGTACAGATTAAAATTGAAATTGTGGCTTAATCAATGATTTGTTGATCATCATGAACATCTCTATGTGTGTTTCGGCGGACAAACACGCCTTCTTCAGGAGGTGCCACGAGGTGTATGTAGTGAGTACCTGAAATATATTGCATGTTCAAAATGACCATAATACAAATGGATTGTTTATTCAATAAAGCTGCTAGGTCAAAGTTCCAATGAGGAGTAGGTTAGTACTAGAATGGTGTTAAAAAACATAACAACCATTGACCCAAGATAGAAGAAAAAGACTGTGATGTCATAGCATTGAGAAGTGTACACCAATAGAACTGTGTATTAATCTAGTGCTCTAGGTCAAAAGAATCAGATCATGTATTATATATAGATAGTCTATGACCCAGCTAGATGAAGGATGATCCATCAGAAATGAGAAATGAACTATCTGAAGAGAAGATTCAAAATTCATTTAAAACATACCTCAGTTAGGAAGATGCCATAGAAGTATAGTGGTAGGGATAGTGAAGAATGAACTGTTATGTCAACTGGAAAAAGAACAAGAGTAAAACAAATATTGAAATCGTCTCAGAGAAAAAATGTAAAACACTCTGAGGAGTCAATAATACCTTGATAAGAATGAGAAATGTCTGATCTTTATTAAACAGGTGCCACAGGACGAAAATGTATAGATACTGATTTTTCTGGTGTAGGTCCAATCAATGAGATGTGATGGGGAATGCTTAAAAGGATGAGATGTGTTTATTTATGAGACGCAAGAACTGACTACCTACAGAAGTACAGTAGTATAATACGGTATCTCAAATTCTATCTATAACTTATGCAGGACTGATGGGTCCCTAGATTCATAACCTTAATTAACCACTGGGTATCTATACCTGTCTCAAGTCTCATTAATATGAAAAAAATAATAACAATTGTGGTAAGAATTACCATAAGATAAGAAAACGGGTAGTATGAAAGTCAAAAAATAATGATTACCTGCAGGAACCTGAGTGGCAACTGCACACAAGATCTATTTCAAAAATTCACTGTGAATGTATGTTCGTCCCGCAAACCAAGGGATGTAAATCGATGAACAAGAAATCCCTCACTGTAGGTACAAATGGAGCCAAACTGAAAACATAAAATGGAAAGTAAAAATAAATGGTCACCGCAAGAGATGAACGCATGTGACTCAAGGAGTGTATTGGTAAATATACATATGCATAGATGCAGGTATTAGGACAGGTTGCTAAATTGGGTGTAGGAGGGAGTAGGCACTAATATAGAAATCACACCTCTTAATATTCTTACAGCTAACACAAATAATATTTAACGGTGCATTCAAAGGGGGAAGATACACCCTACTTCCCCATAAATCAATCAGAGATTGACCAAACAGCCTCGCTGTGTGTTACATAGATCCAGGGAGCGCGGCGCTGTCACTGGAGCTGCTGCTGGTTGTCCCCGTACTACAGGGACATGAGCTTCACATAAGGAGCGTTTTGTCTCCTTGAAAATATTCGGTTCCCTGTACTTCAGGGACCTGATTCCTACAAGAGGGAATGTCTCTTTCTCCCTAGTGACTTTTTGTGCACAATATTTTACACAATCTGTGTTATTTTTGGACTAATTTACCTTTCATGTTGAGATATATTATATATTGGACATATGATCTCCTGGATAAATATTGAATCAGGAGATCGTATTCTGGCAATTACTCAGAACTTTAAGCCCTGAGGAAGTCGTAGGGTTGTTACCCACAAACGACGAAACGCGTTGGCAAAAGGGAGTGGAAGGAATAAACAACATCAAAGAAGAAACAAAGACTACGTTATTGTTTTCTCTTTTCTAAATTGGACTTTACTTTGATTTGACCTGGATTACGTGTGCGTCAAAAATTGTAAACTATTAGGACAGGTTGGTTAACACACGCACAGGATAGAATAAAGATAGTCACGTGTATTTAGTTTCGGTTATGATAAATCACTATACCCATAAGTAATTCTCACCTTCGTTATCGATTAAAGTGGCGCACGAACTTCCGTGATTCACGTTGGCGTCCACCAACCGTTGAAATGTGAAACTCACTGTGGGGACCAATGGAGCCAAACTGAAAACATACAACGGAAAGTAAAAATAAATGGTCATTGCAAGAGACGAACATGTGTGAATAAAGGATTGTGTGGTCAGGGAGGGAGATGGCGGGTTGAACCTGCGCTGAGGAGCGCACCCTGAGACCGCTCCGTAGTGTTCTCTGCCGCCTCTCGCTACTTCCACCTGACACTTCTAGACTGATTCTACCACCCGCAAAAATTATCGGTATCCAGCGGCAATCCTAGTGCCGGGCTGCAGGGGGTGCAGGGGGTAACAGCCTTACATGCAGTGGCTGTTCCTCGGTCCAGAGCGGGGCCGATTGTTTTTGGCCCAGCGGCATCGACTGAATCTCCCTGCTCTCCACTGCGTCTGTTTCCGCAGCGTCTACACCTGCATCCTGTCACAGCAGGGAGAGCCAAAACCAGCTAGGCCTCACCACGGATGAATATGCAGCGTGGTGGTCGAGGTGGTCGCGGGGCTCGGAACTCTACGGCTATCGAGCTCCAACAGACAGCAGAAAGCACTGAGGAAAGGGAATTAAGGATCCAGTCGAAACAGAAAGCAACTACTACAAAGGTTGGTCGTCCCATTTTAAGGATACTTCAGTCAAGTGCTGCTAGTGATCTTCTGCAGGCTAGTGACCCGGGTGGGTGTTCTCTTGAGCGTGGTGGCAGAGGGCAAGACAGCAGCAGGCTCTGAGCAATACTCTCACCCCCAGCAGCAGGGATCTGACCTCCAGCAAGGTAAAAACTTTACATTTTGCACCAATGCCAGATCTAACTCTAACTTTAATATGGCACTGAATAATACAGAGAAAGAATTGACCCCCTTAGCCACAGGTTCTCTAGTTGAGAAGGACTGTAATCCATTTGATCCGGACGGACTCTGTACTCAACGAATTTCGGGGGGACTCGGAGCAGGCAGATAGGTGTCAGACTGAGCGGACCACTTGATCCTAGCAGAGAGGCGGTAACAGGCCTGAGCTCGAGCCCTCTGATCCCACAGCAATGCATCACAGTCATAACGGCCCCAGGTGGTGTAGTGGAAAACCAATGTGGGATCACACTGCTTCACCCCCCAGCAGGTTCGCCCCTAAGCATTATGGTCAATGCAGTTCGCCAAGCGTGTGTACTTGCAAAAGTCTTTCGAGTATTTCACCAGGTTGGTGCAGATTAGTACTGGCCATCTCTATACACATGTTTCTGGATTCTTATCCGTCGTCAGTAGAGATTAGGCGTTCAAATATTTGGGATTGCTGAGCAGGCTGCCAAAGTGTTCTTGGGTCACAGTACCTCTCAAGGCGCGCAGGTGCCTCTCCACGAGCTCGTCAGATCAAGCGGCTCGAACGAGCCTTTTAAACAGGAAACCAATGTGGGATCACACTGCTTCACCCCCCAGCAGGTTCGCCCCTAAGCATTATGGTCAATGCAGTTCGCCAAGCGTGTGTACTTGCAAAAGTCTTTCGAGTATTTCACCAGGTTGGTGCAGATTAGTACTGGCCATCTCTATACACGTGTTTCTGGATTCTTATCCGTCGTCGGTAGAGATTAGGCGTTCAAATATTTGGGGTTGCTGAGAAGACTGCCAAAGTGTTCTCGGGTCACAGTACCTCTCAAGGCGCGCAGGTGCCTCTCCACGAGCTCGTCAGCTCAAGCGGCTCAAGGGAGCCTTTTAAACAGGAAACCAATGTGGGATCACACTGCTTCACCCCCCAGCAGGTTCGCCCCTAAGTATTATGGTCAATGCAGTTCGCCAAGCGTGTGTACTTGCAAAGTCTTTCGAGTATTTCACCAGGTTGGTGCAGATTAGTACTGGCCATCTCTATACACGTGTTTCTGGATTCTTATCCGTCGTCAGTAGAGATTAGGCGTTCAAATATTTGGGGTTGCTGAGCAGGCTGCCAAAGTGTTCTCGGGTCACAGTACCTCTCAAGGCGCGCAGGTGCCTCTCCACGAGCTCGTCAGCTCAAGCGGATCGAGGGAGCCTTTTAAACAGGAAACCAATGTGGGATCACACTGCTTCACCCCCAGCAGGTTCGCCCCTAAGCATTATGGTCAATGCAGTTCGCCAAGCGTGTGTACTTGCAAAAGTCTTTCGAGTATTTCACCAGGTTGGTGCAGATTAGTACTGGCCATCTCTATACACGTGTTTCTGGATTCTTATCCGTCGTCAGTAGAGATTAGGCGTTCAAATATTTGGGGTTGCTGAGCAGGCTGCCAAAGTGTTCTCGGGTCACAGTACCTCTCAAGGCGCGCAGGTGCCTCTCCACGAGCTCGTCAGCTCAAGCGGCTCGAGGGAGCCTTTTAAACAGGTGGTGTAGTGGCTGATGGCACAGGGCCAGGTGTGGTAGAGGTTGGACACCCCCACAGTAAGAGCGTGGAGGTGGGGGCGGAGGCTGCAATAGATGAGGTGGCTGGCTCAGATGTGCTGCAGGACCCTCATGAGGCAGCACCCCTTGGATCTTTACTACAGGAAGATGAGGCTACTGAGAAAAAAGGGGCCCTCGATAAAAGACATGTTAAAACGAAGGCTGGAAAAGTGCGCCACTGCCCTGACCTCAACTCCCTGCGGTCTACGCAGGGGGCCAGGGAGAGCCCCCTGCGGAAGTGGGTCACTTCTATGGGAGAGGTAAAGACTCTGGTCTCAAGGCTATCCAAAAGTGGCTCTGCCCCTCATCCCCCTTTATCTCCAGTAAGGGGTGCAGCACAGTCAGTAACGGACGCTAGCTGTAATGCTAGTGAGATTTTGAGCCCAGCAATAAGACCCGGATATGCGACGGATGGCCCTCTGGAATCTTCTAGTTGCTCACCACATCAGGGTATCTCCCCTGATAAATCAGAGGCAGATGGGAAGGAGCCTACAGTGAAGGGTGGACCCAGGGGGGCAAACGAGCCCTCTTTAACAACTATCTTGCAGCTCTTACAGATGCAAAGAACTGAGGACTTGGAACACTATGCTCAGGTTAAAGAGGACAATAAAAATATGCAGCATGCCCTTACAGAGGTTACTAGTAAAATGGCAAGTTTAACTTTGGATGTTGCTGAGCTCCAGGACCGAGTAGCAAGCATCGAGGAGGTCGGCATAGCAACAACTAAAGTAGTCACAGAGCATGAACACCAGTTGGCATATCTTCAACATAAAGTCGAGGATTTGGAGAACAGGCAACGTCGTAATAACCTTCGGTTATTCGTAATAACCTTCTTGGTTAGCCTATTGCAGAAAGCTCTTCCGGACCTGGCAGATTGGGATATGGACTCCCAATTTCAATGAGCTCATAGGCTACCTTTGTACTCTAAGCAAGTTGGAAATTCTAAACATCCTTATCCTCGCCCCATTCTTATTTATGTTGGCAATTTTCTTTTGCAGCAGGTGCTTTATTACAAAGCTCGTCCACAGCTCCATTGTCAGTTAATTCTCTTTCTATCTATGTCCGCTCGGATCTTTGTAAAACAACAATGGACAAGGGCTGGAAGCTGCGTCAGTTAATAGATCCATTTAAAGCTGTTGGGGCGCAGGTGTTCTTGCAGGAGCCAGCACGACTGAAGGTTATCAAGAATGGTCAGTCACAGATATTTCTTACAGAACTTGAAGCTGCACAAGCCCTCACCTCATGGCAACAAGGGACTTTACAGCACTCTGCCTAAATTTATTTTATATGCCTAACCAGAGTTAGGAGTAGAGGCACTAAGGGGATACGTGGCAGTATTAGCCCCATGGTAGCTGGGTAGTTTATGTATGTTTATAGATATATATATGTATACAAAAGAAAAATATAAAAAAGGGGGAATATTTTACACTGAGTGGTGGGGGTGAGATGTGGTGGGGGGAGCATAGTGGCGGTCCGAACAGCGCTCCTCGAGGGCTGTCAAACAACTGATAGCATTAGAGGGTGGGTGATTTCCTCTCATAGGTACAGGGTGGGTTGGGTCGGGGCAGGGTGGGGTCAGGGGACATTGGGGGTTGTCTTTGAAAAATGGCCTGTGCACTTCACGGTTAAGGGAGGCAAGGGTGGGGTAGCAATGGGAGTCAGAATAACATGAAATTTAGTCCAGCATGTAACGTAAAGAGTAAGGTGGTCGGTAGTCTGAGATGGTGGCAAGGGCTATCAATGGATAGGTCGGCCAGTCAATGACCAGTATTAAATCAATGTATTGGAATCTGGCAGGTCTAAATCAGGCAAGGAAGCGACAGCTTATTCGTGAGGAACTAGCAGCATTTAAACCACAAATTATTGGGGTTACTGAAACTGATTTGGCATTTAAAGATCGACAAGTATTGAAGCAGCTGGGTATAAACCACTCATATGTACTACTCAAACCATGTCTATACAGGGGGTTGCCATTATGAAAGCTAGGGACGATAGGATTTTGCGAACTGCTTCGGACATCTTGGGTAGATGGGCTGTAGCACAGCTTGTCATTAATGGGCAAACTTATACTATCTGTGTAGTTTACGGTCCCAATCTTGACGACCCAGCACTTTCTGACTTCTTAAACTTGGAGCTGCTGGATTGGGGGGGGAGGGGTGATTATAATGGGGGATTTTAACTGTGAGATGGATTATCATATAGATACTACCAATCGGCAAGGTAGCGTTCCGATGCCCAAAACACACACATCTATTATGGAATTAATTAGACTTTATTGTCTTGTTGACATTTGGAGAGCTCTGAACCCCAAGGTACCTGGCTATACTTATTACTCAGCACCTCACAGACACTACTCTCATATTGATCTGGTATTGGTACAAAGGCAGCTGCTGGAAGGGGCATCCATTGAGATTATCCTAAGGTTACTTCCGATCACAATCCTATTGTATTTAATATGCAGTCTGGATCAGCGGAGGGAAGGGACGGACGTCGATTATTTACATTTCCCAGGAAATTACTTGCCAGCATGGAATATCGGGTTTATATGAAACGTTTACTCCTAGAGTATTTACTAAAGAATAAAGGTACTGCTCCGATCTCAATAGTTTGGGACTGCATGAAAGCATATATACGCGGGGTGACGCTTCAGTTTATCCGGGCCCAGAACAAGAGTAAACAGCTAGAGGAAGTCCAAATTCGAAAGGAGTGCTTGAATTTGGAAAAATATCATGCACAGGCAATCCTCTTAAAAGATCCGCGGGAGCAGCCATTATTTTTGAAACTATTTAGGAGGCAACAAATGCTTAGCATGGGATTGAAGGAGAGGGTGGCTGCCATCTTTCAGAAAAACAGGGCCTCTCAATATGAGTATGGAGAAAAGGTGGGGCGGTTGTTGGCTTATCAGATTGCTGAAAAAAAATCAAATAATACTATCCGCTGGATTACTCCACACAAACCCTCAATCCATTATGGAACAATTTGCCATATTTTATCAAAATTTGTCTCAGGGGTCTGATAGCATAGACTATCGGATTGCAGTTAAATATTTACAGGAATGCGGAATGTTCCGACTTAATTTTCAACAACAACAGATTCTCGAGGGGGAAATCAGTCTTGGTGAGGTGGTGACAGCTATTAATGTACTACATTCAGGGAAAGCATCTGGGGAAGACTCAATAGCCCTTGAGTTTTATAAATTTTTTAGAGATATTTTAGCACCAGAGCTCTTAGAGTTGCCCACCGCTATTAGTAACGGAGAGGCCACTCCACGTTCATGGGGAGATACTATTATTATTGTTTTTCTCAAAAAAGATTAACCGCCTAAAGAATGGAGCTCTTATTAGCCTATCTCCCTGATAAACGTGGACACAAAGATCTTTTCAAAAATCCTAGCACAGTGCCTTGCTCCAGTTATGCATAATGTGGTTTCAGAACAACAGCACAGGTTTATACCTGACAGAGACACTACAGTTCATACTAACACTGCGATTGCTGCGTGGTGTGGCCGGTAAAACTAAAGATAATATAGGGATGATTATGTTAGACGCGGAGAAGACCTTCGACCGGGTCATATGGGGAGCACTCTGGTTGATCATGAATAAATGTGGAATAGGAAGTCGGTTTATTACACTCGTTCAGAGGCTTTATAAGAACCCGGTTGTGTTGTATTGTATTGTATTGCGTATTTATATAGCGCAAACTGTCACCCTACGGGTATCCAGGCGCTGTCACATAGCAGAGGAATTCATCAGTCTACAGTGCTTCACACGCTTAAGGAGTAATATTGCTATTCCAGGGGAAAAGCCATGTTTTTAGATTCTTTCTGAAACATAGCAAAGTGTCAGCTTGTCTGATCTCTTGTGGGAGTTCGTTCCATAGGCGAGAGGCCGTATTGCTAAAAGCCCTTCCTCCCATCCTGAATTTTTTAAATCTGGTGGTGTTGACCAGATTGGCGCCAGAGGATCGAAGGGATCTGGTCGGTTTGTACCAAGTGAATCTATCCTGCATAGGACGGGGACCCGAACCATGTGCCGCTCTATACACTATGCATAGAGATTTAAAACTCACTCTGTCCTTAACTGGTAACCAGTGTAGTTCTCTTAGAGCCAGCGTAGTAGAAGCCCTACGTTGCCTTCCTAACGCCAGCTTGGCTGCCATAGACTGGACTCTCTGCAATCCCTGCAAGATATATTGCGGGGCTCCTAAGTATAGGGAGTTGCAGTAGTCCAGTCTGCACAGAATGGTACTTCTTACTACCAAGGGTCTGGTTTCCTCTGGCAATAAGGGAGGATCTTCCGCAGTGCCTTTAGTAAGGCAAAGCAGACACTGGTTGTTTTATTGGCCTGTGATGCCATCTGGAGGTTGTCATCGATTAGGACACCTAAATTTCGGACCGTTTTAACTGGGGACAAGGATTTGTCTCCAGGGGAGAATTTAATTTCCATCGGTATCTGATGTGTCAGTTTGGCCCCACCACAGTACACCACTTCTGTTTTTTCCTTATTATAATATAAAGTAATGGTTGGTGGCCACTGGTCTTCGTCTTTCCCGATAGGTCGGGGCACACAGCAAGGCTGTCTACTCTCTCCCCTGCTATTTGCCCTGTACATTGAACCTTATATAAGACACTTGAATCAGAATAAGGGCATACAACCTGCTCGGTTGAATGGCATTGATCTGAAAATGATGGCTTACGCTGATTATGTTGCAGTTTTCACTAGCAACCCGAAGGATGCGGTTAATTTAATAGCTAAGAAAGCTGAACAATTTGGCTCTTTCTCCGGCTACAAGCTGACCCTCTCCAAGACGCAGGTTATTTTAAATTTTAAGCCACATACTCCTGTGATGGGGTGGCTGATACTGCTACCTATCTTGGCATTCGCCTGTGTAGCCATGTTGATAACATTATTCTATTAAACTATGGACCTCTTTTGAAAAGATTTGTAGCGAAACTGCGCCAATGGCATAAACTCCTTTGAGCATCCTGGGTAGATGTGATATTGTGAAAATGAGTATACTTCCTAAGTTTCTGTACTTGTTTCATTCAATACCTCTCCGAGTTCCATACTCTTTTTTTAAGCGATTGGATGGGGCAATCAGAAGCTTCATATGGGGTTATAGGAGACCTAGGCGTGCTATTCCCCTTTTGAAGCTATCTTATATACAGGGTGGATTTAGACTATCAGATTTTAAGTTATTTTTTTGGGCTTCATTTACTGGTCATATTCAAAGTTTACTGGTTGGATTTAATGCTGGACCAACTGAAATGGGTATCAATTAGCACTAGGTATTGATTCCCGACTATCTATGCATAAATTGATGGATCCCAATTACTTTAAACGGGTGAGGTTCAAATTAGTAAGGGATATAGTTCAGATTTGGTGAGAAATTTGTACAAGATTCTCACTACCAACTGTACACTCGCTGATCCCGTTCTGGGGCTAGCCTCTCTTTCCCAATATATTCAATGATAATGTGAGGCGACTTTGGGGTCAGGCGGGCATAGCTGATCTGGGACAGTTGTTTGATAGGCACAGTTTCCGGACATTTGCTTCACTACAGGCTGAATTTGGGCTTCCGCAGCATAATTTTTACCAATATCTACAGGTGAGGGATAATATTGTTAATGACTGTTAGAACTGGGGGTCTCTAGTTGGCAGAGGTAGGTACCTTTGTCCAAATAGGGACCCTTGCTTCTAGTCAGGGTAAGGGGGTACACTCCTGAAATAACCCCTGCTCACCCTCTTGGTAGCTTGGCACGAGCAGACAGGCTTAGTTCAGAGACAGTGTGTAAAGCATTTGTGAACACATACAGTAATCCAGTGACAACACTACAAATGGACACCACACAGGTTGTATTATAAAAATAAGTATCTTTTATATAGATTTACCACAAGACCATAAACGACAAAAATAATCCACAATACTGTACTTTAAAGATGTTAGAATTAGCTTGAGTCTCTTAAAATGGAAATGCGACACTTTGAGTTCAATGTACCTTAAGATGTGTAACGCAGGGCAACGAAAAGTGTTGCAGGGAAGGTGATGCGGTAGTCCCTTACACGCAAGGACCGTGATGCGTTGAAAATCTGGTGCAAAAGAAACAAAGTGGCGTCTTCTTGAGGTTGCGACAACGAAGAGGTGATGTGTGCACGCCCGACGGCCGTGCGGCGATTTCGATGAGTCTTTGGAGCCGCGACAGGCCCTGCAACACGCTTCCCTGGCGATGCGACGGCGTCTGATGCGAGGTCGACGATCTTCTCCTGGGTTGCGGGGCGTGCCTCGTGTTGCGATGCGTCGGCGTCTGATGCGATGTCGATGCTCTGCCCCGGGGATGCGACGGCGTCTGCTGCGACGGCGACACTTTTCTCCGGTGCTGCGAGGCACTTCGAAGGATGCGAGGGTTTCAGCGGCGCGCTTCTTCGGGGATGTGCCGGCGTCTGATGCGACGTCGACACTCTTCTCCGGCGATGCGAGACTCAGCGGCTGCGGCGACACGCTTCTTCGTGTTGAGTCGCGCTTCCAGCTCCCAGAGACACGCAAGTGTGTCAGAAGGTCCAAATTCCCAGCAAGGGAATACAGGGGGAGCTGATGGGTGAAGTCTGTTGTCCCTGAAACTTCAGCAGGAGGCAAGCTCTGAAATCAAGCCCTTGGAGATCCTTCACAAGTTGATGAAAGTACACACACAGTTCCCTTCTCCTTTCTTTGGCAGTCAGGCAACCACTGCAGGCAGATCCCTCTAGCTTAGGGATAGTCTTCTCCTCAGTTTCTTCTTGGTTCCGCTCCTCAGCAAAGGTTTCTTCTTGTTTCCCAAAAGTGATCTAATTTCTTAGGGGTCTGGGTCCCCTTTTTATACACCTTTTCTCTTTGTTCTCTGAAGGCAGAGAGGCCTTTGCCTAGTCCAAAACCAGTTCTGGTCAGTCCTGGAGCACTTTGTTTACAGGACTCCTTCTTTCCTTTCAGAATGTGGGGCAGAGTGCTCAGCCGCCCGGCAGGAGGTGGAGCCAGCATTGTGGAAGGCAGGCACAGCCCTATTCAGACCCAGGTGCAACTCCTCCCTCCACTATGGATGCAGATCTCTCTATTCAGCCCTGGGCTGACTCACCCTGTCTCCTGTAGCCACCCCCAGCCCCTGTCACTCAGACTCCAGACAAGGAATACACAACCTAGCAGAGGCAGGCTTGGATAGTTAGGCAAGAAAATACCTACTTTCTAAAAGTGGTATTTTCAAACACAGAATGTTAAAACTAACTTCACTAAAAGATGCATTTTATCATCCTGAGTTCAGACATACTAAATTCGTTTTTCTACCATGTTCCCTGGGTCAGTTAGGATTATAAGGTGTAATAATCAAACTGCCCATTTTAGCCTATGGGGAGCAGGTAGCCTTGCAATAGTGAAAAACGAAAATGTCTGTAATTCACTATTAGGACATGCCACACACACCAGGGCATGTCCTACCTTATACTTACAATGCACCCTGCCCTAGGGCCTACTTTAGGGGTAACCAACATGCAGTAAAGGAAAGGTTTAGGGCCTGGTAAGTGGGTGCACTCACCAAGTCGACATGGCAGCCCTAGGCTGCACACAGGCTCTGCAATGGCAGGCCTGAGACACATTTTACAAGCTGCTTCTGTGGGTGGCACAACCAGTGCTGCAAGCCCACCAGCAGCATTGGATTTACAAGCCCTGGGCACACTCAGTGCACTGTACTAGGGACTGACAAGTAAACCAATCATCCAATCATGGAGTCACTAATACATAACACAATTTATCATAGGAGAGCATATGCACTTTAGCACTGATCAGCAGTGAAAAAGTGCCCAGAGTCATAAAACAGCCAGCCAACAACAGGTCAGAAAAATATAGGAGGAAGGCAAAAGTTTAGGGATGACCCTGCAAAAGGGCCAAGTCCAACACAACCCCTTCCAGCCAAAAACGCAGGGTAGACCAATCACTACCTTGATGGGCTTCCCTGCTTTGGGCGATAGAACCTGGACCCTGGCCCAGAACAGCAGGGGCATATTCCAGTTCTACGCCAATCTGAACCTATTTGGATCCCTCTGTCCATACTCTCAGGATCCACCAAGCTAATCCATGGGGAACCCTTCTCCTTACCTGTGGACACCATCTGTGCAGCACCTAACCTTAACTTGCTCACAGGTGTGTCCCAACAGGCAGACAGCAAGCCACAGTGGTCACTGACAGTGGTCAGGGATGAGACCCAGGCTTATGCCTCTCAGGGCTCTCAAACCTCTGTGGCGTCAGAGAGCGGGGGGCAGTAGCCCCAGGTGCTTGGCACCCTTTGTCCACTCTCCCTCCTGTCAGGTCAGGTATTACATCCTGACACTGACCTACCAGCCCCGGGCCTGTACCCAGCGGCTGGACTGGAGACTGGGGTGGGCTTTCCCACACCCGGTCCTCCTCCTTGGGGCTCTGTACCCTCCCACCTGGAGCGGTACCCCCTTCCAGAATTGCCAGGGCACCTGTGGCAGGTGTCCTGCACAATTCGCCCACCAGTTCAGGGGTTCTATCCTGCAACTGGGAGTCCAGGTCAGGGGGGACACCCTGCACCAGGTCCTCCAATCTAGGGTCTAAACCCTCTAGTTGAACCGGGGTCAGAGGCGAGGACTCCCTCGCTCTGCACCCCCTTCCAGAGTACTGGCCCCTCCCATCAGGAGCGGTACGCCCAGAAGACAAACTGGTCAGGACACTGTTTACAGTTGTCCCACCCTCCAGGTCAGACAACACCTGAACCTGGCTTCCCAACCCAGGGTCTGTACCCTTAGGCTGGACCTGTGCCTGGCAACCCAGGACTTCCGGGAGGGTGCACCAACCCCCCCAAGGGAAACACACTCCTCTAGAGTTGTGTAAGAATCTGCCTGGCGCACCAGGACTTCCTGGGGAGCACGCATGCCCCCCCAGAGGGTAACACATCTCTCATGTGTTGTGTGACAGCCTGCCTGGCGCAGATCTCCCAACCCCTGTCCATCTGACAGTGCGTGAAGATCCCCCAGGACAGAAGTGGTGTCACCATGGTCATTCACTGGTGACTCAGCCCTTCTGGCTGGTCCCTGACCCACTGGTTCTTCCACTGGGGACTCTCTCCCCCTCTCACCCCTCACTCTGGACTTCTGCACCCTCCACTTAGGAGTGGCACTGCCAGACATCAGAAACACTGGAGCTCCATTTACAGACGCTCCAGGTTCTCTAGACACTAGGAGATCCTCCTCAACAGGCGGCCCATCAGGGCAGCCTAGGCTCCCTACCTGGTGTTCCCTTAAAGAACCATCCAGGCTCTGAGACTGGGTTTCAGGCACCTTGGGACACGCAGCCCCACACTCACTCCTTCTCCACTGAGACAGGACGTGAGTCCCTACACCCCTCCCACTACCATGGGACCTAGCTGGGCTAAACTGAACCTCTCCCACCACTCTGGGTTGGAAGACACCTGAGCCACTCCTCTTAGGGTCACTCCCCAATGCCTCTCCAGACCCTCTGGAATCCACCAAAAGATCTGCCTCCCTTGTGATCTCCCTGGGGTCAGAGAACTCACTTTCCAACAGGTGTTGGCATAGCTCTGGAAAACAGGGACTTACAATATGCTCTCCCACAATTGGATCACACAGCCCCCTACAAGAGTTAACCAAACTATCCTTCACCTCACCATCCAGTACCTTGCACACGTACTCCACACCACTCTCCTGAGATTGGCAAGACAATATCTGACTGTCTCTGTCACTCAACCCACACTCTTCTGGGCGGTCTTCACACTCACACACCAGGACTTCAACCAGGGGGGAACCCCTCTCCCTGTACCTCTCATCTAGAGTCAGTAGAGTGTCCCTCCCACCTCTAGGACTATGAACCCCTGTGCCAGTTCCCCAATCCACCTCAGGGACACTGCGCACCACTAGAGCTACCTCATATCCTGGAACCTCCTGGTGTATATTAACCCCCTCCTTCAAGTCAGGCACCACATCTCTGGGTGTGTGTACCACTCCCTCAGCACTAGATAACATAATTATGCTGCCACCATCTGAGCTGGACTCCCCCTCCAACTCAGCAAAGCTCACTCTCTGAGCTACACACATTTCTTGTTGCTGGGCTGAGACACTCATGGCCTCTAGCCTCTCGAGCTCTAAATCAAGCTCCCTCATTCTCAACTCATGCTCCTGATCCATTCTTTTCTCTTCTAAGGCCAACTTTCTAATTTCCAATTGCCCATTCATTTTGGCCAGCTCCAACTCATGCATCCTACTCTTTTCTCTGTCCTCCAGCTCCTCTGGGGACAGACCTTGGGCAGAAACCCTGCTACCCGCTGGGAAGTTACTCTCCCCCAATCATAATCAACAGATGCTCTGGATGCTGCTGTATCCATGGTGATTAAACTTGGCAGTTTTTAGCAAACATAGAAAGTCCCAGAAAAGAATATCTACCAAAAGTATGTGGTTGCGTTTTGGTCTGCACTCACTAGGTAGTGTTCACCAATCACTGTACATGAGTCACAAATGCAAGTCCAGAATCCCCACCGCTGACCACCAATGTTAGAACTGGGGGTCTCTAGTTAGCAGAGGTAGGTACCTTTGTCCAAATAGGGACCCTTGCTTCTAGTCAGGGTAAGGGGGTACACTCCTGAAATAACCCCTGCTCACCCTCTTGGTAGCTTGGCACGAGAAGACAGGCTTAGTTCAGAGGCAGTGTGTAAAGCATTTGTGAACACATACAGTAATCCAGTGACAACACTACAAATGGACACCACACAGGTTGTATTATAAAAATAAGTATCTTTTATATAGATTTACCACAAGACCATAAACGACAAAAATAATCCACAATACTGTACTTTAAAGATGTTAGAATTAGCTTGAGTCTCTTAAAATGGAAATGCGACACTTTGAGTTCAATGTACCTTAAAATGCGTAACGCAGGGCAACGAAAAGTGTTGCAGGGAAGGTGATGCGGTAGTCCCTTACACGCAAGGACGGTGATGCGTTGAAGATCTGGTGCAAAAGAAACAAAGTGGCGTCTTCTTGAGGTTGCGACAACGAAGAGGTGATGCGTGCACGCCCGACGGCCGTGCGGCGATTTCGATGAGTCTTTGGAGCCGCGACAGGCCCTGCGACACGCTTCCCTGGCGATGCGACGGCGTCTGATGCGACGTCGACGATCTTCTCCTGGGATGCGGGGCGCGCCTCGTGTTGCGATGCGTCGCCGTCTGATGCGAGGTCTATGCTCTGCCCCGGGGATGCGACAGCGTCTGATGCAACGGCGACACTTTTCTCCGGTGCTGCGAGGCGCTTCGAAGGATGCGAGGGTGTTAGCGGCGCGCTTCTTCAGGGATGCGCCGGCGTCTGATGCGATGTCGACACTCTTCTCCGGCGATGCGAGACTCAGCGGCTGCAGCGACACGCTTCTTCGTGTTGAGTCGCGCTTCCAGCTCCCAGAGACACGCAAGTGTGTCAGAAGGTCCAAATTCCCAGCAAGGGAATACAGGGGGAGCTGGTGGGTGAAGTCTGTTGTCCCTGAGACTTCAGCAGGAGGCAAGCTCTGAAATCAAGCCCTTGGAGATCCTTCACAAGTTGATGAAAGTACACACACAGTTCCCTTCTCCTTTCTTTGGCAGTCAGGCAACCACTGCAGGCAGATCCCTCTAGCTTAGGGATAGTCTTCTCCTCAGTTTCTTCTTGGTTCCGCTCCTCAGCAAAGGTTTCTTCTTGTTTCCCAAAAGTGATCTAATTTCTTAGGGGTCTGGGTCCCCTTTTTATACACCTTTTCTCTTTGTTCTCTGAAGGCAGAGAGGCCTTTGCTTAGTCCAAAACCAGTTCTGGTCAGTCCTGGAGCACTTTGTTTACAGGACTCATTCTTTCCTTTCAGAATGTGGGGCAGAGTGCTCAGCCGCCCGGCAGGAGGTGGAGCCAGCATTGTGGAAGGCAGGCACAGCCCTATTCAGACCCAGGTGCAACTCCTCCCTCCACTCTGGATGCAGATCTCTCTATTCAGCCCTGGGCTGACTCACCCTGTCTCCTGTAGCCACCCCCAGCCCCTGTCACTCAGACTCCAGACAAGGAATACACAACCTAGCAGAGGCAGGCTTGGATAGTTAGGCAAGAAAATACCTACTTTCTAAAAGTGGTATTTTCAAACACAGAATGTTAAAACCAACTTCACTAAAAGATGTATTTTATCATCCTGAGTTCAGGCATACTAAATTCGTTTTTCTACCATGTTCCCTGGGTCAGTTAGGATTATAAGGTGTAATAATCAAACTGCCCATTCTAGCCTATGGGGAGCAGGTAGCCTTGCAATAGTGAAAAACGAAAATGGCTGTAATTCACTATTAGGACATGCCACACACACCAGGGCATGTCCTACCTTATACTTACAATGCACCCTGCCATAGGGCCTACTTTTGGGGTGACCAACATGCAGTAAAGGGAAGGTTTAGGGCCTGGTAAGTGGGTGCACTCACCAAGTCGATATGGCAACCCTAGGCTGGACACAGGCTCTGCAATGGCAGGCCTGAGACACATTTTACAAGCTGCTTCTGTGGGTGGCACAACCAGTGCTGCAAGCCCACCAGCAGCATTAGATTTACAAGCCCTGGGCACACTCAGTGCACTGTTCTAGGGACTGACAAGTAAACCAATCATCCAATCATGGAGTCACTAATACATAACACAATTTATCATAAGGAGAGCATATGCACTTTAGCACTGATCAGCAGTGAAAAAGTGCCCAGAGTCATAAAACAGCCAACAGGTCAGAAAAAATATAGGAGGAAGGCAAAAAGTTTAGGGATGACCCTGCAAAAAGGGCCAAGTCCAACAATGACCTTAAGTATAGGAGTGATACAGCAATAACTTACCTTCATACTTGTTATTTTTCTGGACAGGAGGCAAAGATGGCCAGTATAAGTATAATTTATCAGACGTACATGCTCTGTGTTCCTGATGATAGTTCTCAACTTGCTTTAAAATAGAGCCTGCGTCTGATGATTACAGTAATGGTGACCAAGCTAAAGGATGCATTAGCTGCCCTAGATCAGTCAATTAGCTCGACCAGTCTTAAATTACAGCAATTTAAGACAATTTGTATGTTATACTACACACCTGATCGTATTTCAAAATGGGGTACAGTTGGGACTTCAGAGCGTTCATATTGCCCCAAATGCAAGCTATACTCAGCAGATGTAGTAGATATGTTTATTAACTGCCCTAAGCTTAAAGGTTATTGGGATGACCTATTTGAATTGATTACAGTGCATACCGGGATCAAAACAAACTTGAGTGAGAAGGAAATCATGTTGGGTACTAAAGATGGATTGGCTCCCAGTTTGAGAGAATTAATTATGATTATAATTGTTAGTGCTCGTCTTTGTGTTGCTAGGACAAGGAGTGATCCCATGCCACCAAAGGTGTCGGAATTTTTGGACTATTCTTCGTCAAATTTATGAATGTGAGATTGCTTTTGCTAAAGCTCGGGGACCTCGATCAGTTAAAAAAATGGGGGAAATATTGGCGTTGGTCTTAGCTGAATATATCTTCATCTGGCCATCCTTGTCTAATGTATTGATCAATCATTAATCTTGTTTGCATATTATTCTGTGTTACTCTTTACTTTGACTGGAGCCATTTGGGATTTATTTGTAAGTGATTGTATTGATTATTCTGACTCTTGTGAAACAGCTAATAAAAATATTTTTAAGAAAAGACTGAAGGATTGGATTGGTAAATATAAATATGCATAGATGCAGGTATTAGGAAAGGTTCGTTAACACACGCACAAGATAGAATAAAGATAGTCACATGTGTTTTGTTTCGGTTACGATGAATCACTATACACAGAAGTAATTCTCACCTTCGTGATCGAGTAAAGTGGCGCACCGAACTTTCATGATTTACGTTGGCGTCTTCAAACTGTTGAAATGTGAAAAGATCAGGGGCTAGAGAAATCACTCACAATAATCTATGGGGAATGTGGAAGTGAATCTTTTCAATGTGAAACTTTCCAATAAACCACAAAGAAGGACAAGGCTAATGTTACATCCCCACAATAAAGAAGACCGCATACGTTCTAGAAACTAGAATGGCAAGAGCATCTCAGTATGAGTGAGAATACCAGTGGATACAGGATAAAGGTTAAAGTGAAATGAATCTGAAGAAACATTTCTAAAAATAAATCACACAGGAACATTCTGATTTATTAATACGTGTAAAGACTGAAATAAGTTGACGTGTATGATGCTAATTGGAAAAATCAACCTGAAAAAGGGTAAAGAATCTTGCATAACTCACAAATGGGCCAATATATAAAAGCACTGGGTAAACATGCAGAAAGTAGATGATGCCATGTATGGGGTTGGCCAGAGTAAATGTTACCTAGATATAATTAACTTTTATATATAATGGCATTTTCCCTGGGTAAATCGTTGTTAAGACCCAGAGTATAGGTATTAAGAGTAAAGATCCAGTAAACTTCTCTTTTTTTTCATACTTCAGTGCTCATGATCTCTTGGGTAGTTTCGATTTTCTCTAAGATAACCCATTTGATATCTACTGGCTTGTATTAAAAGTCAAGATAATGTTTAGTTAAGGGAGCTGCTAATTCAGATGTTCTCTTCGCTGAAAGATGTTCAGTAAGGCGTGTTGCCATAGATAGGGCAGTTTCACCTACACATCCTAGCTTACAGGGACACAAAAGTAAGTAGATCATGTTTTTAGTTTTGCAATTCGAGAACCACTTAGCTTCCACAGTAACTCCATTATGAGTGATAGTATCAGTCTGTATCACTAAATCACATGCTTTACAGTGTGTACAACTGTATGTTCCAACAACTGGCAAAATTCCATCTATTGTCTTCTGGACAAACAGAGTATTATTTTTGAAATGTGAGTGTACTACAATGTCTTTGAGATTTCTATTCCTTCGGTGTGTAAACATTGGTTTCAGAAGTTTTGAATTGGTTTCCAACTCACTGTTCAAAATATACCAGTTTTAACAAATCAATTGTCTGATCTTCTCATTCATAGTTTAATGATGTGTGACACAGACTAAGAGAGATGATATGTGTTTTTCTTTGCTTTGGAGTAAATGGTCTCTGTCAAAGAAAAATGCTCTTTGTAGGTTTCCTGACAAGGCATCTAGGTTAATCCCTAGATAGAAATTTATCTTTCATAGCTACAGATTGAAGGTCGTAGTCTGTTAGATGAGTGCAATTTCTGCTGAGATGCAAAGATTGGCCCAAATGGGATACTTTGCTTTTGTGCCCTAGGATGGTAACTTTCAAAATACAGCAAGGTGTTTCCCACTGTGGGTTTGATATAAAGATCTACTTCTAGATGTCTGGTGTTGTGTCTGATTAAGATGTCTAAGAATTCGACCTGGTCTCGGCTAGTGTGACTGTTAAACCGCAGATTAGGGTCACATAAGTTGAGCCAAAGCAAGAATCCCTGTAGTGGTTCTTTAGAATGAGTCCAGATAAAAAATATGTCATCTATATAATGAGACCAGTGCATGACTGACTCCAAGAAAGGGGCTATCTCGCTGAAGATATTTAGACTTTCAAATTCTGCCACATAGATGTTAGCAACAGTAGGTGCTACGGAAGCCCCCATCCTTACACCTTTAATTTGATTAAATCATTGTTGATCAAATTCAAAGCTTTTCTCAGATAGTACTATTTGTAAGTGTTAGACCTGGCTTTTACAGCGGGTTTATCCCCAGATTTTTTGTTTGCTTTTTTGCTTTGTGGCCTTCTGTTTCTGTTGGTTTTATGATTCTGGGCACTTTACCACTGCTTATCAGTTCTAAAGTACATATGTTCTCCCTGTAAATTGTATGTATGGATTGGTGTTTCCATAATTGAATTACTAGTCAGTCCCTAGTACAGTGCACTGTGTGTGCCCAGGGCCTGTAAATCAAATGCTGCTAGTGGGCCTGCAGCACTGATTGTGCCACCCACATAAGCAGCCTGTAAATGTAACTCAGGCCTGCCATTGCAGAGTCTGTGTGCAGTCTGGTACTGCCATGTCAACTTGGCAAGTGCACACACGTGCCAGTCCCTAACCTTCCCTTTTCTTACATGTTAGTCACCCCTAAGGTAGGCCCAAGGTACCCCTGTGGGCAGGGTGTAGTGTATGTGAAAGGTAGGACATGCCCTGGTGTGTGTGGCATGTCCTGATAGTGAAATACTGCCAATTTCGTTTTTCACTATTGCAAGGCTACCTATTCCCATAGGATAGAATGGGGAGTTTGCTTATAACATCTTATAAACATAACTAACTTATAAACATAACTACCCCTGGGAACAAGGTAGGAATATAAAGTTTAGTATGCCTGAACTCAGAATGTTAAAATGCATCCTTTAGTGAGTAACCCCGGGCGGAGCAGGCGGAGTTGCTCTACGGAGTTGGCCAGTAACTCCGTGGAGCTCCACTCCGCGCCTCCCACCCCCACAATAAATATTTTTTTTAAATTTACTATTAAAGTAAAATAAAAGCGCACTTACCTTACCGCGGCATCCCGGGCTGCCCTCCTCCTCCTCGCTGTAATCCCGTACGTCATGGTTGGACTGCGCATGCACGCGCATGCGCAGTCCTACCATGACGTACGTCTGACGTAGGGGATTACTGTCTGGCCTTGGAGTGACAGGGGCTGGGGATGTGCAGTGGCTCCTGAGAGTCTGGATGAGTCAGCGCTAGGCTGAATAGTCCTGGTCTGCATTTGGCCAGGGCTCACACTGACAATGGAGGTTGCTGTGCACTTGCAAAAAGAGGGGCCCAGACCCCAGACTTTTAGATCACTACTGAACTAAGGAACCTGCCAGGAAGAAGGACCGGGAAAGCTGGAGGAGGAGTACTGCCCCTGTGCTGTGTGCTGTTGGGGTTGGCCTGCAGTGGTTGCTTCTGCCTTGGGTAGGGAAAGGGCTGGACTGTGCTTTCATCATCCAAGTCTCAGGGATAGAAAAAACTTCAAAGATCACTTCTGGGAAATCAAGAGGAACCTTTGCCAAGGAGAAGAGCTGGAGAAACTGAGGAGGAATACTGCCCCTGTGCTGTTTGCTGTCTGGGGTTGGCCTGCAGTGGCTACCTTCTGCCAAGGAAAGGGAAAAGGGACTTTGCTGTTTGCTGTGTCCCCTGTTTGAGGAAGATCTCCATGGGCTTGAAGAAGAGCTTGCCTCCTGTTCTGAAGTCTCAGGTACACAAAGACGTCACCCCCAGCTCCCCTGAACTTCCTTGCAAGGAGTTCTGACCTGCCAAGAGGTGCCTGTAGCTGTTCTGGGCCTCTGGAGGTTGTTCTGGCTGTTGGGAGCTGGAAAAGCAACGCAACAACAAGAAGCGTGATGCATCCGCACCTGTTTTTGACGCATCGCAGAAGAAACCGTCGCAGAGCCTGCCCGCGGCTCGAGAAATCGCCGCACACTGCATCAAGTGCACCTGTCTCCGAAGTCTGAGATCACCGCACCGATTCCGACGCAAGCCCTGCTGTGCGGCTGCAAGAACCCATGCATCGTCCCGGATCATCGCATCGCATCGAGGCGCCAGGTCTGTCGCATCGTTGGGGGACGCAGTAAGAAACCGACGCAATACCTCCCCACGCAGTAAGAAACGGACGCATCACCTCCTTTCCGGTAAGGAACTGACGCATCACCTCCCCTGTGCAGCAGTAAGGAACCGACGCATCACCTCCCCCGGAGCAACGAACCGACGCATCACCTTCCCTGAGTGTAAGGAACCGACGCATCACCTTCCCTGCGGCCCTTTTTGTTTGTGTGCGTGACGCATCCAAGGTACCTTGTGAGTGTCGCATCTGCAATTTGCTTTGAACTGAACTATTTCTACCATTTGAAAATCATATTTTTATTACTGTATTGTGGATGTTTGTAGCTTAGTCTTGTTTGGTTTTAGATAAAGATTACTTATTTTTCTAAACTGGTGTGGTGTCCATTTGTAGTGTTTTCACTGCCAAGCTACCTAGTGGGTGAGCACGGGTTATTTTAGAAGTGTATCCCCCCTTACCCTGACTAGAAGCAAGGGTCCATATTTGGACAAAGGTACATACAGTAAGCATTCCAAAATTAAATTTGTGGGGCACACAATATGTTGTTAATCAGTGAACCAATGAACTGCTTCCAATGTCCCATTTTGTAGTAGTTTACTGTAGAGTGATTGATATTTAAAGTAACTAGAATCTGGGTATTGGTGTTAAACGGGATATTTTCCACCGTCTTTATCATGTCAGTAGTATCCTTTATATGTGACCTTTTGTTGGGAAAACAAGGACATAAAATACAATGAATGTATTTAGATAATGGTTCGGTGACTGAGCCAATGGTGGTAACAATTAGATGAAATGAAGGATCTGTTGGGTTTTTATATTTTTTAGGTATTCTGTAGATGCTATCAATCAATACACTTGAGGGCTTGAGGAGATTTAAGGACCTGCGTGAGCTGACTCCCCACCAAATAATGTAACACACGAAACAAGCCACGGGTCCGGGTTAGAAGGAGGTTAGTGTGTTATGTAAAGGGGAGGAAAGGAGGATTCCCTGTTTAGGACGGTTCCCCTCACACACCAGAGTCATGCTAAACCCCTATGTGAGCAAGTGTGTGTGTATGGAGCAAAAAAGTGCAGTGCTGTAAAGTGAAGTGAAAAGTTAAAACTGGCTAACGGGTTAGCTATATTGTAACTTTATTCAACTACCCGGTGTCAGGATTAAAACCAATGAGGAGCTGATGACACACGTGCCGACATTAAAAGCACATGTGTGGCTAGACACTTTTTTGCTCCATACACACACACTTGCTCACATAGGGGTTTAGCATACCCTGCCTGACCAAATAAAAACATCCCTGAGCTCCTCCCTCGTAGAGAGGGGGTTGTAGCCCACACGAAGACTAGGTCTTCCGTGTGAGGAGGTACCCCCATGATGAAGCATGACACCTCTGGTGTGTGAGGGGAACCGTCCTAAAAAGGGAATCCTCCTTTCCTCCCCTTTACATAACACACTAACCTCCTTCTAACCCGGACCCGTGGCTTGTTTCGTGTGTTACATTCTATAGATGCTAGCCATACTATCAAGGGCATGTTGAGAGATGACTGCCATCAGGAGCAGACTGGCAATTAAAGTGAGTGGCTGGATGGTCAGCATGACGGATGCACATGTGAAGCTCTAGCTGTTGCAAACACAATTTGGTGGGGTGCGTACAGAGGGTCTTCAGCATCCAATAATCACCTTAAGAGAAGTCTCATGTGATAAAGACTACTTCCTAGGTTATCACTTGATGAATCACCTCAGCCCAAATATTTGTAGAGACAAAGTTCCCACACTCCAATCCTATTCTCAGGCGAGGCAAAGATGGTCACATTGCAACGTCAAGATGAAGTCATGAGAAGGCCCCTGGGTAGCACTGATGCGAGTGGAATTCTGAAGTATCCCTTGGTAACAGAGTAGTTTGGAGGATAGTGACTAACCAGGGGAAGAGTTACAACAGAAGGTCTCTCGACCATAGAGTAGAAAAAATAAAGCCCACTCTTTTGGGACACATGCATCTGCTGGATCGTGATTGTTGAGCTGTGGGTCTCCACACAATGGCAGGGCACATGGAGGAAGCAAAGCCTAGGGGTGTAGCTGAAGGAGTGAGTTGAATATACTCAATGACCTTCAGCCAAAGGAGCCTTATGGGAATTTGTTGGTGTGACACTGTTGAAGGGTAAAGGCAGCTATGGTAAAAGAAAGAATGCCACCCCTGATGATAGAGTTCCGGGGGCTGCTGAATAAAAGTAACAGAGACACCTCTTGATTATCCACACACTTTAGAGGTGCGAGTGATTGTAATAAGCAGATCAAATCAGGCAACTGGTAACCTTAATATGGGGCAGATATGCGAAGAGTCCAATTGAACCATAGACATTTATGGGGTGTGCAGACCTTCCTCTCCTTACTCCCCTTGCTAGACACAGAACTCCTGATTGACCAGACAAGAAGATGACTGAGGAAAATACACACTAGTGCCATAAAGTTCCACCTGAGTTGACTGAGACTTCCATTTACCTACCTGCCTGAGGTCTGCCTAATGTTTTCTTTCCCTCCGCTTGGAGCACATTGCCCAAAAGACCTACCCCTATGGTGACCGTTCATTCCAGATTTGGTAGGCTAGTCCCCTTTTTCATCATATGTCTCAGCAAATTTCAATAGATTTAGCAAATGTTCCGGTTTTCATAGAGGGTCCACTGAGCACAGAGGGAAGTAATCTGTTATGTGTTGCAAGGCAGAATTAATTAGCAACCCTTATCAGATAGCACTTTATTAAACACATGAAAATTAGTAAAAGTTGCATTTAATCTATGTTCGGGCTAGATTTATAAATTTTTCATGCAAAGTAATTCTGAAACCAAATTTTCTGTGCTGCTTAGAGCAAGAAAAAATAGTGCAGATCATTATCAGCAATGATTGGCCTGCTGCTGCTGTCACTGATGCTGCAATAAGACTGTGATTGGGGAGTTCACGCTAACGCTGCGTGACAAAGGTTAGAAGTGTACCCACTGGGAGCTGTGTGCTCTGCTGCTCCTGTGTATGCTGCCCCTGGAGCGGGGGAAAGGCCAGGGCACAAGTAGAGCTGGTGCTGAGCAGAGTGGAGAGTCTCCAAGTAATTTTTAAGCAATGTGGAGGATCGGAGAAAGTGCCAGAGGGGAGGAGTCCCTAACAAAGTGAGCGTACTTTGCCCTGCAGCAGGATAGCCACTGATAGAGGCAGTGAGCTCATAGCATGCAGAAGTGGCTGGGGTAGGTCCCAGTGCAACTTATGGCTTGAACTTGCTCCTGCTCTCACTCTTCCGGCACCTGCCCAGTTTCGCCACTCAGCCCCAGTACCCCACATACTGGGAGAAGCAGGTAAGCAAGAAAAGCAATTAAGCTGCACCAGTTCTAGCAAATCCAAACAGGCCGGTGGTAGTCCTGGGAAATGGATATGTTGATTAATAGTCGATAAACAGAGGGCTAACCTAGTCAAGCCTCCAGTGGAGCTCAGGCCACCCAGTCTTTAAACCTGAAGTGGATAGTGAGCAGATCAGCTTCTGTGGAGAGAAAATTCTCTTGTTCTGTTTAAACCTCCTGTGCCAGTGTATAAAACTCCTGGCGAAATGGAAAAAAAAGAGAAGGGCAGGTACCAAATTTGGCTCTGACTTCCTTCTAATGCCCGTCTGCTCATAAAAAATGCAAGTGTTGCCTTCGTAAAGAATTCCTGACGCGACCAGGGGCCATACTTCAAGCTCTCTGAGATGCCACCCAGAGGAAGATTCAGTAAAGTTGTAAACTTTACCAAGGCACTGTGCATCAAGACCTCCCAGTATAATGCTGTTCATAAAAGTCACCCTGCAAGCAGGTTAGCCCATTCACTACTCAGAAGAACGCTAGTCTACTACCATTATGAAGTGACGGTACCCAGACCATGGAGCCCCAGAAGCGCAAAGGGCAAGGGCAAGATAGGAGGCAAGATCAAATTAAACTAAGGACCCACTTCAAACATAAAGCACAGCTCCAGGCACGGCACCCAGTTAAGACTTGCCAGAAAGGCTGGGCACAACACACTGATCTTGCTTCATATGTAGGACCTTCTACAACCTCACAATTATTCCTGCTATCATCATCCATTTATCAAGTGGACTTAAGGTCAAATACAGATGCTGCTAGTTGAGTAACTAAGCTTAATTTGACAAGTAAAAACTCCCTGGCTCCTGAATATGAAGCCATCAAGAGCTCCTTCTATGTTACCAACAAGGAGTTCATTTATCTCAGCTCCAATAAAACATGGAACTATTTCACTCAACCAGAGTCCGAAATTAGTCTCATGCAAGAATCGGAAACAATTTCTTCACTTAGTATGAACTTTTGGCAGCACTAAATGTTATAATCTCAGCCCTCTCCAGGCAAAGCTCAATTATGGAAAAGCAATTAATGCAGCTAACCACTTAAAATGCATAGTAGGTGGTGTTGGACTTGGCCCTTTTTGGCTAAAGTTCCCTAAACTTTTTGCCTTCCCCCTAGACCTTTGTTCTGACATGGTGTTGCCAACTTAGATGCTTTAGGCACTTTGCCACTGCTGATCAGTGTCAAAGGGCAAGTGCTCCCTGTGTAAAGTGTGATGGTAATTGGTTGTCCATAATTGGTATGTTTGCCTTACTAGTAAAGTCCCTAGTAAAGTGCACTATGTGTGCCAGGGCTGGTAATGCAAATGCTACTGGTGGGCCTGGAGCACTAATTGTGCCACCCACACAAGTAGCCCTAAAGAAAGAACTCAGGCCTGCCACTGCAGTGCCTGCGCACAGTTTGCTAACTGCCATGTTGTCCTGACAAGTGCACCCACTTGCCAGGCCTTACCCTTCCCTTTCCATGCACATCAGACACCCCTATAGTAGGCCCAAGGTACCCCCCTGGGCAGGGTGCCATGTCTGTGAAAGGTAGGACATGTACTGAGGTGTGTACCATGTCCTAACAGTGAAATACTCTCCATTTAGTTTTTCACTGTTGCAAGGCCATCTTGCCCATAGGACAGAATGGGGAAGGCTGTGTAATATGTTTCCAGCCTATCTTCCCATAGGTTTAAGATGGAGAGGTGAAGTTTAGTGTGCCTGAGCTCACAATTTAATAACACATCTTTTTGGGAAGGTCGTTTTTGAATTGTGTGGTTAGAAACCACGCTTTTAGAAGTGGCTGGTTTTTTTGTTCTAACAATTCTGTGTGTCTCTGCCTGGTTGTGGATGGACTGTCTGGATTTGAATGTGATAGGATCTGCGAAATGTCTTGACCCAGGGGAGGAGGAGGTGAGACAGCCATGGTTGACCTGCATCTGGAGTGTAGGGGGGAGGGTAGCCCTGGAGGTGAAGAGGCCTGGGCTGCTGCCATAAAACAAAGGCTCCATCTCCTGCTGAGTGATTGTAGATCCAGACCCCCACTATCAAAGGAAGAAGGTGTCACTGGCAGGGAGACACCCAGAACTGGTTAGGACAGGGGTCAGTGCCCCCTGAACACAAAGACTTCAAAGACATTTAGGGGTATAACTATGAGAGCTGAAACCCCTGGACTTTAGACTGAAATCCCTATTGAAAAAGGATTGAACCTACTTGGTGCTCAAGAGGAACCTCTGCCAAAGAAGAACAGCTGAAGAGACTGAAGAGAAGGACTGCCCTTGCTGTGTGTTCTGGGGCTGGCCTGCAGTTTGCTGGTTCGACTAAGGAGAGGACAAGGGACTTTGCTGTGTGCTGTGTCCCCCTGCTTGTGAGGACTTTGCTGTGTGCTGTGTCCAGAAGTAGCCTGTCTCCAAGGGCCCGAGGAGAGCTGGCTCCCTGTTGTGGAAACTCAGGAACATAAAAGTTTCCAAGTGTGTCTCAGTGACGCTGTATGTGTGTGCTTCGTGCAGCCTGAGACCTTCGTGAGGATTGCCCCGTGATCGTGTGCACCCGGAGTCCAAGTGAGTCTCAGTGACGCTGTGTGCGTGTGCTTCGTGCAGCCTGAGACCTTCGTGAGGATTGCCCTGTGATCGTGTGCACCCGGAGTCCAAGTGAGTCTCAGCGCGCTGTGTGCGTGTGCTTTGTGCAGCCTGAGACCTTCGTGAGGATTGCCCTGTGATCGTGTGCACCCGGAGTCCAAGTGAGTCTCAGCGACGCTGTGTGCATGTGCTTTGTGCAGCCTCAGACCTTCGGGAGGATTGCCCTGTGATCGTGTGCACCCGGAGCTCAAGTGAGTCTCAGCGACGCTGTGTGCGTGTGCCCTGTGGCAGCCTGAGACCTTCGTGAGAAATTGCCCCGTGACTGTGTGTCCCGGAGCAGTCTTGTTCTCTGCTTTGATTGACAGCGTGGCCAGAACTGCTGCGATCGTCATTGCCATCGGCCCGGACCGGCATCCCCAGAGAAGCTGTGAGAATTCACCGCCGCCGGCCCGAGCCTGCCTTTGCCAAGGAGAGACCTTGAACCATCGCCGTCGGGGGGCCGAGTTCCACTGCCCAAGATCAACGAAGTCCCACCGGAGGCCCAAGCCGCGAGGGGAAGAGAGGAGAGTGAGATCGCACCCCCCAGATAACGCTCAGCTAGCGTGCGTGTGTCGCCGCCTGGGGCGGGGTGCGGGCTACGAGAGAAACGCTCTCGGCCTTTCCCATCTTTGCAGCGCAAGCCCCCGCTCAAGCCCATATCGCGGCCCATACTTGCCGAGGAGTGGCAGTACCGGGGCCGGAGTGTGGAGCTGCACTTTGTTTTCCATCATAACAGTGTTGGGGGCATATTTTGGCAGTAAGAGTGGCATAGAGACCGTCCAGAGCACCGCGATCGGTGCCGAAGTACATTATTTTTGCATTACAAACTGCCTGATTGTTGCATTACGAATCACATTATTTTTGCATTACGAACTGCCTGATTGTTGCATTACGAATTGCATTATTTTTGCATTACGAACTGCCTGATTCTTGCATTACGGATTACATTATTTTTGCATTACGAACTGCCTGATTGTTGAATTACGAACTGCATAGCGTTGCATTAGGACTGCATTGGATCATCGAAAATTGCTCATTAATACTGCAAGAACCTACCAGTGCGTGCTGGCCTAACAACCGGCAAGTTGAAATATTACAAATACGCATATGTTGGATTTTTATCGTGTGGTCTCATCGTATATCTTTTTTCTATAAACATATAATTGTTTTTTTTATGAAACTCGTGTGGAGTCCATTTGTGGTGTTATCACTGTGTCACTGAGAGCGTGGTTGCAAATACTTTACACATTTGCCTTTGAGATAAGTCTGGCTGCTCGTGCCAAGCTACCAGAGGGTGAGCAGGGGTTATCTAAAGGTGTGTCCCTCCTTACCCTGACTTAGAAGCAAGGGTCCCTATTTGGACTAAGGTACATACCTCAGCCAACTAGAGACCCCCAGTTCTAACATTGGTGGTCAGCGGTGTGGGATTGGAACGTATATTTGCAAATTCACTCACAGTGATTGGTGTACATCACTAGTTTAGCGCAGACCACGATGCAACCACATATTGTGTTTTGATTTTTGGTTCTATTTTTGAGCGACCTTTAAGCCACACATCATGTCTCAGAGGAGTCAAGTAGCCAGTGAGGTTGCAGAATTGGAGTTCGACATTGAGGCATTGCTTACCTACAAAGTTGATCAATTGAGGCAATTCTGCAGAGCTTTGGGATGTCCCGTGAAAAGTAGCGCCAAGAAGGAGGAGCTGCAAACAGCCTTGAGGGCCTGGTGGGACGTCAAAAAGGCTCAGAAGACCGGTGATGCTGAGGTGGATGAGGATGACCCAGGAAATGGATTTGGTCCACAGGATTTGCCGGTGGAAAGACCAGCCTCAGGGGCAGGTAGTAACCATTCAGGGAGGAGTTTTTCCCCGGAGGAGCTGGAGGAAACCCAAAGGGTCAGAGAGCATGAGTTGGAGGTTTTAAAACTTAAGGCTCAAGCAGAAGAGAAAAAGCTGCTCATTGAAAGTGAAACGCGAGCAGAAGAGAGCAGGAGCGCTCTCGCCTTGGAAGAGAAGAAGATTCTCTTAGCTCATGAGTTAAGCATGAGGGAACTGGACCTTAAGGCTAAACAAGCGGAGTCCAGTTCGAATGGTGGCAGCACACAACCAGTGCCAGCGGGTAAGGTGTGCATTCCTAAAGACTTAGTGCGAGATTACCAAAGGGGTGATGATATTTATGCGTGGTTCACGGCATATGAGATCGCACTGAGGATAAATGAGGTGCCTGAGAAGCATTGGGGGGCAGGCCTATGGAAACACTTTGAGGCTTCTGGGAGGGATGTTTTACCACCTTTAAAGAGGGCGGGAACCCTGACCTACGCCAATATGAAGGAGGCTTTATGCCTCAGGTATGGGCTCACTCCTGAACAGTACCTGCAGAAATTCAGGGATTTCCAGAGACTGAAATCCAGTACTCGGGTGGAGGATCTGGATGAGTACACGCGTGCACTGGATGATTGGGTGTTGTTTAGCATGGCGAATGATTACAAAGGATTGCTCAATTTGGGCTCCAGGGAGCCTCGGCTCAGTAAACATTTTTCAGAGTTGCGCCAACACCTGTTAGACTGCGAGCTCCTTGATTCCCAGGAGCTTGCCCCAGAGACAGGCCCCTGGTCATGGGTCGGGGGGTCTGAAGAAACACCAAAGGGAAACCCCAGCAGCAACTCAGGGATCTTCCAGTCCCGTGGGAGGGAAGAAGGAAAGAGTGGCGCAGTCAGGGCCCAGAGAAGTGGGGGGAGTGCAGGCTAGCACCCTGTCTCAAAGGAGAGGGAGAGAGTGTAAGCAGCGTCCCCGGGGGTCCCCAACCCCCCCCAGAGACTGGAGGGATCCTTAGAGGAGCACCAGGGTGGAGGTCTAGAACCTACCTGCCAGAAGTGCGAGGAGGAACACCTAGCGTCAGGAGGTCGCGAGGCATCTGTGACCAGAGCTCCCGCGGTCCTGAAGTTTGTGGGTGCCATTCCTAAGTGGCAGGCACAAAAATCTAAATGGAAGGTTAAGGGGGGGAGGTGTTCCCCCGTGGGAAAACCCGTGGGACAGTGCCCAGCCAGTAGGGCTAGGTCCCCTAAAAGTGACCGGGGTAACCCCACCTCCAACCTGGAGGGCCGGATAACTGGAGACAGTATCCTGGCCGATGGGTCTTCCAGGGGTACTGCTCTAAGTGGGAGTTGGCAAGGGACCAGCACCCCTAGAGGGTCCCCGACTGCCAGGAAGTACCCATGGAGCAGCATAGTTGTCCCAGGGAGTAGTGACCAAGAGAACCCCCTGGGGTCAGGAAGGCATAGAACAGGAGGGTGTCCCTGCGGTAGCGGGCCCGCGTCTGTGTTCTATTGCCCCAAGCAGGGAAGTCCATCAAGGTAGTTGATTGGTCTACCCTGGCTTTAGGCTGGGAGGGGGTTGTGTTGGACAATTTCTTCACTTAGTATGAACTTTTGGCAGCACTAAATGTTATAATCTCAGCCCTCTCCAGGCAAAGCTCAATTATGGAAAAGCAATTAATGGCAGCTAACCACTTAAAATCCATAGTAGGTGGTGTTGGACTTGGCCCTTTTTGGCTAAAGTTCCCTAAACTTTTTGCCTTCCCCCTAGACCTTTTTTCTGACATGGTGTTGCCAACTTAGATGCTTTGGGCACTTTGCCACTGCTGATCAGTGCCAAAGTGCAAGTGCTCCCTGTGTAAAGTGTGATGGTAATTGGTTGCCCATAATTGGTATGTTTGCCTTACTAGTAAAGTCCCTAGTAAAGTGCACTATGTGTGCCAGGGCTGGTAATGCAAATGCTACTGGTGGGCCTGCAGCACTAATTGTGCCACCCACACAAGTAACCCTAAAGAAAGAACTCAGGCCTGCCACTGCAGTGCCTGCGCGCAGTTTGCTAACTGCCATGTTGTCTTGACAACTACACCCACTTGCCAGGCCTTACCCTTCCCTTTCCATGCACATCAGACACCCCTATAGTAGACCCTAGGTACCCCCCTGGGCAGGGTGCAGTGTCTGTGAAAGGTAGGACATGTACTGAGGTGTGTACCATGTCCTAACAGTGAAATACTCTCCATTTCGTTTTTCACTGTTGCAAGGCCATCTTGCCCATAGGACAGAATGGGGAAGGCTGTGTAATATGTTTCCAGCCTATCTTCCCATAGGTTTAAGATGTAGAGGTGAAGTTTAGTGTGCCTGAGCTCACAATTTAATAACACATCTTTTTGGGAAGGTGGTGTTTGAATTGTGTGGTTAGAAACCACGCTTTTAGAAGTGGCTGGTTTTTTTGTTCTAACAATTCTGTGTGTCTCTGCCTGGTTGTGGATGGACTGTCTGGATTTGAATGTGATAGGATCTGGGAAATGTCTTGACCCAGGGGAGGAGTAGGTGAGACAGCCACGGTTGACCTGCATCTGGAGTGTAGGGGGAGGAGTAGGCCTGGAGGTGAAGAGGCCTGGGCTGCTGTCATAAAACAAAGGCTCCATCTCCTGCTGAGTGATTGAAGATCCAGACCCCCACTATCAAAGGAAGAAGGTGTCACTGGTAGGGAGACGCCTAGAACTGGTTTGGACAGGGGTCAGTGCCCCCTGAACACAAACACTTCAAAGACATTTAGGGGTATAACTATGAGAGCCGAAACCCCTGGACTTTAAACTGAAATCCCTATTGAAAAAGGATTGAACCTACTTGGTGCTCAAGAGGAACCTCTGCCAAAGAAGAACAGCTGAAGAGACTGAAGAGAAGTACTGCCCTTGCTGTGTGTTCTGGGGCCGGACTGCAGTTTGCTGGTTCGACTAAGGAGAGGACAAGGGACTTTGCTGTGTGCTGTGTCCCCCTGCTTGTGAGGACTTTGCTGTGTGCTGTGTCCTGAAGTAGCGTGTCTCCAAGGGCCCGAGGAGAGCTGGCTCCCTGTTGTGGAAACTCAGGATTATAAAAGTTTCCAAGTGTGTCTCAGCGACGCTGTGTGCGTGGGCTTCGTGCAGCCTGAGACCTTCGTGAGGATTGCCCCGTGATCGTGTGCACCCGGAGTCCAAGTGAGTCTCAGCGACGCTGTGTGCGTGTGCTTCATGCAGCCTGAGACCTTTGTGAGGATTGCCCTGTGATCGTGTGCACCCGGAGCTCAAGTGAGTCTCAGCGACGCTGTGTGCGTGGGCCCTGTGGCAGCCTGAGACCTTGGTGAGAAATTGCCCCATGACTGTGTGTCCCGGAGCAGTCTTGTTCTCTGCTTCGATCGACAGCGTGGCCAGAACTGCTGCGATCGTCATTGCCATCGGCCCAGACCGGCATCCCCAGAGGAGCTGTGAGAATTCACCGCAGCCGGCCCGAGCCTGCCTTTGCCAAGGAGAGACCTCGAACCATCACCGTCGGGGGGTCCGAGTTCCACTGCCCAAGATCAACAAAGTTGCACCGGAGGCCCAAGCTGCGAGGAGAAGAGAGGAGAGTGAGTTCGCACCCCCCAGGTAACGCTCAGCGAGCGTGCGTGTGTCGCCGCCTGGGGCGGGGTGTGGGCTACGAGAGAAACGCTCTCGGCCTTTCCCATCTTTGCAGCGCGAGCCCCCGCTCAAGCCTGTATCGCGGCCCGTACTTGCCGGGGAGTGGCAGTACCGGGGCCGGAGTGTGGAGCTGCACTTTGTTTTCCATCATAACAGTGTTGGGGGCATATTTTAGCAGTAGCTGACCGCGAGTCAGTAAGAGTGGCATAGAGACCGTCCAGAGCACCGCGATCGGTGCCGAAGTACATTATTTTTGCATTACGAACTGCCTGATTGTTGCATTACGAATTGCATTATTTTTGCATTACGAACTGCCTGATTGTTGCATTACGAATTGCATTATTTTTGCATTACTGAACTGCCTGATTGTTGCATTACGAATTGCATTATTTTTGCATTACGAACTGCCTGATTCTTGCATTACGAATTGCATTATTTTTACATCACGAAGTGCCTGATTCTTGCATTACGAACTGCATATCATTGCATTAGGACTGCATTAGATCATCGAGAATTTCTCATTAATACTGCAAGAACCTACCAGTGCGTGCTGGCCTAATAACCGGCAAGGTGAAATATTACAAATACGCATATGTTGGATTTTTATCGTGTGGTCTCATCGTATATCTTTTTTCTATAAACATGTAATTGTTTTTTTTATGAAACTTGTGTGGAGTCCATTTATGGTGTTATCACTGTGTCACTGAGAGCGTGGTTGCAAATAATTTACACATTTGTCTTGGAGATAAGCCTGGCTGCTCGTGCCAAGCTACCAGGGGGTGAGCAGGGGTTATCTAAAGGTGTGTCCCTCCTTACCCTGACTTAGAAGCAAGGGTCCCTATTTCGACTAAGGTACATACCTCAGCCAACTAGAGACCCCCAGTTCTAACAGGTGGGGATTGACATAAAACTTCAAGATCTGACCACGCTAATTAGTAAAGCTCAAGCTTCTTTGCCAACCCACCAACTTGTTTGTTCAGAGTCTTTTCCACTGATTATATCAAAATTAGAAGAGGTTTCAACAATCCTAAAATCAATTATAAAAGACTTCAAGGAAATTAGCCCATCTCCTCAATCCAATTGGTGAAACAACAGTTCAAGCAGGACTGCGCACAGATAAATGAAATCATCATCCTGTTGTGGTTTACATCTTGCCATCGGGGAACCCTTCATTGCCCACCCTTCAATTGGAATCAACCTCAGGGAAAGGCAGATTGGCCTCCAAATCTACTGAAACATTCTCAAGCACACATGCAGCTTGTGAGACAATAGATGCATTCTCTTCTAATTCCTGTGAGCAAACCGCTTCACGAATATTATTGACCAACGACAAGTCAATTGAGCATCCACAACCAACATTAGCAAATAAAGGTACGGCCTTCACTAAAAAAGCAATGTTAGATCCGCAGTCCTATCCAGATCCAGCATATATTTCTAATGACCCAAATAGTAAGGAAGGTTTCATTCCAGTATTGTCCAAAAAGAACCATAAGAAAATCAGGAAACTAAATAAAAGAAAAATGGGCCAGGAGTCTTTGGTGAGAATTCAAAAGAAATTCTCTTGTTTGTGAAAAAGTCAACAACAGTGGGAGAAAATCCCAAGCCCAGGGACCATGAGATCTAAGCCGCGATTCCTGTGGAGCCACGACCAGAATGACGCAAGCCCTGCGTCTGTCAATCAAACAGGGGATTCCATGGTTATTGATTCCAAAGCGCAAAATATGGCTCCTCCTTTTCAAAACCTTCAGTCCCACCCCCTCTACCATCTTTTCCTGTGAGTGACTCATTGGCTGCAGTTAATCCTCGTAGTGCACAAGATGCCATGACATCAGATGTCTAGGTTTACCCTTTCAGCATACCACCTGATGATGTTAAGAGTCCTTAAAAGGCCTTCCAAGCAGTGGCAGCTAGCACAGGTAAGAGCCGTGGGGTGGGGCGGGGTGGGGGTGGTAGAAGTCAAAAAACGACAGGATAAGTAAGTGGTTTTATTTATTTATGTATTTAATATTACTTATCCCGTCGTCTTCCACCACCCCCACCCAGCCCCAGCCCGTCCTACCCATCTTACCTGTGCGAGCTGCTACTGCTTCCAAGTATCATTGCTGCCACAAACAAAGGGCCCTAGCTCCGGGATCCTACACCTATTCAGAACAAGCTCCAGCCTAGTAATACAAACAATCTCCAACCCGGGGCATACAATGCTCCATCAATGATCATGGCAGCGCTCTCGGGTGGCCTCCCAGCCACACTAATACATTGTCATCAAGTTTAAAATCAGACTCTCAGATCAAATCCAAGGAACAACCCTCACTAAGCACTGGGGTGTGTCTGATACACAACAGGAATCAGTAATCCTGCTAAAACCATTATACAACTCAAGTGGGCCACAACATTATTTGAACAGTAATAATATTCTCAAGCTACTGAACTCACTACTTATCAACTCCATGTTCTCAGCACAGACAATTAGCAAAGTTGCTTTTTTGCCAAAGAAAGATGGTGATCTTAACAAGACAAGTAAATTAAAAAATAGAGAGGTAAATTGAGAGGAGTAAGATAGAAAAGGTAAAGTGAAGTATGTAGAAAGACATCAGAAAAAAAGGTAAACGGGGAAGAGAAAGAGCGGTGGTACAGAGAGCTGACATTGATAGTCAGAAATAGGAGTAGATAGAGATGTGCCATTAAGAGAAAGACAGGGTTACTGATTGATGAGGCGGAGAGATAATATACAGAAAGAAAGAGAGGAAAGAGAAAGACATTAAGTAGAGAAAGCGAAGTAGAAACAGGGAGGAGAGGTAGAGAGAGAGGCAATGGAACAGTGTTGATGTAGTTTATGTTATGAGGATGTACCTTCCTAAAGACTGTGAAAACTGGTATAGTATGTTGCTTTACAATGCACTGAACATGACAATGAGGCAATGAAGACATTGGCATTATGGCACTGACAGCAGATGGATAATTCTACCGTATTGGGACTCATTCTGTTAGACTAGTAATCTGAGGGTACTCAGCAATGTGAGTAACAGACTTGGCACAGTGAACAGATGCTTGGTGCATGAAACCTTCCAAGCACAATAAACTGCATTGGCCGATTTGATCTTCAGCGATTACTCCTTATCTTATATTGCATACTGAGCAGAGATCCTTAGTCTCTCTATTTAATAAAGGATGCCACATCATTGACTATTTGAACAGCATGTATTTTAATTACCCTCTCATCTTATGTAAGCAGCCTGTAGCATAATTCAGAATGTTATCTTATTTTCTGGCAGAGCACCCAACAGTATCTCAAAATTTCCACCACTAACAGCATAAAGAGACTCAAAGCCTACCTCAAACGGATCCAATCCTGGATATCACCAAACTACCTCATGCTAAGCTCAAACAAGACAGAATGCCTCCTGTTTGCCAGCAATATCAGCCTTTCTCTGATGTAATCATGGCTCTCCGAGTTAAACCCAATGGACTTCACATCCCAACTGACAGTATAGGCCAAATCCTTCACATTTACAGTGGACTCAAACCTCTCAGTTAAAGGACACATCACCAAGAAGATCAAAACAGCCCCGTTTCAACTCTCGCTTTTGAAAAAAGTGAAAGATTTTCTCACAGGAGAAAAATTCAGAATGACAGTTCAAGCCCTAGTCCTCCCTCTCCTAGATTTAGGCAATAACCTGCACAATGGTCTCTCTGAGACCATCCTTGCTTCACTCAAATGCATCCTTTACACAGCAACACAGCTCCTCAAGGGGAGGAAGAAATTCTATCATATCACTCTTGTAGTAAAGGCATGACACTGGCTCCAACTGTAGGTCTGGATCATTTTCAAGATGAGCCCCATTAGTTACAAGGCCATCTACATCAAGACATCTGTTTACCTAGCTAACAAGCTAACCATATATGGAGATTCGTTTCAGATGAGGAGCGCTGACATTGCTAGATTAGAGAACAAACACAGCTGGAAGAATTTAACAAGAAAACAAGCCTTATTAGCCTATTCCCCTCAGATATGGGATAACATCCCTTCTGACATCAGAACATCAGCAACCCTCCTACAATTCAGGTAGAAACTTTGAACACATCTCTTCCACTAACACTGCCAGAGATAGGCTGACTTCTCACCCCTTCCCTTGGCTCTGCCTTCTTCCTCCGTCCCCCGTTCCACAACATATCCTCCTTTAGGCATGCCCTGTACAACACTCAATTGATAGTCAGCTAGGTTTGCACTTTAGAAATACCAAAACATATATGCACAGACTGCAAATCGGCACAGAAATAGTGGTGGCCTTACTCCAAGGCATAGTAGTCAATACTAGTAGTATGTCTCCTGATATAAGATTTCTTCAAAGTGCAGCCTACAATGAGCACTGATTGAAAGTAGAATGTTTAGGTTTTGTTTACCTTCATGCATAAAGTGTTGATAAATTAATAATATTAACAAAATGATAAAATAAAAAAATAGACAATGGTGAGGTCCAGTGGATTTATGTGATTCTGTGGCAGCAGTGTTTAACACATAATAATGTATGTAATGCATTTTCCCACATAATTCTCATAATTGGCAGACTTCTCAACAAATATTTCTAGCCAAAATGGAAGAAAATATTATTACCAGAGAATTTGTTTTTGCCTCATAATTTGGTTTTCCACATAGGACAATTGTAGCAGCCCTGACAATGGGAAAGCGCTGCAGATTGGTTTGGAGGTTGTCAATATGATGTTGAAATCCATATTTCACAGGGATCTATGAAATATTTTCCATATTTTATTGAGAAGGGTAGGTGGGTGTGTGTGTGTGCGCACGCACAGACGTGCCTAGTCTGGTGCCTCCAGAGGACTTTTTCACCTACTCTAGTCTCCAGAGAAGGTAGGCATCCTTTTCCAGCAAGATCAGTGTCCACATTAGGCACCTCCCTGGGTGGAGTGTCTGGATGTTTTTTCATGGAAACTACCTGACATCAGGAGCTTATGAAGGCTTGCTGTCTGTCACCATACAAACAGCTGCTGTGTACTTAGTCTTGGCACAACCCAGCAGAGTATTTCTCTCTCGTCTCACGCTATTGGCTAATAGGTGTTTCCTAGCACTTCACTCATGCTTGCCTTGAAAAGCAATTTCTTCTTTCCACTGTGTGTTGTTGCTTATCCCTGCCACCACTCCTCTCTCCCACTCTTCCCTCTTTCAGCTCATTTCTTAATTGAAGTTCCCTCCAGCTCCTCATCAGTGCTGCTGGGGCTGGACATTTTCAAGTCCATAACACGGGAGCCTTTATTATGTTCTTGGTATTTTCTAAGGCTCCGTTCCATTCCATCTTCGTATTCTTTAGAAAATAAATCAATCTATAGCAAAAGCTTCCATTAATACTATTTTTATTTTTGCGAAATGAAGGTTGTATGGCAAGGGGACCTTTATTATAGTCCCTCGTTTGTTCCTATGTCATAGAAACAAAATAATAACTGTAATGATGGTTACTTGCCATCCAACCTTTATTTTACAAAGAAACAGAAATAGCACTATATTGACAGCAAAGGTGCTTTTAATACAGTAGAGGAATATTCATTTCCACTGGGCTCCTACACATCCTGTGCCAAACACTGAGGTTTTCCACTAGTTCAAAATTCTGGAATCCCCTAAATTATTTGGAACCTGCACAAGTATTGGCTACATGCCAGACCCATATCAACACGGCCATCCAAAGGACAGTCTTGTTAGAGGTGGTGTTGATCTGACTTCAGGGCTACTCAGGGTGGAATGAATATGTTTGTGCATTAGGCACGCTGCATTTGTTCTAGCCATGCTGCTGGAATGAGATCATTTTGGAATATAGTTTGGTCCTCCTGGAGCTCCACAGGTTATCACTTCTGCTCTGATGCTCTGCGGCCTGCATCTCACTCTGATGAGCATAAAACTATTCAACTACATAGAACTTTTCTTAGCTGTAAAAGAAGTTTCATTATTGTTTCTCTTATTCAAGGCAGATGAACAGTCGGTGTTGTGGTGGTGACCTCATCTGACTGCACACAATAAGATTAATGACGGACAAGATCATTTATTCATGAGGCCAATTTGTATCAATCTATATGTGTGAATGCATTTTTAAAGTTGAGATGTCTGCCAATTTTTTGAGCGTTTTGTTTTAATAAAATCACATGGAAAATGCCATAATTAACAACCTACATTGCAAAATCTTGAGATCCCAAAATATGTGTGCCGCCCATTGAAAGCTTGAAACTATTCTATATAGTTTCTACACTTCAGTTATTTTCGTAGGCTGTTCACCTCGTTGTCCATCGTGGTTTCTTCCTAGCCAGGGAAGGTTTTCCATCACTTTGATGTTGTTGTTTTTAACTATAAATCAAGTGAAGCTCTCGCTACCTGGAGGCAACAAGGAGTTAATAGCAGATCATGACTGAGAGAGTTTGGGGAATTTCTTTTACAATCCATCATATGAATGGACAGTTATTTGTCCCTGTCTTAACCCTCAGCAGTCAGCTCGACTCTTGACTGATGGTCTGATGTGTGGCTGCTAAACTGCAGCGATGGCTTTAAACGATTTAGGATTAAACAAAAAGTGAAGCTCAGCTCCATCAGTGCAGTCATGGGCTAGGCAAGGAAACAAAATACATGGCATGCAATAAAGCAAATGAAAAGAAAACGAAATTAGTCCTGTCACCTGACCAAAAGAAATGAAAAGAAAAGAAATGGAGGCACATCACCTGACCAAATTAAATGAACAGAAAAAACACGGAGGCACATCGCCTGACCAAATTAAATAAAGCAGCTAACTCCAAACTAAGCAATAAAATAAACAGCAGAAAAATGCACGGACACGCATGGAGTAAATGAAACTGCAAATAGATGTGCATGAACTGTGGGTCGCGCGACGCAGCTCTTTTATATTTTATCAGTAATACCTGGAACTACCTTAGCTCCTATGAATATGTTGCGCTGAGCCAAGAGTAGGAAAGGACTCCGCCGTGAGCCTCTGCTGTTTAGCACGGTGATGCACTGGTGCAGAAAAGAACAAGGTAATTCCACAGCTTTAGTGTTAATTGTCACATTAAATTATATGGCTTTAGAGACTCGATCTGGCCTCCTGGGTTTCCGCTACCAACCTCCAATGGGAAATCCGCAAAAAACTTTGGAGTGTGGTTTGAGGATAACCTCTCCTTTTCTACTCAGGTGAAAAAGCTCTCTGGTAGCTGTTTTGGCCTTCTCAAAACACTCAGGAGCTTTTTGCCTCTCCTTCCCAGGCCGGCCAAAGAGACGGTTATCCGTGCCCTGATCCTCTCTCGATTGGATTACGCTAATGCGTTGTACATCGGCATCCCTGGTTACTCTCTGAATAGACTTCAGGTCACTCAGAATGCGGCCGCTAGGCTGCTCCTGGGAATTGCGAAGAGGAGCAGTGTGCGTGAACATCTTCGCGCTCTCCACTGGCTTCCCGTGGCGGACCGAGTCAAATTTAAATCTCTGGTCATTGCCCACCGAGCCCTTTACGGTCGTGGGCCCGCCTATCTACAGAAACGGTTTACCTTTTACGTCCCTCTGAGACAATTGCGTTCCTCAGCCCTCCTTCTTGCTAACGTCCCCCGCTTCTTCTGCCACAGGCTGGGTGGCTGCTCTCTGGCTGTCAAGGCTGCCCAGGCTTGGAATGCCCTTCCGTTTCTAATACGCAATACTCAAGACCCGCTAGCCTTCAAGAAACTTTTAAAAACTCATCTATTTCCATAGTTATTAGTGGTGTAGTTAAGGGACTCCTCTTGGATCCGCGCCGGGACACTCTTCGGAGTAGCTGTTGCGCGTTATAAGAGCACTTAACATAACATAACATAACATAAACAATGTGGCATATTTACAAGGAAATGATGCAGCGCGGCTTTGCAATCAATTTAGCAGCACCGCACTACGTCATTTCCAAAATGCAGGGATGCGCTATATTCACAAGAATACAGCGCACCCCTTTGTTTTCCCTTGCGCCTGTGCAAAAAAAGCTGCCTCGCGCCAACGCAGACACCCTTGCGCCATGGTGAAAAGGTGGCTGCTTTGCAGAGGTAATTGTTTATGTGCAGGAAGGGTCAACCTTCCTGTACATAAACAATCATTAAAGGTGATTTGCTTCATCTAGCACGCATAGAAAGAGCAAAAAATGAGGAGAAATAAAAGTATTTCTCCTCGTTGCAGCACTCTAATGCCTGCTTTTCAATGGCGTTAGATTCGGTGCTGCCTCAGATTTACACATCCTTGCAAATCTGGGGCAGCGTCAAAAAACAATGGGTGTTGCGGTGGAACGCCCAAAGTAACACCTATTGCATGCCCCTTTCACGCAAAGTGATGCGTGAAAAGGGTACGCATTTACAGGGCCATGAAAAGCTACTCATGGTGGCTTTGCGTGGGCTTGTAAATATGGGCCAGCACAGAGCGCCACCGGAGCGTCAAAAAAGTGACGCTCCGGTGGTGCCCGGGGCTTGTAAATATGCCCCAATGTTACTAAAATGTGTACCAGAGATGGGACTGCTGCCTAAAACAGCCTTTCTTGGGAGTTTAACACCATGCCGAACGGTACACGTGGTGCATTTGGTCTACCTGTCTAGCGTCTGGACACCTTTGCTTTCTCTGCACCTTGAATTCGACCTCTGCGCTAAGGGCTGAGTCATGTAGAACTACCTTTGTCATTGTGTGATTTTGTTGAAAGAATGTTTGTGTCCCTCATGTACAAGCCACAGCAAGAGAGCCTCGGTTTAGCATCAGTGATGGAAGAGGGAGAAAACGGCAGGTCGCAATATCACATAATGTAGACCGGTTCTGAGTACACGTGGACTTCCTGTCACGCATCATTGGCCGAATGTTCTTGAGTGATTGGCCAATGTGGGTTTACAAGTCGAATGCCAACTAATAACCCGGAATATGTTGGTCTCCATACAGAAATGTGAAGCTGTTAATTCAGGCCATCAATCTGAGCCGCCTGCATTACCTATATTACAATGGCAGGTATTAATCCCAAAAGAGTTAATATTAGGTATTTTATTGTCATGATTTTGTGTTTATATGTATGATGTGGGTATATTCTATTCGATTAAAGGTTCTATTTTCAAATGCAAATGAAAAAAGAAAAATACAAGCCACATATAAGGCCTGGGTCTGAAATAGGACAAACACTGGCACACCTTTTAGTCACCGGTGCACGTGAGCTGCGAGCTCCTGCATACTATTATGACATTGTTGAAGTATGGTGGGGTGAAAATGTTACCTCTGCACACTATTCTCACATTATGCGGAGAGCCTTCAGCAGAAGGACAAACATATTTCTGCAAGTATGTGAGTTACATATACAATTAATTAAAGTATAATATTTTATTTCCCTGATGGCAGTCATTATTTTTATAAAAATTTGAAGGGTTATGGAATTGTCAAACTAACTTGGGCAATGAAAACCAGACACACAGGCTCTAAAAAAGTTGTTTGTTTCTCACAGGAAAACATTACCGTGAGTGTTTTTGTACCACAGGGGATGAGCCCCCTACTGTCAGATAGAGCGTTGGGAGAAGGCACTAACATTAACATCGGACATATTAAACATGGCAAAACTTCAGTGTCTTCACTGGAGCAACAGTATCTTCACTGTAGGCACCTTGGGCCTGATGTACAAAGAAGCAAGCCACAAATTGGGATTGCAAACTGCGTACCGACTATCAGGGCCGTTTCTACCATTAGGCAAGCCTAGGCGGCCGCCTAGGGCGGCAAAAGGGGGAGGGCACCAAAAAACATGAGTTTGGGTATCCCTTGAGTGAACAGCCGCCTAGTCTTGCCTAATGGTTGAAACGGCCCTGCCCCTTGAGTGAACGGCCTTCGACCTCGAAAGCACATTTGGGTAGCCTTCTAAAATTCGACGTGACGTGATGTTACGTCACGTTCGGCGCCACGGGAAGGGGACGTGCGCGCTCGCTCTCCACCCGATCGGAGTTGGACTTCTCTTCTTGCCTCGTGGTCACCTGCAACGCTCACCCCCAAGGCAGCGACGCACCGGGCACCCAGACTACAGGTGAGGAGAAGATCCCCCGAGGGCTGGAGGAGGGAGATGGAGGGCTGAGGCAAAGTGAAAGCTGGAGAAGCACTGAGGGCAGGAGGAGGAGGGGGGATGAGGCAAAGAGGAAGGCTGTTGAAGCACTGAGGGCACGATGGAGGGTAGGGAGGGCTGAGGAACAGCGAAGGCTGGAGAAGCACTGAGGGCAGGAGGATGAGGGGGGAGGGAGGGTTGAGGCAAAGTGGACGTTGGAGAAGCACTGAGTGCAGGAGGAGGAGGTGGCGGGCTAAGGCAACGTGAAGGCTGCAGAAGCGCTGAGGGCCGGAGAAGGAGGAGGGGGAGGGATGGGGAGGCAGGGTGAAGGCTGGAGAAGAGCCGAGGGAAGGAGGGTGTAGGGTGGGCTGAGGCAAAGTGAAGGTTGAAGAAGCACTGAGGGCAGGATGAGGGGAGAGTGGGCTGAGGCAAAGTGAAGGTTGGAGATGCACTAAGGGCAGGCGGAGGAGGGGGAAGGGATGGGAAGGCAGGCTGAAGGCTGGAGAAGTGCCGAGGGAAGGAGGAGGATGGAGGTTGGGGTGGGCTGGGGAAAAGTGAGGGTTGAAGAAGCACTGAGGGCAGGACGAGGGGAAGTAGGCTGAGGCAAAGTGAAGGTTGGAGAAGCGCTGAGGGCAGGCTGAGGAGGGGGGTATGGGGAGGCAGAGAGAAGGCTGGAGAAGCGCTGAGGGAAAGAGGATGAGGGGGAGGGCTCATGAAAGTGAAGGCTGGAGAAGCCCTGAGGGCAGGAGGATGAGGGGGAGGAAGGGCTGAGGAAACGTGAAGGCTGTAGAAGCGCTGAGGGAAAGAGGGGGAGGGGGGCTGAGGCAAAGTGAAGCCTGGAGAAGCGCTGAGGGCCAGAAGAGGAGGGGGAGGGAGGGCTGAGGCAAAGTGAAGCCTGGAGAAGCTCTGAGGGCGGGAGGGGGCTGAGGTAAAGTGAATCATGGAGAAGCACTGAGGGCAGGAGGATGAGGGGGTGGGAGGGCTGAGGCACAGTGACTGAAGGCTGCTGATGTACTGATCGAAGGAATGATGAAGGGGAGGGCTAAGGCAAAGTGAAGGATGGAGACGTACTGAGGGCAGGAGGATGAGGGGGGAGGGAGGGCTGAGGAAATGTGAAGGATGGAGATGCGCTGAGGGCAGGAGGATCGGGGGAGGGCTGAGGCAAAGAGAAGCCTGGAGAAGCGCTGAGGGCAGCAGGAGGAAGGGGAGGCAGGGCTGAGGCAATGTGAAGTCTGGGGAAGCTCTGAGGGCAGGAGGGGAGGGAGAGGGAGGGCTGAAGCAAAGTGAAGGATGGAGAAGCACTGAGGGTAGGAGGATGAGGGGGAAGGGAGGGCTGAGAAAAAGTGAAGGCTGGAGAAGCGCTGACGGAAGGAGGATGGGAGGGAGGGCTGAGGGACAGTGAAGCCTGGAGAAGCGCTGAGGGCAGGACGAGGAGGGGGCGGGAGGGCTGAGGCACAGTGAATGAAGGCTGGTGAAGTGCTGATTAACTGGACACTTATTTCTATTTCCTTTTGGGGTGTGTTCCAACTCAAGTTCGTCCTTCAGTCTTCACCAGTCAGTTTTACGAGCGTATTTGGTGATGAATTATTATTGAATCACGTCCAAGTGTTAGATTTTTTGCAGACTTGGCTGCTTGTTAGACAATATTAACTGGTTGAATTCACTCCCTAGTACTTGGTAACCAAGAGAAGTGGGCTGAAGAATAAATTAACTTAAATGAAATTAACTAGCCGGGATGACAGGGGGAGAGAGTGATGGTAGTAAAAGGGAGGGGGCGGCATTTTTCAATTCTCGCCTAGGGCGGCAAAACACCTAGAAACGGCCCTGCCGACTATTGAGACCTGTCTCTGATTTGTCATGTGATCTATGTACTAACAGGTTACATTGCAAAATCTCTAGTCGCAGGTGGTTGAAGAGGGACCTGGCTAGTGAATATTAATAGGAAGGTCCCTATTTGCAATGTATTAGGACTGGCTGCAAACACAGCGATGATGGCCTGCAAGGAACATTAGACCACCATCCCTGAATTTGCATTCCAAATATAGAAACTTTAAAGAAACAGGTGGTGCCTGAAAAAAATAAAAGTTTCCCATTTGATAAAACACTAGGGGAGAAGGGAGTGGTCTCCTGGACCACTGCCATCTTCCCCTGAGGCTACCGACACCAAGGCGGTACCTTCCACTTTTCAATCAGTCATCACCTCCTTTGAGGTGTTGGTAACCCATCAATGGTTTGTCACTGCAGTTACACAACACTGATACATACAATACCAAATTGCAATTAGGAAGAAAATCATGGCCCTTCCTAACTGATAGACCGTATGGGTTGGTAAACCCATTTTGCAAGTCGGAAATGCTTGTTGGCTCACAAAACGGGGTTTATATATACCAAAAGGCCGTTTTGCTGTTGCACACCCTGTGGGTTTGTGAATCGCAGGGTTTGTGACTGCAAACTGGCTTTACACATTAGGATCATGTACCTTTTTCTGCCTGAATGAGATGTATAAATATGACAGACCATGCTATGGAGGGGAGCAGAGGTCAAAACTTCTGCTGACCTCCAACCAGACTATAAATGAGGCCCTTTGTTTATAAATGGCAATTTAATAATGAATTATAAAATGTCACTTGAATGTTAGTTAAATCTAGCCAGTCCCTATTTGTGTGGGACTGACTTCTTTTGCATAATCATGCTGATGAACTGGCTTGGGGAATTTCCTTGTGGTATACCCTGTACGGGGGGCCCATAGGGTAGGCTTAGGCTACTGGGCCCTAACTATGGTGGTTGTTGCAGTTTGCTACTGGTGTCCTTCAGTCCATCTGACTATGACTCTGCAAACTGGGCCAAGTACAGCTCTTCTTGCCCTTGACTCTCAGGTTAACGTGGTCAAGCAGTTACAACCCTTCTCAGAGAGGTAGCATGGGAAGCAAGAGCTCAGAACATAAGAGCAAATCAGCAGACACAATAAAGTATTGTTCAACCCATTGTTAATCTTCAAAGTAAAGAAAAGTACTTTAACTACAAATCATTGCTAAATATTGCACATTCCAAAGGGGTTCAGTTACAGAGTTGTATACACTGTACATAATCTAATGAAAATGCAGATATTTCTCTGGCAGAGGCCTTTAAACTGGTGAACAGGCCCCTGGGGGACCTAAATATATGTCCGGGAGAGGCTTGCCAGTCACTGGCCAAGAGGAGCATTATTCTGAAAACAGTACTTTGTTTATAGTAAAAAAAAAATCAGAGAGGCAGTGAGCCACTCAGTTATAGACAATCAGTAAAATCTTTTGTCACTCATGTCCTAGCTGGAAGTAAGTGTCAAAGGGGGAGGGACACCTAATAACCCTCAAAGTCCTCACCCTATTTCGGATAAAGCATCACACTGTGGATAAGTTTACACTTTATAGAGGCCAAGTTGGAAATCACCTATTTGAGTGCATTTTTTAAAGGGATTTCTGAACATATAGCTGCAATGTTTGAATGGTTAGATGTGTTTAGAACTTCCAGTTTTATTGAATAATTGTGAACAAATATGCTTGTCATTCTGGGGGGCCTACTAGGTTTTTTTTTTTTTAAATGATGGTGGGCACAGCATTAACATCACCACTGCTCTGTGGTGCCTGTTTCCTTCCCTCTTCTCGTGTATCTCCGGAAAAGATAAGCTAGGCACAGCTGGAGACCACTGTAATTTCCATAGGTCAGTTCATTGTTCTTTTACCCAAAACAGTCAGTGTAAGCTAAGGTTAGTGAAAGCAGTGATAGATTAACTCTGTTTTTGTTCAGGCACAACCTCTCAGTCCATGCACACACAACACTGCATTATCTGCTCAATGATGCTGGTGAGTGTACTGTACAGGTCGGTGCATCTTCAAACTCTGGAACATTCTGGACTGGGAATGAAAGAACACAGAAGATGGCCTAGCTCCATCAGGCTCACAGTCCTTGAGCAATGTTCTCTGTAGGCATTCTAGTGTTAGCAGCCCTAGTGCCAACACACACCGGTGTGGGTTCAGCAACTACAGCCCATGGGTCCAGTGCAGACGGGTGCCTAGCTTCAGCAGCTATGTTCCTGGCGGCTGATGCGAGGTCAAAGATCCCCTTCGGCAGTTGCGACCTGCAGGCTTATGCAGTAGCTCTTCTCCTAGGGGCACCTCGTGTTGCAGCAGCAGGTGTTCTAAGCCCTCAGGGTTGATGGAAGGAATGCTGAACTGAATGGCTACAACTTGGTGACTACTTCTTTCTGCAGCTTTTAGTGGCAAATGAGAGGGAGACAGGAGTGCCCTGACAACTTTAAGCCAGTACCAGCTTTATTCCTTCTCAGCAGTCAGCTACTTCTGGGTGCCCCACAACCTGGTAACATGCTTGACTTCTCCTGCTGGGCATTCTCTCCTCCTGCAGGGCCAATCACTCTCTCTCCCTCTCTGAGCAGGCAGGTACACTTCTAGGTAGACCTTCAGTTTTCCAAGAAGTGACGCCCCTTCACCTGTAGGACACTGGTTGCCATGCAGACACCAGCCCTAGTCACACATCAGTCTTCTGAGTTCTGTGGGGAGCACATCCTTCCACGATCAGGAATGGCTTGAAACTGGAACATACTAGAGTGGTTTAGATTCCACTTTTATACACAATTTCAAGACAGGGGCTGAGGAGTCACTGCCACGGGCTTCCGAACTGGGTTCAGCTGGTTCTTTTTTTTTTCTTTTTTAAATGAACATGCTTTTTATTAATGATGGTTGTTAGACCTGGCATCCTTGGTGTGGTTTCCCATGACTTTTTGCCTTCTAACCTCCTCTTTTGCTGACTTCATTATTGTTGGCTTTAGGACTCTGGGCATTTTACCACTGCTAACCAGTGCTAAATAGAATATGCTCTCTCTCTAAAGCATGGTAACATTGGCTTATCCATAGCTGGCATATTTAATTTACTTATGCCCATAGTAGAGTGCACTATATGTGACCAGGGCCTATAAATTAAATGCTACCAATGGGCCTGCAGCACTGATTGTGCCACCCACTCAGTAGCCCCTTAAACATGGCTCAGGCCTGCCACTGCAGAGCCTGTGTGTGCAGTTTTAAACTGCCAATTCGACCTGGCAAGTTACCCTACTTGCCAGGCCCAAACCTTCCCTTTTATTACATATAAGTCACCCCAAAGGTAGGCCCTAGGCAGCCCTATGGGCAGGGTGCAGCGTATTTAAAAGGCAGAACATGTACTTATGAGTTTTACATATCCTGTTACTGAAAAACTGTGATATTAGTTTTTCACTACTGCTAGGCCCATCTCTCCCATAGGTTAACAATGGGATTCCCTTAAAACATCTTTTAAGTGTAACTTCCAATTGGGAAAAGATAGACATTTGGAGTTTGGTGTCTGTGGACAATTTAAAATGGCTAGTTATGGTGAAGTTGGATTTTAAATTGTAAGTCTGAAAATGGCAGTTTTTGTAGAAAGTTGGCATTTTCTAACTTTAACCATTCTGTGCCTCTGCGTCTGGGTTGGGTGACATGTGCATTCCCTCTAGAAAGTCACACAAAGGCAGCTGGGGTGTGATATTTGCATCCTGATGGCCCATTACCGGGCTGATGGGCCTTCTTGAGGTAGATCGGGAGGGAGGAGCTGACATTTGCACCTGAATAGTGCTGTGCCTGTCCCCACACAAAGAGCAGCATAACCCCTGTAGTGAGTCTGGAATCAAGGCAGGAAGGGCAGGGAGCTTCTGATCTTCAAAGGCCTCTTTGATGTCTCCCCTACTTCAAAGGCACATGTGGGTATAAGTACTAGACCCATGATACCACCAAATCATAACTTTGCTGGAACCAAGGACATTCTGCCTGGAAGAAGAGCTGCTGTGTGGCAGGAGGGACTACCACTTTGCTAACTGCTTTGCTGTGTTGGCCTGCTGCCTGCTGATCGCTGTGGTGTAGAAGGGACTGCCACTATGCTACCTCCTCTGCTGTGTTGGCCTAATGACAGCTGCCTCTTGCCTGGGGTTGAGAGGGACTGGACCTGCTCTCTACATCCTTGAACCTATGTTTCTCCAAGAGCTTGTTGGCTTGTCTCCTGTTCTCTGATGTCTCAGGGTCACAAGAGACTTCTTGCAACTCTGCTGCGGCTGCTGGACTCTGCCATCTGTGAGTCCTACCCTTGCCTGAGGTGCCCCCTTCAGTCCTGGGCCTCAGAAGTTGGTTCTGCAGCTGTATTCTGCAAAAATCAACAGAGTGACACTTTTGCGAAGATTGGAGCTGACTCAGTGCCCTCCGATTCCGACGCAGTGCCGATGCGACAACGATGCGGGTCTCGACTGTGAAGTTTAATGATGATGCAGCGCCGATCCTTCGACACCGACTGCGAGGCTTGACATCGACTCAGCGCCGATCTTTCGACACCGACTGCGAGGCTCAACTCCAACGCATCAACCTGACTGCGTGGATTGGAACCGACGCAGTGAAGCCTTCAACGACGGCGCTTGCTCCGTACAAGGTACTTTTTCAGCCGACCCTGCATGGGTTCTGTAGCTGGCCTGCCCTCCATCGGGGTCGGAATGAACTTTGGATTTGCATCGATCCCTGGCAACCTCAAGTAACCTTTTGACCGCTAGTGACTTCTAAGCATGGTTTTTGCACTTAATATTTACAAATTCATATCTTGACTTCTACTGATTGGATTTTTGTTGTTGTGGTCTTGTTTCACTCATATAAATATTCTCTATTCTTCTAAACTGGTATGGAGTTTTTTTGTGATGCTTATACTGTGTTACTGTAATTTGTGCACAAATACTTTACTCAATGCCTCTTAATTTAAGCCTGACTGCTCTGTGCCAAGCTACCAGAGGGTGAGCACAGGTTAATTTAGGTTGTGTATCTGCCTTACCCTTACTAGGATTGTGGCTCCCGCTTGGACAGGGTGTACACTCTGCCAACCAGAAACCTCAATTTCTAACAATGGTCAAGAAATAAACAAGAGCATGTCTGGATCCGTTAAGGCAAGATCTGGTAAATAGCAAGAGAATGCCTTCTTCACAGAATCATCTTTCTTTTCACACTGCAACAAGAAATGTCCTTCTCAAGTGGTGAGTGTGCAGTGTATAGGAAGAGGTAATGAAAATGTGTTTAGGCCTCCTAATTAAAATGTTTTATGTATAATACTTTTTATTGGCTTTCCAGCTACAACATGCACAAATTGCCGGTATGCATTTCTTACCACAGACACAGTCTCAGAAAGATGTACCTAAATGCATTTCTACATTAATACCAATTGTCAACTAGTTATGCCGTATTGAGCTGAACAGTATACCTTTTAAATCCAGTGGCCAAGTACCTTCCTTACAAAACCTTTGACTATCCACAATAAATATTGCTTTCACCATGCAATGTATTGCGGATCTACAATCATATCCCTTGGCCATTCTCAGATTAGTCCTTTGAAGCTGTGTCACTGAGAAAAGGAAAATATAAAATAAACAAAAAAGGGGAATGTCTCAGATGAGGAGAACATATAGATTCTCTCTGGAGTGAGCTGTGATCATACCTGATTATTGGTGTTTTGGTTAATAAGCCTTTCTGGTAGTTTCAAACATCTTTAGTTGAAGCGTATGTCATACAGCCTGGATCAAGCTACTCCCACTCCACTTCCGCCTCCCTCCCACCCTCCCAACACTCCCCCCAACAACAAATAGCATACCGTGATTGGAAAACAGTGACCTCAAGTGTGCTAACCAGACTGATGATCCTTTACCACTTTCTAGGCCGCTGTGAAACCTATATCAAGAGTCTGTTGCCTAATGGTTCATATAATCTCCTGTAGGGCTTGTCTCCATACTATAAGAGGGCATTCCTTTCAGTACTCTAGACAACACTTTCATCCACGAAGAAAGGCTCCTTCATTTTTGTCAAAAACAGGCAAACTTATGTTTAATTTATGGATTACCTGTTCATAGGATAGCTCTTCGTGCATTTCCCGCAACAGCCTTCCACCGTTGATATTTGTGTCATCTTACAGAGGTACAACACTCCCATCTTAGCCACTGCCAATGCTCTCATGAACCAACAACCCATCTACGGGGTGATCTCTGGTATGGCAATGAGCTGTGTAACCAACTTGCCCCTTTCCACTGTAGTATTTTTCATTATCTTCCAAACTCCGTCACAGTAAGATCTCAAGTTTTGGTATTCCCAGACTATATGGACTATGTCCCCATTCGGGTGCTGACATCTCCAGCATTCTGTTTATCGGGATAGCCCAGCTTTCTTCAAATTATAAGGAGGCCAATGCTAACTATGGGTAAGCTTATAGTACCCCAACTTTCACCTGGCTTCCCATAAACCTTTGGCATGGTTATGAAATATTTCAGATCAATCCTCTTCTGCGTGGTCCATTTTCAGTATACAAAGTTGCTTTATTAAAATGTACTTTGTGCTCCCTTAGCCAAAACAGGTCTAAAATCATTTTTGACATTCAAGCCCTCCAGAGCTGGAATACACATTCTTGGCTGGAAAAATTAACTATTCTGGTTAAGAGGACACTAGCCTGCTTCTGCACATAGGAAAAGCAAATGTGTGTTAACTGCTAAACACTTAGCAGTGATTAGCTATCTTGGAGGGGACAGGGATAGATGACAGAACAAAGGGCAGTTTTAGCATTACTCACTTAACTTGGAGATGCCAGGAAAGACATCTCCTGTACCTTTCGAGGACACTTCTAGATAGATGGGCTTAAGACACACTAGGGGAGATAACTAGTTTTGTCCCTGTCAGGTGTCAGGAAAGCTCATCTGAATAGGGGAGGGTCAAGGAGCAGCAGGCAAGCCTGGCTGGTGGCCTAATTGCTCTGCCATATTGAAACAACAGCTCCTAGGCAATTTTACCATAGGAAAAGAGAAAATGTTGCAAAAGAAGGTGGAGGTTGTCAAAAAATAACTAGGATTGGCTAGCCTCCAATCACTGGCTAGTGCACCGGAACAATCTGAGACCTCACCCACTACCTCCTTAGAACATTCCTGGACAAGTGAAGGTTCCACCTGAAGAAGGCTTCCCTGCTGGAACAAGACTCTTGATTCCTGCTGGAAAAAGAGGGCTCTGTTAAAGATTCAGCGATTCTTGAACCCTGCTGCATCCATAGACTAGAACTGCTCTGCAAGAGTCAATTGGTTTGTTTTCTGTTTGCCTTCTTCAGGGACACAAAAAGCAAAAGGACACCTGACTACAAGAGGGCCAAGCAGTCTGGGCTCTGCGGGAGACCTGGATAGCGAGGTACCTGGTACCTAGAAATCTGCCCTGAGGAGCTATAGGCTGAAGGACTGACTGAAGAAACTATTTCTAGCATTTGGAGAGAAGTGGAACTTAGCAACTTTTTTCCAATTCTGGAGAAGGTAGGTGTTGACGCTTGCATCTCGCATTTGAGTTTTTTCCCATGCTGAACACTGGTACAGTGGGACCTCGCAGTGAGGGTATCCTGCCTAAAGAAGTCTGCACAGCTACAATTTCCATCCTTGCCCCACTGGAGAATTCTGATTTTCAAATAAGTGACTGAGTCTGAAAGTAAAACTTGGATAGAGGCAAGGCAGCAAATCAGTCTGACCCACGACGCAACCTTGGTGGCTAAGAAATGCAGGTGTGTCCCCCTCGGAGCATTTGGTGCCAAAACCAGTGGCTTCAATGGCAGCTCAACTATGACGTATCTGATTTCAAGGGACCTGTGCCAGCCACAGCTGTGGACCTTGCCCGGATGGAATATTTTGGCTTCCATTTCAGGCTAAATAAGGAGGTAAAAGTTGACTGGAAGAACCTATTTGGTGTATGCTATGATATGTTGCACAGATTTGTAGAGTGCAATATCACCCAGTAGTGTATTCTGGCACAGAGCAGGTGAGTTTAGCCCCACTAAGGGCCTAGTGGGACTACTCAAAAAGGCAGGTCTTCAGCTTCTTGCAGAATTCAAGAAGTAAAGAGAAGGCTTTTATGTGTAACAACAGGTTGTTCCATACTTTAAGAGCGATGTAGAAGAAGGCTTGACCCCCATATCTGGTATTGAGTATGTGACAGATGTGTGCAAGTAGGAGTCTGGACGAGCGAGGGTGTCTGGAAGGTTTGTGAAAGTAGATGCAATGTATGCTAGGCCAGTGTTATGTAGTGCCTTGAAAGTGTGGTTGAGGAGTTAGAATTGCGCTTGTTTGTGAACTGGGAGCCAGTGGAGCTCCTTCAGGTGTGGTGTGATATGAGTGTGATGTGGGAGGTTGAGGGTGATTCGGGCTGCCGAATTCTGAGTGGTCTGCAGCCTTCTGGTGAGATTTTTGTTGATGTCGGCATAGAGTATGTTCCTGTAGTCCAGCATGCTTGTGGCCAGGGCATGCGTGATATTTTTCTGGTTGCTGATTGGGAGCCATTTCAAAATCTTCCTCAGCATCTGCAGGATATGGAAGCATGAGACAGTGATGGCATTGACTTAGATGGTCATTGTTATAAATGGGGGTCTCTAGTTGGCAGAGGTAGGTACCTTTGACCAAGTAGGGGCCCTTGCTTCTAGTCAGGGTAAGGGGGCTACACTCCTACAATAACCCCTGCTCACCCCTTGGTAGCCTGGCACGAGCAGATAGGCTTATCTCAGAGGCAGTGTGTAAAGCATTTGTGAACACATACAGTAATACAGTGAAAACACTACAAATGGACACCACACCAGTTTAGAAAAATAAGTAATCTTTATCTAGATTTACCACAAGACCAAACAACTAAAATCCACAATACAGTAAAAAATATGACTTTCAAATGGTAGAAATAGCTTAGTTCAATGTAGATGGTAAATGCGACACTTTACTCTCAAAGCACCTTGGATGTGTAACGCAATATAAACAAAAGGGTCGCAGGGAAGGCGATGCGTCAGTTCCTTGCTTCGGGGGAGGCGGCGCACCTGTTCCTTACTGCAGCGCAGGGGAGGCGATGCGTCTGTTCCTTACCGGAGAGGAGGCGAAGCGTCTGTTTCTTACTGTATTCCGGTGCGACAGGATGGCGCCTCGATGTGATGCGACGATCCGGTGCGATGCGACAAAATGGCATTTTTATTGCGATGCGACAACTTGGAGGCGATGCGTGCACGCCCGACGGCCGTGCGGCGAAATCGGTGGTTTCTTGAGCCGCGACAGGCCTTGCGACGTGCTTCTCCGGTGATGCGACGGCAACCTCTGCGGCGGCGGCACGCTTCTCCGGCGATGCGACGCGCTTCTTCAGTGATGCAAAAGCAAACAGCTGCGGCACGCTTCTTCGGCGATGCGAAGGCAACAGCTGCGGCGGCGACACGCTTCTTCCTCGTTGCGTCGCGCTTCCAGCTCCCGGCGACACGCAGTCTCTAGAGGGCCCAAACCAACAGCAGGCACCTCTCTGCAGGTAGAATTCCCAGCAAGGAAACTCAGGGTGAGCTGGGGGTGAAGTCTTTGTGTCCCTGAGACTTCAGAACAGGAGGCAAGCTCAGCTTCAAGCCCTTGGAGATCTTCCTCAAGATGATTAAAGTACACACAAAGTTCCTTTTCTCCTTTCCTTGGCAATAAGTAACCACTGCAGGCCAACCCCAAACAGTCACCAGTGCAGGGGCAGTCTCCTCCTTCAGCTTCCTTGGTTTCTCTCCTTGGCAAAGGTTCGTCTTGATTCCCAGAAGTGATCTAAAGTTCTGGGGTCTGGGCCCCAATATTTATACTCCAAAATCCTTTGTTCTCTGAAGGCAGAGAGTGTCTGTACCCAGCCCAAACCAGTTCTGTCCTCCCCGGTGCAGCTTCCTGGCAGGAGGTGGAGACAGCATTGTTGAAAGCAGACCTGGCCCAGGTAGCTGAAAAGAAATCTCCTCCCCCATCTCTCCATTCTATGTAGGCTCAGGCAAGTGAAAGGAAATCTCCTCCCCCTATTCTCTATTCAACCCAGGTCCTATTCAGCCCAGCCCTGGCTCATCAGACTGCTGGAGCCAAAGCCCTCTCCAGCCTCCTGTCACTCACAAACCAGACATGGAATACACAAACTTAGCAGAGGCATACTGGATGGTTTAGGCAAGAAAATACCTACTTTCTAAAAGTGGTATTTTCAAACACAGAATGTAAAAATCACCCACACTAAAAGATGTATTTTAACATTCTGAGTTCAGGCATACTAAACTTAATTTTTCCATCTTGTTCCTAGGGTCAGTTATGTTTATAAGATGTTATAAACTAACTTCCCATTCTGGCCTATGGGAACAGCTAGCCTTGCAATAGAGAAAAACAAAATTTGCTGTAATTCACTATGAGGACATGCCACACACACTAGGGCATGTCCTACCTTTCACATACAATGCACCCTGCCCATAGGGTTACCTTGGGCCTACCTTAGGGGTGACTAACATGCAGAAAAGGGAAGGTTTAGGGACTGGCAAGTGGGTGCACTTGCCAAGTCGACATGGCAGTCCCAGACTGCACACAGACTCTGCAATGGCAGGCCTGTGCCATATTTTACAAGCTGCTTCTGTGGGTGGCACAATCAGTGCTGGGTCCAAACTGGGGTGGCGTAGTGGGCAAAGGAACGATGGATTTAACCCAGATCTTTTGACTGGGGGAGAATGTTTGCATTGTCAGCATTCCGTCCATCATTTGTTTGCTGTAACACTTTTCGCCCTAAGTGGGATGGGTATGCCCAAACGTGGGTCCCTTGCTCACTGTGCCACTGGATTCAAGCTAGCCTGGCTGAAGAAGATAGACTGATTTGCATATGGCTGGGTCCAAACTGGGGTGGCGTAGTGGGCAAAGGAACGATGAATTTAACCCAGATCTTTTGACTGGGGGAGAATGTTTGCATTGTCAGCATTCCATTCATCATTTGTTTGCTGTAAGACTTTTCGCCCTAAGTGGGATGGGTATGCCCAGACGTGGGTCCCTTGCTCACTGTGCCACTGGATTCAAGCTAGCCTGGCTGAAAAAGGGTGACATACCCTGAAACCGGTCCCAGGATGCTTGTTTCCGGTCCAGGGAGGACCTGGCCTGGCAGTCCGGTCTGGACTGTTCCCATGGGGCACAGGGTCTAGACTGATTTGCATATGGCTGGGTCCAAACTGGGGTGGCGTAGTGGGCAAAGGAACAATGGATTTAACCCAGATCTTTTGACTGGGGGAGAATGTTTGCATTGCCAGCATTCCGTCCATCATTTGTTTGCTGTAACACGCAAGCCCACCAGCAGCATTTGATTTACAGACCCTGGGCACTCATGGTGCACTGTACTAGGGTCTGACAAGTAAATCAAATAAGCCAATCATGGAGTCACTAATCCATTACAACAATTTACAATAGGGATCACTTGCACTCTGGCACTGAACAGCAGTGGCAAAGTGCACCAAAGCATCTAGACCAGCAAAACATAGCAAAAACATAGGAGGCAATAGTGAAAAAAATGGAACGGAGACCCACGCCAATGGTGCCAGGTCTAACAGTCATGTCGAGTGTGCTCCCAATGATAGTCCTAAGGTTCTTGACATGAGCAGTGGGGGTTGGTGTCGGTTCTAGCTCTGTTGGCCACCACGTGGAGTCCCACTGTGAGGTGCTTTTAGCAAAGATAACGATTTCAGTCTTGACGGTGTTCAGCTTTAGACAATTGATTTTCATCCGATTTCAGTCATGCAGGCATTGAACTTGATCCAGGTACTAGGAGTCTTGTCCATGAGGGAGAGAATGTGTTGTGTGTCATCAACATAGGAGAGGACATTGATGTCATGAGAGTGGATGATGCTGGCTAGAGGGATCATGTATGCATTGGAGAGGGCTGTGCTCAGGGAGAATCCTTGTGGAACTCTACAGATGAGGTCGCTTGTGTCCAAGGTGTACGGTGCCCAGCTGACGGACTGGGTACTTTCAGTCAGGAAGGAGCAGATACATCCGAGTGCTTGTTCTTGGACTCCAATGTCGTGTAGGCGTTGGATGGGATGGGGTGGAAGACTGTGTCAAATGCTGCAGAGGGGTCCAGAAGAATGAGGGTCATCATGTCTCCTCTGTCCAGAATCATGATGATGTGATCTGTGGCATGATAAGGGCAGTTACTATGCCGTAGTTGGGCCTGAAACCAGACTGAGTGGTATCAAGGAGTTGTTGGTAATTGAGGTATTCGGTGAGGTGTCTGTTAATGCTTTTCTCCAAGACCTTGGCTGGGATTGATGACCGTGAGATTGGTCTGTAGTGGGCGAGCGCTCCAGGGTCCGCAGAGGATTTCTTCAACAGAGGGAAGAAAGGTGCGTGTTTTCAAGCATCTGAAAAGGTAGTGGAACAGATGGAGTCATTCAGGATAGGTGTGAGCATGGCACTGATGGGTGCAGTTCTCTGGAGTAGATGTTTTGGGGGCAAGGGTCCGATGGGGCCCCTCAGTTTATAGATTTCTTGTTTGTGGCAGTTTCTTCCGGGCTGATGCCAGGCAATGTGGTTCTTTGGATAAGGTTGGGAGGCATTTGGCAAGGTCTGTTGGGTCTGATTGTGGGTTATAGTTGATGTAAATGGTGGTAAATTTGTTGCTGAAGAATTGAGAAAGATTTTTGCAGAGGTCCAATGAGGGGGTGATCGAGTTGGAGGTGGCTGCAGATGAGGTGAAATCTTTCACAATTACAAAGATATCTTTGCTTTTGTAGATTCTGGCATCAATGTGGTCCGCCAAAGTGGTGCATTTCATCATCTGGATCATTTGGTGGTAGCATCTTAGGGCGGCTTTCGATGTGCTCCTGTAGGCATTGTCCTGGCTAATTCTCCATTTGCTCTCCAGTTGTTTGCAGTGGCATTACATAAGTCTGTATTCCTCCAACCTCCACTCTATTGAGGTCAGCCTAAAACGATGCTTAGGTCCTAGGCAACTGCAAACAGTGACTTTTGGTTGGCTTGTCATTTTCTTTTGGTACCTTTTGCCCCCAAACATAAAAAAAATCATATCTCTGGTTCCCCTTCACCTATTTCAATGATCTTGGTGCCATTTTGCTCATTAATCTCTTCACTTTTTTTTTGTTTGAGAATTTTCTTGTATTGTTTTCTTGACTTAAAATATTTTGGTACTACTTGAATTTAGCTTGAACTTCTCCGGGGATTGCTAACTACTTGTGCTATAGCAGCAAGGGTTTGAGCAGAGATTCTCTAAGAACTGTATTTTCACCTAACCATAGTGAATTCATAAAGTTGGTAGGCTTACACCCTCCCAAAATAATAACCCTTTCCTGACAAATACGTTCAGCATAAAGATCCCCACCAAGCTGGTAGGGATGTCTAACCATAGCGGGCAGTTTGTTAGTGGACCACTCTACTCCTACTGATGGCAATAAACTCAAACTCCACAGTAATAATACTGACAATTCAACTAGCACCTCAGGTAAATTGATATTGTGGCTTATGAACTCTCCCCCAATCTGAACAGGAGTCTAGGTCCTCGAAAACTATATGCTTTTGCATGACTACATCAATCAGGGAGAGCAAAGACTGCAATTGAACAACTGAAAAAGCACAAAATAAATAAACATTAATTTTACATACCTGCTGTATCACACTCACACCAACATAAATGAAACAAAAGAATATTTTAAAAATCAATCCATTAAATATAAAACACTAACTAAACAATTTATAGTGAAAAAGTTTGAAAACAATCAGAAATGCATAAAGACAAGAGCTAATAATGAGGAAAATATGAGAGAGGAATGAAATGTCGCTTTTCCACCTAACAGCACTGAAGACAGCAAGCACAGTGGGTTACCGTGCAGGCATTTACCGTGCAGGCATTTACCATCCAATGCCTTACCACGCAATATATATACGTTTTAAACCCCCCATTTAAAAAAAATAAATGAATTGTATTTTTTGGGGAGGAAACCCATGCAACCTCCTTTAATAATTACCCTTACCACCCTATGCCCCTACCACCCCAAAACACTAAAATACCCTTGCCACCCTGTACCTCCGCCCACCCCTAAAACCCCTAAAATTACCCTTACTACCCAATACCCCTAACCACCCCTAAACCCTAAAAATACCATTACCACCCTATGCCCCTACCCACCCTTAAATCCTAAAAAACCTTCACCACCTTATACCCTTACCCACTCCAAACCCTAAACACACCCTTACAACCCAATACCCTTGCCCACCCCTAAATCCAAAAGAACAGCCTGACCACCCAATTCCCTTATCCACCCCAAACCCTAAAAATATCCTTATCACCCTATACCCTTACCCACCCCTAACCCCCAAAACACCCTTACAACCCAATACCCTTATCCACCCCTAAAACTTAAAAATACCCTTACCACCCAATTCCCTTACCCTGCCCTAAACCCCCAAAATACGCTTGCAACCCAATGCCCTTACCCACCCCTAAACCCTAAAAAAACCCTTACAACCCAATACCCATACCAGCCCCTGAACAGTAAAAATACCCTACAGTCCAAAACCTGTATCCCCCAAAACCCTAAAAATACCCTTTCAACCCAAAACTCTGATTCACTGCTAAACCCTAAAAATACCCTTACCACCCCATACCTCTACCCACCCCAAAACCCTTAAATGTGTGTGTATACACACACACACACACATAAACACACACAAATATATACTTCCCTTAAAAGACCCCAAAAATACATGCATGGTAAATGCATGCGTTGTAAAAGCTGCATGTTAAAGGCACTGCGTGGTAATTGCCACATTGTAAAGGCTGTTTCCCCGCACTGTGGGGCATCTACAACATCTGGGGCTGATAAATAACCTTAGCAGTCTTTAATCAGAGCCATATCACAATACCACAATTACACAAACCCTGCCATGTTTACTACAATGCAAACGAAGCACTGTCCTCAACATCCAGTTGGCATGTGAAGCACAACTATACTGCACCACAATCTCAAAATCGTTCCCAGAGTTCCTAGTATGAGATTGCAATCTTAGATGGAAAAACAGTTTCAGCAAAAATGAAAAGGCCAATCTGGAGTAAATGGCACCTATTAGACAAGTTGTGCACACAGCTACACACGAAACAGCACTTCCACCCTTATGGCAACTGATTATGGCTTCCAACTTTCCCGAGTGACTACTCCTCAAAGAGAAGCTTGATTAGACCATTGCTGTTCCATGCTAGGAGCATTGTACTAATGCTCCTAGCATGGAACAGAAAAATTGCAAGAGACTTCATGTCTGGACTAGATGTACCATCAAGCAAGCAATTGTGAAGATCAAATGGGCAAGTATGTACCTTCATAAGGAACTTTGCAAGAGTCAAGTCAAGGCAGTCAAGGCATAGAAACCTCTGTAAGTTTGTTTCATTCTTCACATCATGCTCCTCATCAGGCAGGTACCAATCCTAGATACCCACAGGTCACCCCTGCCACAGTCAGGTCCACATTAACTCTGGCATAGATAGTCTGGTAACTGCTGCTACACCAAGGCTTTTAAGTGCTGACATTTAGACGCCAGGGCTTCATCACTGACACTTATACAGATAAACACTACACAAAGCCCGTATATGATTTTCAGGAGCACTGTATTGAGAACTTGGGGGTAAAGACACAAAATACATGGCCATGGATGCCCCTTCTCTCACTAACCCTAGACTCCACATTCACTTCATTCATCCCACTCAAATGGATAAATAGTTTGAGACAGCCCAGAAGCAGTAGACAATACTGGAGATCCTGAGGCAGCTTTATGTGATGACAGCTGATACAGTCTGCAAATGTTGTAATGAAGCTTTATCCAACAGTCTCAGTTGGGTACAACACAAACACACCAACAGACTGCCAGATGTGTTTCCTTGCTATCTTTTTCCAGAGTATGTGACCATGAACAACATTCATATCCAACTATAGTCTACTCACAGTGGCCAGGCCTCACATGCTGTTGACAGATAAACACATGCCTTGCAATGAATATTGTGATTTACTGCCCCTATACTGTCTTTCATTGCCTTTCACGTTTCATGTTTCAGTCTCGCACAATGGCACTGTGTGGTCATTTCCTAACAATGTTTCGACTGGAATGAAAACCTACACCACTTGACTGATGATCCTGGCCACGTGGAGACTCTAAATGGGGTGAAATAGGGACATTTATGAGATGCCCTGACACAAGTTTAGAACACATGGTTTCATGGTACTAATGACGTGAGACAAAATCAAAGAAGTGACATGGACTATGATGGAGCAAGGTAAATAAGAAAGACAAGATGAAAGGGATACAGATGTGTAAAACTAACAAGAAGCAAATGGACAAGAAACAATGCTATCTGAAAAATTGTGTAACATGGGTTTTTGTGGTGATATTAAAAATCACCAAAGGGGGAGTTGATGGAGCAAGGTAAATAAGAAATTTTTGAACACCCTAATATTAATATTAATAATTAACATTATTAATTGTTTCGACAACTAATCAACATTTTTATGTCGTTTTATAGACGTTTTTGGTAACCTGCAATTTATGTGCAAACTAACCTACTTACAATTGTAAAAGTGGAATAATATTAACATAATGGTTTGCGTACTAATTAGAATAATACTGCATGATTTGTGCTATGTAGTAAATTGTATTGTGGCAAAAGAATGCGGATGGTAAGTAAACTTAGCTTTACATGTCGCTTTTGCTAGGTAACACCTAAATGGGGTACGTAGAATGATGGGTGGGAAACGAAAAGGCTTATTTTCTTTATTCTTAACTGTTATTGTGTTTGTTTTCATGATAGTTCGTTCGGGCCTGCCAGGCCGCGCTGTAAAAATGGCTGCCGAGGCAGATGGGCTTAATGCGCAAGTGCAAAATGGCTTCCAAGCGGAAGAAAAAGCTGCAGAAACATGTCACGTGATTGCTTGTAGAGTCCAGAATGAAAAGGATCAAGGTCAGCATGACCTGTCATCAAAATGTGTGCCAAAAAGGACTCAGCGAGAATGTATGAGAACCAAAGATGCAGCTGTGAATTATCAATGAACTGTTTAAAATAAAGTTACAAAAGAAGATACATAAGAGGAGCTGTCAATCGGATTGGTAATGTCCTAAAACCGTGTGAAAGGACAAAATTATAAACATATTCGGAACTGGTTTGAGCAAGGAGGGCAACGAGGAGATGCTTGCCACCCCTCCAATGGACCAATTAGCGTGAATCTCACCCCCAAAGATTGAAACATTTCTGTTTAGTAAGCTAGTAATAGGGTATAAGAGGACCTACTCTTAAGTAGGAGGAGCGCTATTCATACATAATTTTTGAGCACTGGACGCTGACGCTGGAGAGCTGCTGCTATTTTCCATAGGCCATTATTTTTTAATATAATTAATCTTTTTACTTTAAATCTGACTGGGAAGGAACGAGAACGTTGCGGGAAACCTGTATAGGTGGTCCGTCGAGGAGGCCTGTTTAGCGGGACAGTCAGTCAGTTTTTGGGAGTTCTATGTTGTGATCTGCAATTTATCTGCTGTGACGAACTTTATTTTTCATCTAAAGGGGTATGCATTGAATTCTTTTAAATTTTATTCTTTATAATGATATTAAATGTATTAAACTGATTAATAAAATTGAAACTTATTCATGCATTTTAAACAAGTAGATAAACTTTATTATAATTAAAACTACGAGTCTGTGGTTCTTTAGCTCAACAATCAATGCAAATGTTTTAATAGGTTTATGTGATTGAGCTGGTCTTAATCACCATCAACTTATTCTCACTAGTTGGTCCATTGACCAAAGAGCGGAATACCTTGATGTCTTAGAAACCGACAGGATTAAAACTACTTATGTATGATGTTTGAGAAATTATCTTGTCGACTTTAAAAAGGTATCCTGTTTTCTTCCAGCAGTCATTAATTTCTTCTCCTAGGTGAAGGTGGATGGGATCCAGGGAATATTTGAGTGAGTGAACGTTTTATGCGGTGTTATGGGCCCCACCGTCATATTGGTATAGTTGTTAAAAGAGTGTTTCAACCTGGATGTCATGTCCAAAGGAAAAGAAATGATATTAGTCGCGCTGGATCAGATTTCTTGGTAGCAGTTTGGTGATTATTGATTATTGATTATTTCATGTCTAACACTTTATGTCGAAGTGTATTATGTTATATGTAAGTCGGAAATTTTGAAGCTTCCAGGAAGTAGGAAGTGGATACGTGTGGCAAGAGAAGTCACATGGAATAGTGCATTGTTTGGTTTTCAAATTGGTGATAACACAGGCTGTGTTATGATAGGGACATTTTCTGTATGAAACGTGTACGAGTGAAATAGCAACTGGTTTTCTTGTGAAACTCTGGCCTTAATTCTCAGGAGAAGTGTAGTCTCCACATGTGTTTTATCCCCAGACAAACGGGTTTACCCTTTGCTTGAAAGAAGGGTAAGGTAGAGGGAAGTGCTACACTTATCGAACAAAACTGTATTCTTGCAAAATAGAGTAAACTATCACTTTGTTTAGTGAAAACAGACAATGGAAATGTGTTTTTAATGTCGTAACTAACCAGAAACAGTCGAGAACAAATTGCTGATAAATTTTGTAAAGGAGGGGTCAGGAGCAGAACTGACGTTGACAAAAGGCCGCGCTGGGATTGGCCAGTGCACTAGGAACACGGAAAACGCCCTGATTGGTGCGTTAGTGTGAGACGCGCTGGGATAGGTCTGAAAAGCAGTGACGTAGAAGCTTCGGATTGGTGCGTTGGTGTGAGACGCGCTGAGATAGGTCCGAATAGCACATAGAGATCAGAGCTGAGTTACGAGTTTGTAGAAGAGAAAGAAATCGTGAAATATGGCTTATTATTAATATGGTAGAGAGAAACCGTCATGGATGGCGAAAATTAAAAACTTCTTTAAGAAAGACAAAAAGGTAGTGACTAGAGAGGGACGGGTAATTCCTCTGCCGAAACACCAGCTTCGCATATGATGCTGAAATACGGTTATCATACTTGCATTTGGTTAGAAAATTGGACAAAATATACCCAAAATGATGGAGTATTGGCTTTTCCAGAGAATGGTTCGTTTAGCATAGCCGTACTTCGAAATTTGAGAGAGAAAATGACGAAGCTTGAGCCAAAACCTAGACCGACACAATTTGAAGCGTTAGGTGAATGGGAAGATGAGATGTATGAACGAGAAAGATACAGAGGTGCAAAGAATCATGGTTTTGTTCCTGGAAGGTTGTGGGGAGTGAATCATGAGGACAGAATGAAGCGTTGGAGATATGCTAATATGACAGAAGGTTTGTTTCCAGCTTTTACAGTTGAAGAGGGTACATGAAAGAAGTGTACAGAGAAAAAGAAACATACAGTTACAGAAAGGTACGGGTATGGAGGTAGTGAGACAGAGGATGAGTTGCTGGAAGATATTTTAAACAGAAACCCACCTCCATATCAACAGAATTCAGCGGTGGTGACACCCAATGCACCGCCAATGGAAACTGGGAGGAATAAAAGTCCAGAACGTAGATATGAGATAAATAGGTCAAATGAACAGCTAAAAACCCCACAAAGTGAAAAATGTGACAGTGACAATGCAGCGGAGTTAGCAAAAACTACAAAAGAATTGACTGAGAAAATAAGAGAGTTAACAATGAACATGGAAGCTGTGACTGTGCCAGTGACAATAGGACCAGTAATACCAGTTTTTGAGAACCAGAAAATAGATGAACATTCTTTAGTTATCCCCATGAACTTAAATTTGCAAAGAATGAGAGAAGGGATGGAACTAGAAACTGAAGGGGGAAGAAATTTGGTCAGTTCGTATAGACCGAGCCCACCTACTAACCTGACAGTAAACAAAAGTGAAATAAGGAGAATTCCTATGGGAACTGAGTCAGCATCAGAAACACCAGAAAGGAATAGAAATTGGATAGAAATAAATAGTACACCTGTAGGTCCAACTCCAGACGAATTAAATGAGTGGATGAGAAACTTGCAAAAGAAAGAGACAGAACCGAAACCATTAGATGTAATTAGGCTAAAGATAGATATGGAAGAGTTAATTTTAGGGACCATTCGTACAGAAAAATTGAAGACATATCAGGACGACGAGATAATGTTCTTGTGCAAGAGCATTACTTGGAGAGCTAGAAATTTACATGACAAACTGGAAAAGACAGCGAATGAACTAGGAGTAGAATTTGTAAAAGTCAGGAGTTTTCAGAAACCGTATAGGGTAGATTTTTGTGAAAAAGATATAGAAAATCTGAACACATCAGGACGGTTAACCCAGATAAAAGAACTGATTGTTTTGCTGAGAAAGTGGGGTGATGTGGACAGATGGAGAAGCAGGTGGACTAAAAGGAATGAGAGAACAACTGACAAAGCGTCTTTGGCTTTTGCGGTGACAGACAAGGAATCGGTTGTAAGGGAGTATCCGATGAGAGAAACCCCAGGAGGTAGTTATGTACATGTCCCCTGGTCCAGACAAGACATACTGTCATTTACAAATGACTTTCCAAAATTGAGAGAAAAACCTGTAGAATGGTACAGACAAGTGGAAAGGTTTGTCAAAGTTTCAAAGGTGTTGTGGGTAGATTTGGATGGATTATTTGACATTGTGGTACCAGCCGATTTATGGACAGAATGTAAAATTACCATTGATTGGCCAACTGTAGAATACCAAAGAGACGCAAGAACAGGAGCGCCAGGACCAGAGGTTATGAGGAAATATGATCAAGTTATTACCTTTTTGAAAAACAAAATTCCGCCCAAAGAAACGGATTGGGTAAAAATTGACAGAACTACGCAGGAGAGTAAGGAATCTGTACATGCCTACTATGAGAGGCTACTTTTGGTTTTCAAACAGTATAGTGGTTATGAGACTCTGAATGAGAAGGACATGAGTCATTTTGTATATAGATTTGTTTATGGGCTGAAACCAGAAATAAGTGAAATGATTAAACAGCATATGATATGCTGGCAGAATAGTACAGTGGATGAAGTGTTGAGGTATGCTAAGTATTGTAGCGATGACATTCAGTGTAGACAACGTAAATTAAAAGAGAAAGCAATGTGAGCACAAGTGAAAGTTGCAGAAAAACAAGAAGCTCAACTGAATAATCAGGTTAATGAGACAGGACAAACTAAATCCAAACCGAATATAGGTAAAGGCAAAGGCCAACTGCGGAAAGTTAGGGCATTGGAGAAACGAGTGCACATTTCCTGCAAAAGCTAATGCAGAAAATCAATCATTAAATCCACAGGTGCAGAGTGAGGTGAGTTACCAACAGCTGCAGCAACCGCAGGTAGTTACTCAGCAGAGTCAGGTGCCACAACCACCACTTCCCAAGAGTGTAAACCCACAGAGATACAGTGCAGAGACAGGATTCTATGGAGGAGAGCGGGTAACACAATTGCCGCGCGCAGCTGCGATATCGCAGTATTGGTTACGACAGGATGGGAATGAATCGGATGAAAGTTTATGACGGTGCCTAGGAGAGGAAGAAGAGTGCGTGCTTGGCACAACTCTAGAGGTAGATCAGGCAGGTCCATTTGTGGATGGAGAAGTGAATGGTGCAAATATAACATTCCTTGTGGACACTGGAGCTACCCGTTCTACTGTTAGATCAGTGGAAATTCCAAACCTTATCCTTTGTCGACAATATCCAACCATTCCCAGGAACATTCTTTCCTCTCTTTGTGTCATTGGAGCTCTCATTCCTCGAATAATTTTTATTCTCTCAGTTGTTACCTTTCGCACTCCCTTTTCAATTTTATGACCTAGGTATTGAACTTCCTGTTGACAAAACTGTAATTTTGTTGGGGACACCTTATGTCCTCCTCCTGCTAAATGGTTCAACAAAGCAATTGTGTCGGTAACACATGCTTCTCTGGTTTTTGATGCCACTAACAGGTCATCAATATATTGAACCATCACAGATTTTTCGGGCATTTTTAAATCTTCCAACGATTTCTTTAAGATCTGATTAAAGATCGAGGGGCTTTCTGTATACCCCTGAGGAATTCGGCACCATGCCAAAATACGCTATCCGAAGCTGAGCGCAAATAATGGCTGGCTATCTGGATGTAACGGGATAGAGAAAAATGCATGGCACAAATCAATGACAGTGTACCATTCTGCCTCACGTGGAATCTGATACAGTATTACAGCAGGGTTTGGTACAATTGGACAACAAGGAACAACAATTTTATTAACCTTTCTTAAATCTTGCACTATCCTATATGTTCCATTTGGCTTTTTCAGTCCCATTATAGGCAAATTACATGGACTGCTCATTATTTCTTTCAAAATTCCTTGTTCAATCATTTTATTTATTACGGGTGTTATTCCTTCAATGATTTCTGGCGTCAATTTATATTGTGGAGTATTTGGGTAGTTCGTTCCCTCTCTAACAGAAATTTTAACGGGGTCTACTCCTCTCATTAACCCAATATCTTCACCTGTAAAATCCCACACCTCCTGTTTCACTGTTTCTTTTAACTCAATTGGGATTTTCTCTACATCAAACATAGGAAACAAGTCATTCACTCCTGACTCTAAATCTGCCATTGTCATTTTATATAGTACATCTTCATCTGGTGTCTGAAATGCAATCCCATCCGGAGTACAATAGATGGTGCAATTCATTTTACAAAGCAGATCGCGTCCAAGTAAATTTACAGGACTGCAATCACACACCACAAATCGGTGCATTTCTCTGAACGGTCCAACTTTTACCTCTACTAATTTAGTAAGAGGCGCCTTAATTTGCTGGTTTGAGACACCAACTACTTGGATATTTTCACCTGAGAGAGGAAGTGGATTTTCACTAATTGCGAAACCATTACAGCGATTGACAAAGAAGGATGTTAAAGATCCATTTGAATTGAATGATGAAGAAATTAAAGCATTCAGAGAACTAAAAGCGAGACTTTGTGAAGCACCGGCACTGGGAATGCCTGACTATGAAAAAGGTTTTGAGCTGTACTGTAGTGAGAGAGATGGGTGCGCACTTTCAGTTCTAGTGCAAAAACATGGAAATATGAAAAGACCTATTGCATATTTTTCAGCTGTTTTAGACCCGGTAGCAAAAGCGTTGCCTGCGTGTCTGAAAGCAGTAGCTGCTACTTGTGTGAGTCTGGAGCAAAGTGAAGGTATTGTGATGGGACACCCACTGAGAGTATATGTTCCACATTCAGTCGAAATTCTCTTGACGAGGACCAAAACTCAATACATGACACATAGTCGGCTGACTAGGTATGAAAAAGTGATTTTAAGTGCAGACAATGTAACCATTGACAGATGCACAAGCGTGAATCCTTCGACATCATTGCCGGATGAAGAGAGTGTGATAGACAAAGATGAAGTTGACCATGATTGCTTGAATGTACTTGAATATTGTACAAATCCAAGGCCCGATATCTTTAGAAGAACCTTTGAAAGAATCAGATTATGTGCTGTTTGTGGATGGCTCATGTTTGAGAACGAGTGAAGGAGATTTGAGTGCGACGTATGCTGTATGTACAGTAGCAACAGTAATGGAAGCATCTTGTTTAAGAGGGATACGTTCCGCCCAAGTGGCTGAACTAATTGCTCTAATTTAGGCATGCAAACTGGGAAAGAATGTTCGAATCACAGTGATCACGGATAGCCAGTATGGCTTCGGAGTGGTTCATGATTTTGGGCAGATCTAGTCCCAAAGAGGTTTCTTGACGTCTGCAGGAACTCCAATTAGAAATGGTGAATTTGTGAAAAAATTACTTGAGGCGATACAGCTGCCTAAACAGATTGCGGTGGTAAAGTGCACTGCACACAAAAATGGGGAAGACTACATAACCGTGTGCAATAAGTATGCCGACGAGATAGCTCAGTATTGTGCTAAAAATGTAGTCTCTTTGAACAGAAGGAGAGAAAGAGAGCATGTTTCATGTCCTTTGCTTTTTACTAACCCTGTCGAAACATGGGCTGAGGTGAGACAGTTACAGGAAGCAGAAAATGATGAAGAAAAGGATAGCTGGATAAAAGCAGGATGCAGGAAAAGAGAGGAAGATGATGTTTGGGTTTATAGAGATGAAAGACCAGTTATGCCTGATGGCATGATTTCTGACATGGCACGGATGTACCATGGACAAGCTCATATTGGAAGGGATGCGATGATCCGACTTTTCAGACAAACCTGGTATAACCCAAAATTCAGAGCCATAGCTGAAAGTCTTTGTCAAAGATGTCTTATCTGCCAACAAATAAATCCCGGAAGGAAGACAGTAGTGAGTCTAGGAACAATAGGACGAGAGGGAGATCCTTTCACGAGAATGCAACTAGATTTTATAGAAATGCCCCCAAGCAATAGACTGAGGTATGTTCTTGTGGTCGTTTGTTTGTTTTCTCGTTGGGTGGAAGCCTACCCGACCAGAAGGAATGATGGGATTACAGTAGCTAAGCTTTTGCTAAGAGAATTCATTCCAAGGTATGGTTTTCCAGTAACGATTGAAACAGATAGAGGAACACATTTTCAAAACGAACTAATTCAACTGATATGTGAAGCTCTTGGCATTCAACAGAAATTGCACTGTGCATACAGACCAGAGGCTTCTGGAGTGGTAGAACAAGTGAATGGAACAATAAAGAATAGGTTAGGGAAAATGTGTCAAGCCACAGGACTCAAATGGCCAGATGCCCTACCATTGGTGTTAATGACTATCAGAAGCATACCTGATAGAAAAACAGGTCTGAGTCCCCACGAGATAATCATGGGATGAGCAATGAGACAAGCACATGTACCTGTCAACAAACTGCTGACTATATCTGATGATCTCGTGTTGGATTATTGCAAAGGATTGGCTGATGTGGTACATTCTGTGTTTCATCAGGTTGGACCGGATGCGACCACTCTTGAAAGAAAACCAGCTCATGATTTGAATCCAGGAGACTGGGTCCGCATAAAAGTCCACAGAAGAAGAAACTATTTGGTTCCTCGCTGGGACCAACCACGACAAGTGATCCTGGTGACAACAACTGCAGTCAAATGTGCAGGAGTGAAAAACTGGGTACATGCCAGCCACACTATCAGAGTTCCAGATCCTGAAGCTCGACCTGTAAGTCGACATCTGGAGATATCTGATACCAGTTCAGCATCCGATGCAGAAGAAGAAACAATCAGGGTTCCAGAACTTGAAGATCGACCTGTAAGTCGACATCTGGAAGACCCAGGTACAAGTTTAACAACAGGAGAAGAATCTGAAGTAACCAAAGTTCCAGAACTTGAAGATCGACCTGTAAGTCGACATCTGGAAATATCAGACACCAGTTCAGCTTCTGATACAGACCAATCAGATTGTGATGAAAAGCAAAAGAATAAATGGAAAATTGACATCATAAACGAAGAAACTGAACCAAGAGACAGTGACAGTGAACAGCCAAGCACAAGTTATGGTAAAAATCCTTCAAAAGTTGTCCAAATAGACAAGGGAGGGATAGATACAAATAGAAAGTTAGAAGAATCGGAAGAACCCCGAGGAGCAATAGGGACAGACCAACAAACAAAAGAACAGGGAAATATAGAAACAGACAGAGAGATCAACGAGAAATCGGAAGAAGCTCGAGGAGGGATAGAAACAAGTGACCGAACAGAAAAGACACAGGAAGAATCAGAGCTAGACAAAGAAGGTGAAATCATAAAATTCAAGATAAGAGGAAATGAAGTAAGGTCTGAAACAGAATCAGAAGAAAGTGAAGAAGAGAGAAAACAGAGACAAGGACCAAGAAAAAGAACTTGGAGAGCTGAACGAGAAGAAAAAGAAAGTGAACCGAAAAGGCCGAGAAAAGGAGATAATTGGCCCCACGAAGTCAAAAGATTGAGATACAAAATCATAAACATAAACAGAGATAATGCAGAGCAAGTAAACGAGATAAGTCAAAAGGAACAAGGAAAACAAAGTGGAAAACAATTACAGAAAACGAAAAGAGTAAAGAAAGCTAATTTGAATTATAAGTCACCTGAATGGCTATACATCGCATTGACTGATATCAGGGAAGAAGAAATCACTCACGAGAACCCAGAACAAAGCTGCAACCCAATGGGTGAAAGTGAAGTGCAACAAGTTTGAAGAGATTAAAAAGAAGTTTTTGCCGGACTGGACACTAAAAACCGAATAAGACAAGAAAGAGTTCTGAGAAGAACTAAAGAGAGTACCAAACGAGACAAAGTGAGAAAGTAGAGTGGCTGAAACGTCATTCTGAGGTGTGGTGACACATTTTCTATATAAATATATATATTTAGGTAATAGAACAAGATAGTAGACACAGAGAATAGAAGATGTAGATGTGAGCTTTTACGTAGATGGTGTAGAATGTGTTTCTTTTGTACAGGTTTATTAATGTTCGTATGGCTTATCTTAGCAATCACCATTCAAATTAGATTAGCTGTAGAAGAAACGTCTATATTAGGGAACAACACAAAGGAGGATAAGGAAGCTAACGTACAGAACACAGCAACATTAATAGATAGTGCAGAGTTACATAAAGATAGATCCATAACTGACTTTTCAAAGAATGTCTTCACACAGTTATTATATGAATATGTAGAAACAATGGATGTGAGAGATTGTTATGTTTGTATGGAATTACCTGCGTCTGTTTCAGAAGGTGTGACCCATCATCACCTTCCTTTGACGTATGGAATAACATGTAGTGTTTTAGCCAGTTTGTTTTATAGAACAGGTAGATTAGAATATTATTATACTGACATAGATAAGATTTTTGCAAAAATTCCTATAATTACTGAATTGAACAAGGTGAAAGAAGCAAGGATGTTTGGTGAATTTTTCTTAGAAAATAAAGCTTTGACAATAGATGATATAGTAAAACACAACCTTACCTGTGAGTTAAAGAAGGAAGAAAGGGTATTTTTAGCGATGGTTGAAAGCAGAAGAGTCAAATTTCAAAGAAAGGTAATAGAAGAAGAGACAAAAACACCCCTATGGGCATTTGAAGGAGAAAGTAATGATAAGAAAAAGACAAATGGAGCTATGACTTTAGATTGGCCCCAACAGGGAAAGTTATGCATTAGTAGAAATAGAACTAGGTATGACAACTATTTCGTGGGTTCCAGTTACTGCCGAGATAATTATAAAATTTTAGGAGGATGGGGATTCAAAGGAGGAAAAGATCCAATATTTCCAGGGATCTATTATATTTGTGGAAACAGAGCTTATTACAGGTTGCCGGACCATTGGTATGGGTCATGCTACTTAGGCCTGGTCTTTCCAAAGATTTTTCATGTAGAAAGAGAAGAAAAAGGAACACACGAAATGGGTGAAACATTCACACGTAGAAAAAGGGAAAGTTTTTCAGAAATAGTGGGTGACATTTTTGGAGCAATGATACCAGCAGTGGGAATATCTTTGAATGCATTTAAAATTCGGAAATTGTCCACAGTAGTAGATCGTTTATCAACGAATACCGCTGGAGGGTTCTTGATGGTAAATACCGAGATGGTTGCCATGAGAGCTATGGTGATGCAAAATCGACTTGCCCTTGACATTCTTTTGGCAAAAGAGGGAGGAGTCTGTGGAATGCTGAAAGTCCAACATTGTTGCACTTACATTCCAGATAAAAGTGAAAATATACAAAAGTATATAAAGAATATTACAAATTTGCACAAAGAACTTGTTCCACTGGAGGTTGAAAATGCTTGGGAGAAACTTGGTAAGAGTTTTTCATCAATACCAAAATGGTTCACTGAAATAGGTAGTTCTATTATAGGGAAAGTTTTGATATCAGCAACAGTAGTAATCTTAGTGGTGCTATTTGCGAAATTTGTTATTATATGTATCAAGAGGAGAAAAAGACAAAACAAAATAAAAAGAGGAAATAAGATAAAGAAAGAAAGAGAGCGAGAATTAGGTGTAATAGAACTGGAAGAACTAAAAGAAAGCATGTATGAGAGAACAAAAAGACAAGATGAAAGGGATACAGATGTGTAAAACTAACAAGAAGCAAATGGACAAGAAACAATGCTATCTGAAAAATTGTGTAACATGGGTTTTTGTGGTGATATTAAAAATCACCAAAGGGGGAGTTGATGGAGCAAGGTAAATAAGAAATTTTTGAACCCCTAATATTAATATTAATAATTAACATTATTAATTGTTTCGACAACTAATCAACATTTTTATGTCTTTTTATAGATGTTTTTGGTAACCTGCAAATTATGTGCAAACTAACCTACTTACAATTGTAAAAGTGGAATAATATTAACATAATGGTTTGCGTACTAATTAGAATAATACTGCATGATTTGTGCTATGTAGTAAATTGTATTGTGGCAAAAGAATGCGGATGGTAAGTAACCTTAGCTTTACATGTCGCTTTTGCTAGGTAACACCTAAATGGGGTACGTAGAATGATGGGTGGGAAACGAAAAGGCTTATTTTCTTTATTCTTAACTGTTATTGTGTTTGTTTTCATGATAGTTCGTTCGGGCCTGCTAGGCCGCGCTGTAAAAATGGCTGCCGAGGCAGATGGGCTTAATGCGCAAGTGCAAAATGGCTTCCAAGCGGAAGAAAAAGCTGCAGAAACATGTCACGTGATTGCTTGTAGAGCCCAGAATGAAAAGGATCAAGGTCAGCATGACCTGTCATCAAAATGTGTGCCAAAAAGGACTCAGCGAGAATGTATGAGAACCATAGATGAAGCTGTGAATTAACAATGAACTGTTTAAAATAAAGTTACAAAAGAAGATACATAAGAGGAGCTGTCAATCGGATTGGTAATGTCCTAAAACCGTGTGAAAGGACAAAATTATAAACATTTTCGGAACTGGTTTGAGCAAGGAGGGCAATGAGGAGATGCTTGCCACCCCTCCAATGGACCAATTAGCGTGAATCTCGCCCCCAAAGATTGAAACATTTCTGTTTAGTAAGCTAGTAATAGGGTATAAGAGGACCTACTCTTAAGTAGGAGGAGCGCTATTCATACATAATTTTTGAGCACTGGACGCTGACGCTGGAGAGGTGCTGCTATTTTCCATAGGCCATTATTTTTTAATATAATTAATCTTTTTACTTTAAATCTGACTGGGAAGGAACGAGAACGTTGCGGGAAACCTGTATAGGTGGTCCGTCGAGGAGGCCTGTTTAGCGGGACAGTCAGTCAGTTTTTGGGAGTTCTATGCTGTGATCTGCAATTTAACTGCTGTGACGAACTTTATTTTTCATCTAAAGGGGTATGCATTGAATTCTTTTAAATGTTATTCTTTATAATGATATTAAATGTATTAAACTGATTAATAAAATTGAAACTTATTCATGCATTTTAAACAAGTAGATAAACTTTATTATAATTAAAACTATGAGTCTGTGGTTCTTTAGCTCAACAATAAATGCAAATGTTTTAATAGGTTTAATGTGATTGAGCTGGTCTTAATCACCATCAACTTATTCTCACTAGTTGGTCCATCGACCAAAGAGCGGAATACCTTGATGTCTTAGAAACCGACAGGATTAAAACTACTTATGTATGATGTTTGAGAAATTATCTTGTCGACTTTAAAAAGGTATCCTGTTTTCTTCCAGCAGTCATTAATTTCTTCTCCTAGGTGAAGGTGGATGGGATCCAGGGAATATTTGAGTGAGTGAACGTTTTATGCGGTGTTATGGGCCCCACCGTCATATTGGTATAGTTGTTAAAAGAGTGTTTCAACCTGGATGTCATGTCCAAAGGAAAAGAAATTATATTAGTCGCGCTGGATCAACTATCAGTGCTTTCAACGTGAACCATGATCTGAGCTATACCCTACTGGCGGGGCACCCAAGGACTTAAATTCTTGCATAACACTTACCCAATGCCGATCACTTGTGGCACATTGCTGCTTTTTATGTCCACTGTGCCACTCCAGACAGACCTCGTCCTCTTAAAGTAAGACGAAGCCTGATTTTAACATGTTGGGCCCGATCTGGTGGAGCATAGTGGGCAAAGCATTACAGAATGGAATGCAGCTCTAAACGATTGATAGTGGCTGACATTTTTTAAACCATTCTACCCATTTCTTTTGTGTTTCAGAGTGACACCCTATGTGTGATAGTTATGCTCAGACATTAGTATTTGTGCTGCTGTGACACAGGGCTCAAATCTCACTGGTTGGGCCCAACAAAGCTGAAACCACTCTGGGGTTTCTTGTGTTTCCCGAGTACCCATTCAGACAGGACCTGGCCTGGCACTCTGGGATGTTCTTATTGGAGAAGCACCAAGGATGATTTCCGTAGGGCTGGTCCTTTTGAGAGGTGGCACTAAAGCAATGGACTGGAACGCAGCTCTAAGTAATGCCAGTGGCTGAGCATTCTTGCAAGCATTCCACCCATCACCTTTGTATTCAGTCTGATGCCCTAATTGCCCTGGGTATGCTCAAATGAAGGTCCTTTTCTTTCTGTGCCATGAGAATAAAAGATATGCCTTACTAGTGATGACCAACAATGCTGAAAGATTCTTGGTGCTGGGGTTGCCTGTGATCCTGTTCAGTGTCGACCATGACCGGCTGTTCAGATTGTACTATTTCTATTGGAGCAGGAACAGTGCTGATTTGCATATAACAGTTTCCCTTGTGGAGTGCCGTGATGGGCAGCAAAACGATGGACTTGAATGTGGTCCGACTGCCAGTGCCTGAGATGTTTGCAAATATTTAGCCCATCACCTTTGTGTTTTTCATTTTGTCTACCACATTTGATGAAACCTACTCTCGAGCAAACTCCTGAGACCTGTGCTGCTAGTGTACAACAGGAGTGAAAGAGACTCTTGGAACCTTCTAAAGCTGTTCTGGTTATTTTGTGACCATCCATAGAATGCCTAAAAACACCTGAGCTTGTCAATTGTGAGATCCATGTGCCAAAAGCACGTGTCTTCAGGCTGCCGCTTCTCCATCTTCTACTGTCTGTCACCTGACCTATAGCAATGCACCACTGAATTCCCACTGCTGTCCAGTTTTTATCCACCGCATCAATTTCAACTAAACAAATAAAAGCAAATAGCAAGATGGCCATTTGTGAAAGCTGTAGACCGCAGAATCCTGAGCTGAAGTGGCAGCATAAAGAAATTAAAGTCCATCATCGTGGCTTTAGAAGGGCTGGAACAGTCTGGATCAGCCAGAAGCCCTTTCAGGCATGAGGAGCCTGGAAGCAAAGACAAGACCAAAGACAGGAGGATCCCAATATATCTAATATATCTACCAAGGCAACTGACATCTCTCAGGCACATTGTCCTGTGTGAACCACGCTGGACAACCAAGACTCTCTACTTTGTTAAAGTATTTTTTCAGTGATACCTTATTGAGCTCCTTTCCATATCACCTGCTTATTTAATGGTAAAAGCCTTAAAATCCCAGAGAGACTCTTGTTATGGTTATTTCTGGACATTTTATTTTTGATGTATTAATCCCATTTGTAAACAACCTTGGTAAGCAGTTATCTTCCATACAATTATTTTGTTCTCTGCTTTAACTTTATTTCTTTTTTTGGGCTTATTAGACAATACGCCTTTAATCTGCGTGAGTGTAGTTTGGTAACATACACAGGGGGTATTCACAAGAATGTGCGATAAACATCGGCAAAATAGGCTAGCGCAATTTTTCATATCGTCGTCTATCGCGGGAAAATAACTCTGTGTCAACGTCGTATTCACAACACGGCGGTAACATGCAATAGTTTCCCGATAACGCCTCAAATGTCCGCGATACAACTACCGCGACAGCGATAAAAAAGGAAACCCGAAAAAAGTTGTGATGGGCCCAACCGCGATAGAAAAATCGGCGACAAGCAGCGCCAAGCTTGCAATTCCCACGTCAGGCGGGAAAAATCACCAAAAAAGCAGCACAAAAAAAACAAAACATAACAACTGCGAAGCACAATGGAGGCAGCCGGAGCAAGTACAGAGGACAACCCGAACCCCACAAACCCCACGGAGGACCAGCCTGGGACCTCGGGGTCAGGGAAGGGCAAGGTGAAGAAGAAGAGGAAGACACGGTTCAGTCCGCAGGAAAACAGGATCCTGATTACGGAGGTGATAGAACACCATCAACAACTGTTCGTCACCTCCACTGTGAAATTGGCAACAAAAAATGGAACATGGCAGTCCATCGTGGACAAGGTGAATGCAGTCGGAGTGCTGAGGAGGACAATGGACGAGGTCAAGAGGCTCTGGAATGATGTGAAGCGCAAAACCAAGCAGAAACTCGCAAACAACCGCAAAGCAGCAATGCAGACTGGGGGTGGGAGCCCTGCGCCACAGTAGGAGCTGGATGAGATGGAGGAAATGGTGTCCACAGTCATCAGTGTGGAGACGGTGGCAGGAGTCGGGGGACCGGACACTGCTCAACATGACCTTACACAACAGCAACAGAGTGAGTAACCACCAGGGACTGGGGGGACTGGGGGAGATGGGCACAATGGCACACATGCACAATCAAGTATGGCACACTGCACAACCACAATGACTCTGGTTCATGTCCCTGATCTCCTTGCCATACTGCAGCACACATAGAAACAGCAAGTAGTCCCCCGTCCACAATATGCCCAGAGGGGGCCCTCCCCACACATCACCAATTTCACAACAAACACATGCACATGTGCTGAACCCAGCAAAGCTGTGGATCCGTGAGCCCCACTGACAATGCAAGTGACACTGCATGACGATGAGCATGTCTGCAGGCCACTCATCATGCCATGTTGCACGCCACGACACTGAGGTGGCTGAGTGTGGTCCACATCCGGAAAGGAGCAGGTCACACACTGACACATCCACGTGCACAAACAACCCCTGACGGCAACAAGACATCTGCGGACAAACCATGCCCAAGAGTCCCAACTCCCACCAAGAGCCCAATTTACCCAAATATGCAACATCTCAGCACTGCATAAGCACAGAAGTCAAAGGCACACTGCCTGAAAGGGAGAAGGCCAAGCAAAGTCTGAGCTGCAGGGGCGACTCTCCCACAATGCAGCACACACACAAGAATCAGACCACATCAAAATTGACAACAATGTGGTACAAACTGCAACACTTTCACAACAGAACAGAGGACACAACTGCTGCCGCTTGTGTGTAGAAACTGGCCAATCACATTTGGCATAGCAGGAAACTGTGACATGATAATGGACAAGTACAACCCCACATCCCTGATGGTGCACAAATGTCCACTGTCCCGCTTCAAATAGGCAGCTCCTCCTAAACAGTCACAATGTACATTGTCATGCAGTCTGTTTGGAAACTTGACCAATGCGTGAACATACATGGAACACACTGTTAAACTGCATTTCCCCTTTACATTGCAGAGGGAGAATCATCACCTCCTGCAGAGCAGGCCGAACACCTCCTCACTGATGATGAGGAGGACCTCCCCACCTTCGACACCGACGCCCTCCAAGAGCTCATGGACAGCTTCGGCACCCCACCTCCAGGAGCAGGGTGGCCCAACTGCATTGAGGAGACCCCACCCCCTGCACAGACCACACAGCAGGAAGCACCCACCACCCCGGCTGTCTCCCAGGATCCCCACGACCAACACATGGCATTTCAACGCCGTGTGTTGGAGGGCCAGAAGGAGATGGCTGAGCAGGTGCGGGTGGGGTTCGACCTCATGGCAGCCAAACTTGATGCCATCCATGGGTGTCTACGTCCCATCAGGGACCACTTACAGTCCCTAATGGACACCCACAGTCCGCTCCATGGTCTCCAACGAGCCATGGCTGACATCGCTGGAGTCATGACTCGGAGACAAGAACACCTGTCTAGTCAGAGTGGCTCCAGCGATCTCAGCCGTGAGTTGGGACACATGCGGAGGCTCATGGAGGACTCGGTGCAGATGGAGGCGGAAAGGATGGCTGCCACGGCTGCACATCAGCGAGATGTGGCTGGGATCTTCCATGCCCTGCAGATCCTCATCATGGCATTGCTGCCACAAGGCCTGGTGCAGATGAATGCTGCTGCTCCTACACCATCCACATCTCCGCCCCTGATGTGTCAGTGCCCCACAGTGCGGCAGACATTCCACCTCCGGCACCTGATGTGTCACTGCCACACAGTGCGGCCGGCAATCCACCTCCGGCCCCTGATGTGTCAGTGCCACACAGTGCTGCAGCCAAAACACCAACACCCAGAGGTGAGGCACATCACACATCAGAGGACGATGATGTGGATGAGACTGCCGTTGTGGTAGTGAGGAAGCGGTAGCATTCATCTCCGCCATATGGCCTGTTTCAGCTTGGTTCGGCCCTTTGCATCTTTACCTTCCACTGTCCCCCGATACACTCTGCTGCACTCACCTTGGACCTCGACATGGACTGCCATATTATGTTTGGTTACCAATGACACAGCAATCAGACTGCGGACTGAATTCTTCCTCTTCTGATGAACTTGTCCTTCCCTAATGGACTCTGGCTGGCCCTCCACGGGGCAACAATGTCAAGTGGGGTGTGCATGGCCCTGTACTGCTCCAGCTGCAACACTCCACTGGATGTGAATAAAACATTCAAATTCACACAGATGTGTCATGTCTTTGATCCTTCAAGTATGACAGTATGGATGAATGTAGGGTCACTGATTCCCCCTCATGTCCATTTTGCACATGTTGTGGGGCTTGGGTCACAGGGTGCAACAATGCCGATTGCGGTCCGGGTGGCGCAGACACTACAACGGAGACACACGCATTGGTTACTTCCTTGTCGAGGCCAGAACTGAACCACACCCAGAGCCCCGGGCTCATTGTTCACACCCCTACGCTGGACTGGCATACGCCAGCCCAGCCCACTCCGCTACGCTCACAGGGGGTGACGACACAGCTACATGTCCCAGGTCTTCCCTGTAGTGATCTGCTGGTCACTGGTCTAGTTGTCAGCATGCCACAGCCACTCCCTGAGGGCTGGTTTACACCCACACCACACCCATCCAGCACAGGCGTCACGGGACATGTGACCCTGCCAATAAAAGGGGCCACCACAGCACATCCCCCACTGCCGGAGGTGACATGATGGCGTCTGCATCCACGGTACTCAATCATGAGGGGTCCGTGATTTGCGTTGCACAGAGTTAGTGGCACCCGATGGCCTGCGTCCGGCACGGTCCTACCGCCACGTGGCGATGACTTGCGTTGCACAGACTTAGTGGCACCCGATGGCCTGCGTCCGGCATGGGCCTACCGCCACGTGGCGATGACTTGCGTTGCACTGAGTTAGGCCCACCTGAAGAGCTGAGCGGGTGTGCAGCCTGCGATGATGCGTTGGCCTCGATACGGCGTCCAGCAAATCAAGACTCGAATTGAATTGTGAGCCCTGCTGGACCGCAGTGTACGCGCAGGCAGCAGTCAGCACACACATGACTCTGCGGTGCCGCAGGGTGCGCTGGGGGCTGTGGCGCGGAATCCTGAGGAGGTTGCACCGGCACGTGGAGGGCCCTCTTGGAGGCACGCCGGTGGCGGCAGGTGAGCATTGAGGCCTGGGTGCGCAGGGGCGGGCAGTCATCGCTGGGCGGCGGACTAGTCTGGGGACCAGGGCTGGGGTGCAGCAGGCGCACAGGATCGTGCAGGCAACACCGGTCACGGTGGCGGCCTCGTGGCTGGGTGGGGGGCGCTGCCCTGGCAGACATGACCCTGCATGCGCTGACGAGATGTGTGTGGGTTGGCTTGGGACGTAGTCCCCTCGTCTCCAGTGTGAATACGGCCGTTGAATGTGGTCGGGCACGTGTGTGTAGGCCTATGGTCACGATATGGCGGACACAGAGACACACGCAGTAGTTACTGTGGTGGCCATCCCGGAACTGGACCACGCCCAGGGCCCCGGGCTATTCATTCGCGACATACGCTGGGCAAGGCTGCTCCGCTTAGGCTTACAGGGGGGACCACATGGCTAAATGTCCAAGGTCTTCCACACTGCCTGGGGTCACCTGTTTACGTCCACTGTCCACTACACTGCAAACACCAGCAGTAGATGTCCACATGGACATATCTGTGCTCTGCATACAGCAGTCTGTCCAGCACATCTCCGCCACACTTGGCATTGAGTCCTTTCTTTTTGCTGGGTCACTTGCCTCCTTCGCACATTCTTGGTTCCCACCTCTCTCCACATTCTGCAATTGTGTGGCAGAGGGGCTCTGCCTTTGTGGATGGTTTGTCTACATGTCTGGCCCCTGTTACCATGGTTACTTGTGTTGTCGTGTCCGGTAGTTGGGCATGTTGGTTGGCATGTTGTATGTGATTTTGTTACGTGTGCTCTCCCACAGTTGTGAGTTGTGTGATTGTGGAGTTGAGGTGTGTGGTTTGTTCAGTTAGTACTTACCAATGAGCAGTGCATTGCCATGGGTGCCATCCTGGAAGCGCTGGTTGATGATGGACTGTCGGAAGATGTATGTATCATGCACACTGCCTGTGAAGTTGGCGACGACATTGGTGAACTGTCCCCGGTGGTCCTCTATCGCCTGCACATTGATGGAATGCGTGTGCTTTCTGTAGCGGTAATTGTGTGCAGGGTTGGCAGGGGGCACAAGTGGTACATGTGTACAGTCAATTGCCCCCGACACGTGCGGTAAGGCAGCTATGGCGTAATTCCCTTGCATGGTCTCCAGCTGTTCATGCACAGTGTGGGGGAAGTGAAGGTGCTGGGGTATCAAGATGATACAAACCGTGATGTTTACAGGTATGATGAATCCTGCATGATGAGACCGTAACAGATGTTTGTGTGGTCGTAACCTTCCTTTTCTTTCCTGCGAAGTTACGAGCACACAGACTTCTGTTACAGTATATTTGGACTGGATTCATCATACCTGTATGCATTCCGGTTTGTCCAAGTGCAATACACTGTACCAGATTACGTTTGTGACTATGAGGACGCTTGACCATTGTCACCATTTCTCCAACAGGTTTCTGACTACTGATTTCGGGATATGGAATGGTATTGGGGAGTTCCCGCAGCATTTGCAGTTTATTGGATCCACAAGTTGACCTGGTGAAGTTCCCCGTTGGGAATGGAACGCGTTGGCTGAGCTTTTCGTGTTTTTGTTTATGTATTTGTAATAAAGTTCTGTTTTTCCACTACCGTTGACTACTGGACTTCATGACCTGGGGGGTAGGGTCCGGGGGGGTGGTTGCGGTGGGTGTTGTGGCCCTCTTGGGTCTCCAGGCTGCATGATCATTGTCTCCATGGCATCTGTTGGTCTTCAGATGTGGCTCTAGGCTGGGCTCCCTTTCATACTGCAGGTTGTCGTCCTGCTTAACACCAGTAAGAGGCAGGTGTGGAATCCCTGCTGCTAACGCGCCTTATCGCCTGTTTTCCGATCGCATCGCTGATCTGGCTGCTCTTTGGGAATATCGCAAAGTGGTGTTTTCGTGTGTTTTTGCACGGGAACGCCTACTCTGCATAGCGTTAGTTGTCGCTCTCATCCGTGGCGATGTGTTTTGCGGCAGCTATCGCGGGAAAACTGGCGATGTCGGCAGTTTGCACCAGCTGGTGAATGGGGCGATAAGTCTATCGCCACTTTTGCGGCGCTAAGGTGCCGATAAATCGGCAATGGCTCCTTGAGAATATGCCCCTCAGTATTTTAAGTGTTTTGTTTATGTGAGCGTATGCCTCTTCCACTAAAGTTATCATTGAGCCGAGTCCATGCTGCGATAATGTAAAACAAGGAGATTTTTAAGTAGTGCTATTTTACCACTTTGGGGGTCACCCCTATACAGATGTTGTGGGAGTTTAGCCACAGAATATATCTACACTACATGTACTATCCACTCACATATAGCTTGTCAGTGAAATATAACAACTAGACTGACATTCCATATACCACCTTTCAATACAATACTCACTGTAATGGTCCACATTTTGTAAGATTCTAACCATACACAAGACACCTTACTGACAATTTTTCCTTACATTTTTATTTTAAATAATACGAGCCATAATGGAATGCCTGCATCTGATATATTTTTGAATGTGTTTTTGATTTATGGCTTCAGTAATAGCAAAATCCCAAAAGTGATTGAAGATTCACACCTGTAAATAAACACAGAACTGGGAATGTGAACAATGAAGGTCGAGGGGGCCTGTCAGAGGAGAGCAGACAGATCAGTTTCTAGGCTGACAGCAAGTGATTATGGAAGCTTCAATTCATTTCATTCAGAAAATCTGGATTATTTAAATAAATAACACAAAATTGCTTTTCGCAGCCTATTATTAATGACAAATACTGACGTTTCCGTGTGAATATAAATGCTCCACATTTACCAGTGATGAACTCCCCACCCGCAGGTTTAGATATTCTATTTACACTTTTGTCAAAAAGTAAGTTGATACTCTTAGGTAAATGAGATTTCCATAATCTCGATGGTATAATATTATTGGATTGACCATCATTCCTTGTATTGAACGGAAGCAGTCTTTTTCAGAACGGCAAATAAAAATAATAAATGAAGATAACTCATTGATTCAGGAGAATGGGAGAGAGGTTCTGGATGATTGTTGACCACAAATTGGACACAAGGAAATCAGGGCAGAATGCTAAAGGGTCAGAAGAATGGGGTGCATATCTAGGCCCAAAATCCCCATGCATCACATTTTCACTGCCTAGTTCTATTTAAACTAGTTACCCTTCATCCAGTCGTCAATTGATGTTCCGCCCTTAGACCTGCTCTGCACAGCGATGCTGAATATGAAGCTCGAGTCTCGCCTGGTCCCCACGCCCAGTGGACTTCCTCGCAATGCAAGAATAAGTTCCAGGCCCTTCTGAAGCAGCCACCGCATGCGGTATCCTTGCCCCACAGAACGCGGCCGGGAGCTGTGACTAAAGGAGGAATCCCAGTGTCAAAGGCCAGGTTTCCAGGACTTCATCGAATTTAAAATGGGTGCCGTTCACTGCGCAGGCGCCCATCCGGTCAGACCAGAATCTGGGTGTCGTCTGCATACCGAATACCTCCTAATACTCCCTCAGCCTGAAGGTGAGATGGAGTTTTCTTCGACAGATCTTGGTGCCTGGGCTTGGAATATGCAACTGAAGAGCAGCGACCATAAGACGCCAAAGAGTTCTCTGTGGAGGACGTCAGTGGAGGACAGCACAATGCTCGGCTTGCCAATCGGGTCAGGCGCGGTTTTGAAAAACCAACACACCTTCATTTGGAATTCCACCTCCCTAGCAAATCTGTTGTGCTAATCCTAATCTGGGCTGAGGTCTGGAAGCAGTGCCTGACCTAAAATGGCACCCGAGCCAGGGCTCCTCGGTGATCCCAGATCCCTACGTCCGGCGAGCCGGGAGTGGGATGGAGGACGAGGCAGTTGACGCCTTCCAATTACACCGGGACTGATGCCTCTCTATGGAACTACGACGATGCCCCACGGCCTGTAACTATATTTATTCATGTGTACTTACCGCGGAGACTGAGTACCCTTGGCCGCTGCCCGGTGGAGCTGTCCTATGCAGCTAAAGCGGAGTCTGGCTCTGGTTCACCCCATTGGCCGTCACCTACCCAGCCGGACATCGGACATTGATTTTCACGGCTCTTCACGGCTCTATCTGTCTCTTCTCTTCAATCTACTTCTACTGCCTGCTTTCCCTGAGTACCTTCCCCCTTCTGATCTACCCGACCCTGTCTGCTTGCCTCTCTCCTGCTTTCCTTTTCCCCTCTACCCTCCACCACTCCTATGACGTGTGTCCTGGTTATGCTATGCTCTAATATCTTTTTATCCTGTTAAGCGTTTTCCTCCCTAGCATTTACTGTTAACTGTAACTATAACAGATGTAACTATGTAAAAATGTTCTTATGCAATGTCCTATCTCCCTCTCTCATTCTTTGTCTACTCCCTCTGCTCCTATCCCTTCTCCCCTGAATCTCTCCCCTTGCCTGCGACGCCGCCTTGCCCCCTGTCCCTTGTGCCCTTTGACTAAGCACTCCTTCTCCCCTTGTTGGGGAAAGATCCAATAAGTATTCTCTGGAGTCTCAGTGATCCCTCTGAGAGAGTCCACAGCGCCAAGGAGCCACTCACAGTTGAGGTATGGTATGGCACCCCTTGCCAAAGCACTCCCTCTCCCCTTTTGGGGAAGGATCCAGTTTGTAGGCCTTGGAGTCTCAGAGACCCCTCTGAGAGAGTCCACTGTGTAAAGGGAACCTCTCGCAACAGAGATGGGGAAATAATACCACTTCCCCTGGGATCACAGCTTTCTGGACTTTGGACGCAGCTTTGACTCGTCTACCGGTTTGTGTCCCCATCACCCTCCCCTCCTCCTTCCAGGCTGTGTCTCTCACCTTCCCCTCCTCCTTCCCTCCTTCATTCTCTTTCTACTTCCCCTACTCCTACCCCCCCTCCCCTGAATCTCTCTCCTACCTGCTTTTTTCCCTTACATATACGTCCTTATTGTTTGTCTCGACCTTACATGTAACTATGTTGCCATGCTCTAATAACTGTGTAACCTTTATAACGATGTAACCTACAACTATGGTCTGATGCTCATGTAAAGCGCTCTGATACCTCCGGGTCTAGCCAGCGCTATATAAAACCTTTAAAATAAAATAAAATAAAATAAATGTTGTGAAAGTGCACAAAAAGTTGAAAACCACATTGAGATCCATCTCTGAGTCCTGGAATATAGAGGTGCTGTCAGCATTGATATTAAAATCAATGCTAAGTTACCCACATATTATATTATATGTTATTATATGTTATTATATTATATTATATTATATTATAGTATGTTATGTTATGTTTGTTGTGTTGTGTTGTGTTATATTATATTATATTATATTATATTATAATACATGGGATTCTGTAATCCCTGTAAAAATGGAAGTCTCTCATTTCTTTATAATAAGCGACGTGAGACGCACCAAGTTGCCGATTATAAAGAAAAGACGTCCGAACTTGACTATTACAAGTTTTTACAGTCAAGTTCTTACGTTACAATGCCTGCAGCCAGTGCCAGCAGCCGAGGTGAAAGGCAGGTCAGGTCACACAGAGCATAATTGGAGCAGCTGTTTAAATCAAGAAACGGAACATTGCTATTCTTTCTTCCGCTCTATTATAACTCCTTAACTGCTAGGTCTTACACACACCCCCATCCCCACCGCCCCAGTGCTGAGCCCTTTTTAGGCTAATTGAAGTAGTTTGTGCTTATTGCTCCATAACTTTTCTTCTACATAAGGTATCCACTCCAGATTGGTGTCCTTTTTTCCAACATCCAATGGATTCTAAAAGGTACCAAAGGTTTGTGGATTCCCCAGGAAGGGATCGAGAAAATAGGCAAAATATAGCTAAATTCTGAGTTTTGGGGGAAAAACGTGCTCTGAATAGAAGTGTCTGCTTTTTCCCTAAAAATGGCATCAACGAACAGTTTGCTGTGCTAAAGTAACCATCTACCCAACTTTCAGAAACATCCAGAGCTGAATAAAAAACATTTTTTTTTACCAGAGTATCGGTATTTCCCAAAGAGATAGCCCATTTTTCCTATTTTTGTGCTCTCAACCTACTTCCAGTGTGTGGTGGAAACCAGTGTAAAACCCATGGGTTATCCACGAAAGCTACAGATTTCTAAAAGTAGACAAAATTCCAAATTCATCAAGGGATCATATGTGCAGATCCCTCTAGGTTTTCACAAAGAAACTGACTGTTGAAATGAAGAAATATTGAAAATGAGTAGGAAAAAATGGCAATTTGTGACATTTTCATCTGCAACTTTCTGTCACAATGGCCGATTTACAAAAAGCAATATACCATCATGTCCACCAGGCCTTCTATTTTGCAGGGTTATATATAGTTTGTAGGTTCTTCAAGAGCCCAAGGTACCCAAAGCCAACAACTGAGCTGCCCAGAGCAATGGTTTTTCATTGATTACCAAGTATAGACCAATTCACATGGTTAAATATGCTGGGGCAGATTTACAAGCCCCTTGAGTGACTTTTGCGCTGCAGTTGCGTCACTTTTTTAACGCAACAGCGGCACAAACAATGCGGCCTATTTACAACGTGGCGCATCTAGGAAGATGCGTCACGTTGTAAAGCCCTGCTTCACATTATACCTGCGTCAGGTATAATGTATGCAGGGTGGGCGTTCCCACGCAGGAAGGCCTCGTAAAAGTGACAGTGAAATCTACAAGATTTCACTGCGCCACTTTTAGGACGCCACTGCGTCAAAACCTTACGCCTGCTTGAAGCAGGCGTAAGTAGTGACGCATCGCCTCCACGGACTACATCCTCCTCGGGGACCTGAACTTCCACCTCGAGAACAACAAGGACACCAACTCCACCACCCTGATCGACAACCTCGCCACCCTCGGACTCAGACAGCTCGTGACTACAACCACCCACGCCGCCGGCCACACGCTAGACTCCATCTTTTCCGCAAGCCCACACGTCTCCTTCAACCACACCTCCGAACCCCACTGGACTGACCACCACTGCATCCACTTCACCTACAGGAAGCCCACCACGCACCACCGCACCGAACAAATGCCTCGCCGCTGCTAGAGCAGAGTCACCGAAGACCAGCTAACCACAACCCTCGCCCTGAGCCCACCCGCCGAACCCTCCGACCCCGACACCGCCGCCCGCAACCTCAGACAGTGGATCGACGACTGCGCCAACACCTCGCCCCGCTCAAGAATCCGCCCAACAGCCACACCAGCAAGAAAGCCACCTGGTTCACCGAAGACCTCCAGGCCTCCAAACGAACATGCCGAAAACTGGAGAAGATCTGGCTCCACGAACGGACAGCGGACAGCTACGCCGCCCACAAGAGCGCCACCCGCAGTCACCATCACCTCATCAGATCCGCCAAAAGGGCCTCACTCAAAGACCGCCTAGACAACAACGCACACAACAGCAAAGAGCTCTTCAACATCGTGAAGGAACTCTCCAACCCCAGCTCCAACACCAACGACATCCGCCGTCGCGAGACCTGTGCGACTCACTGGCCACCCTCTTCCACCGCAAAACCGCCGACATCCACGACAGCTTCAACACCACGACCGCCCCGGCAACCACCGAGACCACTGCCCCCACAACCACCAACCGCCTGCTCTCCTGGACCAACATCAACGACGAGGACACCAGCGAGATCATGAACACCATCCACTCCGGCTCACCGCTAGACCCGTGCCCTCACCACGTCTTCAACAAAGCCAGTACAGCCATCGTGCCCCATCTCCGGAAAATAATCAACATCTCCTTCGAGACAGCAACCTTCCCGGAAAGCTGGAAGCACGCCGAGATCACCGCCTTACTCAAGAAACCCAAGGCAGACCCCAAGGACCTCAAGAACTTCCGACCCATCTCTCTGCTCCCGTTCCCCGCGAAGGTCACCGAGAAAATCATCAACAAACAACTGACCCGCTACCTCGAGGAGAACAACATCCTGGACCCTTCCCAGTCCGGCTTCCGCAGCAACCACAGCACCGAAACCGCCCTCATCGCCGCCACTGATGACATCAGGACCCTGCTAGACAACGGAGAAACAGCAGCCCTCATCCTCCTGGACCTATCAGCCGCCTTCGACACGGTCTGCCACCACACACTACGAACACGCCTTCACGACGCCAGGATCCAAGAGAAGGCCCTGGACTGGACCACATCCTTCCTCTCCGGCAGAACACAAAGCGTCCGCCTCGCCCCCTTCCGATCCAAGGCCACCAAGATCATCTGCGGCGTACCCCAAGGCTCCTCCCTCAGCCCAACGCTGTTCAACATCTACATGGCACCCTCGCCCACGTCGCCCGACAGCACAACCTCAACATCATCTCCTACGCCGACGACACCCAGCTGATCCTCTCCCTCACCAAAGACCCTCACACCGCCAAAGCCCACCTCCACGAAGGAATGAAGGCCGTCGCCGAATGGATGAGCACCAGCCGCCTGAAGCTGAACTTAGACAAGACGGAGGTCCTCATCCTTGGTTCCAACCCTTCAGCCTGGGACGACTCCTGGTGGCCGACATCACTGGGAACAGCCCCGACACCCACCGACCACGCATGCAACCTAGGGGTCATCCTCGACCCCACCCTCTCCATGACTAAGCAGGTCAACGCCGTTTCCTCATCCTGCTTCAACACCCTCCGAATGCTCCGCAGGATCTTCAAGTGGATCCCCACCGAAACAAGAAAACAGTCACGCAGGCCCTCGTCACCAGCAGGCTGGACTACGGAAACGCCCTCTACGCAGGAACGACGGCTAAGCTCCTGAGACGGCTGCAACGCATCCAGAACGCCTCTGCACGTCTTATCCTCGACATCCCCCGACGCAGCCACATCACACCCCACCTGAGAGACCTGCACTGGCTCCCTGTCAACAAGAGGATAACCTTCAAGCTCCTCACCCACGCACACAAAGCACTCCACAACTCCGGACCAGCCTACCTCAACAGACGACTCAGCTTCTACACCCCCACCCGCCAGCTCCGCTCCATCACCCTCGCCCTCGCCACAGTCCCCCGCATCCGGAAAACGACCGCCGGAGGCAGATCCTTCTCCCACCTCGCCGCCAAGACCTGGAACACCCTCCCCACCAACCTTCGGCAGACCCAAGACCTACTGGCCTTCAGAAGACTCCTCAAGACCTGGCTCTTCGATCAGTAGCAGCACCACCCCCCTCTTCCCCCAGCGCCTTGAGACCCTCGCGGGTATGCAGTGCGCTTTATAAGTGACATGATTGATTGATTGATTGAACATGCATTGCTGGAGTTGCGTCGTGCTTGCGACACGACTCCAGCAATGCGTGACTTTTCCGCCAACAGATGCGTCAGAATTTCTGACGCATCTGTCAATCCTTGTGCCATAGTGCGCCGCATTGTAAATATGGTGCATCTATGGTGGCGCAAGCGTTACTAAGGGTGACGCAGGGAAAGTGACGCATCTGTACAGATGCGTCACTTTCTTGTAAATCTGCCCCGCAGAGTGAAAAATGGGTATCCAGGAAACTATGTATTTCTGAAATGGGCACAAGATATGGAATATAAGAGTAGTGGTTATTTATACATCTTTGAATTTGTAGATAAGCCTACTAGCATATGATTTAGAGGGTATTTTTCAATATGTCTTCTTTTTTACACACTGGCTTACATTTGCAAAGCAGAAATGCAGCGAAATCCAAATGGAAATAGCAAATGTTCTTCTATTCTATGCTCAAATTTCTTACATATAATTCCTTGCAAACCACAAACTTAGGGGCTCATTACGATGGTGGGCGGACATCAGTCCGCCCGCCATCGTTGCAGTGCTGGGACCGCCCGCCGGTAAAGCGGCGGTCCCGCTGAGTGAATTAGGATGTGCCTGCCACTATGGCCGGCGCATCCAGGGCCCTGATCATTGCGGATGGTGCTGCTGGCTGCAGCACCGTTCGCAATGCCAAAATGCCATGTAGTGCATTTCCATGCACAACATGGCAGGCACCACGGGATGCCTGCCGCCTTGTGCATGGAAATGGTACCCCCCCCCAGTGCACATACACCCTCCCCCCACACAGAGGGGGCCCGCAACGGGCCCCCGAACCCAGCCTCCACCAGCCGTTCCACACCGCCATGGAAAGGCTGGCTGACGCCAGCATTGTAATCTGGCGGGCGGTGCCTGCTAGGCACCACCGCCATTTAACCCATGCTGACCGCTCCGGCAGGCAATCGTGACGATTGCCTGTGGCAGAAGCGTGGAGGGCGGTCTTTGCGACCGCCGCGGTCACAAAGCGATTCCCCCGCCATCCTAATGTGGCAGGGGGAAATGAGAGTCAGATGGCGGAGGGACCGACACCGCCGGCCCGGCGGTGGCGGTCTCTCCACCATCATAATGAGCCCCTAAGACTGAAAAAACACCTTTTCCCCACATTTCTGTGATGGAAAGTTCTGGAATCTGCAAAGAGCCACAAACTGTCTCCCGATAAAAATGGTACCTCACTTTTGTGGGTAGGCTTAGTGTCCACAACAGGAAACGGACTAAACCACAACATGGGTACATCATCTTTTCCCCACTCAAAACTGGCCCCTTTTCTGCAAAGTGGGTAGCTGTATATTTTGTGCCCTAGCTCAGCCGGCACCTAGGGAATCCTAGCAAACTTGCAGATTTTTTAAAACTAGACACATGGGGGAATCCAGGGTTGGGTAACCTGCATGGCTCGCAACAGTTTTTTTTTTACCCAGAATACCTTGCGAACCTCAAACTTTGACTTAAAAACACATTTTCTTCACATTTCTGTGATGGAAAGTTCTGGAATCAGTGGGAAGCCACAAATTTCCTACCACCCAGCATTCCCCGAAGTCTCCTGATAAAAAATGTACCTCACTTGTGTGGGTAGTTAAGTGCCCGCGACAGGGAAGGGCCCAAAACAGAGCATAGACACATCACATTTTTCCACTGTAAACGGACCCTTTTTTGCAATGTGGGTAGCTGTGGATTTTGGGCCCTAGCTCAGCTGGCATCTAAGCAAACCCAGAAAAACTGCAAATATTTTAAAACAAGACAACCAGGGGAGTGCAGGGGCGCATGACATGCGTGGCTCTTACCACCCAGCATTCTCCTAAGTCTCCCGATAAAAATGCTTCATCACATGTGTGGGTAGGCCTAGAGCGCGCGACAGGAAAGGGCCCAAAATACGACATAGATACATCACATTTTTACACTGATAACTGACCCTTTTTTTGCAATGTGGGTAGCTGTGGATTAGGGCCCTAGCTCAGCCAGCCCGTAGCCAAATCTAGCAAACCTGCACATTTTTTAAAACTGGATAAGCAGAGGTGTGTGGCTTTTACCAGGTCATTTTACCCAGAAGCTTTTGCAAACATCAAAGTTTGGTAAGAAAACACACTTTCCTCATACTCATGTGACAGAAAGTTATGGAATATGTGGGGAGTCACAAATTTCCTACCAGCCTGAGTTCCCACATTTCTCCTGGTTAGAACAGTACCCCACAAAAGGCCCTATAGTGTTACATTGAGAGATAAGCAATGGGGGTAGCTGCTATATTTGGGCTGTGCTGTGGCAGCACCCATGCAAACCTATGAACTACAGACATTTTTGAAAACTAGACAGCCAAGGGAGTCCAGGGTGGTGTGCCTTGGGTGGATCCCACAAGGATTTCTTACCCGCAATGCCCTGTAAACCTAAAACTTTGCCTGAAATGATGCATTTTCCTAACATTTATGTGAAAGAAACTTCTGGAATCCATAGGAATCTACAAAATTCCTACTGCCCAGCTTTACCACACTTGTGCCGATAAAAACGCTGCCCCACACCATGCATGACACAATGCAAAGGTGTACTTTTCTCGAGCAATCTATTTACTTCTACGGGAGCATCTAAGGAACCGAGCCCTGCACATACAACAAAGTATCAATTTAATAGAAATTTCTTTCCCATGAAAACAAAATGCATATATGTATTGCAGTGACATAAACTATTACTACATTAACTTGAATGTCAAAAACTACCTATCTGATACAAAAGCAAAAAAGAGGAAGACTAGGGGAAGACAGGCCCTATTCACATTAGCTTTTGCAGGTATTGGTGGACATGGAAAAACATCATGAGTTAGTGGAACTTTACAGAGTTTTACTGGGTGTGTTTTTTATCATCTATTTTGAATGAAAGTGATTTTTGCCTCCAGCCCTGCGACAGAATTCAGTAGTCTGATGAAAGGTTTCTAGTGTAATTGGATGTCATCAACGTAAAATTTTGATTTGGTTTTGAGATGGCTCTGGATGGTGCTGACGAGGAGGATTGGAATAAATCAGACCCCCCTGTCAGTGTGCATCGTGCATCACTGTTTGTTCTTGGGAGAGTAAATGTGGAAACATCAGAACGAGAGACTTTGCAGAAACTTTACTACTAGGTCCCTCTAAACAAAGGTGTTTGTAGCTGTAAATGTAAGTTTAAAGCTGAACATATGTATTTTACAACTGGCAGCAAACAACAAATGGAGTCCTGGCAGGTGTAAATGTATTTAGAAGTAACTTGGGAACTTAGCGGAATTTGGCCTACAACCCCCTAAGATTTCTCTTGCTCTTGCACTGATGCCAACTTGTAATCCTGGTGGACATTCAAGCGATCCTACCCAAGGTCCTGTACTGCAGTACTGTCCCATTAGATTGCAGACTACCACAAATGTTGCACAACAGCTTGTTTTTAAGAGCGTAGTTTGTCCTTATTATATAAAAAATCATATTACGCAATTTCCTATGGAAATGACATTAAACTCTGTTTAGAGAGTGAGTACTGAGTGAGGACTGTCCTATCTTTTTATGTCCTATCTTTTTATGTGCTGAGACTCCGCAGTCTTAAACATACTACTAATAACATACCTTGTGAATAGCGAACAATCGCAGACTTACGCAAAAGTATACGCTTATCTTTGTGAATCAGGCCCATAGACGAGTGTACCAAGGCAGGCAACTCCCACCAACAGATGAGAGACAGCATGGTGACTACCACAAGGCACAGCCTAAGCCAACCACTGACTCTAGGAGTGGTAAATATTTTATTCAATTTCGAAATATGTAGATGTCTTAGCAAATGTTTCCTGCAATGCAATTTATAGTTTTAAATAAAATAATTAACTGTCAGTGTCGTGGATGGGATATCTCGCCTGTATATAATTGCTTACTCGGCTCATTGTACAATAATGCTGCCCACGAAATGCACTTCCATAAGATTATTCATATTACCTGCACAGAAGAGGGCAGGGAATCAGGAGAGATGCTACATGCAGACATTAAGGGGCATATTTACTAGGAAGTGGCGAAGCGCGGCTTTAGCCACCTTGGCTTAACGCTGCTCTCCGCCACTTCCAAAGCGCTGGGCTGCACCGTATTTACAAGGATACGGTGCAGCCCTGCATTTCCCGTTGTGCTGGCGCTAATTTTAGCTTCTTAGCGTCAACACAGACACCCTTGCACCATAGTGCAAGGATGCCTGCTTTGTAGGGGAAGATTGTTTATGTGCAGGAAGGTGTCCCTTCCTGCACATAAATAATCTGAAATGGCATTTTGAAACTTCTATGTGTGCTGCATAATGCAGCACACATAGAAGTTGCAAAACATATTTTTTTAATTGATTGCTTATGTACAGGAAGGGTCACCTTCCATAAACAATCAATGGCCTTTTGCTGTTTCTATGTGTGCTGTACAATGCAGTACACATAGAAACAGCAAAACAAGGAGAAATGAAACATTTCTCCTCGTTGCGCCTGTTTAAGACCAGGTTTTCCCTGGTCTTAATTTTGGCAGTGCCCCATATTTACTCTGCCCTTGTAAATATGGGGTGCCCTCAAAATCAGTGGGTTTTGTGGTGGAACGCCCACCACAACACCCATTGCCTGCCCCTTTCACACTAAGTATAGTGTGAAAGGGGGCCTTATTTTCAAGGCAGCGTTAAGCCACGTTAAGTGGCTTAACGCTGCCTTGTAAATAAGGCGTAGCCTATAACGCCACAGGAACGTCACTAAAAGTGACGTTCCTGTTGCGATAGGGGCTTCTAAATATGACCCTAAGTGAACACACTTTACAGGGATGGGCAATCTGCTTTCTCAGTTCGAGTTTAAAATGTAGTGATCCGCTTTAAAAAAAATGGATACGCAGACAGAGCACTAAAACTACGGGGTTTATTTACAAGCCCCTTGTGCCGCCGGTACGTCACTTTTTCCCATATTAAAAGTGACGCATCCATGCCGCAAAGGGCTTATAAATAAGCCCCTACGTTTATAAGACACACAGCAAAAAGAAATTGAAACATTCTCAATAAAATATACCAGTTTTGTTGATCGCAACAAGAAATTATCTTCCCAAAATAGCAATCCTTGGGCTTATTTACAAGCCCCTTGCGCCACCCGTACGTCACTTTTCCCATGTTAAAAATGAAGCAAAAGTGGTGCAAGGCGCTTGTAAATAAGCCCCCCTGTTTTTGGCAGCCTAAGACTGTGTACAAACAAATAAAATATAATATTGTCTCAGAGTGCGACATTAAAGCAATGTTATCGCTTAAGGAGATTTGTTTACAATAATGAAGTGCCACACTGCAAGAAATGAAAAAGATGTAAATGATCATTTCACTGAATTTTTCAGTATTGGCTAATGTTAGTAACAATAAAAAATAACCACAACAACGATGCTTGTTCTCAATTTCCAGAAGATGAGTGCTTTACTACATAACGGGGACATGCCAAAATTATCTTTCGTTATCAGGGAATAAAAACTGATTGTAGTTTTACAGTTTAAAGGACTGGCTTCTATTCTATTAATGCAAGAAAAAGAATGCATAATTCTTGATTCCGGAACCTTAATAGAAAGTTTTTTCTCATGAATGCTGTCAGATTTCCTGTTAGCACAATGGAGAGGCACTGGGAATTCAGGCTCCATTAGACACTGTGGGCCTCATTTACAAAAAAAATGCAGTGCAGCGCCGCAAGTCATTTTGCTACACCAAGTGCATCATTTTAAAAGCACAGGGATGCATCTTAATAACAACAATACAACACATCTGTGTGCTTTCCCCTGCGCTGTTGCACAATTGGCTGCAATGCGCCAGCACAGGCACCCTTGCCTCATGTTGCAAGGGTGCCTGCGTTGCCAGGATGATTGTTTTTGTGCAGGAAGGTAAACCTTCCTGCACAAAAACAAGCATTGATGGCATTTTCCTCTTTTTATGAAGAAAAAACGAGGAGAAATAGAAGTATTTCTCCTCGTTGCGCCACTCCTACACCTCCCCTGGGGAGGCATAGGATTCTGACGCATTCCCAGCTCTACAAAACGTTGCAAATCTGGGAATGTGTCAGGTTCCATGAATAATGAGTGGGAATACCGACATCAACATACATGGAACGCTCCTTTCAACACAGAGTAATGCGTGAAAGGGGCCCATATTTACAAGGCCATGAAAAGCAGGGTGACTTTACGTGGCCTTGTAAATATAATGCAATCCCATTGCACCACTAGTGCTTTAAAAAAAATTACGCACAGGCAGCGCAATGGGTTAGTAAATAAGGTCCTGTGTTTTGATTATTTACATCACAGTGTGCATCAGCAGGAGGATTACCAGGAGTTGAAGCAGTCCATATTGGGTGGCACTTACTTGTTACCCCGGTACACAAACACATAGGACTAAATCTTGTTACATTAGCCCCTGCAACCTCCATGGCTCAATGAAGGTGGATGCAAGGCACAGGAGCAGCTTCTGTGGTGCGCTCCAGGACCTCACACTCATTTGTAGTCCTTGTTCCATGTTGATGATGCACTGCACAAGGCTGAGATTTCAGGAGGTGAACTGTGAGCAGAGTCATGTCTCAAATAGCAGCCCTGCTAGAGACAAACTCCACCAAACAACTATTGTTGGACTTGGCACTCCCTGCAGAGCCACCACCAAGCTTTTTTGCCTTCACCCCTTCTCTTTTGCTGAATTAGTTTTTGTTGGTTTTTTAGGACTCTGTGCACTTTACAACTGCTAACCAGTGCTAAAGTGCTTGTGCTGTCTCCTGTAAACATGGTAAAATTGGCGTACACCCTATTGGCATATTTATTTACTAATACGTCCCTACTAAAGTGGTACAACATGTACCCAGGGCCTGTAATTTAAATGCTACTACTGGGCCTGTAGTACTTATTGTGCAACCCACGTAAGTGGCCTTTTCGACTATGCCTCAAGCTTGATATTGCAGCCTGTGTGCAATTTTAAACTGCCAATTTGACTTGCAAAATTGAAGGAAGTAGCCCGATTAGGGTCACTCGGGTCACTCATGACCACCTCTCTGCCTTCCCAATAAATGAAGAGTCGGTCAGACAGTAGAGAATACAAACCAGACAGTTTATTAGCAATGCGCTGCAGCTGAGCCCAGTCTGACCAGTCTCCTAAGATGACTGCCAAGGGACTGACTCCCCCCAACATAAAATCAGATATTATACATTCCCAATTCTCAAAGAACCCGCCCAGGCTGGAATATTCCGGCCCAGGCTACAGTGAACAAAGAGAGCAAAGAAGGATGAGCCATGGCACAGGGCTAGGTCCATACTATCTCGACCCCAAGGCCGTTCGGCCAGTGCCTACCATTTTAAGATGTGGGAACGGGTCTATATAACAGCAAAGGTATGAAACAATAGATAATACATTCATTAGTGCAGCGAAGGTTCAACCTTGAAAAATACAAGCTGGAGGCGCAGGGGCAGCCTTTCTGCTGAGGCAAACATTATGAGACAGAAGCTCGATCTCAGTTACAGAACAAGATGGCGCCAATAAAGATGGTGCCGTGAATGCAAACTTAACACGGAATAGAATATGAGTATTGCAAAGGGAGCATTTCAAGTCCATGCATTACGGGAGTAACATTTTAAATCTAACAGACCCTCCTTTTAGCATTCTTGCTAAGCTTTATTGGTGCCAACAGGTAAGGGTCTTTACAATTCTAAAGCAAGGGAAAAGCGTTCACCCATAGATCACCATGTCTAACATATGGACTGTCAACTGAAACTTATACTCTAAAATGTTAAACACATATAATCAATATTCAAAAATACCCTCATCAATGCTCATCATCTCCTGAATACCCTGCATCATCAGAGCCTTTGTATTAGAATCACGCCTCGGGGTCTTGGGGCGTGGCTTGAACATTGATACACAGCAGGCACAACAGGCAGGGAGGCAGTGCATGCACAGACAGCATGTCAAAATGATACCTGCTATGGCAACCAGAAAAATAAGAATCTTCCAACCCCAAGTGGTGAATAGACCCCAGAACCATCCCGTGAATGACCATATACCATTCTCCTGGTGTATATCTGTCACGACCACTTGCCACACTTGCACGGGAGCAGAAAAGACGCTTGAACCCAATGCCCCTCTTCGACTTCTCCGGCGCCAATCTTAACTTGCACGCCAAGACAACTCAAAGGGGGGAAAGGGGGAGGGGACAGAGAAGAGACTGCCAAGTCTTCAGTAATCGTCTCCAGATCTTCTTGCTCGCTTCTGCTTCCTACTGTTGTCTTTTAGGTTTTGAGCATGGGCGAAGTAACTGTAAGAAACCATATAACTTACTTCTACACTTAACATTTACCTTTAGATTACCTCTTTTCAATAATACATTTATTTGTACATACCCACTGTCCACTTGGCTATTGCTCCTCTTCTGTTGTTGTGACTAAACAAGCTCCTGTTGTTTCTTTTATTAAGAGCTAAACGTTTTACTTGCAGTTTGCAAATATTTTATCACCAGCATTAATATTGTTCTTTTTCTTCTTCTTTTATTTCTAGATACATTCTCATTGGAATCCTCAACTAGAATGACGGTGTTTCTATCTTCATCAGGTAAGTAAATACTAGTAGGAATATGTGTATGCAATCTCTTATTGTTAAACTCACTCGCGCTTACTGCAATGTGCCCTAATCACTCTAATTGAACAATATCATTAGGGCAGACTAAACGCTTGTGATTCCTAACTCTGAAATAACTTTACTCTATTGACACGCCGGGTACTGATTTCCCCAGTGCGCCTCCAGATACCTCTGAACAATCGATTTGGTTCTCAGACCTCAATTCCTCTCGTACTCCTTAGAACCGACTGTGACCACTGTGATACCAGCCGACATGCGCAAACGCGGAACACTGCATTTCACACACTCTGACTAAACTGTTACTGCACTGAATCAGGATAGGAATACTATTCTACGCGCAGACTCTAACTCCGCAACAACCACTGCGCAGACTCCACAGGACTTCACTATTACATTGCGCAAACTCCCTCACAAACGTTTCTTTTGACAGGAAAACGTTACTTGGTTCAAAACAATCTCGCAGCATCTCCAATGGAATCTCAACCGTCACGACGAACTAAATACGACGGTGATTGAGCAACGCCACTACCCTAACTAAACTTTCGCATCGAAGTAAGAACCAGGGACCTTCTCCTCAGGAATCTTTAGTGAAGTGCAAGATTCCAAAGGAGACTCCTGTGGACATTCCACAACTGCTGCCTGATTAGAAACACTAGAGCGCTGATCTGTGTTGTGTTTCTTGGCGGCCATCTTGAACTTCCTTGTGCCAAATGCCTGCCTTAAAACCCTTGATCTCTTTGAGTGAAGGGGGGTTCTTAATGTCACAGAATTTACTGCCCCACTCGGGTGACCTGATTTGGGCAGGGTTCTGACAGTTACCCCTCGCAAGTCAGATCCTCCGGATCTGGGTTTTTTAGGAAACTTTTTATGAAAAGCTTTCAAAATTCGGGGTGCGTGTACATCGGAATATACTTCCCAAGATCTTTCTTCTGGGCCATATCCCTTCCAATCTATCAAGTAATAAACCTGACCATGGATTAACTTTAAGTCTAAAATCTGCTTCACTTCAAACTCGGTTCCCTGGTCTGTCTGTAGTGGTGCTGGGGGTGATTTTTTTCTCAGCCCTTCCTCTGTTTTCTTAAGCATTGAAACATGAAACACTGGATGAATTTTAAGACTCTTGGGTAGTTTTAATTTATATGTGACTGAATTTACCTTCTTCTCTATAGTGTAGGGACCCAGAAATCTTGGCTGCAACTTCCTGTTTCCCTTGAGTCTCATATACTTTGTGTTTCGCCAAACCTCGTCCCCGATCTTAAAATCTGGACCTACTCTTCTCTTTCTATCTGCATAGAGTTTATAATTCTCTTTAGCTTTAGTTAAATTCTCCATGGCCGAGTTGTGAATCTGAGCCATATGCTGAACTAAGTCCTTGTCTGCTGGATCGGTGGCTTCTTGGAAACTCACTGAGAGGTTTGGGTGTCTACCTGTATTCATTAAGAAAGGAGAATAATGGGTGGAAGAGTTCATTGCATTATTAAACGCAAATTCAGCTGCCCACAGATGTTTGGGCCAATCACCTTCCTGATCTAGTACATATTGTTCTAATTCTTGATTTGTCCACTCAGTTTGACCATCAGTTTCTGGGTGGTAACTAGTGGAGTACCTGGTCTCAATATTCAATTTCTTTGCAAAGGCCCTCCAAAAGTGGGAAAGAAATTGGGAACCTGGATCAGAAACCAAAACCTTAGGTATACCAGGAGCTCGGACAATGTTTTGGCTAAATTCTTGTGCTAATTTTTTAGCAGAAGGCACCCCTTTTAAAGGGACAAAATGAGCCATTTTACTGAAAGCATCCACACAAACTAAAATTGTATCAAAGCCTTGACTGGATGGTAAATCCACTATTAAATCTAAGGTGACTGTGTGCCAAGGGTGGGGTGGGTTCGGTAAGGGTTGTAGCATCCCTATTGGAGAATGCCTGTCTGGTTTTCCCCGAGCACACACCTCGCAAGTACCCACATACTGTTGAATGTCCTTGGTCATTTGCAGCCACCAGAATTGTCGCTTCACCAGCTCTTCAGTTTTCTGTATTCCCTTGTGTCCCGATAGTTGATGATCATGACATTCTTTTAAAACCTTGTTTTGCAACTCTAGAGTAGGTAAATACAAGGCTTCTTCATGGTACGGTAAGTTTCCTCGGATTTCTCTCTTTGGATCTTGTGCAACCCATTCTTCCATTTCAGTTCGATTCATGGATTTCTGCATGGAATCTTCCTGTTCTTCTTGCAGAACTGCGCAAATAATCTTTTCTTCCGGACTAATATTCTGTTCCTCAATCTTGTCTTGCAAATCTTCAGTTTCCAATCTGGACAATGCGTCCGCTTTTCCATTTTTTGCTCCGGGACGATAAGTAATGACAAAGTCATATTCAGCAAAATATAATGACCATCGTAATTGCCTGGGTGTTAAGGTTTTGGCTGACTTCAAAAACTTCAAATTTCGATGGTCGGTAAAGACCGTAACTGTGTGCTTAGCCCCCATGAGATAATGCCTCCACTCCTTAAAGGCGTCTTTTATTGCCAGCAACTCCTTGTCTGTGATGGTGTAGTTTTACTTCCGCAGGTGTCAATTTCCGAGATCGGAAAGCCACAGGATGTAATTGCCCAGTTCTCTTGTGTCTTTGGGACAACACCCCTCCTAAAGCTATATTTGAAGCATCAGTTTCGACAAAGAAGGGCTCTGTGGGGTCTGCATGCAATAAAACTGGGGCTGTGGTGAAATCCTTTTTAAAGAGTTGAAAGCCTCTTCTGCATCGTTTGACCATTCAAAGGTGGTTCCTTTTCTAAGCAGATGTTTCAGGGGAATTAATTTCTTAGAAAAATCCTGAATGAATCTCCTGTAGAAATTCGCGAATCCTAAGAAGCTTTGAACTTCCTTTACAGATTTTTGTGACTTCCATTCAGTTACCGCTGAGACCTTCTTTTGATCCATTGTTATTCCAGCAGGTGACAAAACAAATCCTAAAAACTCCACTGTGGAGACATTGAAAGCACATTTCTCCAGTTTTACGAATAAACTATTCTCCCTTAATTTTTGCAGTACACTTTTCACATGTCCTTCATGCTCTTGTTCCGATTTTGAATAGATTAAAATATCATCAATATAGACAATAGCACATTGATCTATATATTCTTTCAACACATTGTTGATGAAATGTTGGAACGCCGCTGGGGCGTTGCAGAGGCCATAAGGCATGACTTGGTATTCGAAAAGTCCATATTTGGTCCTGAACGCCGTCTTCCACTCATCACCTTCTCGAATTCGAACAAGATGGTAGGCCCCTCATAAATCCAACTTCGTGTACACCTTAGCTTCCTTCACTTGATCCAACAAAACAGAAATCAAAGGCAGGGGATAGCGATTCTTGACTGTGATTCGATTTATGGCTCTATAATCTATGCAAGTTCTCAACTCGCCTTCCTTCTTGGGTATAAAGAAAAGTGGAGATGACACAGGTGACTGGGAGCGTCGAATGAACCCATTTTCCAAATATTTTTGGATATACTCCTTTAAGTGTTCATTTTCTCTTTCGGTTAAAGCATATATTCTGCTGCAGGGCAGACTTGAACCAGGTTCCAACTCAATTTTGCAATCGAATGTTCTGTGTGGAGGGAGCTTTTCTGCCTCGGTTTCACTAAAGACATCTTCAAATTCTGCATACTCAGCCGGAATTTCTGTAGTGTGAAGGACACACACTGATGCTCCTCCATCACACAAACTAGTAGCGGGAGTGTACTGGCACTCGGGCCTCCTTTGATGATAACAATTTTCTCTGCAGAATTCGGAGTCTAACACAATTGTTCGAGCGCTCCAATTGATAGTGGGGTTATGCCGTGGTAATCCCAATATCAACTGGAACTGAGGGGCATCGATTAAATTGAATTGCAAGGTTTCACTATGTCCCTCTGAAGATTCCAACTCCACTGGCTCTGCGTGACTGATGATTGGTCTGGAGGATAGATTAGTACCATCCACTGCTCTGCCTGCCTCACTTGTCTCCTTTTTAAGTGACCTCAATCCTACCCTTTCTGCGAACTTCAGGTCACAGAAGTTCCCAGTTGTCCCGGAGTCCACCATCACAGAAACATTTCTTAATTGATTTTCTCTGAACCTCAATGACATGGACATTACAAGATGGGGAGATGATGTTTGCAATGTATTTGCCAAAAGATGATTTTTTGGAGTTGAATTCAATTCTGCATCCATCAGTCCAACTCCGGTTACTGATGGTGCTGATAGTTTTCCTTCAAAATCGGTTTTGGTCTCTTTGGACAATTCTGGACAAAGTGACCACTGTTGCCACAATAGAGACAACATTTATTCTGTCTTCGCTTCTCCTTCTCTTATTTTGAAAGTGGGCCTCGAATTGTTCCGATTTGCATTGGTTCTACACCTTGGGGTCCTTCTCCAGATTTAGAGACTTCAGTTTTGACTCTATCAAATCTGGGGATGCTGGAGCGAAAGTCTCGTCTTTTCTCTCCTTTTCTTTCATTTTGTCTGAAGTCTATCTCTAGAACCAAATCGATCAAGGCTGAGATTTCCGTGGGCCTGTTAGGAACCTGAGCTAGGGCATCCTTCAACTCATCCTTGAGCCCTCGATAGAACACTGCTTATCTCTTATTCTCAGGCCAATCTGTTTCTACTATCAGCTTATTAAACTGTGCAAGATGAGCTATTAGATCTCGACTACCTTGCTTTAATTCTAGTAACTAATTGTCTGTCGCTTGCGATGCCTTTCGTCGATCAAATATTCGCAAAAATTCTTTCTTGAATTCTTCTAAATCATATAGGATTGGATCGTTTCGGGAGACCAAGGGCATCGACCATGACGCAGCATCTCCACTGAGGTAAGACAGTATGAAGGCAACTCGCGACTGTGCATCCGGGAAAACCACTGGTCGACACATGAAATGAAAAGTGCACTGTGTCAAAAATACTTGAGCCTTCTGAGGATCTCCATTAAAGTGCTCTGGAGGGGCCAATGGAATTACAGGTGAGAGAGAATGAATAACTTGGGTCGTGGACTTAGACTGGGAGCTAACTGAATCACTGAGACCTTCCTCGTGAGATGCTGGGATTTTTAAACTAGGTCCTGGTACTGCATTGTTCATTTTAACTGCTAAATCTGCTGTCTCTCTCCTGGCCATTAGTATATCTTGTTTTAAATCTCAATTTTCATCCCGCACTGCTATTAATTCCTTTTGTATCCCTTCTAAAATTTCTCCTAACCTCTTAAGATCCAGACCTTCCGCCATTCTGCTCAGGTGCAAAATTCACGTGGGCACTTCACTCTGTCACGACCACTTGCCACACTTGCACGGGAGCAGAAAAGACGCTTGAACCCAATGCCCCTCTTCGACTTCTCCGGCGCCAATATTAACTTGCATGCCAAGACAACTCAAAGGGGGGAAAGGGAGAGGGGACAGAGAAGAGACAGCCAAGTCTTCAGTAATCTTCTCCAGATCTTCTTGCTCCCTTCTGCTTCATACTGTTGTCTTTTAGGTTTTGAGCATGGGCGAAGTAACTGTAAGAAACCATATAACTTACTTCTACACCTAACATTTACCTTTAGATTACCTCTTTTCAATAATACATTTATTTGTACATACCCACTGTCCACTTGGCTATTGCTCCTCTTCTGTTGTTGTGACTAAACGAGCTCCTGTTTTTTCTTTTATTAAGAGCTAAACGTTTTACTTGCAGTTTGCTAATATTTTATCACCAGCATTAATATTGTTCTTTTTCTTCTTCTTTTATTTCTAGATACATTCTCATTGGAATCCTCAACTAGAATGACGGTGTTTCTATCTTCATCAGGTAAGTAAATACTAGTAGGAATATGTGTATGCAATCTCTTATTGTTAAACTCACTCGCGCTTACTGCAGTGTACCCTAATCACTCTAATTGAACAATATCATTAGGGCAGACTAAACGCTTGTGATTCCTAACTCTGAAATAACTTTACTCTATTGACACGCCGGGTACTGATTTCCCCAGTGTGCCTCCAGATACCTCTGAACAATCGATTTGGTTCTCAGACCTCAATTCCTCTCGTACTCCTTAGAACCGACTGTGACCACTGTGATACCAGCCGACATGCGCAAACGCGGAACACTGCATTTCACACACTCTGACTAAACTGTTACTGCACTGAATCAGGATAGGAATGCTATTCTACGTGCAGACTCTAACTCCGCAACAACCCCTGCGCAGACTCCACAGGACTTCACTATTACATTGCGCAAACTCCCTCACAAACATTTTCTTTTGACAGGAAAACCTTACTTGGTTCAAACCAATCTCGCAGCATCTCCAATGGAATGTCAACCGTCACGACGAACTAAATACGACGGTGATTGAGCGACGCCACTACCCTAACTAAACTTTTGCGTCGAGGTAAGAACCAGGGACCTTCTCCTCAGGAATCTTTAGTGAAGTGCAAGATTCCAAAGGAGACTCCTGTGGACATTCCACAACTGCTGCCTGATTAGAAACACTAGAGCGCTGATCTGTGTTGTGTTTCTTGGCGGCCATCTTGAACTTCCTTGTGCCAAATGCCTTCCTTAAAACCCTTAATCTCTTTGAGTGAAGGGGGGTTCTTAATGTCACAGAATTTACTGCCCCACTCGGGTGACCTGATTTGGGCAGGGTTCTGACAATATCTGAGGCTATTTTATGCAATTTCTGTATAGCATCGTACACAGTGGAGGCGTGGTCAGGGATGTACACACAACAGCTACTGCCAATGACACGACAAGTTCCACCCCGATCAGCAAGGATGATGTCTAAAACCATCCGATTTTGAAGGGCAACAAGTCTCGTAGCCTAGAGCTGTGCTGTAATGTTGGTCAGTATTCCTGCCGTAGTGTTAATAACCCCCTCCTCAACCCTTGTAAGTCTACGAATGTTAAGGCTATTGGACTTGGGACCCCAGAAGGGCAAAATACCCTTCATAGCATCAGTAAACTGCTGCAGAGTAGTATCTGTTTGATCATTGTCCTCCGTATTGATGACCCTTCTAACCCGGGACAAGTATACCCCCCTGCGCTGCAATCGATGGTCTCTGTGATAACTAGACGGTGCGATATATACTGAGGGTAGGAGGAAAGAGACAAAGCATATACCAAACCATCCCCTGGGGAGCCATACATAAGCCCGGGACCCACAAACAAAATACACATTATGAGGCGGTAGTAAAGGTGGACTATTGGTTGTGTTCAAGTCATAAGTGTAATTGCAAGTACTCTTTCCCCCTTTGACACTCCAAAAACCTTTCACACAAAAACTAGCTGTGGTGTTAACTATGGGCACTGGCATTGCTTTGTCCTGAGTAATATTGCGCATCTGAAAAGTTCTGAAATATTCAGTGGCATTAAAACCCTGAAAATCCATCATCTCATTTTGGAGCCACGTTACATTCTTATTGATCTCATAGACATTCATGCAGGCATTGGGGTGCAAAGTATCAGGGGCCCCTTGTTCCCTGCAGTAAACCCCTGATGTACACTAATATATTTCAACACAGTCTCATAGTCAGCATAAGTCATGTTCATGGCATCAGTATGATAATGGATATACACCATAGTAAACAGCTGAAACCACGCCTCACAACTCACTAAATAAGAGAAGGGCAGGGACATCAATAAATCATTCTTATGCATCACAGAAGGGAGTAAGCCACAAACCCAGCAATCAGTGACATTAGAGGCATGGTGCGCCTGATGGAGCATCTGCAAAAACACATTGTCGACATAAGTTTTTCTATGTCTCTCTTTGTGAGGGGCCAAAGTGACAAATATATGCTCAGGAGGAACAGAAGTAGTCCCAATCAAAGTATGCACAGGGTATTTCTCTTTGTGGAAATACGTAACCCCAAGTATTATTATCAAAAAAATCTGAATAATTACTACAAACACAGCTTTACTTTTCACTGACCAGGAGGACCAGACTGGCCCGTCCCTCTCAGAGCGCGGAGCTGCAAAAGGCTGTTCTTCCTCCCGAATGGGGCGACCAAAGGGATACATTCTCTTAAAGCAGCGGAAAGACTGACACTTGGAGCCAAGCTGGAATAAAAGCAAGGAAATAAGACACTATATTGTTCGTTAGGCGTAAGCGCTGTTGAGCACCGGAAACCTTACTTGGTTCAAACCAATCTCGCAGCATCTCCAATGGAATGTCAACCGTCACGACGAACTAAATACGACGGTGATTGAGCGACGCCACTACCCTAACTAAACTTTTGCGTCGAGGTAAGAACCAGGGACCTTCTCCTCAGGAATCTTTAGTGAAGTGCAAGATTCCAAAGGAGACTCCTGTGGACATTCCACAACTGCTGCCTGATTAGAAACACTAGAGCGCTGATCTGTGTTGTGTTTCTTGGCGGCCATCTTGAACTTCCTTGTGCCAAATGCCTTCCTTAAAACCCTTAATCTCTTTGAGTGAAGGGGGGTTCTTAATGTCACAGAATTTACTGCCCCACTCGGGTGACCTGATTTGGGCAGGGTTCTGACGATATCTGATGCTTTTTTATGCAATTTCTGTATAGCATCGTACACAGTGGAGGCGTGGTCAGGGATGTACACACAACAGCTACTGCCAATGACACGACAAGCTCCACCCCGATCAGCAAGGATGATGTCTAAAACCATCCGATTTTGAAGGGCAACAAGTCTCGTAGCCTGGAGCTGTGCTGTAATGTTGGTCAGTATTCCTGCCGTAGTGTTAATAACCCCCTCCTCAACCCTTGTAAGTCTACGAATGTTAAGGCTATTGGACTTGGGACCCCAGAAGGGCAAAATACCCTTCATAGCATCAGTAAACTGCTGCAGAGTAGTATCTGTTTGATCATTGTCCTCCGTATTGATGACCCTTCTAACCCGGGACAAGTATACCCCCCCTGCGCTGCAATCGATAGTCTCTGTGATAACTAGACGGTGCGATATATACTGAGGGTAGGAGGAAAGAGACAAAGCATATACCAAACCATCCGCTGGGGAGCCATACATAAGCCCGGGACCCACAAACAAAATACACATTATGAGGCGGTAGTAAAGGTGGACTATTGGTTGTGTTCAAGTCATAAGTGTAATTGCAAGTACTCTTTCCCCCTTTGACACTCCAAAAACCTTGCACACAAAAACTAGCTGTGGTGTTAACTATGGGCACTGGCATTGCTTTGTCCTGAGTAATATTGCGCATCTGAAAAGTTCTGAAATATTCAGTGGCATTAAAACCCTGAAAATCCATCATCTCATTTTGGAGCCACGTTACATTCTTATTGATCTCATAGACATTCATGCAGGCATTGGGGTGCAAAGTATCAGGGGCCCCTTGTTCCCCTGCAGTAAACCCCTGATGTACACTAATATATTTCAACACAGTCTCATAGTCAGCATAAGTCATGTTCATGGCATCAGTATGATAATGGATATACACCATAGTAAACAGCTGAAACCACGCCTCACAACTCACTAAATAAGAGAAGGGCAGGGACATCAATAAATCATTCTTATGCATCACAGAAGGGAGTAAGCCACAAACCCAGCAATCAGTGACATTAGAGGCATGGTGCGCCTGATGGAGCATCTGCAAAAACACATTGTCGACATAAGTTTTTCTATGTCTCTCTTTGTGAGGGGCCAAAGTGACAAATATATGCTCAGGAGGAACAGAAGTAGTCCCAATCAAAGTATGCACAGGGTATTTCTCTTTGAGGAAATACATAACCCCAAGTATTTTTATCAAAAAAATCTGAATAATTGCTACAAACACAGCTTTACTTTTCACTGACCAGGAGGACCAGACTGGCCCGTCCCTCTCAGAGCGCGGAGCTGCAAAAGGCTGTTCTTCCTCCCGAATGGGGCGACCAAAGGGATACATTCTCTTAAAGCAGCGGAAAGACTGACACTTGGAGCCAAGCTGGAATAAAAGCAAGGAAATAAGACACTATATTGTTCGTTAGGCGTAAGCGCTGTTGAGCACCGGCGGCGGAGCTGTTGGTCTAGCTGGGATCCAGATCCCACGTCGCAGGGCAAAGTATCGTCTCTTCAGAAACACAGTCCGTTTTGCCCTGTTCGGTGACTGTCCGAATAACGCACCAATTTCCCTTTCCCTAAGCTATCGTTGGTACCACGGGCAGGGTACGTACACCCTATTCTTAGCAATGCAGTCCATCCCTACTAATCTGACTTTCCCGTTGGTGCACTGCTCCTCTTACGGGGGCGCAAATTGTACCTCAACACTCCAGGCACAGCGGGGTCAGGCTCAAGGGGTCAGGCTCAAGGGGACCAAGTGGCAAACGGTCGGACTCAGACAGGTCGGTGGATTGGGGTTCAACTGAGCGTGACTCAATCACAGGTGGGCCAACAGGCTGGGGCTCCTGGATGGCCTTAATTTCAGGCGGCACCGCCGCATTCAGCATGCATGACTCTCTTCCTCCGTTGGTGCCCACGTGAGCCGGGCATCTGAGAAGGGAATGAACCGTGGCACCTGCTCCGTCTCACAATCCCCAATCCCGTCCGCGACCCACTGGTCGTAGGGCAGTGGGAGGGGCACCCTCTTACAATGGGTACTGTGTATCCAGTTCTTCCGACCATTGACCTTCACTGCTGTCCTGGTGGCCAGAGGGACCTGTAGGGGTCCCTTCCAGCGTGGCTCCAAGCCGCTCCTCCACTGAAAATTCTGTACCAGTATCCAGTCACCTGGCCGTATCTCGTGACCCGGACCCTCTGGTGTTTGCTTCAATGTTTCAGCGATCTGTTGGTGAATAGAACGCACATTTTTAGTCAATTCATAGAGGTAATCTATCAGCAAGGGGTATTCTATGTCAGAAAACCGACGAGGTCGCGGGACGCCCCAAACGTTTAACGGGTGGCCAAACGCGACCTCTTACGGGGACAATCCTGTTCTAGAGTGGGCTGTGACACTCGTAGACATAAGTGCTAGGGGTAAAGCATCTGTCCACTGCAATCCTGTGCTCTCTTTGATCTTGGCCATTTTCAGCTTTAGAGTACCATTGTTCTTCTCAACCAAACCTGCTGATTGGGGGTGGTTCGCCGCATGAAACTTTTGCCTAATGTGCAACCCGTCGCACACCAATTGGATGACCTTGGCATTGAAGTGGCTGCCATTATCACTCCAAATCAAACGGGGCAAACCAAAACGCGGGAAGAACTCTTTCAAGAGTACCTTCGCCATCGCCATGGCTGTGTTCTCTTTAGTGGGGTAGGCCTCAATCCATTTACTGAATGCACAGACAACCACAAACACATATTTCAAGTTATTGACTTGTTCCATTTCGATGAAATCCATCTGGAGAACCTCGAAAGGGAAGGAAGGTGTTGCAAAACTGCCAACAGGGGTGGGGGTGCCCTTCCCAGGATTGTGCGTCAGGCAAACCATGCAGTATTTCACCAGGTGGGCAGCAACTTTGGGGATATTGTCATTCCGCCATACGGGGTCTAACAGCTTGCAAATCCCCTTCGCACTAATGTGGGCTGGCCCGTGCGCCATGGTAACCTCAGGGAGGACAGATGCATCCGGTAGCATCCACCTCTGCTTTCCGGATTTATCAACCCAATACCCCTCCTCATCCAAATTAGCTGTGCTCTCTTGCCATATTGCTAACTCCTCAATTGTTGCCCCACTCTGGATCTCCTTCACATTTTCCAGCGTATCCTCAAACATCGCACACTCGGGCACCCATCTAGCAGGACCTGCCACAAACATCCTTTTTATTTTGGTCCGTGCTGTCTCCTTCACTATCTGGTCTGCAAAGGCGTTCCCCCTTCCAACGTCATCAGTGATTGCCTTGTGAGCAGTGCACTTCACTATTGCTAATTTCTTAGGGAGTGCCAGGGCTGACAAAAGGCTGTGTATTAGTGGGGCGTTCTGTATTCTCGTTCCATGGGACGTTAGGAACCCCCTCTCCGCCCAGAATCGCCCAAAATTATGAGCCACACCAAACGCGTAATGGCTGTCAGTATATATATTGTCAGCCAGTCCCTCACTCAACTCACAGGCACGAAGAAAGGCTACCAACTCTGCAGCTTGTGCTGATTGATAGGGAACTCGTGATGTCTCAACTACAGTGCGTAAGGTGGTGATAGCATAAGCCGCTGTTGTTGTGCCATACGGTAATTTAAAACAAGAGCCATCGACATATAGCTCCCCTTGGTGTTCAGATAGGGGAACATCAGTCAGGTCTACCCGTCCCTTCGTCTCTTCTTCAGTACAGAAGATGCAATCTATGCACGTCCGTCTCCTCACTCTCAGAAGGGAGGGGTAGTAACGTGGCTGGGTTCAGGGTGGCACATCTTTTGATGGTGACATGTGGTGCAAACAAGGTCAGTTCATAGCCAGTGAGACGCGCACTGGTAAGGTGCTGCGTCTTTGTTCTGTTCAAAAGCATGTCCTCAGTATGCGGGACCATGACTGTGAGATTAGTATCAAGGACGAGCCCTGCCGATTGTTGGATAGAAATGGCCACAGCCGCGACTGCTCTTAGACAGCTCGGGAGGGCTCTGGCGACGTTGTCAAGCAGAGCAGAGAAATAGGCACACGGCCTTTGCTTACCTCCAAAGGACTGTGTTAAGAAAGACATAGAGCGCGCAGCCAGCCATTTCGTGTACGTACAACACGAACGGCTTCTGATAGTCTGGAGTGCCAAGCACAGGTGCAGAGCAAAGCGCTATTTTTAGTTGCTCAAAAGCATGCTGACAGTCATGCGTCCAAAGCAGGGGTTCATGCACATCTTTAGTGGTTAGGCGCAGCAAGGGCTTCGTTAGTAAAGCAAAGTTAGGGATCCAGTGGCGGCAATACGAAGTAATAACTATAAATGTTCGCACATCCCGTTGCGTCTTAGGGATGGGCATTTTAGTTATAGCAGCGATGCACTTAGGCATTATTCTCCTTCCCTCCTTCGACAGTAGGTGACCTAAGTAGGTGACCTCCTGTCGACAATATTGAAATTTAGAAAGGGGCACTTTATGTCCATGATGGGCCAAATGTAACAATAATTTAACCGTTGCATCCTTGCAACCATTTTTAGTATCCGAAACTATTAAGAGGTCGTCCACGTACTGCAATAGGACATTACCTGAGGGAAGGATGAGGGAGTCCAATTGACCTTTTAAAGCTTGGCTATAGATACTGGGGTTTTCAGTATAGCCCTGAGGAGCCCGACAGAATCTAAAACTTCTGCCGGCCAGGGAGAACCCAAACAGATACCTGCTATCTGGATGTATGGGGATGCTAAAGAACGCATTCTTCAAATCAATGACAGAAAAGTATGTGGCAGAGGGAGGAATCATGGTCAGGAGAGCAGTGATGTCGGGGACAACAGGGAACTGAGGGACCACAATCTTATTCACTTCACGCAAATCAATCACAAAGCGGTAGACATCGGGGTGATCATCTGGGGAACCAGATGGTGCCCTTTTTAAAATTGGAAGAATGGGGCTATTGCACATATTCGCAGTCATCTCTTCAACAACCCCAGACACAATCAAATCCTGTATAATCTGCAATAACGCCCGTTCCCCTGCCTTTGGTATCTTGTACTGGGAAAGATGAGGCAGAGCAGCATTGTCCTTAACTCTGATGGAGACCAGAGGTATCTGCAACAACCCTACCTTTAGCCCACAATGTCGTCGGCACCTTTTTAAACTCAGTGGGAAGGGGCTGATCCTTTGACAAACATTGCTTGGAGTTCACTACATTGGGTCCTATGGTCATATAGACGCCATCCGGGGAGCACGAAATAGTCGCATGTAACTTTTTCAACAAGTCCAAACCCATTAAATTCTCTCCACAGTTAGACGTCAATAAGAATGGTGAATCTATAGTAAAAGGGCCAATAGTCAGGGCCAGTGGCTCAGATATGGGGCTCACAACCGGTATTCCTGAGAAACCTACCGAAACGTTATTTTGGCCAGACAGGGCTGCCCCGGGGACCAGAGAACGAGAAACAAAGCTATTCATTGCGCCTGTGTCCACCAAGAATTTCTTCGCTGAGCCCTGCAGAACAGCAGTAACATAAGGTCCCCGCTGGTCCACAGGGATCTGAACTGATCCCTCACCCTGCCCTTGGCTGTCTTAGCCGTGGGTAAGTCCTGTCACTTCGTCCAAATGATAATCGTCATGGTAATACTGTCGCCCCCTCGGATCATCAAAATAGTTCTGAACAGACTGACCTGGCTGTCCCTCACCTTCCCGGCCTCCCCCATAGCCACCTGCTCCCCGTCCCCTTCCTCTGGACCCCCCTGCCCTCGGAGCCTCAACCCTTTTCAACAGTGTCGGACACTCACTTCGCCAGTGACCCTCCTCTTTACAATATGCACACTGGTTCGGCCCCACGGGCGTAGTATTCCTGCTGGTGCAGGGCAGCTGCCGGGCCGGACCAATGCCCCTCCCCCTACCGTTCCCCCGGGACGCCTGTTGCATCAACACCTTTGTTTTCAGCTCCTTATTTTTCTTCTCTACCTTCTCCTTCTCTTCATTCTCTCTGTGCTCATAATACTGTGCCATGCTTAATATCACCGATGGGGAGGAGGTAGTCCATGTGCTCTCCGAAGCCTGCAACCGAGTCGCGATCTCAGGTAGCAGATTCGTAACAAACCTGTTGACAAACAGCCGGACACCTCCCTCCATCGACAAATCCTGTCCACTAAAATCCAAGAACACCCCTTTAAACCTGGTAAAGAAGTCGGAAACACTTTCATCTTTCTTCTGGTGACATGCTGTTAACTTATCCCAATCTACTCTTCTAGGTGGGATCAAGGAGTGCATATATGTAATAATTCGGCCCTGCAGAGCTAGTATCTCAGCCTTAGGCTTCTCGCCAGGCTTCCTGTCTTTGTCCCATGCCCTGATCTCACCCCAAGTGCCACCCAACTCCACTACGTGGTCCTGCGTGTGCACCTGCCGCCAAATATCAACCGGCACCAGCAAACCGAAGAACATCTCAATGTCTGCCAACGTCATCACCGTTGAAGACGCAGCTTCTGTCAACTCTTTGTAATAAGCAGTCTGATTTTTCCTAGGGTCGGGCAATTGAGTCTTAAGAGACCAAACCTCACTCCTTTTCCAAGGAGTATAAACCCACTGTTCCTGGAAATGGGCCTCTACTCGCTGCCTGATGATCTGGTCCTGCCCATTTCGAAGCTCTGGTATTTCGGGGTGGTAGATGGGATGTACTTCCCTCATTGGAAACTGAGACACTGCAATCGGGCTCTTTTGGATCAACCTGCCTCGGTATCCAACCAACGTGGTAACATTACTAAAAACGTCATTAGGGGCCATGCCAGCTGCATACACACTATCCCGAATATCATAAATAATTTGGGGGGCAACACCATTAAAACACTGCTCCCACAGCCCAATCAAGGTAGCCGACATATGCTTGAGGGCATGCTGTTGCACAAACGGCTCATAATCTTTCAGTACACTCCACACATCCTCCACACTGTAAATCGGACTTTGAGCCCACTGGGAGGACTGGTCAGCCACCATCTTCTTCTCTCCATCACCCACATCGGACCGAATTAACACTCGCCCCATTCTTTCCTTAGCAGCCGCCCAATCCCCATCATCCAGTCCCCGCACCGGTGTCCCAGCGCACAACAAGGGCGAGGAAAGGGATTGAGGGGAGGACACACTCGCGGGTGTTGCGGGAACTAGAGACACCAATGTCTGTGTGGTGGGTGCAAGCGAGAGGGGTAGAGAAGAGCTGGAGGTAATGGGCACAGTAGATCGGCCTGTAGTCGCTGCAGCCTCGGCCGATGGAGCCGAAGAGGAAACAAGGGGTGCTCCATCTGAAGTGGCCGAGTCAGGGGCAGGGGAACCAGATGCGGGAGCATGTGGGGCGAGGTGCTGGGTCGGCGGGGCCGCTGTATATATCCTCTGCGGGGCATAAGGAGGTGGTGGCCAGACATCTAACAGATCCTCCACAAAGGGATCGCCTTCTTCTCGTGCAACATAAGACTTATCGCCTTGCAATTTAAACTTCCTGTCAGCACACTCTATACCCTTCTCTATCTTCTCTCTCGTACGGAGAGGCAGGAGCTTTTTTCAGGCTGAATGAGCTGGATGCTGCTGCGTCATCACCGGCTGTGACCCCAGACGTGTAAAGTGCGAGAGCCTTGAACAAAGGTGTCAAACAAGCGTCAACATTTGAGGCCCTGCAAAGGAAGGGGAGTGACCTGACTCTTTTGTGCCACGTTGCCATGGGGTGTTCAGCCTGGCCGCAGCCTAGCCAAGATATGAACAAGCTGTATTGAGGGTCATGGTATGACAGATGGGGAGACGGGGGGGGGGATATGATACTCGGGTCGACAGTCGATTTCACACCCCTTTGGGCAATACCCGTTGGTAGGCCTAGGAGGGAGAGAAGAGTGAGAGAGGTAGTGTGCTTGGGATGCTAATCCTGGTAGAGCTTCTCCGAATGTTGTTTTGGGTAAGATTGCTAAATTTGTATCGTATATTGTTGTTGGGGGAATGGAGTATGGGAGGTGGAAGTGATACCACCATGGGACCCATGTACTTTAAACATGATTGCACTCTAAATAACAAGTATTTGCACGAGTGATGACTAAAACACCAATATTAAAATTTGCTTTGTGTAATATTCGAGGTTTAAATAGCCCCACATTATGGCGAGTGTGTTGGGGTAACTCAAGAGATCGGGGGATGAGATATGCTTACTCCGGGAGATGCATTTGTTTAAGAAAGACTGGCAGAGACTGTCCCATTCTTTGCTTCCATGTAACCGCCCGACGATAAAGGCAGGAGTTGCACTATTAATTAGTGACAAACACATTTGTAGAGAAGAAGGTTAAGGCAGATAAACAGGGTCGATGGTTGACCATAGTAGGAGAATATGAAAATACCCCGATCACGCTCGCATTGGGCAAGAAAAATTCCTTATCCCAACATTACAGGAGATAGTGCACCTCTCCAACAGCCTACTCTTAATCAGAGTGGATTTTAACTATGCGATGCACCACGCAAAACAAAAATCACATCAACAAACAGATGTGGCGCCAATTTTAATGGCTTCAAGGAAATGCCAACTTAGCAATTTGGGATTCATTTACATATTGCACCACAGACATCCCTTAACAATGAACTTCTCCCGCATTTTGGCCAGCCACCAAACGTTTCCCAAATTCAATACATATCACTTGATCAGCAACTGGTTTCAGGGCTTCAAGAGGCAGGACAGGGTCCGCAGACCATCCCGGGCCACGGCCCAATACAGATCATAATCGAATGGCCAGAGACAGATCGTTAAAAAAAGGGAAGCGCATAGGTATAGCGCTTAAGAATGCCTCCTCCCCCCCACCCCACCTCCCCCGGATCCCATCATCCTGAATGGAATACATGAAACCATAAAAGAGTACCTTGAGCTTAATATTACTGGTGAGCTTGATTAAAGAGTGGTTTGGGACTCTCTGGGAGCAGTAGTGCAAGGGGTATTTATCCAAAATGCTGGACAGCTCTGTCGCATGAGAAAGAACGCATTAGACCATCTCGGAGAGAAGTTACTCTCACTGGAGCAAAAACACAAAACAAACTCCTCCCAAAAACTGGGGAAACAGCTGTCTGCCATAAGAGGTCAGCTATGCACCCTAGAATATGAAAAAGCTAACTATATCCCCACTAGTGTAGAGGCCAGCTTTCATGGGGGAGGTAATAAGGCCGGAACTTTATTAGCTAATAAGCTGCAAATGGCACAAGCGCAGAGATTTAGTTCAGAGATCAGCTACACAACGCGTGAGAATCATAAAGCAAGCACCGGCAAAGCAAATTGTTTTGCAATTTGTGTAGTGGGAAGTTTTTTAACAAGCTTTACAAAACAATAAAGGTACAACAAGGACAGCAGGAGCTCAACTTCCCCTGACACAAACTATAATTAAAGATGGGTGGCAGTAGCAGAAGAAATATCACCTGATTATCTCATACATACAGGACAGGTACAACACTGACAGCTAACACATTAAAGAGGAGTGACGTGAGTTAAAGGACAGTTATATGGTCTCTGTAAACAAACCTAAACATAAAATAGGTACAACACTCCTGAACAGTCGAACCTTATAGAATTACTATACATTTATGTACTCCCCGGGAAGATTCCGAGAGCACTACTGTTCACTGGTTGTACAGTCTCCTGGTTATGGGTTCCCTAGTTTTAGTGAGTTTATGCCCCTTATGTTGACAGTTGTGTTCTCCCTTTGTTAAACTTTCAGATCTATTTTAGATTGCATGTGGGTGAGCTACAATATTTTTTACTGGTGTCTCCCTACCATAAGAATAGGAGGTTTGAGCAACAGACTCTGGTTCTTTTTTTTTCCACTGACATGCTTTAACACTCGAATACTGTTCCTATGGGTCAGACACCTTCCTCAGGACTGCAGGTACTGCACATCAAGGGCCATATTTATGAGCCCCTGCGTCACTTTTACGCCGCAGTTGCGTCACTTTTTGTGACGCAGCGGCAGCGTAAATAATGCGCCATGTTGTGCCATATTTACAAAGTGACGTATCTAGGCAGATGCGTCACTACGTAAACCCCTGCGCTACATCATACCTGCGTCAGGTATAATGTATGCATGGTGGGCGTTCCCCCGCGAGAAAGGGTCGTAGGGGTGGCACATAGATTTCACTGCGCCACTTCTAGGTCGCCACTGCGTCAAAACCTTACGCCTGCCTTATGGCAGACGTAAGGGTGACACAGGCCCTTTCACATGGGGCTTGCGCCATGTGAAAGGACACATTGCTGGAGTTGCGTCTGTTTTCAGACGCACCCCAGCAATGCGCCACTTTTGCTCCAACAGATACGTCAGTAACACTGAAGTTTCTGTCATTCCTTGCGACATGATGCGTCATACAGTAAATATGACGCATCCATCATGTTGCAAGGACGGCGCACTGAGAAGTGTTGCATCGCTGCTTTCACGCAGCGATGCGACATTTCTCATAAATGTGGCCCTCTGACTTTTGAAAATGCAGTAGGATTTTGCGTGTGCACACGTACAACACACTGATGCTGGTAGGTTACACTTTGTGAATCACGTGGTTCAAGATTGCAGACATCCCTAAGTAGGTGTAAACCTCAGGCAGAGGAAAGCACTTGGCTCGCCCCTTCACTCTGTGTGACCAGACACGTTAGCAGGCTTCACTTTGCACCGATTGCTTTGCATCAAAGTTGGGGATATCCACATCTCTTTGAAACATTACACAAGGAAGCATTCATTTTTGTACCTAGTGAGAGATTAAGGGGCATATTAGCAAAGGCGGTATCGCCGCTTTAGCGGCACTTTTTGCCGCTAAAGCGGCGATATTTCTATCGCCCTATTAGCAAGCTGTCGCTAACAGCTGTTAGCGACAGCTTTATGGCGAAAGCGACCGCTTTGGTGCCGCTTTGCATGTCAGCGATATATATCGCTAATGACATGCAAAGTAGGCGTTCCTGACTAACACGTCATGGAAACACTCGCAGACACAACTTCGCCCTATTATCAACGCGGCCCCAGAACCGCGAAGCGATAAAAAGTCGCGCTAACCGCAATTAGCGCTGGAATTTAACACCTGCTAAAAACTTGACTTAACCATCTTGTCAATGGGAGGTGGATTGTAAGGTTAAGTCCTCACCTGCCTATTAGCAAGCTTTTCATTAGCGCAGTGAATTTATCGCTGGATTTCTCGCGCTATTGCTGGGTTTCGCCGCTATCGCTGGATTTTTTATCGCCTTGGAGATAAGCGTTGATAATAATGCGTTATCTCTGCGATGAAATCCAGCGATAGCCGGCGATAAAAAAAACAGCGCTAAGCGCGCTTTGCAATAATTATCGCAAATCCTTGGTAATATGCCCCTAAGTTATTTGCTCATATTCACAGGCTGTTCAGCCGACGATGAGACTCGAATCCCGGTACCCCAGTTCGAAAGGCGGCAGCTCTGCCTGTTATGCCACGTGCTCTCTCCTATTCAATTCCATACCCGTTGCAGTCACGGAAATCCTTGAAAATATATAAATCGACGCACATCTTATTCGTAAATCTTCAATGCATTGGATACATTTCCTGTGAATCGATCCCAGTATGATTATTATCATTCTTATTCGTAACACCGAACTATTGATAATTATGTTGAAAGTGAATATCAATTTGTCTGCAATAGGAAAACTCTGATCTTGTGGCTTGCGGAACTTCCACCTATATGTAATGATTTTTTTATGACAGTGATTCTGTGCAATAGATTAACTGAATGAATACGGGCCATTTTGTAATATTCGAAATATGACTAGGGATTCGGAATAAAGTACTGCAAGTATGGTTCATTTTTAATATTTGAACTGATGGACATCTTTTTTGCGCAACATTGAATAAAAGCCATAACTTATGCAGACGGAGTGCTGACGGGGGAGCTCGAATCTGGAGCTCCCGGACCGTTGCTTCCAAGTGCCTCCGCGAGCTCCCGGGTAATAAGCTGCCAGGCGAGCTCGTGGCGCTTTCATCAGCCAAGAAGACTCCCGGGGAGACGGGCACTCCGAGCGTTCTGCACGCGCCGTCCTCGCTCTCTCCGTCACCCTTGATATTAGCGATAAAATCATTAAGCAGCAAGATCACATGCTGAGGAGAGGTTTTATTCCAATCCAGGGGCTGGGAGGACGGAGGCTATTTATGCGGTACAACTTCGCAGTGCTTCAGCTCACGTACAGATAGATGTCCGGGGCTAGTTTGAATTCTGCTAATTTTTACTTAATAGACCTGGGAATTAACTGTAACCGTGTGTACTTGCGCGCCTCTACACAACCTACAACTGTCCAACTGGGTGTGTGAGTAATGTATGTTTTAATAAACTCCACAGGAGCTCCTTAACTTCCTTTCAGGTGAAATAATGCCACGGGAAAGGGGGTAGATTGTTTTTCTGCAGGAGCAATACATGGGAGATATAATACACGTGTGTAGAACATAATGTACGTCATCCCTTTGAAGCGTAAAGTTCTATATTTGTGTGGGCGTGCTTGCTTTCTGTTCTCTCGGGTCTCAGTAACTCCTTGAAAGGTCACCATGTCAATCAAAGCACTTTCTAGGACGTGTTTCTGTGCTTGAAAAATCTCTGACGCCATATTATTCATCTGTACTAGAACAGAATTAGAGGGTAGGTTAAATGTTTACATACATTGCCAATTTGTAACAATAATAAGGAGGGGGGGAGCAGAGTGCCATGTTCAGGGGCCTGTGCCGGTGTCACAGTTGTGATTTTGGCAAGGGAGGTCTGTGACAGGGTTGGCATGCTGTCCATCAATTGTTCTTTTTGCATTTGTCACCCCGAGTGGGACGGGTATGCCCAGACGTGGGTGCCGTGCTCTCCATGCCACTGGACTCAAGCTATCCTGGCTGATGAGGGGTGAAACCCCGAAACCGGTCCTAGGATGCTTGTTTCCAGTCCAGGGAGGACCTGGTCTGGCAGTTCGGGCTGGGCTGTTCCCATGAGGCACAGGGTCAAGACTGATTTGCATATGGGTGGGTTCAAACTGGAATGGCATGGTGAGCAAAAAAACGATGGATTTAGGCCCAGATCTCTGTACTGGGGTGAATGTATGACATTGTTCTGCATTCTGTCCATCAATTGTTCTTTTTGCATTTGTCAACCCGAGTGGAACGGGTATGCCTAGACGTGGGTCCCGTGCTCTCCATGCCACTGGACTCAAGCTATCCTGGTTGATGAGGGGTGCATTCTGTCCATCAATTGTTCTTTTTGCCTTTGCACAGGGCCGGGCTGAGCTCCAGAAGCAGCCCTGGGAAAATGATCAAATCAGCCCCTCTCCCGTCATCTTATCGCACAATTTCTCTCTTTAGATCATGGGTACTCGCAAACATTTCCCCGGGCAGCAAAGTATTGTCTAAAGCATGCCTGAGGGCCGCACCAATGCCAGCAATGCGAGGGTCGGAGTGATGAAAAGTGGGCGTAGGGGGACGCAAAGCAGATGTATGGTGTGGACAACAAGCTGACCTCCTTCAAGGGACTTCTCATACACCAAGAATTAAAGTCAAACCATTAACTTCTAATGTAAAACGTGAGAGGGAAAGAGATACTCATCTGGTGGCTGAATTGCAAAATGTGAAACCAGAAAACCTGGTATCAGTCCTGGCTTCCCCACTTGAAATTGTGTGATCCTAGGCAATTGGTTAATTTTACTTTGTCTCCTATTTCATCATTACCACATATTAGAGGCCCTTGAAATATACGAGTTCAGGATGTGGGCTGTACAAAACCTTCTATTGTGTTTTATTTAATAAAATATAATGTTATTCCAATAATATAACAACCAAGGATACACACAAGGGGCACCTGACAAATGACTTGCCTCTTGGTTCACTAATGGCATTGTTTTCAGAATGGGGGTGGCATGAATGCTTCTAAAATCATGTTAGAAAACTATCACTGCTAATAAATGCCTCTTAATGCAGTGAAATAATCTGATCTACTACGATAAAACGCTCATGCATGTAAATAAAAGACACTTTTTTGAAGTTTGCAAAGAGTTTATCATGTTTTTACATGTTTAGTGCAAGATGTCTTTAATACTAGGAGTGTTCCTAAAGATGAGTTGTCTAGGACACCTTCTTTAACGTTACTTTAGTTAGCGTGTAAATAAAGTATGGCCATTTGTTTCACAGCTTTCTGAATGTTCCTGATCTGTCACGCGAACAGCAGCCCAGTGCTGCTGTTCATAAGGGGAGAAAACAGGGGTATGCCCAAATGACCCTCCTCCTATACCTGGGCAAAGGACATCGAATAGATGAATAACAAGGAAGTACGGAGGGATGAATCTCAAATGTATTCCCGGTTAGGGCACAATTAATTACCCTAACGTTGCATTTAGTTTTACACAAAAGTTACAAATGATTTAGTTTGCACACATTCCGTTGGACCAGTCTCTGACCCACAAATCACTTCAAAAATAAATTGATCAAAAGACATACAACAATATATACAATGATCAACATAAAACATACAGATATGTATATATATACAAAACACAGTTTCTCCAATACCCTAACAAGAGATTGGAAACACTAGTGTTCACCCATAATATCTGGGTGACACACTTAGAGGTATTCCTTCTAGCACACGAGGTACCACACCTCTCTATCCTTTCAGAAATGTGCTTCTAAATAATTCAACACGTTTGCATTCATGGTGACTCCTCTATCAGAAAGCTGTCGACGCGGACGATATTTCAGCCGTCAATTTCTTCAGGCCTCCTCAGGACAAGGGTAAAGCATTATCTATGCGCGTGCGTCACATCAATGGATCTGTTCTTTATCTCAGAGTCGGTACCGATCCTTGAGTTTGGGCACCCTCAACGTTCTGGTGCTTGCACTCTTGATGGTGCTACCTTAGACGGTGCACGCCATCTGGTCCACCCGGGTCTCCGTTTCCCAAAAGAAAGAAATCGTTGTCTGTCCACCTCCGGTTAGACAGTACGCAGCTTCGATTTGCTCTGTGTGCTCCCCGCCTCGGAATCCACATCTGCTGTTCATAAGGGGGGCACAATTAAAGGTCAGGAAGGCTGCATGCGGGACTTGGGCTTTATTTTGAGTATCCCTACTTCAGATCCACCCATTCTCTCCCCCCTTCTTTCCTACCACTCTGATGATTTGTCCCTACTTTCCATCTCCCTCCAGCTCCACCTTTTTCTTCTGAAGCCTCCTCCTGCCTGCTGCAATCAACGTCGGGGAGCTGGAGAAAGTGACAAAGGCTCCAAAACTAGCCCTGGGGTTTCAAACCGGCCTCCAAGACCTCCAGCATACTGTGAAAATGTCCTGTGTTAAAAAAGACTGGTCCGGCCCTGCCTTTGCTCATCATATTAAATAATAAAAGTTATTTTCTGGAACTGCATCCCCCTTTTGAGTTTCTGCATGTATTGCGTGATGAGTGGTGTAGAGAAAAATAACTAGATCCCTTGCTAACGCCTTGAGACCCTCATTTGCCCATCACCTGCGACGTACTGGCAGCACTGCCAACATGGAGCACTCACCCTATGCCCGCTATAAGGCAAGCTGAGGACAAAGGATTGCTTACTGGTAATCCTCCCTGCTCATCCTCTCACAGTCATTACTGTCAAAGAAATCTGCGTTCATGCCAATGTGGTGCCTGAAAATGTTTATTAACAAGCAGAAAATGTATGTGAATCACAGAGCTGAGTGTTAATGGTATCCCCTGACCACCCATGAGCATAAAGCTAAAACACACAAGCGCAGAGCTCAAATTTATATGTTTTCATAAACAGTGCTCTAATGGAGATCATGTGACGAAACTGAAACAAAGGAGTTTAGCAGGTGCACAAACTGAAATCGTGGGATTGTACCTAGCCACATTCAACCTGACACAAAATTATAAACGTTTTAGAGCTGACCACTATTTACTCATCAGATATGAGAGTGAGGTTTCAGAAGTTAGAGACAAGCAAAACTTGGTAGCATTGAGTGAAAAGATGGCTGCTATTATTATAATTATGCTTAGACAATATTTTTAATCCCACGATCCCTCCATTTTGCACTATTTATTGTGCAAAGTTCAAAGCAAATCGATTGTCATAACTCTGGCATGTCATCATTAAAACATTCAAGCGAGCCATGATCAGATTTTTTGCCTACATTATTGTTAATTTCTGGGAGCTTGTGAGTGAAAGAGGAAAACACTCTTCATTTCCAGGTAAACAGTTAAAGGAGCACATGTAAACCCTGATAAGTACATATACTAGAATAATTGCAATAACAATTATCTTCATTCCCAGTCCTCCAAATGTGCCCTTTAACAAAGACATATACTTCATCTGTCAAGACTAAAACCATCATTAATTTTGTGGAACTCCTTGACATTATTACAGATGTGGTCAATCTGGTCCTACAACCTCAATGAAATGTTTGGTATGAATGAGCAGCATTCAGATCCTACAATGGCTCAAACTCTGCCCTTGGAAGCCAGGAGAAATTCAAGAGCACTTTTGTATTTGCAAAAGGACAGTTCTTCGGGCTTCTTATTCATCATGGATTAGTCCTAATGCTATGGCAATGGAATTGGCAGCTGATTCTAAAATCCTAGAAGAGTTTCGATTTCATGGATCGTTAGTTCTATTCCAAACTGGGATTCGGATAATAAAAAAAAACTGCAGTTTTGGCTATTTCTCTGGCAAGTATTTCCTAGTATGAAGATCTAGCAGGAGGGATGTCTAACATAATATCAGAACAACAAATATTGTGACAAACAAATATCGAGTCAAAAATATCGATGACAAAAATATCATCTACCTATACTTATAATGGTAAGTACAGAAGTATCGGAACAAAAATATCATTGTTAATAATATGGTTAAAAATAAGACAAAAAGATCAATGTTCATTAACCTATGTAGTATAAAATAGTAAATCTAACATATTTTAACATATAACATTAACATAATGTAAAAAATAAATAATAATAATAAATATTTAAAATGTATATAAATATATACTCATAAAAACACACACATGCATATGTCTGTTTAATAAAAAATATAATCATTGTTTTTTAGTTCACTATTATAAAAACATGAAAATATGAATACATATATATTTCTATGGTTAAATAAAACATAAAAGATATTTAAACACCAGTACAAAACATTAAACTAAATTAACAAATTAATTAAATATAAAAAAACAATACAATTTAAAAAACAAATACTTATAAAAATATTACAAAATGTCAAAAAAATTATCTATATATAATAAAATAATATAAAATTAACACACAAACAAATAATATTAATATATATATATATTGCAACAATTATAAAAATAAGTGTTTAAATCAGAAAATAAAAGATACACTATTCCCACTCCAGACTGTGCAACAGTAGGGAAAGCATTGGACTTCGGAGGAGTTACATTTACTATTCCAAATCCAGTCTGTGCAACAGTAGGAAAAGCATTGGACTTCAGAAAGGTAAAATATACAATTCCAATTCCAGTCTGTGCAACAGTAGGGAAAGCGCTGGAATTCGGAGGGGTTAAATTTACTATTCCCATTCCAGTCTGTCCAACAATAGGAAAAGTGTTGGACTCCAGAGGGGTAATATTTACTATAAAAGTCGTACTATAAAAATTATACATATAAAATTGCAAAACAATTAAACAATTTATAAAATTACTAAAAATATGAATACATAATTTGTAATAAATTATTTTATTAATGTAATATTTAATTAGGTTTCCACACTATACTCCCACAAACTTAGCAACCCACAGTTAAAATATAACTAAAATAAAAAAAGTATAACAAAATTAACATACTTAATAATCAATTAAATAGTTATTAATACATGAATAATTAATGCTTAATTAATTATTACTAAAATAACTTCCCACCCTGTGCCCCTACAAACACAACAGCCCGCACCTCATACATAACCAAAAAAATCATTACACAATTTACATAATTAATAATCAATTAAATATGTAATAATATATTTTTAATTGATTGTTCATTTATTATAACTTAATTAACTTCCCACCCTATCCCCCCTACAAACACAAATAACTTGCACCTAAAATATAACTTAAAAAATATAATAATTACACAAATTACATAAGTAACAATCAATTAAATAATGAATACATATACAATTAATTATCAAACAATTATTACTTAATTAACTTCCCACTTTTTACCCCTGCAAACCCAACAGCCTGCACCTAAAATATAACTGAACAAATATAATTATCACACAATTAGCATAAATAACAATCAATTAAATAATGAATACTAAATTAATAATTAATCAATTATTAATTAATTAACTTCCCTCCCTATACCCCTACAAACCCAACAACCTGCACCTAAAATATAACTTAAAAAATATAATTGCAAAATTTACATAATTAATTATCAATTAAATAATTAACTATTTAAAAAATAATTGTTAATTAATTATACTTAATTTACTTCCCACCGTGTACCCCTACAAACCTCATACTCTGCTATGATACTTTAATTACTATTAACAAATAAATTAACAGGTGGGGATAAGCAAGATGGCGCCTGAGTGAGGCCACCGCCACTCGCCTCTCTCCTTCCTCCGCCAGGCTCTCCCTTCGTGTACAAGCAGAGGATGTGCCTGGGGATCCTACGATCGAGTGATCACCGCGGGCTGACATCGGAGGAACAGCGACGCAGGGATCATCTGTGCAGGAAAAGGACTGGATGTTACAGCGCGCGCTGGGAATCCCTCGCGCGGCTACTACTGACGGCTGCTTCCGAGATTGGAAGCTGTGACGGCTGCCGACGGCTCGGGTTGCCTAGCTACAGGGACGCCTGTGAAGCTCAGGCCACAGAGACAATGGCAATGGCTCCGCGAGGACGAGGAAAGACGTGGTCAACCACACTCCCTACACAACTACGCCGGGAAGAGACAGAAGCGCAGATAGAAGGCAAGAAGGCAGATCTTCGCACCGGTAAGGGGAATAAGCAGGATAAAGAAAAGACTGAGGGGCACAGCAAAATACCTACCCAGCGAGTGATATTAACAGGGGATCAGGGAAGAGTGCAGCCCTCCATTGCTAGTATGTTCCTACCCCTAGACACGAGCGAAAAGGAGAAGGAAGCGTGAGGGAAACAGGGAAATCAAAGCAATATGGTCTGCAGTAGGGAAACACGTAATGTGGAGAATGTTCAGTGTAATGTAATACAGGACAAGACACCTGGGACACAAGGTGAGGGAGAGGATGAGAATCTGCATGTCCAGGGCGTGACCCCATGGATTTCAAATTGTGAAAATACCACCCTGGAAGCGCCCTTAGACACACGGCCAAAGGATGGAACAACCAAGGAAATTGAACCAAACAAGAATGGCTCTCTCAATATTCCCAGCAACAACCCAGAGGCAGAGAGGGGTATTAATACACCAGATATGTCACACAAAAATAGACACAGCACTGCTATAGGGGGTAACTCTCAGAGAAAGATCATGGAGGCAGGATATTTCTCTTTGGAAAAGTTTTTCTCCTTAACTGAGGATTCAGGAGGCTCTGACACTAGCATGACTGCCAGTGGTGATGGTGGAATTTCTCCATCAAGCAATAGCAGTATGCAAAGGGAGAGGGGGTCCTCGAAAAGGACCAAACAGACATCAGGGAAAAGAATCCGTAAGAGAGCTTTTGAGGAGAGAGAGGACGAGGAAGAACTAAGCTGGGATTATTCAGCTACTCAGCTGTTACCCCCTGATGGAATAAGCGAAAAGAGAAAATCTCCAAGGGAAAAGCCAGGGGGCAAGACTGCGCAGAAAAATGATGGGAAATCAGCCGAGCTCGCCCTCTCTTTGATTTTGCAATCCTTGCGAGTATTTCAGGATGAGGTCAAAGCAGATAACCGACAGGCACGGCTTGCCTCAAAAAAACTACAAGGTTCAGTGCGCAAGTTTGGGAAAACATGTACAGAGATAGCAGAAAGATTAATCATGGTGGAGACTCGCACTGAGGTATTGGAGAATACCATAGATACGCTGAAGGCCCAGGCTACATCACAAGAGAGTACTTTGAGAGATGTGATGTGGAAGTTAGAGGAGTCTGAGAATCGTTAGCAACGCAACAACCTGAGGCTGCTAGGGATACCCGAAAACTGCTAAAGCAGTGATATAAGGAGGTTCACAATCACCTTGTTGAAAAAAGTCTGAACTTTCACAGTGGGATTGGGACAAAGAAGTCTAACGTGTTCATCGATTCCCTCTAACAATCTCAAAGCACCCATCTAATGGTCAGGCATATCCTCGTGCCATATTGATTTACTTTGGAAATTTTCTGTTGCGCCAGGCCGTGTATGACCTGGCCAGGCCTAATACTTAAAGGAATTTTGAGAACTTCTCCTTCTTCGCCAAACTTGACTTTGCGCATGCCACCGTGGAGAGGAGATGGCGGCTCAGCCAGCTCATAACACCCTTCCACAAAGCAGGAGCTGTATTTTTTTTGCAAAATCCAGCCAGGCTGAAAGTCGTTTTTCAGGGACAGAACTATAGCTTTATCTCTGAAATCCAAGCACAGAAGTTATTGGATGACATTTCAGCGGGGACCGTCGGGATCAAGAAATAAGAAGCTGGTATCATAAATAAGAAAGGCAATGGCTGGAAACTAGGACACCCTCTAAATGGGGGGACTTTCTTTTTTCCCCTTTTTGTTCTTTTTCGACGTAAAGTTAAAATTCGTATTTGAGCACTAGCGGGGGGAGAGGTGGAGGGTGGGAGAGGTGTGGTTCAGACACCATCACGCAGGCTCATGATTGAGCCTGATTGCTTAAAGTGTGATGGGGGCGGGGTGTGGCGAAGGGGTGGAGGGGGGATGACCTCAGACAGGGGATAAAAAAAGGGGGTGCAACAGAGTCTTGTGATATAGGTGTTACCATCAAGAGGCAGAGAGTGGATTGGTGGGCTTGTCAGTTAATGAAGGAATATATGAATCAGGGAGCTGATATGAACCAATATGTCTAGACTCAGAATTCTTACTGTCAACATATGTGGTCTCAATTAGGCCTGGGCGGTGAACTCCGCTCCGCTCGCGGAGTTTGCGGAGTTTGCGGAGTTTGCGGAGTTTTCTGCACTCCGCGTTACGCGGAGATCACGGAGTTCCGAAAAACTCTGCTTCGCGGTGCAGAGTTTTTTTCCTCGCTCGCGTTCGTCAACGTCAAGTTGGCAACCGCGAGCGAGGAAAATCAACCTCCTGGCGAGATTTTTCCTCGTTCGCGATCGTCAACATCAAGTTGGCGAGCCCGAGCGTGGAAAATCAACATCCCGGCGAGATTTCTCATCGCGGGGGGGTCAGGTTTCTCATTGCGAGTGGTCGCGTATGCTCGCGACTGCTCGCATTGAGAAACTGCCCGTTTGCGTTGAGAAAGCTGCCGCTCGAGTAAAAATATACTCGAGCGGCAGAAAAAGAAAGCTTGCGCTGTGCATGGTGCCGTTCGCAATGATTGCACAGTGCGGACAAGCATCCGGTACTGTGCAATCACCGCGAACAGCATTTTTCTATTATAATCCGCCACTCGCGGAGCTCTGCGTAGTGCGACGGAGTATTTTTTGCACTTCGCTGTGTTCCGCGTAGTGCAACTCCGCGAACTCTGCCCAGGGTTAGTCTCCATGATATAAAGAAAAGGGTAGCTGTGGGATTTCAAACGTCTGGGGCGAATATCATCTGTATCCAAGAGACCCATATTGAGGGGTCACAACTTCATCTGCTTAATACACTTGGGTATAGACTGGTCTCCGCTACAACGCAGGGAGCTAGGGTACGGGGCGTTGCTATACTGGCTAAAGGTGGTGGGATGCAATTTTTTACCGTCATCTTCAGATAAATTCGGGCGATGGGCAATTACGGAATGTCAATATGGCACAGGTCAGAAAATGACACTATGTACAATATATGGGAATACAAGCGATGACCCCAATGTATTTGATCATATCTCCAATGAACTCGCTCACTGGCCCCTCCCATTGATTGTATGTGGGGATTATAATATTAACTTGCCCAGTGATTGGTCGTTGGAGGCCGGGTATAAATATCAGGGGAGGAACGCGAAAGTGTTTCAGGCCTTAAAAAATTTATGTCAGACCCATGGCTTGATAGACTGTTGGCAAATGATGAAACCAGGCGACCCAGGGTATACCATTTTGTCCAATCCTCATTTGACTCATGCGAGACTGGATTATATGTTTGTCTCTAACACCATGAGTTCAAAATGTAAAATCGAAAAGCTGCTGCGGGTCTTATCAGATCACAACCCATTAGCATTGAATATAGAAATGGAAGCAGTTAATCCAAATATGAGAACCTGGACCTTTTTGAGAGAGCAATGCTGCTAAATGAGGGGTATTGCAGACATATGAGACAATGGATCCCAGGGTTTGTGGTGGATAATTTGGGGAGCACATCAATTGAGGTGGTATGGGATGCCCTGAAGGCAGGGATTAGGGGGGAAACACTACGGTACTCCTTAAATCGCAACAAAGAGGCTAAACAAATAATGATGGCACTGGAGGAAAACCTGGGGGCAGCTGAAGAAGGATTGATATGGGCTGTGCATGAGGGACGGGAAGTGGAACCAGAACAAAGACGCGTGGCAATTGCTAAAGCTGCCATTATGGATATATTAACGGAGAAAGCAATAATTAAGGCGACAACACAAAGGGAAGCAGTATATGAACTAAGTGAACAGATCGGTCATCACTTGGCAGTCCGTATTAGACAACAAACCACATCTAATTTGATAAGAAAAATTAATGACCCAGAATATGGTCGGAAGACCGAACCAGAGGCAATCAGGGCGGCATTTCAGAGGTATTATCAAACTTTATATAAGGCCAGTACGGGGGAGAAGCAGAGTAAAATTGTGGAATATCTGGATCTAATCACACTTTCGAGGGGGGAGGAAGAAGATCAGGATAGTTTGGATTGTCCACCACAATGGGATGAGATTTTACTCTCCATGAATAGCTTAGCTAAAGGGAAAGCGGCTGGCACAGATGGTAGACCGACTGAATTTTACTCTACCTTCTCCCAGCAGCTAAAGGGGATAATCCATTACCTATTCACACATATTTTTCATGGTGGGCGGCCCCCGGGATCCTGGTCCCTGGCGAAGATTGTGGTCTTTTGAAAAAAAAACAAGCCGCCTCTAGAACTGGGGTCTCATCATCCTATCACCTTGATCAATGGTGATTCTAAAATGTATTCCAAACTACTGGCCAGCCGACTTTCTACAGTAATTCATGAAGGTATTTCAGATCGGCAACATGGGTTTGTCCCTGGTAGGTCTACTATTGATCATGTCCAAAGAGTGATTACTCTATTTGATATCACCGATGTTGCAGGAGACCCTATGGCACTCATTTTGTTGGATGCTGAGAACGCCTTCGATAGGGTTTCCTGGCAATATTTATGGACGGCTATGTCAAGAAACAGTATCAGGGAGGGCTTTATTAACCCCTTCGGTGCGCATGACGGCCCCCGGCCATCATGCGTCACGGTGGGCGTGTGTGGAGGACGGCCAGGGGCCGTCCTAATCCCGCCCACTATTTAAATCGCCCGCACAGGGCAAAAATGTGCGCAGCGCCGAAGGGGTTAAGGCAGTACAAATGTTATATACCGAACCGTCAGCAGTAGTTATGGTGAACGGTACACTATCAGAAAAAATTGTAATCACTAGAGGGACCAGACAGGGATGCCTGTGCTCTCCTCTCTTATTTGCGGTGTTTATCGACCCCTTTATCCGCAGGTTAGAGAGCAATGCACTAATACCGGCAATATGGTCACATCAACATGATGATAAAAAACATGCATAGTCTCTACCCAGTCCCGCTATGCCCTTGCATCCATTTGATCAGGGGATCCCAGATTTTCATGCCCTTTTTTCGTGCACGGCGCCCTTTTCTTTTATATATGGCTACCTCCAGGCTACAAGTTGCCAACAATCTGGCAAGCCATTGTTGAAAAGCCGGTGGGCTTGGATCTAACCAAGCCGAGGTAATGCAGATCCTTGAGACAGCCATAGCCAAAAAGATTAATCCCTGTCCATTCCCTACTCGGCTTGTTCCTGCCGTACCTAACATTATTTCTTCTACTGATACTTCTATTCCTGTTCTTAACACTTCTGATAAAAAATCAGAGATATCCGTGATTAACGTTTGCAATACATTACAGGATGCGAACATATGAACAATGTCAGCTTCATAAAGTGCACAGCGTGGACATACAGTTCCTTTTCCTGACCCCCACTTGGCTATCTTATAGGGTGTATAGTACAATGAAAAACATGTCTTATAAAATTGTGCTTGCAGCCTGGTGGACATTAAAAGAGACTGTGATAATTCATAAGAATATAAAAAAGTTTCCTCTGAGACCCCCAATTTGGTCTGCCATTTCAAACAGCATTTATCCATGTCATCGGGCATAGCGGCATTAATAAGTTTATAAACTTCCGCAATAGGTCCAGTTCTGTTTTTGATTAGACTTTCAATGGTTTCAACTCTCTGAAATTTGGCTCTTCCCCCTCCCTTTCACCACAGATAGTCCCTAACCTGGACAAACTTTAAAAAATCTCTACAGTCTATATAATAATTTTTCAATTCATCAAAAGACTTAAGCCCTAAGGATGAGAAAAAACATCCAATCTGAACAATCCCAGCCCGCACCCATCTGTCCATGCATGGATCTCCAAAAATCTCCGGGAGATTATGATTTTTAGATAACGGTGTATAAAAAGATAGTCTACCAATTCCCAGCATTTTACGTACGGTACTCCATACTTTATGGATACTAAAAAGAGTTTTAAAACAAACCTTTTTATAATAACTGTCGTGTAATTGCCGCCATAGGCACCCTCTTGTATCCTCCCCCAGCATAAGTTCCTGTGGTGAGGGAACCTTAGCATTTGACCTACTATCTACGTTTGTCAGCAGTAGCTCACAACTGTAAATTAACGTGGTGGCCCAGTAATATAATTTCATGTTAGGGAGGGCCAAACCACCTCTATCCCTTTGCAGGGTAATGAATCTAAGTGCTCTGTGCGGTCTCGTGTATCCCCATATAAACCTGGAAAACATGCTCTCTATTACTTTAAACCATTGAGGGGTAAATTCCAAACATATTGCCCTAAAGAAATATAAAATTTTTGGGAGAAACAGCATTTTTACTACATTAAATCTACCCCCAATGGATAAATGTAAGTTGTTTAGCCTTCCAAGATCTTTTTTTGCAAAGAAGAGTGGCCAGACCCATTGAGGACCCAAGTAGCTGTAAGACTTTTAACTACCTGGAATGGAGTTTCTGTCAGGAAGAGGAGGGGCTGTATCTTGGTGAGGGAAAAATCAAGGGAAGGTGGCAGCAGAAGCTCCTACCTGAGCTGATCATTCAAGAAGGAATGGGATGTGTAGGAGAGGCTTGGCTTACTGGAAAAGTGGCAACTGCTAGACTGGAGCCTTTGGGTTCGGGAGGTCTCTTGAAGTGACTGGCATGCAGCGAAGCAGGTATTTCATAGCACTTTACAACAGTGTCCGTGGAAAACAGGGGAATTTACATGTGGTCCCAATCACCTGGTTGCAGATAGTGACATGCTTCAGTCAGACAGACAGTTAAGGCATTCAGACCTGAAAATGGAAGCTGTAGAGACAGCGACTACATTGTTTACAATACTGGAGGGTAATAAAATCATTAAGGTGAAAGTCAAGGGACGTTGGTGACAGAGGAGCTTTTGACGGGAACCGCTTGAGCCATCCTATTATTATTTCCTGAGGCATTCATCTTAGTTTTTTGGCTTTAGATGATTCTGATTGACCAGGGTGCCACCGGAGGTGCATCTGACCACTTGATCTATCTCAACACAAATTTTAGCTATTTTGTTTTTCAAAGTGGAGTTGAAACACACCAGCTTCTCTGATGTTTCAGGGTGATTGGCACAGCAAAAGTGTTGCTTGTTTCCTGAAGGCTTCCACAGGTCCTGTACTACGGTAGACACTTAATGATTACCTTTGTCCCTACCTATCTGAAGGTGCACTCCCAACCTAGGAATGAGATCCTTAATCAGTCTTTTCATAATTGTAATTGTGTTAGTATGGGTGCAGGGATAAGCTTCTATCCAGTTGGAAAACATACAGATTAAGACCAGAGCATACAATGGAATAGATAAAGTTAATCAGAATGTGGACAAAAGGGTCCCGTGGAGGTGAGCTGGCAACAGGCGTGGTTTTGGTATCCTTCCAAATATTATGGATTTGACATGTGGCAACATTGTTGGGTAAGGAAGGGAAGGATGGGGCAAACAAACGGGTACATGCAGCATGAATCGTGCTATCTGTGCTGACATGGGTGATCCCATGTCAGGTGAAGTTGGGTTGGTTTGGGCAGGAGGAATTTCGGGGCAACTACTCTAACCAGAATTTGTTACTTCACACGCTATCATGATCCCTTTTACAGTTCTGTTCCATCCAAGCCTACTTTTCTGCCTTGGAGGCACATTCCTGTAATTCAGAGAAATCTCTTAAAGATTGCATAAGAGTATCAACAGTCAGAGAAACATACAAAGTGATTTAAGTGATGTAAAGACCCTAAGGCCAGGCTCCAATTTCAGCAGACCAAGATTCCAGTTTCTGCCTGATTATCAGCCTGTCTAACTTTGATGTAGATACTGTCTGTCCTCATCTTTGGATGAAGCTGTGAAAGTGTCAAAGCATCCAGACAATTACATTGATAAGACACCTAATGCATCAGTCTGGGAGAAGTACCTTGTTATCTATATTTCAAAATCAGATAATGAAAAGAATTTAACAATTTTGACCACACTGGTTTATAACAGTAACTCTTAAGATTAGCATATTGATACATAGAGGTTATGTCAGAAATTCCTCAATAATTCCCCATGCAAGATAAAATTGGCGATCAACAGTATAAAAAGCTCATCAAGTGGCCACTTAGGCAAAGAGGCCCTTTGCCCAGGTTATTGCAAAATAGACTGCCAGATTGGAGTACTGCCACAACATTCAGTCTTATGCTGAGAGTAGATACCAAGCCAAGTCTGTGAACAAGAGAGCTGAGCCCAGCTGATGCTTGTTTTCCATGCGAGGGAACACTCTCTCATGGCTATGAATAGTAACAGTTTCTTGCTGTAATCCTAAGACTATAGCTCATAGAAGTAGTCTTTGGGGTTTTTAGTTGACAAATGATATTTCAACTATGTTAGAAATGTTCGTATTATTCTCATTGTTAGTGACATGCTGTTTTAATTTTCAATTTGGTTATTTCACATGTGCTAAGCAACAGAATGAAACTGTTGAAATAAAACACTTTTACATATAAAGTGTCTTTTCTTTTAGTACAGAACTTATGTGTGATGCTCTAAAGAATGAAATAGGATTTGAGTTAGCAGTGACTCTTTTTTTAAGGGACTGCTTGTAGCCCAGAAAGCACAGACACCACATCAACTATGCATTCAATGGGGTTGTGTGAGGCTACAACAACCTGTACTCTCATGCTCAAGCATTGATGCACTTAACTAAGTCCACTCATCCATGAGTGTTAAAGTCAAACCTTGTAGAGCTAAGCCACAGCCTTGTTTACACAACATCAGAACTTGGGGAGAAACCAGCCTTTTTGAAAAACAAATCAGCAAAATCATTTCCCCTAGACACTTAATCCAGAGAGGACTGATGTGTGGTGCACTTTGCAATGTAAGTTTAGTTGGGAACATAAAAGCATGTGCCAAGTGCGGCCATTTTGGGCAGCCAATGCGTTATTTTTCCTTCACATTTCAAATCAATTTTCTAGGTACATTGATAGAAACGGCCTATGCCTTTTTGTTTTTTCTTAATTCTTTTCTTTTTCCCTGGTGTGATGTGCTTGAGGAGGATTGTAGTATGTATGTACAGTGTTTTTTTAATGCATTTTTTCCATTTTCCCCTGCACCTTCTTGCCTCCCATAGTATTTTTCATAGTCCCTAATCCTTTAACATGGGTCGCATTTCTAATTGGTTTTGTCTCTGAGGTGAGGAAACTATGTTGCATCCAGAGGACATGCATTATTAATCTTTTGGACAGCAACAGTATGAACACAGGTAAAAGCAATTATTTCTGCTACTTGAAGAAAGTTTACTTGAGGCAAACATCAGCTTTTGACAATTCCATAGAGTGGACATAAATCATTACCAGCCACTACTGAGCCGCAAATATTTGTAAGACATGATACATGAACATAATACACAAGATCACAATTGGGTACTGGTGCATCAAAGAGGTCAATAAGGAGCTTAGTCCAATGAGCAGTTATGTCATGCAGCTCACCATCTTAAGTGATGGGCACCAAGGAGGTGGGGTTTAAGACAAGACTTCAGACTAGGGTAATGCGTAATGTGGCTACAAAAAAAATCATACCATGATAGACTTACATGGACCAATGTTAGTTTTTAAGGGTGAGCAAAAGGGAAACAATGTCACGGGGAACAGCTATTATGAGTGTGAAGCAAAAGGCAATATTTTGGAACTTCTACAAGATGGACAGCGGTCACCAAGTCTTGCAAACAAAGAGGAACTCCTAGCCCAACTGCATCAAGGGTGGAGTAGTCGTATGCAAGAGGCTTCTTCTGGCCTCTGTAATCTTGGATTAACACCCTGATGCCAACCCATCTTTTCATGAGAGTACAAAGTAAATGGTTTATTATAATCAGGTACCCCAATGCAGGGCCAAATGATAATGCTTGCTTTAAAGTAAAAAAAGTGAGTTCTGCCACCTTGGTCCAATGCAGTGGTTCTGGGATATCTTTCTTTACACAGTCTTGGAGAGGTTTAACACTAGTTGCATAATCCAATATCCATTGTCTGCAAAAGCTCATCATTCCCAATGATGTACGTACTTGAGAAATCTTGACTGGTCAGGGTAACTTATCAATAGCTTCAATGCGATTTTGTGGAAATATGCCACTTCCCCCCAGAGATGTCATAACCTACAGAGAGAACACGGGTAAGGCAGAATTGTAATTTTTCTCTAGAAGCGGTGTGCCCTTTCTTAGCTACTTCAGTAAAGAGATGAAGAGAGTCAAACTTGCACTAGACAAAGGAGTCAGACGCAACCAAACAATCATCTACATATTAACTTAGATAAATGGCCTGATTTAGAGTTCGGCAGACAGTTTATTTCATCACAAACGTGACGGGTAAGCCGTACGCTGTATTACAAGTGCATTATTTCCAACAGCACTTGTAATAGGCGGACGGGATACCTGTCATGTTTGTGATGAAATAACCCGTCGGCCGAACTCTAAATCAGGCCCTAAATCCTTTTCAGTAGATGAGGGTGCCCACATCATTCTTAAGTGCTTGAAGAAGCTAGATGGTGACTCTATAAACCCTTGAGTCAGCCAACAACACATTAGCTGGACCTCGAGAATAAGAATGCAAAAATGTACTGACTCCCAGGGTGTATGGCAATAGAGAAGAAGGCTTAGTAAACATCTACTACTGTAAACTATTTGGGAGCGGCTGGAATACAAGTTAGTTTGGCTGCAAGGGTGAAAACGACAAGAAAACTAGGTATTACTACAGCATTAATTGCTCAGCGGTCTTGCAAAAACCTGCAAGTGTCACTGCCAAGCTTTTGATTAGTAAAATTGGGTTATTGCCAGGAGCGGCCCGTGCAGGTAAGAGTGGTGGGCTGGGGGGGGGGACTTGACCGACGACGATGAGGAAAAATTAAATAAATAATTAATTTTCCCTCATCGTCATCTGTCAAGCCCACACCCACCCCACCCCACTGCTCTTACTTGAACGGGCCGCTCCTGGTTATTGCATGCAGTTATGGAAGGCACAAGGACTCCTTGTTTGAGTAAAGTACTGAGAATAGGTCTGCTTCCTGCATCATGGGGCTTAACAGGTATTGGAGAATATGGGTCAGTTTCTTCATTCGAATTAATTAAATCTTTATGGGCTCAGCAGACAGTATACATCCAGCATTGTATGTATGTCCAGACCATAAAGTGGGAGGAACCAGATAAAGCATGTCAGAGGGAGAGTTCAGTACATTATTTTTACATTCAACATCATCACTCTCTTCTTTGTCTGCAATCCCTGCAGCCTATACCAATGGATTTTTAAAGATTTGTTTTTGAGGAATCAAGTAAGTTACAAATCTTTTGAATAAGTTTGTTGTTTGATGGAGGGCATACATCAGTTTTATTTAAAAACTTTTTTTATTTTTTCTCCTATTTTTTAATTTGATTGTGGGTGGCCTGAAGTTGCAGTAGGAGCCTATTTTTCAAAAAACATTTTTAGTTTTTTCTAAGGAAAAAGGTTTGTACAAGTTTGGTATGGCTGGGGGGCTGGTTTTAAAACTTTTAAAGTTCTCTATCTTCCTGGATGTTGTTTGGGAATTTTGCACTATTATTTTGCTAATTGTAGCAATTGTGGGGCCTGGTCCACCCACAAGCCACGGCCAGCTGGCTATAATTACTAGGCATTCTACATATAATAAACAACTGCTTTTTTGGTATATCCTTTTTTAAATATCTATTAATTTATGGATGGCCTTGGATTAAATGCAAAATGTTTTTTTTTTGACATTTGTCTGCAGTGTTAAAGTATTTTGATTGGGTAATTTTTGATGCCATGAGATGTTTGTGGTTTTTGAATTTTAAAAGTTGACAAATAACTGTTAATTTTGTTGGCATTGCTGAATCAATAGTATTGTTTTCTTCTTCGTTTACCATGCCTCTTTTTCTTTTCTGGCCAAGTGGCCATTTTGTTGTGTGACCAGTGTGTGTGTGTGTGTGTGCTTGGCATAGACCACCATTATGTCTTTGTTCTCCATGCCATGTGGCAGGGTAACTATTTTGTTTTGTGTAGTCAGTGTGCTTTTTGCCATAGGCCTGCCTGTGTTCTTTGTTGTCCATGCCGTTGCCTTTGGTAGCCATGTGTCCGGCGCCAATTTTGTAGTCAGTGTGCTTTGCTTTTGCCATAGGCCTGCATGTGTTCTTTATGCCTGGGTGGAGTTCGCAGAGTTCCGCTATGCAAAACTCCACAAAGTGTCCAAAAAACTCTGCCGTGCTACGCGGACTTCAAAAAGCAGCGAAGTGCATTAGGTCGCACCTTTCTAGCTGATTTTTGAAGCGCTGTGTGATTGCCCTGCGCTGGAAAATCAGCACGAACGGCACAATGAGCAGTGCAAAAGGTCACTGCTTCTTTCTGCCGATCGAGTAGATCTCCTACTCAAGTGGCAGCTTCCTCAACGTGAACAGAAGGTTTCTCAACACGAGCAGTAGCGGCCATCCGCGACCGCCCACGTTTAGAAATCTCGCCGGAGGATGGTCTGGCATAAGATTTTCCTTGCTCGCTAACTTAACATTGGCGAGCCAGAAAAAAACTCTGCTCTGCTATGGAAGGCGGAGTTCTTCGGAACTCTGCATGCTACGCAGATTGGGAAAATCTCTGCAAACTCCATGAGCGGAGCAGAATTTCACGCCCAGGCTTAGTGTTCTTTGTTGTCCATGCCTTCGCCCTTGGTGGCCATGTGACAAGTGTGGCCATTTTGTGTAGCCAGTGTATTTTCTTTCTTTCACATTTCAAATCCATTTTCTAGGTACATTCATAGAATTGGCCTATGACTTTTAGTTTTTTCTTCATTTTTTCTTTTTTTCCTGATGTGAGTTTAATGTTGACGATGATTGCAGTATGTATGTACAATGTTTTTTAATACATTTTTTCCATTTTTACCTGTGCCTCCCATAGTATTTTTCATAGTCTCTAGGGACTTTTTTTCAATTATTTGATTTTTCACTGCACCCCCTGCCTGCCGTAGGCTCACACCAGCAATTATTTTTTTTAAGAATTATTCAATTTTCCCCTGCATCCCCTGCTTGCCGTAGGCCATAGGTGCACATCAGCAATAACTTTTTTTTAAGGATTATTCAATTTTCCTCCTGCATCCGCTGCCTGCCGAAGGAGCCCACCAGCAGTACATTTTTGAGAAATCAGGCACATTTCACTACCTGCACTGTAGCGTCAAACTAAACCGTGCTGCAGTTTTAGGTGGCGAAATGCCATGGACAGGGACTGGAGGTGATGGGCAGAATATCTTCCTCGCTTAACAAATACAGTATTGTCAATAAGAAAGCAAGGGGGCTTACCATTTGTCCCTGCCACCACTAGGACTTCTCCCACTTACTCGACCAGCAGGGCCTTTTCCAAAGTCCCTGACTGGCTGGCGTTTGTTGTGGTAGTACTGGTGGTCTGTGAACCTAGAAAAAAACATAATGTACCCATTTAGATACCAGAATAGCCAACTAGGTATTTATTTTGCACATGGCACAACAGCAAACCTCACTACAGTTAGGTTAGCTTTCTACCAGTATCGTCTATCAAAAGTATCACTTTTGGAGGTTTGTTTGTTGGTTGATAACTTTTTAAAAAACAGGTAGTCATAAAGAAAACAGGAAATATAGAAAACAGATGAAATCCAGGGATAACAAACATTAGAATGGGAGTTGAAAAAAATAAATAGTAAATATACACAAGGCCATAATTTTACTAGTGGGAATAGAAAGCAAAAAATAATAAAGATGATTTACTGGGGCCAGCAGAACCATCTGTTGTAGCGCTGGTGGTGGTGGTGGACATACCCGCTGCGACGCTGGTGGTGGTGGCAGCTGCTCGCCCAGGTGCCCTCTTGAGTGCTTATGAAAGAAAGAAGATAAAAAGCGATTGGTGGTACTCTCTTCAAAAATGTTTTTTTTACAGGCACAGCATCGTGGTTTTAAATCAATTTGCCTACTCCTAGTTTCCTAATCCTATCTTAACGTTACATTTTAACTATTCATGCCCTCCAATGAATGACCTTTGCTTCTCTGCCCCCTTTTGATGGGTCAAGTTGGTCTCCCTTTTTGTACTGCACAACAGGAAGACTGGGGCTATGAGCTACATAAAGCCACATAGAAGAACGCTATCACCCTTAACATATTACTATTTTAAGAGTGAGTGACATGACATGAGTCGATATCCCTTAAATCAGCCCAAGCGAGCACCTGGCTAGGTCGCACTGGAACAGAATCCTGGCAGTATCATTCACTTAACGTCCACTCCACTCCTACGTTCCTACACCCTCCCTGTCAGGCTGGCACCATGCACCATTACTCTTATCAAGGGTTTGTACTGCTCTTGCCTCTAAGGATTTTTTTTATGGAGGAAGGTGTACTTTCCTGCAAAAATATTCCAGGGTGCAGTGTAACGTGGCACCCTTGCACTATGGCGCAAGGGTGCCTGCATTTGGGCTAGGCAGCACTCAGTGTGCCAGTGCAGGAAGAGAGCAGGAATGTGACATATTTTGATGAATAAATATGTTGCATTCCAGACCTCTCCCTTTAAAGCAGCACAGCAAGTTGTCTTACTGCCCTGCGCTGCGCAAAATTTTGATACTCTGGGCCATAATGCACTCTGCAAAGTGTATAGATTAACCCTGGCATATTCACATGCCCTCTCCTTTTGGAACAAATACATCGGACACAACAGCAAGCACTTTCTGATGCAGAAAGTGTACTTCTTATGTGAGTGGCACACATTAACATTAAAAAACCTCTTGCATGAACATGGTACTACGCTCATAAATACAATGTGCTTCTTGTACCAGAGGGTACATGTGGCCACTGCCCACAATCATTGCTGCAAAGATCTATCTATCTATCCATCTATCTATCTATCTATCTATCTATCTATCTATCTATCGATCTACATTATTTATATTTAATACACACGTCATTTACATATTGAAAACATTGACATTATGTATAAATATATGATATTTCTATATACTTACAATGTGAATAATAAATATGCACTTATTATTTTTAATATATATATATATATATATACATATATTTATATATATAAAATCATCACGTAAACTTAACTTAGCTGTGATCATGCTACTTGAAACTTAAAGCCTAGCAGGTCGCGCAGATCCTGTTCTCTTGTCTAGGATGTCCACCCAACTGTGCGTCAGCTGCTGGTGGGTGTGCTGGATGCTTGTGCTATGGCGCACACTGTGCCGCACTCGCCCCCAGAGCACCTGACATTCTCGCAGGGCGTAACTCTTACCAGGCCTGTCACCTGCTACCAGCATGCGGGGAAGGTGGTGATGCACCCAGAAATGACTGCCCCTACCTCTGCCTGGCTGTATGGGTGAGTGAGTGGCTGTTTAAGTGGCCGTTTGGTTAAGTGAGTTGGTGTGTGAATGGCTGTATTAAAGAGTAAGGGGGTCATTACAATGGCAGAGGGCCTGCCACTGACAGCCTGTCCGCCAGATTACAATGGCGTGCGAAAACATGGCGGTCGGAAAGACCAACCACCACGGTTCCGACAGGCGGTTATTTTCCGACCTCCTGTCACAGCAGTCGCATTGGCCAGCATTGAGGCGGTGCCCGTCAGGGCCCGGCCATCGCGATAATGATATCCCTTTTTGCAGGTCGTTTCGCGGCGGTCAACCTGCCACAAAACAGCAGGCAGAAACAGATTTGGGGGCCCGTAGCGGGCCCCCCTTCATCCCTGGGCCTGGGGCAAGGACACTGGCCCCCCTACATTTCCCTGCTCCATGTAGCAGGCACCGCATGGTGCCTGCCACGTAGTGCAGGGAAATGTTAAAAGTGCATTTTTAACATTGCGGCGGGTGCTGCAGCCATCAGCACCCGTCGCAATGTTAAGTGTGGCACATGCGGCCGCCGTGGAGGCGGCTGCATCGTAATACCACCTGTGGGATCGCCGCCTTGTAGGCGGGCGGTCCCAATCCCCGAGACAATGGCGGACGGACTGAGGTCCGTCCGCCATCGTAATGACCCCCTAGGTGTCTGAGTGAATGGATGTATGGGTGAGTGAGCGGACGTGTGAATACTTGTATGGATGTGTGAATGGGTATGTAAGTGGTAGTGTGGGTGTGTGAGTGAGTGTGTGAGTGCTTGTATGGGTGAGTGAGTGGCTGAGTTGAGAGGATGTATAGGTGAATAAGTGGGAGTGTGAGTGGCTGTATGGATGAGTGTGTGGCTCTGTGAGTGACTGTATGGATAAGTGACTGGTTGCATGAGTAGCTGTATGGGTGAATGAGAAATTGTGTGAGTGCCTACATGGGTCTGTGAATGGGTACATGAGTGGGTGTGTTGGTGTGTGAGTGGGTGTAAGAGAGGCTGTATAGGGGTGTGAGTGGGTGTGTGAGAGCTTCTGTGGATGATGTCATCAGTGATGTCATTTGAGATTTCATCAGTGATGTCACTGACCGTGTCATGAGTAATGTAATATGTGAGGTCATAAGCAGTGCATTGTGGGGGTGTAAGTTATAGTTAGCTCAGTTAACTATAACTGCTGAATTTCACTGGTTTTCTACAAAGGTAATGTGAGTGCATGAGTGTCTCAGTAGGTCTGTGAGTGGGTGTGAGAGTGTCTCAGTGGATCTGTCAGTGGGGGTGTGAGTATCTGAGTAAGTCTGAGTGGGTGTGAGTCTCCGAGTTGGTCTGTGAGTGGGTGCATGAGCCTGAGTGGGTCTGTGAGTGGGTGCATGAATGTCTGAGTGGGTCTGTGAGTGGGTGCATGAGTGTCTAAGTGGGTCTGTGAGTGAATGTGTGAGTCTCTGAGTGGGTCTGTGAGTGAGTGTGTGAGTTTCTGAGTGAGTCTCTGTGTGGTTCTGACGAGCTCTCAGCAAACCTGCTAAGTGGGACTTACTGGAGGTAACAGGAGGGGTTCTTGGCCCCAAGGACCCTCAGCATCCAAGGGGACTTCATCCTCCAACCAGTAGTGTGCCAAGAGGCGGTTTTGCAGAGTGGTGGACAAAGGAGGTGGGGCCTCTGACAACCTCTCAGCATTTCCATTGTGTGGGACTTACTGGTGGTAGCAAGAGGGGTTCTTGACCGCCAAAGACCCTCAGCATCCAAGAGGACTTTATCCCCAACCAGTAGTGCACCAGGAGGTGTGCGTGCAGAGTGGTGGAGAAAGGGGGTGGGGCCTCTGGGGACCTCTCAGCAATCCTGCTGTGTGGGAATTACTGGAGGTAACAAGAGGGGTTCCTGGCCCCCCAGGACCCTCAGCATCCAAGGGGACTTCATCCCTCAACCAATAGTGCACCTGGAGGTCTGTTTCTAGAGTGGGGGAGAAAGGGGGTGGGGCCTCCGATGAGCTCCCACCAATCCAGCTGTGGGAGATTTACTGGAGGTAACAAGAGGGGTTCTTGGCTCCCAAGGACCTTCAGCATCCAAGGGGGCTTCATCCCCCAACCAGTAGTGCACCAGGAGGTGCATTTTCAGAGTGGTGGAGAAAGGGGGCAGGGCCTCCAGCGAGCTCTCGGCAATGCAGCAGTGTGGGACTTACTGGAGGTAACAGGAGGGGTTCTGGGCCCCCAATGACCCTCAGTATTCAAGGAATCTTCATCCCCCAACCGGTAGTGCGCCAGGAGGTGCGTTTGCAGAGTGGTGAAGAATGGGGCGGGGCATCCGACGAGCTTTCAGCAATCTCACTGTGTGGGACTTATTGGAGGTAACAGGAGGGGGTCTTGGCCCCAAGGGCCCTCAGCATCCAAGGGAACTTCAGTCCCCAACCAGTAGTGCTCCAAGAGGCTTGTTTGCAGAGTGGTGGAGAAAGGTGGTGGGCCTCTGATGAGCTCTCAGCAATCCAGCTGTGTGGGACTTATTGGAGGTAATAGGAGGGGTTCCTGGCCCCCCAAGACCCTCAGCATTCAAGGGAACATTCATACCCCAACCAGTAGTGAGTCAGGAGGAGCGTTTGCAGAGTGGTGTAGAAAGGGGGCAGGTTCCCTGACGAGCTCTCAGCTGTGTGGGACCTACCGGTGGTAACAGGAGGGGCCTCCCACCCACATGTTTTTATTAGCTGTCCCCGTGGAGGTGGTGGTCTCTGGGGTGCAGGGGTTTGCGTGGCCCCACTCTTTTTTACTGTAAAGCCCCAGGGAAGTGCTGGTCCCCGGGGCTCTAAAGAGCCGATGAAGGGGGGGGGTCTTTGCAGCCTCCCTCCACTATTTTAACAAAAGCCCTGGGGAGGTTGTGGTCCCCGGGGCTCAAAAGAGCCCATGGAGGGGGGTCAGTGTGGCCTCCCTCCAATATGTAAATTAAGCCACAGGGAGGTGGTGGTACCTGGGACCCGAAGAGCCTTAGGAGTGGGGCCCCATGTGCTCCCCTCCTTTTTTAACACATGCCACCGGGACCTGGACCACCCAGGGGCTCATTTTAAAACAGGTGTGGGAGCCCAAGCTTGTTTTTTATTAAAAGTTTCACCAGATCCACCGTTTTTTGGTGAAAATTTTAAAATAATGCTTTTTAGCCCTGTTGGAGTTCAAGGAGGACCCCAGGACCAGACCTAGGAGGTCCGGGTATTCCTAACCTGCCCCCTTTTCTTTTTAAAAAAATTTTTTTCTGGGACTCGGCTGAAGCTGGGTCCCAAGATGGCTGCCAACACTTCCTGGTTGAAGTATTGGCAGCCAATCAGTTCAAGATTGGGAGGGTTCGCAAACCTTCGCGTCCCTATATATGCAAATTTGTTTTTCTGTTAATATCTCAAAAACTGCTGAATGCATTCACACCAATTTACAAACGTTTCACCTTCTGGACCAACGTCTACCTTTCTGCCAAATTTGGTGTAATTCCGTTCAGCAGTTCAGGCTGTAGTCGCTTCTAAAATCCCTATGGAAAATTGAATGGGGGAAAAGGCATTTTGGGACCCCCCCTTTTCTCAGCCCACACTTGACGAATTACCCTGAAACTTACAAAACACAAGCTGGACCAACTGTCATACTAATTTTTAAATTTCATGAAGATTCGTCAATTAGCACCAAAGTTATTGGCAAAACAAAAAATGGATATTTATTCACGGGTCACCAACGAAATCACAGTCTCACAGGACGCGTTTCGGATTCTCGCCTTTATCAACTGGTGAGTATCCATTTTGTGAGGTATATATAGCATTATACATATTGCAGGGCGTACGTGTAGTAGACATATAGAAGTTACATATCCCTGGCATTTCTGTCTAAATTGCATATTAGCATTTACAGATTCCACTTTTGAAAGCAAGAGCAAAGTTCCTCATTATTCAAGGTCAAATCAGAAAATAAAATTGAATAGCATGAAAATAAATGCACACATTTCTAAACACTCCAGCCCCTGTGGGCAATGATAAATTAGAAACACTATTCAAGTTCATAGCTCATGCTGTCGGTATGGTATACAGATCAATCACGCCCCAGTGGGCAAGGTAGATAGCATCCCACCAACATATCAATGTTGTGAAATCAGTCTCACTTCACAACAGAAAAAATAGAAACATAAATGTTAAGAAATATCTAAAGTTTCAGTCTTCCTAAAGGTACGGGGTCCAAGCCCCAGACAAAAAATCAGTCATACTTCCAATGATATAGTCCTCTCCATATCAATACACTAGGTTCTAATGCTCCAAAATAAAGAACAAAGAATAAACACTCTTACTAGACCCAAAGCTAGTGGGTGAGATTCTGCCCAAAGATGAAGGTAGCTTCAAAGGATGCTCACTGGTCTCCATGACTACTCTGAATGCGCTCGCATTCTCTAAAATCTGCAGAAAAATAGAACACAAATGTTTACAAATTAGTTGACAGATCACCAACTAACAAAAACAGTTCTTAAAAACAGTATACACAAAATGGTTAACGTTACACACTGCTCGCCACCTAGGCCAGTCAGCATTATCTCAATAAACATGCACAAAAATTAATTCATATATTCCAGTCACAGGTGAACATACAACTCTTCACTAGCATTGAGCACTTTAGGTTCGATGCTGTCTAATGCAAGAATATATTTAGATTCTAATATCCTGAGTTTCTTTTCTCTGGACCCCCTTCTTTCATCACTTTTGATTCCATCAATGACACTGTATTTCAGGTTTCCTATGTCATTGTTTTGGCATGTGTGGCAGTGTTTTGCAAGGGCATAACTAGGATCATTGTTTTTAACCGCTCTCAGATGTTGTAGGATGCGCCTGTGCACTTGTAAGGTGGTACTCCCTACATAAATTTTCCCACAACCACACTTTATGGTGTACACTACGAACTCACTTTTACATGTGTAATGCTCTTAAATCTTCTGAGTTCTATTGTGCACCCTGAATTCTTTTAGATTTTCTCCATTTCTACAGGATTTGCACTTGTTACACTGGAAGAAGCCTTCCGTTGGGCGCAGCCAAGTTTTCTTCTCAGTTCTCACGTCACTGTGTTCTAACCTGTCACGCATAGAATCAGCTTTTTTATACGTGATCAGTAGGTTTGTAGGTAGATCCATCCCTATTATTGGATCTCCTTTAAGTAAGTGGCAATTTTTTTGTAGAATGGATCTCAGTTTTAGGTGTGCTGTGTTGTATGTGGTGATTAAGCGATGTTCAGGTTTCTTGTCAGTTCTGTGTTTGCTCTTGTGTAGTAGGGTCTCTCTAGGTATTTTAGCTACCCTCTCCGCTGTGGTAACTAATGCCTCTCTATCGTACCCTCTTTCCTGGAGCCTGCATGTCATGTCCTCCTTGGCGATGCTAAAACTTTTTTCTGAGTTACAGATTCTTCTCACTCTGAGGTATTCTCCATGCGGTATGCTGCTAATCTGACTTCTTGGGTGAAAACTGCGTGAATGAAGCAAGCTGTTTCCTGCACTGGGTTTTCTAAATAGAGAGGTAACAATTTCATTGTTGACCACTTGAATTTTGACATCCAGAAACTCTGCCTGGGTCCTGCTTATGTGACTCGTAAGCCTTAAGTTGAGGTTATTGTCATTGGTCTCACTAACAAAACTTTCTGCTTCGCTAATATCACCGCGCCAGATGACAACAATGTTGTCTATAAAACGGAGCCACATAACTATACTCTTACTCCATTTTTCCAGGGGAGGGTTGTTAAGTATCTGATCTTCCCACCACCCCATGTGTAGGTTCGTGAAGCTCGGGGCAAAGCAAGTACCCATGGCAGCCCCCTGCTATTGCTAAAAAATGTCATGGTTGAAAAAGAAAATGTTGTGCTTTAAACACCATCTAATCATTCCTGCAATCATCATATTGTGTTTGAAAAATCTGATGTGCCTTTATTCAAGAAGTGCTCTGTGCCCCTAATGCCATCCTCATGTTTAATACTGGTGTATAGAGATTGGACATCTAGTGTCATTAGTGCAAAATCATCTTCCCACAGGGTATTCTCAAGATGCTTAAGGAAGTCAGTGGTGTCTTTTATATGTGACGGTAACCTTTCTACAAAAGGTCTCAGAAAGGTATCTATGTATTTCGATACATTTTCGAACAGACTTCCCTGTGCTGAAATAATGGGTCTGCCTGGTGGTCTAGTGGCATCTTTGTGAATCTTAGGAATAAGATAGAAAATAGGTAGCTTTGGTTTGTCGACTTTGAGGAAGCTAAACTCATCGCTGCTGATCAGTCCTTCGTTTCTCCAATATGTGAGCCTTTCTGTAAAGTTTCTCTCCACTTCTTCAACATGTGCAATGGTAACTTTTTTGTAACAAGTACGGTTTCTAAGGTGGTTATAAGCCTCAGTCATGTATGCTGTTTTGGACCAAAGGACAATGTTACCCCCTTTATCTGCATTTCTGAAGACTACGTCATGGTTTTCTGTGATCTTACTTATAGTTTCCCTTAGACTGGAATTGGTTTTAAAGCTTCCCAGAGTCCTGGAGTTTCTCAGCTCCTTAATTTCAGTTATAACCCTGGCTGAAAATGTATCTATCTCTTCATTGAGGGTGGGGGGTAGGGCTTTGGATTTCGGTCTCAGGTTGGACCCACCCTCTTCAGATACCCACACACCCTCATTTTCTAATCTTTCCACTATCTGAGTGTGTTCCATTGGGCCCTGGTTGGTATCCTCTAATTCCCACAGTTCCTGCATAACCTCGATATCCCCTACCACAAGATTCTGTTCAGGGATATTGCTAGCTGTGGGGGTAAATTTGGCTTTGGTGTTAAGTTTGTAAAGTTTAGCCAATTTCAATTTGCGGATAAACTTAAAAAGTTCAATTCTAGCCTCTACATAGTCAAATTGTTTGGGCTCACAAAAAGATAATCCCAGAGCCAGGTTGCTCTGGTCTTCCTCAGTGAGTTCCATCTCTGAAAGGTTTATTACCGTTTCGGGTCCCATGTCTAATAGCGTCTGTTGCTCCTTGTTACTTTTCCACTGTTGTCTTCTGTAGTCTCTTTTTCTTTGGCCACCTCCTCTGTTTTACCTCTTCCTCTGCCCCTTTGTCTCATGTTTGTCTGTTGTTTGTTCGCCAGTCCAACTTTAAAAATGAAACTCATCCTACTCTCCTGCCTTCCTCGTGATCAGTGTCCGACGTACTTGCATCACTTTGCAGTGGGTCCTGTTGCGCCCTTGTCACTCCCTTGAGTTTTTGTCTTTTCATATTATCAAAGCGTTTGGCAAAAGTATATATCTGTCCGGTTTGATAGTCGATCCGATCTCTGTTAAATTTACGTGCTTTTTTCTGCACAATGCCATCCTCTACCACAGTGAGTCTGTCATTCATGGCCTTAGACATGGATTGTACTACTTCTTGGTTGGTATGTTTTTCAATTTTATCTTCCATTTCTTTAATTTCTCCTAAGATTCATTCCCTATCAATCTCTGCGTATTTTTAGCATGCCTGCGGAGCTGTTGGCATTATGTTCTGCCCATTCTTTAAGCATCTCAGGGTTGGGGTTCTCATGACTAGGCATCGTTAGAATCCTCAGGCCTCTCGGTATTCTCCCTACATCCAAGTACTTTTGTAGGGACTCACACTCCCACCATTTAGTGAGCTAGTTTTTCTTCAATTTTTCCAATATTTTAAATTGTATGTATATATTGTCACTATTCTCAGAGGCGGCTCCTGTGCTGCCGCTTGCACCCGCACTCTGACTGGACGTGCTCGAGAAAATGGTAGCTGACCTAAACTGCCTAGCAGCAAAGACCGAGTTCGCGTTGGAATTCATTTCGCCCCCGTGAAAAAATGACAAGTCCAGCGATCGCGGCTACGAGTGTAATGGATCCGACACTCTGTAGTCGCGCCCCACTCCGCAGTACAGTACGAGTTCTGCACTCGGTAGCCACTCACCTCCCGCAGTGGTGCTCCGTCCCGGCTGTCCTCCGACCGCCTCTCAGGTCCTCCTGCTGTCGGTGCTGGCCTCCATATATATGCATGTGTGTGTGCATATATATATATGTATAAATGTTTATATACAGATATATATATATATATATATTTCCAACGATCTTCGCACCTCCGCAAGGCGAGAATTTCACTGCACCATAAAGAGCGCACTCAACAGGTATTTTCCTTTTGAAAAAAGAGTGTTTATTCAGCACACCATAGTGCAAAAGCAAAAAGTATGGACGGTCTATGCGTTTCGGCTCTCCGCCTTCTACTGGACCATAGAGTCCCATAGTCTAGAGCGTCATTTAAAGTGCTAAAGTGCTTTTGATCCCTTGGTACTTTCTACTATTTTACAATTACTAGACTGCTGACCCTCAAGTAAAAACAATGGTAATTTTGGTCAGCCATTTTTAACAAAATTGTCTGTAAAGTACATTCAGTTTCCTTTATACGACAGAAAGTGCAGGTGCATTATTTGATTTTTAAGGGGGATAAGTTTACAATTTATACAATATAAAATTATAAAGAGTTGTGATTTCTCAATTACATTTCATAAGTGCAAACAGCCATTAGCATCATATATATCTATTTCCGCATCATCTAACATAGGGTAACCTATGTGCTTGAAGTCACCAGATGAGAACACAAGAAATCAATTTCAGTAAAGTACTTGTTTTAAAAAATTGATTAAAACCTGAATCACATGAGATCTTCATCAATTCATTCAAGATGCCTCAAGATATTTAAAATAATTCGTGCATTTCTGGAATTTGATATGAGATGTACAGTCTATTTCATAAAAGGAGGAGATATTCAAGTCCAATTACTTTCTTAATCAAATACATGTCATAAATAGAAGTGAGGGTAAAAGAATCCTTATTTCACGAAAGTGATTCGTATATTGATTTCTTACATTGTACGATATAAAAGATCTGTCTATTCAATTCTAAGTAAAGTACATGTTGAATAAAGCCTGAAATATATATTTGAACATCTATCAATTCATGAAAAGTCCCTCTGTCTAAAAATGATTTGTACTTCTTGTGCACTTTGATTTAGTGAACGAGACAATATATTCCTCCTAGTAAATATAGTGGGTAAGAAGGTACATATTCATTTGTTTCGGACAAAGTCCCATATCATTCCTCAAAGCATATATTTCCCAATATAATTTCTCATCGATTGAGTCTTATCAAAGCCCCCCATCTAATTCAAGTGTCCTAGCCCCAGGTAATAAAGTGGACCTATTTCAAGAAGCTGTAACTCAAGATCTGTACAGGTTGAAAAGCTCGAAATATAAGGACAATTTAACAAAGAACGAAAGAGAAGCATTGGCAAAACTGACGACGGATAGACAGATTGAAATCAAAGTAGCCGATAAAGGCGGGAATATAGTGATATGGGAACGTATGGCATATATCACAGAAGCACACCGCCAACTTAGAGACACACAATATTATGAAAAATTGAAAAGGAATCCAACTGTGGAAATCAAAGAGATGTTGGATGGGAAATTGCAGGCTTGGAAAATCAAAGGCCTAATTGATGAAGAGGAACAAAAGTACTTGACAGTAACCCACCCAATAACTGCAACAATTTACTTCCTACCGAAATTACATAAAGATAAAAAGAAACCACCTGGACGACCAATCCTGTCAGCAAAAGGTTCATTATTGGAACCGGTAGCAAACTACATTGACCACTTTTTAAATCCATATGTAGTTCAACTCAACTCCTACATACAGGACACAAGTGATCTATTGCGATCACTACAAAATACACCATGGCAAGCCTCATATCAGTTAATAAAAATGGATGTCATATCCCTGTATACCAACATTGGGAATGACATGGGCCTAAATGCATGTAACTTTTTCTTACAAGAAAGAAATATTGAATATGGCGACCACAATCGAATGCTCTTGGAGATGATCGAGATCTGCTTAACTAAAAATATCTTTGTATTTGGTGATGAGGTTTATTGCCAAAAAAGCGGAGCAGCGATGGGATTTTCTTTTAGTCCCAGCTATGCCTGTCTAGCTGTGGGATGGTGTGAGAAAGAAGTGGCATGGAACATAAACAATGATCAGGCAGTAAACAAAATCATCAGTTGGACACGATATATTGATGATCTATTGATCATTTGGGATGGCACAACGTCAGAATTCGAAGAATACTTTGAAAGTATTAATACCAGTATAATCAACCTAAAGTTCTCGTATGAAATAAGTAAAGAACGAGTAGTATTCCTAGACACAGAGATCTATATTAAAGATAATCAGATACACACGACGTTACACCGCAAAAGCACAGCAATAAATGCCACGCTTGAAGCTACCAGTTTCCATCAACAGTCACTGATCTCCAGCATCCCATATGGGGAATTCTTGAGAATCCGCAGAATATGTAGTGAGGAGGAGGAATGGCAAAAACATAGTGCAAATATATAAGTAAGATTCAAACAAAGAAAGTACAACACAGGAACAATCAAAAAATGCTGGGAGAGAACAAATGAAAAAACACGAGAAGAGTGTCTTATCCCAAAACATAAAAGTCAAGAAGTGGATCCTGGTCCTATCAGGTTAATAACGAACTACTCACTTGAGAGCAAGGAAATAACCAAAATCCTGAGACGTAATTGGAAAATATTACAATTAGATGAAACTGTGAGCAAAATTGTGGGAGAACATCCAACAATAACATACAGAAGATCAAAAATTCTAAAAGACCATCTGATTCACAGTCACTTTAAGGGAAAGGAAAAAGATGTATTGTGGCTGAAAACAAAAGGTTTTTTAAAATGCCATACTTGTAAGGCTTGTCAAATTGCAAAACAAACAAAAGAAGTGGTAATGGCAAACAATAAAATCTGGGAAATACGAGAACTGATCACATGTAAGACACAATATGTGATATATGTAGTGGAATGCCCGTGCCCATTGAAGTATGTGGGAAGTACGGTATGTGAATTGAAAAAGAGGATAATGGAACATGTCAGAGCTACCATACATGTGGACAGGACAAATGCTATAGCTAAGCATATGGAACAATACCATCAAAGCAATTGGAAACAACTAAAGTTTTATGGAATTGAATGTGTAGCGAAGAAAGAACGTGGAGGCAACAGAGAGAAATTTTTGCGTCAGAAAGAATCTCGCAACATTGTAAACCTGCGAACAATAACTCCCCATGGGTTAAATCAATCGGAAGAATTGTATATCCATTTTTAATAGATCTAAATGTATAATTTCCCTTAAGAATAATGTAACAGAATGATGATTCGGAAATTTTTAATAAGACACTTTTTCTATCACTTAATAGGTCTTAAATTATTTTCACAGATGATGTGGGAGTACGAAAAATAATATAAGCATCTTGCCTATAAAATCACCCCACTGGTGGAGTGGAAATGATAAAGTAATAAGCATATGTATTACTTAGGATTAACCCCTTGACCGCGATCGGAATTCCGCTCGTGTGCTGGACATTCCGATCGCGGGTGTGGTCGTGACGAGCTCAGCTCGTCATGCGCACAGCGCTACCGCGCAGCATGACGAGCTGAGCTCGTCACGCGCATCGAAGGGGTTAAGGAATCACTTACGAATGTCATTCTATGTAGCAATGTAATATAAAAACTACATCTCCCAGAATGCACAGGGACGCTTGCATCACCAAACAGGAAATGAGGCAATTACTGTTTGAATATATGTAAGAGGCGGTGGCAAGCGGTCAGTTGATCATGAGCAAGGTATTTGGAGATACCGAAACGCGTAGATGATTATATCGCCTATAACCATGTGAATGAGGATGTAATAAAAAGAAAAAAATTGCAAAATACTACGGGAGTGCGATCCGTTTGTCGTCCCTTGTGGAGGATTGTGGTGAGAATATATATATATATATACATATATTCCCAAACGATGACCTCCTTCCAAATCATGAATTGAGGCGCACACTGGCGGATAGTTTTAAAGTTTAATCACCACTCGACAAAACAACCAACAGACGCGTTTCGGCTACACGCCTTTGTCAATGTCGGTGAAGCAAACGAAAATCACCATTTTTAAACTTAAAATGTAAACATAGAGAAAGGAAAGCGGCACATATGGCTCTTCATAGACATAAAGAAAGGGTTATGTTGAGACATAAGGAAATTCATACTCCTCTACGGCAGACATCTTTGCATGAGCAAATTCATTATTCTCTATGAATCTCTAGGATACATTTTTTACCCTGTTGAAAAACATGTTATTACTTTCAAATCATCTAAATCAAGCGTTCCTGAGTTTTTTCAATCACGCCCTGAATGGGCAAACCCAATTGGACTCTATTTAGACATGAATTCATAGTAATTCATTTCCGTACACTTCAAATGTTATGAAATAGTTAGAAAACATATTAGGAAAAATAAAGCGTTATTTTCTTATCATACCATTTGTCAAACAAACGTTCCTGAATTTTACAGTTGTGCCCTGGATGAGCAAACCTCATTAAACTCTACTCTATTTCATATTCCTAATGATACAGTTCTGTTCATTTCATACATTACGGAAAAATAAATGAGAAAACACAATGTGCAAAGGTGCCAAATTTCTTGCCCCAATCATTTATCCTATCTCCTTTTCGCCTACCCTTATTATTCTCCTAGTGCTGATTGCGGTATTTCATATATTGTATTGATTTGGTCATTTATGGGATGTGAATCCACAATTCCTCCTCATTATTGAGGCCCCCGGGGGTCTTTGTTTGTAGTTCCACAATGTACTTAGACTCCAACTGTCTGAGTTTCCTTGTTCTGTCCCCTCCCCTCTCACCCTTGGGGACCTGGTCTATGCAAAAAAACTTTAAAAGACTCTGGTCAGACTTGTGCTCTTCTTGAAAATGGCGTGCCACAGGATAAGTACCATCCCGGTTCTTTATGGCACGCATGTGCTCCAGAACTCGTTTTTTTGCTGGATGGATTGTGCTTCCAACGTAATTTAATTTACAGGGACAAATAAGACAGTAAACTGTAAATTCTGTATTACAGTTCATGAATTTGTTGATTTTTCTTTTAGTTATTCTTCCTGGAATATCAAATTCTTTTACCTTTTCACTCTTTTTGCAAGCTTTGCAATTTCTGCAAGGATAAAAGCCTGTTATTGCATCCCTCTTTTTAGGGATTCTTGAAAAATGGCTCCTCACTAGATGATCTTTTAAGGAGGAGCCCCTCCTGTATGTCATGAGGGGTTTTTCAGAGATAGTGGGGCCCACTATATTATCAGCTTTTAAGATCTTCCAATTTCTTTGAAAGATTTGGAAGACCTCAGGGGATCGAGTAGTGTACTCTGTTATCATCCTAATGGTCTCTTTCTCATCCTGTGTTTGTCTGTGTATTTCAGTTCTTGCTAATAACAGATTCCCCCTTTCTAGGATATCTGCTTTCTCCTCTGCCCCTTTTAATATTCCTTCTGAGTATCCTCGGGCTCTGAACCTCTTGAAAGCATCAATTTTGGATTTCACAAATTCACTCTCTGTTGAACAGTTCCGTTTAAGCCTTTTCAAGTTCACAATAGGGAACCCCACTAATTACACTCCTTGGATGGAAGCTGCCCGCATGTAACGTGCTGTTTCCAGCCATTGGCTTCCTATATAGTGTGGTTTGTAAGGTGTTGTCTTGGATATAGACTAATAGATCCAAATATGGTACCTCTGTTTTGCTGATACATTCAGTGAATTTTAGATTACAGTTGTGGTTGAGGGCTGAAACATAGAGCTTTGCATCTTCCTCTGACCCCTTCCAAATAATGAAGAGGTTGTCTATGTAACGAGCCCACAACACAACCCTGTTCATGCAATGTTCGTTTTCTCCTGCCCAGGCCACGTGCTTCTCCCACCAGCCCACAAATAAATTCGCGTAGCTGGAGGCGAAGCACATGCCCATTGCAGTCCCCTGTTCTTGATGATACAACTCTCCTGCGAAAAGGAAAATGTTATTCCTAGGGCAAAAAGATATGAGCTCTAACAACATCAGATTATGTTCATAATACTTAGCATTTTTCTTTTGTAAAAAGAAGTTAACTGCTTCCAGTCCACTCTCATGCTTTATGCTAGTATATAAACTAGTCACATCTAGTGTTATTAGTATCATGTCTGGCTCCCACTCAATGTTTGCAATAATACGCAAGAAATCCTTCGTGTCTTTCACGTAGGAGCTTAAGTCCTTCACCAGGGGATTTAAAAAACAATCAATGTAAATTGAGGCATTTTCCAACAGACTGTTCACGGACGAAACAATCGGTCGTCCTGGTGGATTTTTTGTGCACTTATGCACCTTTGGAAGGTGATAAAACGTGGGCAGCTCTGGATGTTCACAATAGATAAATTTGTAGTCTGTATATATATATATATTCGTCACACCTCGTACTTGTGTATACCCGCCACTGCTCCAGATCAGAGGGCGTGTCGTCTAAGTGGACCACCCAGGTACAGTCCAAACAGTTCCCAAGGGAGAATATACGATCTCCCTTGGGAACAAGACTTTTTACTGGTAACAATAGACATGACTACGTTATATACAACTATCAAGCACAATGATGGCCTGAATGCTATCAAGTTCTTCTTAGGAAGCAGACCGTTAAAATTATGGTCGCACACACAGATGTTAATGTCGATGATATCTACATGTCTTAAGAACAACTATTTTCTCTTTAATGGGGAACTGTTTCATCAAACATGTGGTACAGCGATGGGCACCTTCTTCGCCCCCAGCTATGCGAATATGCATATGGGCTTGTGGGAGGAGCAGGTGGTCCAGACGCTGTACCCAGAGGAGTGGCAAAAGCATATAATGCACTGGAGTCGATTCATCGATGATTTATTCATCGTGTGGAAAGGCTCAGAAAAACAAGCAAAAGAATTTATAGCAAAACTTCAGATAAATAATCTCAATCTCAGATTCACTAGCACTATCAGTGCAACATGTGTACATTTCCTTGATCTTTCTGTACATATAAAAGAAGGGAAACTTGAAACAAGACTCTATCGAAAGCCCACAGCGGGGAACACGCTGCTCCATGCAGCAAGTTTCCATCCAAGAAACTTAATAAAGAGTATCCCCTATGGGGAATGCTTATGAACTATGAGAAACTGCAGCAATCAAGAAGAACTAGATAAGGAGCTTAGTTGCTTGAAGACACGTTTTAAAGCGGGTGGGCTATACAGATGAATGCGTTAATATAGCCATGAGCAAGGCGAACAAAAAAACAAGGGAAGAAATTCTTTTCAACAAAAGTAGAGCAAAAGAAAAAGTTGAAAAAGAAAATAAAAACCAATGTAGGATGATCACTACATATAACAAACAAGAAAGTAAGTTGAGAAACATCCTATACAAACATTGGCATGTCATACACAATGACCCTGTCTTAGGTAAATTAGTGCAGCGTAGACCCCAAATAACATTCAGAAGAGCTAAATCCCTGAAGCAAGCACTTGTCAGTAATATGATAACTCCAGCAAAAGCAAAAAGCACAGCCAAGACATGGCTGAGTAGAAAAGATGGTTTTATAAAATGTTCGAAATGCAAAGCTTGTTCTCATGGAAAAAAACTTCAGTGTATAATTCCGGTTTCTCAACAAGAGAAAAGAAAATAAAGGGACAATTTTCATGTAAAACAGACTATGCTGTATACGTACTTCAGTGCCCTTGTGGCCTGAGGTATGTGGGCAGCACAATCCTGCCAGTGCATAAGAGAGTGCTACAGCACTTACGAGCCATAAAGAATGGCGATAAAACTTATCCTGTAGCACGCCATTTTGAGCAACATCACAGCAAAAATGTCCAAGGCCTATCGTACTTTGTAATTGATGCTATTCCGCCCAGTATACGGGGTGGTAATCGGGAGAAAAAATTAAGAAGGCTAGAGTCTTGCTATATTATAGAGCTCGACACAAAGACCCCAGGAGGACTAAATATGGAAGAAGATTTCCATACGCATCTATGAAAAGTGATAGGATATAGTAAACTGTCTTGCAATCTCTCGGATTTTTATCTAGTTTTAATTGGTTGAGGTATTTGTTTTATTCAATGAACTTTGTATTTTAGAAGACAGCTGTTATTATGATGATATATGTTTACTGTTAAATGTGCTGAGTAGGGGAGGAAGAGGTGACTTGCAATAGTCAGATAAATATGCATGCCTAAAAATTCAGACTATATGCCCACTAGGGCGGAATTACAGATCAGTAACAATGGCAATGATAGTATAAGTTGCTATGTCCACTATAACGATATTGGATTTTGAGAGGCAATCCTCAAGATTGTTCTGATTGTGTAACCTTAAATATACATGATGAAGGAGTGGCATGTTAACAAAATAAGTATTGATATGAAATTGAACTGTAACTCACCAGTCTGGTTTCATTTTAACAATGATGTTTTGAGTGAGTGTCATGCAATTCGGTGCGTAAAGTCATTTATAAATTAGGTTAAAGGCCCACTTGGGCTGGATGAAAGTTCTATAAAATGGAAATGATACTTGAAGCTATTTTGCCTACAGGTGTTAAATTTGGGATATTATAATTAAGAACATGCCGGTTTGTACACCTTAACTACTTAGTTTGCAATTGTTGTACAACAGCAAATTTAGCAGTATGATGAAATTGATTTGTAAACTACCAGTCTGTCTTCACTTACTTTTTTTGAGTAGTTTTCACGTGATTTACCACGTAAGGGTGTTTAAATATGGTTGAAAAACATTATCAAATCGTTGGTGAGCAAGCCTGCTGTGCAGGCAAAACGCGTCCGATAAATAGCCGACGAATAAATGGAAATTTGGCTTAAGTCACGGCGTCGTCATCCTTTCGTTGCTGAGGGGAGTTGGAGAATATATATATATATACACTGAAAAACAAGGGTTACAGGGACGTTATAGTTCGGCTCAGGTTTCTCTCATACAAAACCAGCGAAATTCAGCAGTTATAGTTAGCTGAGCTAACTATAACTCACGCCCCTCCAATGCACTGCTTATGACCTCACATATTACATCACTCATGACATGGTCAGTGACATCACTAATGACATCTAAAATAACACCAGCTTGCTGAAAGTGGAGCAGGTTTGCTATGGCTTGGCGGAGCGGTGCTCCTGCCAAGCCATAGCAAACTGTAATGTACCGGGGGTGGGCACCTCGTGACCCTGCTAGAGCCGGCCCTGGGGGGTGGCAGTCCCCAGGGCCATGTATGGCTCCGGGAGGGGGGCTGCACGGCCCCCCTCCTTTCTTCTTTTAGGGCCTGCCCCTGGGAGGTGGTGGTATCCAGGGCCAAAAACGCCCGGGAGGACGGGCCATGTGGCCCCCTCCCATTTTAGTGTTTGTCCCCGGGGCCCAGAGGGGTCCGTGAGACCCCACCAAGCCAAATATAAAAAAGCCCCGGGGAGGTGGTATATGTACACACACACACACACATATATATATATATGATCTGTAAAATATTTACATTTTCGTGGTAAAGGCATTTGTGGTAAAGCCATATGCGTTGTTAAAACCTCATTGTAAAGACACTTGTTGTAAAGACACTTTTATTGTAAAGGCGTTGGTGTAAAGGCACGGCATTGTTAAGACCGTCGTGGTTCCATCATACAACCGCCAGCCATTACACAAGCAGCAGGTAAAATGTGTATTAAGTTTAAGCAGCAATACCAATTTTAAAGTCAAAGAAACAGCCAATTTATTAAAAACAGAGAAAAAATGAATCAGCAAAAATTCACCAAATTTATCAAAATCCGATAACTTACACACCATTGGTGCATTTTCATGGCCATCTCATCTAACATGGCCTTACTGGACAGGACAAATGCATAAGCCAATTTGGTAAATCCAATGTGAAGTTCAGTTTTGGGGGAAAGCACAAGCACTATATAGTCAGATAGTTAAAAAGTGAGACGGGCACATACAAACTACATGTAAAAGGTATAGAAACATAATTTCAGCAGCACAAGTTAAGAACTCTATGAAGTTTGAACACAAGAAGAGCCAAATGTCAGGCATCCAGTAAAATGATACTCACACTGTGCCCAAGTTCCAAGCACAATCTTTTAACTTCCAGCATGCCATCATTTCGGGCCTCTGCTCTACCATTAACATCCAGATTTGGGGTATCTATCAGTAGTTTCCCTCAGAGCTGTTTCACACCATCCAGCACATTCCTTATTGTTTCTCTCCTTCCATAAGTCTTTACATTGGGGATCTCCAAAGAAAAAAACAAACCAGTGTTTCTTGTTCTTTTTTTATTTGTCTTTACCTAATGCAGCAATCGCCATGAGGGGAAGGATGGGGACAAATCAGGGCCACCACCACTGACCCCAGCACTTTTTTATTACTTTGCTTATAATGCAGTTGAAATCCTGTGGTGAGACATTCTGCTCATGGAGTTGCCCAGGAGAAGTTAGGGAGCAGGCAATCCTCATGGTACATACCACTGCTCTATCCCATCCTCAGTTCTGTCATGCAGAATGTTTCAGTGAAAGAGCTATCTATTCCATTACATATGAGTTCCATGTTTTATATATCTAATAATGCTAAGTCGGTGTGTTCTCCTTCCCCTGCTGTTCTATCATTGTCTGGAGTGACACGCCCAGGACCAGCACCTCCTGCATCCCTCTTTCTGACCTCAGGAGACCCATCAGTACACCTCCTGCATCCTGTGGAAGTGTGTTTCCAAATATTTCATTAATTGCCCATAAGACTTCTTCCCAGATAGTGTTGAGATTGGAACAATGCTATAACATGTGTGTCAATGAACATCTGTCCAACATCCCCTCAAGCATCTTTTAGTTTTCCCCTGGTTCCATTCGTCAGTTCCATCAGTTAGTTCCTGACTCAAGTCCCTCCCCTGCCTTTGCTGACCCTGTGTAATTCCCATGGCATGTGTCAAAATAATCAGTTTAGATAGTTTGGGCCCCCTTCAACATCCATCTCATGAAGGTTATGAGTTCGCTTGATACTCCTGCACTAGATTGGGCAGTGCCAATCTACCAGCACTAGTTTGCAAATAGAGGTTGTGAGAAAGTGGATTATTAGTTGGGGGGATGACAGCCCACCACAAGTAATAATATCTCTATTTTTGTTAAGTCCAATAAAGGTTTCAGAAATTTAAACCTGATCTCAACCCCGGCACAGAGAAGGCAGGATTAACTTAAGAACATGTGTAAAGCACTTTCAAGTTCCCAACCAGTCAAACAGACAAAAACAAAACACAACAAAAACCCACTCCAATTTATAATATTAGAGAATAATTTAATTAACAAAATGACACCAAAACAACAAACATCCTATGAGGGGAACAAAAGATTTGGATTTTTTAAGTTTTAAAGAAAAATAGTGCCAAATATTGTTAAGCACCAACCACAATCACCTGGTTATGCTGGATTGGGATCTAGGTGCGATTTAAAGCCGACCATATTGGTTTGTTCAGATACAGAAATCAAGTTTTTCCCAGTTGAAAGTTTTCCCGTCTGACTTGGAAGTCAAAATCCTCAGTAGGGTAAGGCAGCAGTCTGTGGTCGAGAAGGGCTCCTCGAGGCCGGATAGGCATCGGATTGAAGTCCTGGTGAACTTGTTGACTTTTGGCTGGAAGGCTCCAAGCATGAGAAATTCTAAATTTGTGGCCAATGAAGGTTCCTCACCGGCCGGATACTTTTGGGGTCTTGTCCGGTGAAAATTTCTACATTCAGATTTAGTTAATTTTTTTGTGCTCAGATTTCTCCACTTGGGAAAGGCTAAAAGCTATAGCTGAACAGTGTTCGCTTTTGGTCTGGGGCATGTAGAATCTCCCTTTTATGCCTGACTACTGTCAATCAAACCACCTACCCCTCTCAAAGTGTTTCTTACCCACTGAGTTCCCACTTTACTGCTTGTTAGGAGTGGGTTGGGATGCTTTCCCTTGGTCAGATGTTTGGGGCCCTAAGGAGTTATCTTTTTAAGCTTATTGCTCCCCTTCTTTCCCTTGTGTGGGCCTGGCCCCTCTTTCTTGAGAAACCTCCCCAGTATATTTTGTGGACCCTATCCACATATCAGCTGCCTTGTCAAGCTGTCTGGGGTCAGTCAGCTTGGAGTAAACTAGAGTCTGGTGTAACTCTGAAGAACAATTACTCACGATGTGCTCTGACAACCAAATTGTAAAGCCAATCATAAGTGTCAACTGCATTGCCCTGTAACCAGCCCTCCAGTGCTTTTATGGAGATGTCCACAAAATCTGCCTAAGTTTATTATGACTCTGTGTGTGTCCTGGAATTTATTTCTATACACTTCAGTTGAGACCGAACATCTGCACTAATTCATCCTACATGTGGCTGTATCAGTCAGCTGCCCCTTCCTCTAGAGTCAGGAGGGTGTCCCGTCCCTCCCACAATAAGGATCCCTAGTGCTTCTGGTTAACCTTGCACATGTCTAGGAGACAAGCCATTTGTCAATGTCATCCCCATCACAAAACTAGGCACTATGGGAGTAGATGTACGAGATTGTCACGCAGTGCAGCACAGCAAGTCACCTTGCTGCATTGCACTGCAAGGCAGACAAAGGGCAGGAATGCACTGTATTTAAGACAAAACAGTGCATTCCTGCCTTTTCCCCTGAACTGGCCACATTTTGGGTGCCTAGCGCCAATGCAGGCCCCCTTGCACCATAGTGCCAGAGTGGATGTTTTTTGCATGCAGGATTGCTTTTCAAAAACAATCCTGAGATGCAATTTCCTCTTTCTATGTGTGCTGCACAATGCAGCACACATAGAAAGAGGAAGAAACAAGGAGAAATAAAGATATTGCTCCGCGTTACGCCTCTCTGGGAAGATGTATCTTTTTGGAGCATTCCCAGATTTACCAGTTCTCAGTAATCTGGGAATGCATCAAAAACCATTGATCACCCATGGATCGCCTCCCTAGTGCAGAGTAAGGCCACCCAACAATTTGTAATGCATTGCTTTACTCTACGTTTAAGGAGCCACTCAGGGCCATGCAAAGAGGCCTTTCGTGGCTTCATAAATTCCATTTACTTTCCTGAATCTTGGCGATCAGAGCACTATGTTTGGATCTGATTTCTCTGGTAGGACTATACCACAAAAAAGTGGATTTCATCTAGATACTTTGCTTATGATTGTAAATTGTTTTCTCACAGAGACAGAGGACATTGAATAAACATATTTTATTTAGTGGTAGTCAGTGTAATGTGGCTCAATGGATTGAAATTGGAGCATCTCTTTTCAGACTCAAAATCAATCTGGCTGCTGCATTCTGCAGTAATTGAAGACATTGAATGAGGTATTTGGAGGTGCCCCGTAATGTGTTAGAACACAACGTTATTGATGATCATTTGACTGTCTTGCGGGAACTGAAAAGCCTTTGTTTGGTTTAGCATAGAATGCTAGGATCAACAATTGAGTAGCCAGAAAATTAAATAACTCCCACTTTGAAACAAAGCTCTGATGGCACCAAGCAATCAAGTGAGTGAAAGGATGGCTTCGATCCTTGTTCACCCAATCTTTTTTCTTCTTTATAACGGTAATTATGAACTTTTATATGCCATGTTGCAGACAGAAGAGGCCTGTAATGAACCTCATCCCTACTGTAGCTGCTAAAGCGGGTTTTGCGACACCTGTGATGGCCAAAATGATGGTGGGAGTTCAGAAAAATATTCTGAACCATTGCACTGCTCCTGGACCCGCCCTGCTGAGCTCGTTGGTTGCAAATCTGCAGTGTTAGACTCTACCATTACTGAAGCAGAAGGACATGTTCTAGGACAATTCATTGTAGGAATTACACCATTCCATATTTCCTGCTGTCAATATTCCCATTAAATTCCCAACTGATAGCTATTTTCTTTTCATGTATTTTTTTATTTTATATATGAATTCATTGCAATACAGTACAGTGACAATAGTAAATACCATAGATTATCTACATGAGAAAACATCCATCAAGTATTGGGTAGACATAAAAATATTGCATTCTAATATTTATATGTACACTTGTGCAAAGTAGAGAAGAGGAAAGTAAGAAAGAAGTAAAGAAGAAAGAAAGGATAGGAGAAGAGAAGAGAAGAAAAGAAAAAGCAAACATTGAGTACTATTGAAACTCAGCGTCTTGTACACTCAGCAAGGGTTGATTTTTTGTAAATAAAGATCCAGTTTGGACCATAGAAGGCGAGAGGGGTTGTTATTAAGAGTAGCATTGTGCAATATAATATACAAACGTCTGATAAAACAGATCCACACCCACACCCACCATGTATCATATATGTTACAATAATTCTTCCTATTGGAAAGTATGGTTATAACACCTATAGCTAGCAGAATGTCAATAAGAAAACAGTCCTATATAGTTAAATATTTAACCAATATTGTATCAGAACAAGCATTTATGCCTAAAGAGACTAAAATATGAGAGAATGATGGGTTGACATAAAAAATATTAGATAATGTGGCTCCAATGTCTTTCCAAAAAGGACGGATATGCTTGCAGTAAAACAGTAAGCGTTCTATTTCGCTCAGAGGTTGATTGGAATGCCAACAATCAGCCGACGGCAAATGTTCCTGTTTGTGTAAACGTTCTGTAGTCCAGTATGATCTATATGGAAACCAAAATTTACACTGTTATATAAGAGGGGAACTTTTATACCGCAGCAAAGAGCTCCATATACTGTCCCATTTATTGTGAGGAATAAATTCAATATTATATTTAGAGCACAAATGTTCCCATGGGCGTTGAATCTTATTGGTCACCGGTTTCGAAATGCTCTGTAAGGTTTTACAAATTATTGACGCCATATGTGTCTTGGACACAAGTTTCTGTAGAAAGAGAGCCTTTTGTGGCCTTTTGATGCCTATTAGTGCCACTTTTAGTGTTAAGAAGGTGTAGAAGTCCAAAGTTGAAATTTGAACCTTTCAGATAACATAGAAAATGATATGGGATTGTCAGGTTGCATAATATCTCTAACATAGAGAATTCCCAAAGAAGACCAATGTTTCTAGAAAGATAAGAAAGGATCTAATTTAATAGCTTTATTCTACCACAAGGAGGCGAGCTCTGACCTCTTCATTTTATGAAGAAAACATCTATCTACATTTCTAATAAATGAGATTAAATCCTTGATGATTAGAAAGGCATGAGGTACCTCAATTTGTTTAATTGACAAAGTATTAATAAGTGAAAGAGGGTGAACCAAATCTTACTCGCTATCAAACCAAGCTGGATGATTGGTCGCTGTTTTGTGAAGCCACCAGATGGATTGTCTGACCAAAAGGCTGCTTGATTGATTTTAAAATTAGTAAAATCTAAGCCACCTTGAGATTTGTGGGTCTGTAGTTTTCGGAGCAATATTCTCACTCTCTCACCTTTCCATATAACAGATTATAACATGGCATTGATTGAGTTATGAAAACAAATGGAGAGACTAGCTGGAAACATACTTAGAGAAAAATGTATTTGTGGTGGAAGCATCATCTTAACCGTTTCAGCCCTGACCCACAATGCTATATATTTTGGTGACCATGCCTCAGTTAGTTTCTTAAATTTGGCAAGAGGGTTTCTTGAAAATGAACCCTGGTGTCAGTGATGGAACCTGCAAATTCAAGACCCAAATATATTAACCTAGTTGGTTGCCATTTTAGATTAAAATTAGCCAATATATGAGGGAAACAAAATGCATTCAGGGGGAAAATTTCAGTTTTCTCCTTATTCAGAGTGTATTCTGAAACATTTGCAAAGGTTAAAATAAACCTGTGGGCCTCATTTACAATATTTTGACACACTGAAGCGCAGCAAGTCTTCCGGCTGTGCTGCCGTGCGTCAATAGAAAAGGGCAGGAATGCGCCATATCTACAAGATGCAGCGCATTCCGGTACTTTCCCCCTGCTCTGGTGCACAATGGGCTGCCATGCGCCAACGCAGATACCCTTGCGCCATGGTGCAAGAGTTTTTGGGTTGTAGAGGTGATTGTTTCTGAGCAGAAAGGGGCACCTTCCTGCATAGAAACAATCACAATAGGTGTTTTCCTCTTTATGTGCGTGAGGCAAAATGCAGCACACATAGAAAAAGGAAAAACAAGGAGAAATAAAGATGTTTCTCCTGGTTGTACCTCCCTTGCACCTCCCCTGCGGAGGTGTAGGAATCTGACTCATTCCCAGGTTTACAAAACCTTGTAAATCTGGGAATGCGCCAGGTTCCATGGATGTTGCGTGAGAACACCCACAGCAACACCCATGGAACGCCCCTTTCACACAGAGTTATGCGTGAAATGGTTCCATATTTACAAGGCCATGAAACGGCACGCAGAGTGGCTTTACGTCGACTTGTAAATATGGGCAAGCACACTGCGCCGCCGATGCATCAAATAAAGTGACACACCGATTGTGCATTGGGCTTGTAAATTCCCCTAAGTGTTTCCGGAATGGCTTTATACACAACCTTGGAAAAGATAAGCACATCCTCAGCATATGCCACCAGTTTTTTTGTACCAGTATTAGAAGGAATGCCTTGGATTGTATCATTAATCCGAATGGAGTGTAGGAATGGTTTAATTGAAAGTAGAAAAAGGAGAGTGGACAACGGGCAACCTTATCTGGTACCCTGTGACAAACTGAACTTATCTGATAGTTGGCAGTTAAGTTTTATTCATGCCGAAGGCTTCTGATAAACCACCATTTGTATGAAGCGAGTGCCCAAATGACACTTTTCCAGTGCTGATCTGAAACAGGTCAAATAAACTTTATCAAAGGCCTTCTCCACATCTAAGGCCATTGCCATAGTGGTAGAAAGGATCTGTTTAGCTTTATCAATTTCATGACAGAAGGTTCTAATATTATCAGCCGCCAAACGTCCCTTAACAAAACCAGTTTGTGAGGGGAGGATAAAAGATGGAAGAACCTTTTCTAATCTGAGAGCCAAAAGCTTAGAATATCTTTTATAATCAGTATTAAGTAAAGAAATAGGGTGGGAATTCTTCATTTCTAATGGGTCTTTACCTTCCTTTGGTATTACTACTATATCGCCTCAGAGGTGAAGCCTGAGAGTTCACCTTGCGAATCACAAATGTTAAAATAGCCGAGAGGCGGGGCAATAATATATGTTGAAAGCTCTGATAAAAAGATGCAGGGAATTCTTCTGGATCTGGGGCCTTATTTGGTTTAAGAGCGTTAATGGCTTTAGTAATTTTGTCTTGTGAAATTGATTTATGAATGGAGTCCATATCTTTTTCAGAGAGTGTGAGAAGCTAAAGAGGATCTAGGAAAGCTTTACACGCTTCTAAATTGGATGTATTCCCAGTTTGAGGAGGATTATATAACTCCGAATAAACGTCCTGGAATGTTTCAACTATTTTAGCTTGATCTCTTTGTAAGCAACCATTCCTATCTTAAATGGCTGGTATATTAATAGATTTTTTTATGTCTTTAAGGGTCAATGCAAGAAGATTAACCGCTTTGTTGCATTCTAAAAGATTTTTAGCTTTAGATTTATTACACAATATATGGGCCCTGTCACTTAAGATTTTATTATATTCCTTTTCTAAGATGTTCAATTTCAGATGTGGTTGAAGGATCAAGTTTTAATATCATATCTTTTTCAGAGAATAAATTTGTTTCTCTAAAAGATTCAGTTTTGCATTCATCTTCTTGCTCTTATTTGACATTATGGCAATCATCAGAACCCTAACAGTAGCTTTCATCGCATCCCATATTGTTTCAATGTCTATCTCCAAAGTGGCATTCTCTTAAAAAAAAAGTGGGCTAAAGATTGGGAAATGTGATCTTTGGAAGCTAGATCAGCTAGCAAATCATCATTCATTCTCCATGAACAAGATTTAATACATGCCTGATCCAATATGAGAATGGGTTCAATAGGGGGATCCATGGCTGATTGGAACAAGGTCTGCTAATGAAAAAATTGTCTGTTCTAGACAGAGTATTGTGAGTTTGTGAATAAAAGGTAAAATCACTTTTGGTTGGGTTGTGCAGTCTCCAAATGCCAATTAATCATTATCCTCTGCCGTTTTATAGAGTTGGGTATGAGAACGGAGAGGTCTATATGTGTATTGTGAAAGTCTGTCCAGAGTTGTATCAAACAGGAGATTAAAATCACCCACCAGGATAGGTTTAGGCAGTTCATGTAATTTTTGGTTGAGAGAAGACCAAAAGGATGGGTTATCTGATGTTGGGAGTGTAGATGTTTGCAATAAAAAAAGGAAAAACAAATTTGGGTGATTTTCGATATTAGCCATCTACCCTAATCATTATGCGCAAAAGTATCAACTGAACATCTGGCTTGTTTTGAAATCAGAATAAACACTCCATTCTTCTTGTTAATTGCAGGGGAACATGCATAATCAGAAATCCAGGTCTGTTGCATACTACGATCTTCCGTATAACCAGCTCTGGTCTCCTGAAGAGGTATAATATCACTCTTCAGTTTTCGACAATAAACTAAAACCTTCTTTTTTTGATGTTAAGTGAATTGGCTGAGCGATACTTGAGTCGTTATTGTCATGCCCTGAAGTTAGTGTACTGTCAGGCCCTGAAGCCAGTTAGCGTTTTGAGGGGTTGCGTCTGTTTCCCTTCTATTTTCGTTTCTTACCTTTTGGCTTTTGACTGCTACCTTTCTTTTTCTGGTGCTGGGAGCATGTGGTACAGTGGCGATGGCTCCTGTGTGCAGCCGGGGGGTATTTAAACACCGCCGACCATCACCTCTTTGCTTGATTTTGTTTTCCGGTTTTCGCCCCCGGAAGGACTTCGCTGACAGCGTCTCCTGGATACATGCTGTTTCCTTCTTTCTTCTGCCCCTCACTGGAGTCGCTTGCCGGTTTCTTGGATCCTGCGGCATTTCTATGGATTTCCTTGGTGAATTCATCGGGCACTCTTCTGCCCTTCGTTGGACTTGCAATACAGTATTCACACTGGTGAGGTAACGGGTTTGTTAATTTGTTTCCCGTCTCTCGCCTTACGGAGGAAGGGTCCATTTTGTTGCTTCTTCACTTCGTTGTGGGTTTTTTGGTGCTTTTTACGAAGCAGAGAGAAACAGATTATTTTTGTTGAGGGAACCCTTATTTTTTAGTATAGGAGGTGCGGGTTTTTTGCCGTTTAGGTTTTTTCCCGCAAGGAGATGGTGGTACTAAATTAAAGGTGGACTTTCAAGAATCACTGTACAATTTGCTGGACTGTATCTTGTGTACCTTGTCTACCCTGAATGGATTGAGTTGAACCTTGTTTGCCCTGACTTCTCTTCATGGACTTAGTTTTGCTTTTTTAAAGGGGTAAGCAACACGAACATCACTGCCACTGTGAATTATTCCTTGGTGCTGTGTAAATGGTATTTCTTTTCAGTTCCTACTGTTAATAACTCTCTTCTTTTCTCCTTTTCAAAACTGCCAGTCCTTAACCTGAGATCCATCGTCAGCCAGACAGGGAGCATAGGACTGGTAGTCCACACCTCGTTTCTCTCTTCCCTTATTTCCCCACCTTCTCCCGGTGCATTCTTCTGTGTTTGCCTTTATATAGTTAGGAGGCTGTGATTAGTGCACGGGTAGTGGAATGGGACATTCTTCGCTCCTGCATTACTGGTTCTATATGTGAGTGGGGGCGGAACAGAAAACCAAGCTCACAAATACTACACTGCCCGAGCGAAGATGGACCAGGAAGATATGAACCCGATATCCCTTGAAGGTGGGGGTGCCGGGGTGGGTCCTTCAATGCAGGAGCTAATGTTGGCTCTTTCTAACCTCCAGACCGAGGTGCGGGAGTTGAGGCAAGAGAATCATGGCCTGCATCAGGAATTGACTGTCTTTAAAGCCAGGGAACATCCCTGGGGGAGGGGTCCTTGGACTATGCCTAAGACGCAAGGGCATGTAGTACAGCCAGTGACCTTTCAGTTTGATCAAAATGCCAGTGCTGGGGCTAGTGGAGGTTCACCTGTTGCAATCACTGTCACTACTCCGGTTCCGGTTCCTTTGGCAGTTCCAGAAAGATTCTCAGGAGGTTGTAATAAGTTTGGCATATTCATGAACTAATGCAATCTGCATTTTATGTGTAGACCTACGGCATTCACTGATGATTCAGCAAAGGTCGCGTTTGTGATCTCTTATTTGGCAGGTACGGCAGCAATGTGGTCTGTCCCTTTGGTGGACAGCGATGACCCTATTCTTTATAATTTCCCAGCATTTAAGGAGCAAATGCGTCCCTTGTTTGCAAAACATGCGTTTATGCAGGCCACTGACGCTGAATTGCTCAAGTTAAGACAAGGAAAACAGGATTTGTTAGTCCACATCTCTTCCTTTAACCGTCTTGTATCTGAAACGCATTGGCCCACTGAGAAAAGGACATCATCGTTTTATCAGGGCCTCTGTGAGGAGTTAATGAATATAGTATCCCAGGTTGTGAATCCTCCGGAGGATTGTATGGAGTTCATAGATTTGGTTGTTAAGTTAAACCATCGGTTGTCTGAACGAAAACGGGAGAAAAATCGGTATCAAGTACCCCGTGTGATTGGTGTACGTGGGGACCAGAAGGAAGAAGTAGGGTCGAAATCCCTGCCTGAAGCTATGCAGACAGGCGGGGTGTGGGGTCCCTTGTCAAGAGAGGAAAAGGAAAGAAGGCGGGCACTTAATTTGTGTCTGTATTGTGGGATGAGCGGGCATTATGCCCGCGAATGTCCTGTGAAACCCTCAAGTACATTCTCAAGAAAATCAGTGGCTTTTGTGACGCAGGATGTAACGTCAGGATGTTCCGAAGAAGGTGTTAATATAAACCCTTATGATATTGCTGGTTCGGTCCAAAGGTTACCGCAACATTTTACTATTACAGTGAATTTGGTGATTACGAATAGCAGGAGAACTACTATTTCGGTGTTGCTTGATTCTGGCGCCACCGGGAACTTTATGGATAATCAGTTAGCTGATAGATTGGATGTTCCTTGTGTATAAAAAAAACAACCTGAACCTTTAAGAGCTATTGATGGCACTGATTTGTCATCAGGGTTAATCATTAAGCAAACCGAACCTCTCCTGTTGATATGCGATAATGGTCATTCTGAGACTGTTAGATTTGACCCTATTGATGCCCCCTCTTTTGGGGTGATACTTGGAATACCCTGGCTACCATGTCATAACCCGAAGATTGATTGGGTCAGACGAACGGTTACACTGGACTCCGAATATTGTTTGCAGCATTGTTATCAGGAGGCTACTGATTGGGTTTCACCGTTGATGTGTGCAGTTGCAATTTGTGCAGAGGATAGTTGTGTTCCTCCTCCATATGCGGAGTACATTGATGTTTTTGATAAGGTCAAGGCTAGTATGTTGCCCCCACATCGGAACTTTGATTGCCGCATTGATTTGGTTCCAGGGGCTACTTTGCCTTGTAGTCGTATTTATGCACTTTCTAAACCAGAAGAGCAGCACTTGCGGACCTATTTGGATGAGATATTGGCATCCAGGTTTATTAGACAGTCTACTTCACCCGTGTCATTTCCTATCTTTTTCATACCAAAGAAAGAAGGAGATCTTCGTGCCTGTATTGATTATAGAGCTCTCAATAAGGTGATGATTAAAAACAAATATCCGCTCCCTTTGACTTTGGTGTTATTGGAACAATTGCGGCATGCCACAGTTTTCACTAAACTTGATCTGCGGGGAGCTTATCATCTCATTCGTGTACGTGAGGGTGACGAATGGAAGACCGCGTTTCGTACAAAGTTTGGGTTGTTTGAGTATTATGTTATGCCTTTCGGTCTGTGTAATGCCCCTGCTGCTTTTCAGTTTTTTATTAATGAAGTATTACGGGAGTATTTGGATGTGAGTGTTATTGTTTATATCGATGACATATTAATGTTTTCCAAAAATGCGGAGGAACATGACTTACATGTAACACAGGTGCTGCAGAAACTGTGTGACAATTGTTTGTTTGTGAAATTGGACAAATGTAAATTTTGGGTTTCATGTGTGGAGTTCTTGGGTTTTCTTATTTCCTCTGAGGGTATTAAGATGGCCCCTAAGAAGACTGCGGCGATCACTACTTGGCCAGTTCCTAATTGTGTGAGGGATGTACAGGTACTCTTAGGATTTGCCAATTTCTATAGGCACTTTATCTCCCATTTCTCGATTATTATAACTCCTATGACTAACCTGTTGAGGAAAGGGGTGCCCTTTGTTTGGTCTTCTGCAGCCCAACTTGCTTTGGAGACATTGGTGGAAAAGTTTACTTCTGCTCCCATCCTTAAAAATCCTGATCCCGCCTCCCTTTTTTGGTTGAGGCAGATGCTTCTCAATATGCTGTGGGTGGGGTATTGTCACAACGGGATGTAGATTCTGGACTTATGCATCCCATTGCTTTCTTTTCCAAGAAATTGTTACCGGCTGAACAGAATTACACTGTGGCCGAAAGAGAGCTATTGGCTATAAAGATGTCCTTTCAGGAATGGCGACATCATCTGTGGGGAGCCAGACATACTATCACGATTTACAAGGATCATAAAAATTTTGAATTCTTTCGATCTGCACGGGCTTTACCTCCAAGGCAGATGAGATGGGTGTTGTTTTTCAATGAATATGATTTTACGATTACGTATAGACCTGCTGTTCAACAAGCTAAATCAGATGCTCTATCACGTACACATGTGGCTCCTTTGGATGATGTCTCTGTTCTCGAGGACAGGCCTATGATTTCAATGGAAAGGATTGTAGGGTGTAGTTCTACTGATGAATTCCTTACTAAGGTCAAGGAACAGTTGATAGCCATTGACATGACTCTGTGGTTGATTAATCCCGTCTTTTAGTTGAGAGATGGGTTGTTGTATCATGGAGACCAGATGTTTATACCACCGGAGCTGAGGAACCAAGTACTTACCTGGTGTCATTCCTCTTCATTAGTGGGACATCCTGGGATGACTAAGATAAGGGAGTTTTGTCTAACCCCGGGCGGAGACCTCCGCTCCGCCCGCGGAGTGTGCAGAGATTTGCCTCCTCCGCGCTCCGCGGAGAAGGCAAATCTCCACACACTCCGCAGTGGAGCGGAGTTGGCCAGCCCCCGCCTCCACCTCCCCTATATTATCAAGTAAATCTACATTACGTAATAGTAAATTAAAACCACTTACCTGGCATGCGGCGTCCCTGGGCTGCCCTCCTCCTCTTCCTCGCAGTATCGTTAATCCTTGAGAAAACTGCACATGCGCGCGCGCGGGCATGCCCAATTTTCTCAAGGATTACCGATACTGCGAGGAAGAGGAGGAGGAGGAGGGCAGCCTGGAGACGTCGCATGCCAGGTAAGTGGTTTTAATTTACTATTACGTAATGTAGATTTACTTGATAATATAGGGGGGTGGAGGTGGGTGGCATAGCGGAGTTCCACAGAGCTTGTTTGCAACTCCGTGGACCTCCGCGTAGCCCCGCTATGCCCACTACGCCAGGGGTTAGTTTTGTCTTTGTTGGTTTTGGTGGGACACATTAGGGCATGATATACAGGTGTTTGTGGCATCATGTCCTGTTTGTGTTGCCAGTAAAGCCTCACATACTCCTCCTGTAGGGCTTTTACACCCACTACCAGTACCCCCTTCTCCGTGGCATACTATCAGTATGGATTTTGTTACCGATCTTCCCTTGGAAGCGGGGTACACTACCATATTGGTGGTTGTAGATCTGTTTACAAAGACAGGTCATTTTATACCTCTGCCTAAAGTGCCTACAGCTAGGGAATTAGCTGATGTTTTCATTTCTCAGGTGTTGCGATTGCATGGTATTCCCACTGCCATTGTGTCTGATCGGGGTGCGCAGTTCATTTCCCATTTTTGGAGGGAACTGTGTTCCTCGTTAAGATGGAGCTCTGGTTGTCCTCAGCTTACCATCCGCAATCGACTGGGCAAACGGAGCGTACCAACCAGACTATGGAAAAGTATATCCATTGTTTATTGTCCTCTTTGACAGGTTGTTGGGTAACGCGCTCCCTATAGCCGAATTTACATATAACAACAATATACACACGGCCTTGGGTATGACCCCTTTCTTTTGTTCAATGGGTTTTCATCCCAAAGCTATACCCATTCAACCCTCGGGCATGTACCAGCAGTAGACACCTTGAGCCATGCTTTGAGGGAAATATGGAAAAAGGCACAAGAACATATATTGGTAGCCAAGAATAGCATGAAGGTACAGGCAGACAGACATCGTTGCCCAGCTCCCTCCTATGCCCCAGGGGATATGGTTTGGTTGTCTACCAGGAATTTGAAATTGAGGGGTCCTAGGAAATTACAGCCTCGTTATGTTGGTCCCTTTAAGATTGTGTGGGTGGTGAATCCGGTTGCCATGAAACTAGAATTGCCTGATGACTACCGGATTCACCCTGTTTTTCACACTTCTCTATTGAAACCTTACACTGTCACCTCTCAAGCCTTGCCCCCACCTCCGACTGTTGTGATTGATGAGCAGTTTGAGGTTAATGGCATTTTTGATTTCCGGAGACGGCGGGGTAGACTGTTTTATTTGGTGGACTGGAAAAGTTATACCCCTGATGAACGCACTTGGGAACCTGCCAGTTATGTGCATGACCCCATTTGGTGCGCTTATTCCATGCGCTGCCCCCTTCTAAGCCCTGTCCGGTGGGGGGTCGTTTAGGAGGGGGTACTGTCATGCCCTGAAGTTAGTGTACTGTCAGGCCCTGATGCCAGTTAGTGTTTTGAGGGGTTGGGTCTGTTTCCCTTCTATTTTCGTTTCTTACCTTTTGGCTTTTGACTGCTACCTTTCTTTTTCTGGTGCTGGGAGTATGTGGTACAACTGCGATGGCTCCTGTGTGCAGCCGGCGGGTATTTAAACACCACCTACCATCACCTCTTTGCTTGGTTTCATTTTACGTTTTTCACCCCCGGAAGGACTTTGCCGACAGCATCTCCTGGATACACACTGTTCCCTTCTTTCTTCTGCCCCTCGCTGGAGTCGCTTGCCGCTTTCTTGGATCCTGCGGCATTTCTACGGATTTCCTTGGTGAATTCATCGGGCACTCTCTTCTGCTCTTCGTTGGACTTGCAATACAGAATTCACGCTGGTGAGGTAACAGGTTTGTTCATTTGTTTCCCGTCTCTCACCTTACGAAGAAAGGGTCCATTTTGTTGCTTCTTCACTTCATTGTGGGTTTTTTGGTGCTTTTTACGAAGCACAGAGAAACAGATTATTTTTGTTAAGGAATCCCTTATTTTTTAGTATAGGAGGTGCAGGTTTTTTGCCATTTCGGCTTTTTCCCGCAAGGAGATAGTGGTACTAAATTAAAGGGGGACTTTCAAGGATCACTGTACAATTTTCTGGACTGCATCTTGTGTGCCTTGTCTACCCTCAATGGATTGAGTTGAACCTTGTTTGCCCTGACGTCTCTTCATGGACTAAGTTTTGCTTTTTTAAAGGGGTAAGCAACACGAACATCACTGCCACTGTGAATTATTACTTGGTGCTGTTTAAATGGTATTTCTTTTCAGTTTCTACTGTTAATAAATCTCTTCTTTTCTCCTTTTCAAAGCTGCCAGTGCTCAACCTGAGATCCATCGTCAGCCAGACAGGGGAGCATAGGACTGGTAGTCCACACCTCGTTTTTCTCTTCCCTTATTTCCCCACCTTCTCTCGGTGCATTCTTCTATGTTTGCCTTTATATATTCACGTGGCTGTGATTGGTGCACGGGTAGTGAAATGGGACATTCTTCGCTCCTGCAGTACTGGTTCTATATGTGAGTGGGGGAGGAACAGTTATGCAACAATCTTATTGATAAACAACCTGGTATGCACCAAGAGAGAGCCTCTGTAGCAGAGGAAGAGAGAGGAAGCGCATAGAGAAAGGAGAAGAAAGAGAGCACAAGAAAAGGTGACATCATAGCAAACATTATCAATGCACTGTATTGCAGAAGCGATAACTAGACCCCCAATTCAAACCCCATGCCGCCCCCACCCCTACCCTCAACCCACCCTACAAACTTAACCCCAAAGTAGAAAAGGGAACCATGTAGGCCTCGAAACAGGAGCATAGTCCCAGACAAATGTCCGGACGGACCCGAGTGGTACAATAGGTATAAAAAATACCAACCATATAATTTACAAATAATATCAATGTAACCTCCTGGAATCATGACATGTGGAAATAGAAAAAGTAAAAAAAATATTATGACATTATATCAGTTTCTGCTGAAAAGTAGAGATTCATAAGAGTTAAACAGTTGGTATAAGATATGAAAGAATTGAGGTACCTTATAAGCTTATGAAAGGTGGACCGTTTATCTAACTGATAAATTTGCCTCTAAAGCAATATAATTGACAAAACTCATGAAAAAGGATGTAATCCAGTGTATAGAAACACTATTATATACCAACTCAACTAGTTCACTAAACAGAGTAGAATTTATAAGGAAGGTTGTTACCAGTATATGCTAAAATTAACTTACACATTACAATCTGAACCAAGGTAACAAGCAATATTCATAATGGATGATATTATCCAATGCAATCATATCTGGACCAAGATAATAAGCCAAATAGCTCAGAGAAAAGTAGTAATCAAGATAGATAAAGATTACTGTGTACAGATTTATCTGAGTATCAAAACTGAAAACTTGAGACCTGACAAGACAGATTAGTGTGACACTTGGCAATCTAGTAACTGTTTCACAAAGGTCTCTAAATCTCTAGGTTCATCAAAAATCCGTGAATTTTAATCATGAACACTCTTCAGCTTTGCAGTACCTATAAAAGAAAAGGTGATGTTCAAAGATCTAAGCTCAGTACATAGTGCAAGGACCGTTTTCCTTTGATTTACCGTAGGCTTGGCTTAATCCTTGATGACCCATCCAGTCAATGGCTTTAATACGTTTCATATGATCCAGAATAATTTCCAATATTGATATCACAATGGTCGGAATATAAGAGCCCTTGGGTGATTAGCTGAAGTAGGGTTCACACGTTTTTGAACCCGATGAGCTCTTTCTAACTCAAAGCTGCGATTGAATGATAGCTCCAGGACTTGTGGGAGCCATGACTCAAGAAAGGCCACACAGGATTTTTCACTGTTTTCCTTATTCTCTGGCAAAACAAAAAATCACAAATTGCATCTCCTATTTCTGTCTTCTAAAGCACACATTTCTCTTTCCCACAACACCACTTTTTGTTATAGTAAGTCTGAGCTTTTCAAGAGAGAGTTCTGAGTGTCCTCAACCTTGCTAATCCTAGATTCAACCTCCTCTATTCGTTTGGCTAAGATTCAAACATCTTGTCTAAGGGCCTCCATTTTGATCTGTAGACTTTCTGTATTGACTTTGGTGGATTGCGTCAGGTCATGTAGTGAGTCGAGCTTCAGGAGAATAGTTTCAATGTTATTCGAGAGATCCTGTTTCCCTTTAATAGAGGAGTCTGGGGACAAAGGCTCTTGTTTGGTAAATTTTTGACCAGGTTTCTGATCCCTCTGGTCTTTAGCATCTTTATGTTCCACCCTGGGTTCTCTCTCTTTTGTATCTGCCATGTTGAGGAACAATTTACATCTTGAGGCAATTAAAAGATGTTTCTGCACACTGCTTTCTGCTCATTGCTTGCACTATAAATTTAGTTTTTTTATTCCACTCAACACCCCTAAATGAATATAGCAACAGCAACAGAACTGGTGTTAGAACTTGTGTCGCAATAGCTTAATTTCCATTCATTGTTATCTCTCTACATTAGCTGAGTGTAGAATAAACAGCAAAAGTGCAGTTAGTTATTGAGGCTCTCTATAACTGTATTCTCATTGTATTTAAAATTGTCAAGGCATGCTATAATATGGCCAGGTTCCATTTTATTCACCATTACTGAGGCGAACTGAAGAAAAAAAACCTCCTCCTTCATTACCAAGGGTGGTAGTGCAATAAATAGCTAAACCGCTTTAATTAAGGGTGGTTCTTATTGCCTCTATTAATGTCCATATAAGGCACCAAAACGACACCGCAATAAAATTTCAGGCCGTCTGTCAGACTATTTTAAAAGAGAGGCGCTATTTTGGAAGTTGATAAGAAAACCAGTGCTACAATAACAGAGCGTAAAAAGCCTGCAGAAGCTGTGTGGGCTTAAAGTATGGCCAGTGCAGTGATATTATGCTCTCCTACCTTAAGAGAATTTGACCGGCACAGCTATTTCAAAGCTGTTTACATGAGGAAGAAAGTCACACATTGCACAAGAATTTTAGGCGCCATCTTGTTTCTCCAGTCGGTCTCCTCAACCACTCTATTTCCTTTGGTCCGCAAGGTAATAAAAAGGCTCAAAGGACCCCATCTAAGCAGCAATACCCTCACATCATGGGAGCTATGAGTTTACAGGGCAAAGCCGCTCAAGTTCAGAGCTCCGCACAGGGGGGTGCGATTGGTGCCACCGCACCAGGCGCTGTGTTGTCACATATATAGTGTATTTAAAAGCACCTGCTGCAGCGTTCCTTGCCTCCAGCAAGTTTCAGACAACAATAAACATGTCAAGAAAACTCTTGTGATTAATGGACCTGCTGGGGATCCATCGAGTTTGGTCTACTAGAAGTTTTGACTCATAAAGTAGAGTAGAGGGTTAATATGCCAGCTGCAAAGCACGTGCACCATGCAGATCACAGAAGTGCATATATTGAAAATAGTTCAGTGGGTTACTGCTTTTTTCGTAGAGATCCTTTTAATAATTGCAATTTATAAATTAAAATCCTAACATAGAACAGTGAGCTATTAACTGTCATCAAAGCGCTGCATGGAACTGCAAGGTATCGGTTAAAGTGTTGATTTCGCCCCAGTCTTTCATTACGCTAATGTTGCAAAAAGGGTTCATTTGGGTAGAAATGCATTCTTATTAGTAAGGGCAACCCCCAAACATGGTGGTACATTTTAAATTCTGAGTTTATGCTTCTCCAGATCAAGCACTCAAACTATGCCCAGTATGAATGACATGTGACTTCTATACCTTGTAATCCTCTTTCTTATGTAACATTTCCTATACACTGATTTACACACATGTGATTCATTGTCTCTGTGTGATGTAAAGTGCTACAACATCCTACACTGGGATGAGTAGCTCTATAAAACAAAAGAAAAGCATGTGAGAGAGTGGTTATGGAGACTTGAGGGTCGCTGTTAAAGGGTAGTAAGTGAGGGTATTCATGGAGAAGGAGGTCATTGGGGGTGCCAACAAACATACTAGTGCTGGGCGCCACCAGCGCTAAAGCCGGCCCTGGCTTTGCACCTATGCGATCATCTCCGTTGGACGCTAGCCACGCCCCCCTCCAACTGATTGCTATTGCACCATGCAGAGGACACCCTTGCACCACCGGGTCCTGCTTACTATGCGTCGCTACGCCATGACAGAGGAGACCTTCCCTCTCGCACACTGCTTTCTCTGCATTTTATTTTAATTCTTGGCCACATGCCTGTTGCCTGGTAGCCATAACCCACCTGGCTATTTATGCATCTCACATTGGTTGCTGAAGTCTGGAGTTGCTTGCTTGCAGCTTCTGTTTTTTACTGCTTTTTCATTTTTTTTTGTGGTGGAGTGATATACCTCTGTCTCTCTCTTTTCCCCCACATGCAGTCTATTTCCAGGACAGAAATCATCAGAGGTGAGAAGCAGGTAGTGAATTCACATGCGGGGAAAATGTAGCAGTTTGCTGCATACTGAGTAAAAGAGCATGGGGCAGATTTACAAGAAACTGACGCATCTGTAGAGATGCATCAGTTTCCCTGTGCCAGCCTGTGATACCCTTGCGCCACCATAGATGCGCCATAACAGATGCGTCAGAAATTCTGATGCATCTGTTGGTCCAAAAGTCACGCATTGCTGGAGTCGTGTCGCAAGCAAGCACGACGCAACTCCAGCAATGCATGTTGAGGCCTATACTTATTGTACTGCGTCACTCCTTACGCCTGCTACAAGCAGGCGTAAGGTTTTGACGCAGTGGCATCCTAGAAGTGGTGCAGTGAAATCTTGTAGATTACACTGCATCACTTTTACGAGGCTTTCCTGCGTGGGAACGCCCACCCTGCATACATTATACCTGACGCAGGTATAATGTGAGACAGGGCTTTACAACGTGACGCATCTCCTAGATGTGTCACGTTGTAAATTAGCCGCATTGTTTACGCCGCTGCTGTGTCACAAAAGTGACGCAACGGCGGCGCAAAAGTGTCACAAGGAGCTTGTAAATATGCCCCCTTGAGTAGAAATCAAATTATTGTTCCTATTGGTTAATCTGTCAAAGAATAAGTGCCGAGGCCCAATTGTTCTGGAAAGCCCACCTGCACTGCTGCAAAATGCTGGGGTTGCCGAATACCACGACTGTTTAGCCTTGATTTCACCTAATTTCTCCTTCATTACATGTGTTCTGCATGCCCTCATATTGTACTCTTATATGTTCCTTTTTATCACTTCTTTCTCACATTCTCACTGTTTTTCCGTCTCTCTCTCTCTCTCTTCCTCCTTCTTTCTCGCTTTGCTTCTTTTCCCTCTTACTTGTTCCGGGTCAAAGGTCTGATTCCAATATAGAGGCCACCTGCAGCCTCCATCTCAAATCAAGCACTGCTTGTCCCTAACCTCAATGAGTCATTCTCTGTGGTGGCAGGTGTGCTGGACAAATGAGATCCGATTTCAAATCATGTAATCAGACAAACTAAAAACGCCCTAATGTTTGGTATTTATAAATTCCACTGTAACTACAAATGATTTTTGATTGCAAAATCGCGCTTACCCCATTATGTAATATTACAAAAAAGCAGGTAGGGTTGAACTGCATCCTTGATCGGTAACAGCTCCTTCAGCACCTATCTTTCTATTTTCTGTTTAACATTTCTTGAAGTCTTTTTCCTGCCAATGTACTGGCGCCTGCGTCTGCTAGATAGAAGGCAAGGGGAGTTGTTGAAGTCTGCATTAATTACACCAGGTGGCCCGTTCGTCACCTCTTGACAGAAACAAATAGCAAGCTGTTACACTGGAAAAATGTCTGACAACTGTTTCAAAACGATAAAGCTGAGAAGGCCACAAGGTTTGCCCAGAACACATTTTCTAATTACAATTTAAATTGCCACTTGCGATGTACTTATTACGTTTAACATGTTGGTAATTGAAAAAAACAGGCTTTGCAAATGTGGTGTCAGGGATCCCATTAGCATGTTTACACAGTGTGGTGGGGGGCGGGGGGGGGGGGGAGGTTCAAAGAAAGTACAGTAGTGTTGAGAGATTGGAGCCAGTGTTTGTTCGCTGAACAGAGATAGTTCTGCTTAGACGTTGCATTGTAAGCATTGCAGCAGCCCAGAATGGGACCTTGGGTGTGGCAGCATCAAAGGTAAGCCCTTGATGGAGAGATCTAGGCTGTCGTAGCATGCAGCATCAGTGAGAACTATCAGGAACAAGAAGATGTGTAACACCCCTCACTCTGTGTTATGTGATAGTCCATATTTAAATGTCCAAATAACTTCAGAACTATAAGGTAAAGTCTATTGCCTGGTATTGGTAATCCAGCCATAATCCTGAAATAAAAAGACCAACATTTGAACTAGAGCTAGCTCCTTTCATGGAACTTTACGGGTTTTTGTGTGTTAAACTTCGTTTCAGTCGCTATCGCCTTGCCAAAATATATATACATATAAAATAGCGTGAGTTTCATCTTACATGTAATTAAATAACTGCAGGGGGGGCGCTAGAGGGTGCGCATGCAAGATGGCCGCACTTCCGTGAGGCTCCTTGCTGCCTAGGCCCAAGATCCGTCTTAATCCTGCCCTAACGCCTATTCCTGGCATGCCACAGTGAGGGAACAGCGACTGCAATCCCAGCTGACGCTTTGCAGCTTGTTAAAATGCTTCGGGGGACAGCGCTACTGCTGGAATACGCCGCGTGAACTGCTGGCTCCAACTGCGGCGCGGAAGATGGCGGCTGATCGGCTGCCGTAGCTGAACGGCTCCCAGAAAAGGAAGCGCTGATAACTCCGGGCGGGAACTGCCTGCCAGCCGATCTCCTGGGGACCTCGCCCCTGGCAAGTCTGCTGTGCGAGACCCCGAGCTACCGATACGGAACTCGGCGCTGGGCTGCACACGCCTTCACTGAGAAGAACGCCACTAACAACGGCGCGAAAAGAGCAGAGGACTGCGAGGCCCCGTCCCACCAGAGGCCGTGAGTAAACTGCGGGCGCGGAAAAGAGGGGACGGAGAGGCTGCTTTGGTGCTGAGTCGGCCCGGCTCCCCCGAGCGATCTCCCTCGCAACTGAGGTGAGGGGCTGTGGCGCCGGGAATCTGCACGGAGCACATTACTGCCACCATAACTCACAGAGTCAGCAGCCCGCGGAGACTGAGTGAGCTGCTGGGGGAAATGGAAACAGTGCCGCGCGATCCGCGGACTGGGCGCTTCTGGTAAACCCTAGGCAGCTGAGGATCAGTGAAAGGCGGACTTGTGTGCTACACTAGGAGAGACAGGTGCCTGGTGTCTGTCTAAGCGCCTTGTGAGGGACTTGGACTTTACCCTGTTCTGGGCTTCAGTGAGTGAGAGAAGGACTGCTGATTGAGACTACTGGGTCTGGGCCTCATTAAACAGAGATACATAGAGCGCCAGTTTGCGGGGACCCGGGGACGGGTTAACCTGCAGCAGGAAGAGGAGCCACCTCGCGGTTCACTAGCGGGGGGGACCGCATTGTGTGCTCCAACCATTTGAAGGGCTGTGGACGGCTGTCCACGTGCGCGGACCAAAGGCGTCCTAACAAGTACACTTTGGAGAGTGCCCCCTATGATGATACTGGCGGGCCCTCGCTTGCAGGACTAATTGGCAAGGCCCGAGTCTGACGTTGTAGCACACCGGACATACTGGAACAACACGGCCTGCTCTCCTGGTAGGCGCAGCGTGGAGGAGCATACCGGGCAGAGAGCAAGCTATGGGCAATCCAAGCTACCCTTTGAGGCACGCAAATCCACCAGGGCTTCGAGCGATCCCGAGCACGCAATGGCAGACGGCCCAAGCTCCGGGTCCCAGACTTCAACTGACGATCTTAAGGAACAACTCCTCACAATGAGACATAGTATCACATCAATTGAAGCCAAGGTGGATGCGATGAACACACGCATAGACAATGTCACTCACAAGCTCAACCAACACGACGTGCGCATCAAAGAGACAGAACAGCGCATTTCCAATTTGGAGGACACCTCTGCAGGGAGGACGGAACAACTACTCAACATGGAGTGTTTGCTGAAAGTTATAGCGGCGAAAAATGAAGATTTGGAGTCCAGATCGCGCCGCAACAACATAAGAATTCTCGGCATTCCGGAATCCACCAACACAGGTCGGATGGAGGAATTTGTGGAACGCTTACTTGTGACGATATTTGAAAGAAGCTCTTTCTCCACGATGTTCGTAGTGGAAAGAGCCCACCGCTCCCTGGCCGCTCATCCACCACCTGGGGCTCCCTCAAGACCGATCATTGCGCGAATGCTCAATTACCGAGATAGTGACACAGCCCTGAGATTAGCATGAGAACGCAAAACAATTTCCTTTGAGGGCTCTGAAATAGCCATCTTCCCGGATTTCACATTGGTGGTCCAGGAAGCCCGGAAAAAGTTCCTGCCAGTAAAAAAGAAACGACAGCAGGCCAACATCACCTACGCCATGCTCTTCTTGGCAAAACTCAGGGTAACACATCAGAGCAAGCAGTGTTACTTCACCAACCCGCAACATGTCACAGATTTCCTGAAAACCACGCTCCGGAGATCCCCTCGAATGAGCCTTCACTGAGCCCGACCCACGCAAATACAGTCCTATCAGATATAGAGTGACACCGCCTGGAATGAGACAATTTCCCCAAGAGCCTGGTCTTCCAACTCAACCCCTGGCACGGTGGACTGTTTAACGGAGCAGGCGGCAGACCCGCACGAGGTTCAACTGCTCACTGAACACTGGCATCGCGAACTCGACTGGTCGAAGTCTTCATCTGCTATAGATACTGTCGGACAGTGAGGTTGCATTCCCCACACACGATATGGGCATGTATTCAGGGCGTAAGGGGCACTGACTTAGAGCCTGGGCACCCTCGTGTCCACGAGGGGAGACTGTTGTGCCCTCAAGTGTTTATTCCCAAAGGGTCATCCCCAGAATGCTAGAAGTTTACGGTTTTCTCACTTCTTTCTTCATCTTCCCTTTCTTTGTAAGGGCTGATTTTTCCTTTTATTTCGGGTGGGGTGGGAAGGGAGGGACCATACGGCACAGCAGGATTGGGCTGCTGATGTGGGAGGGAGGCAGGATTGGGCTGCCATTCAGGGAGGAGGGAGATGGGGAGGGACCATTGGAGATGTTCAACATCGCTTTCTGCACAGACACAATCACAGGCTACCGTCCTGCTTGCGCAGAGTTTTTTCAGTTGATTCCGTTATGCAATACATTTCCCGTACTCTATAACTGACTCAACCAAGGCTGCCTAGCTATAACTTCCTCACATGGAATGTGAGGGGCCTGGGAAACCCCAGGAAGCGGAGACATGTCCTAGCCTACCTGGATAGACACAACATACACTGCACCATGCTCCAGGAGACTCATATTGGCCCCAACGTTCGACCACTTTCGCTGCCCGGTGGGCTTCATATAGATGCTTCTCGATATACTCCACCTATGCCCGTGGGACGGTAATCCTAATTAAAAAAAATGTCCCATATGTACCCATGGGGGCATTCGCTGACCCCCAAGGGCGTTATTGCCTTACATGGGGACGGATAGCGTCACAGTCCATAACTATTGGATGCTGCTATGGACCTAATCATGATGACCCTGAATTTTTTAATGTCCTTTGGGGTAAACTCTTGGATATGGGCTCCACTCACATAGTTTGGGGAGGGGACTTTAATGTCACTCTAGATCCGGCAATAGATCGGCAACGCCCGTTACCATATCACTACACAGGAGCCCAACGCCAGCTTTCAGAGATAGTTACCGCTCATGGACTGATAGACGCATGGAGAAGTCTACACCCTACGGTCAGAGAGGGCACATGTCACTCCTCAACACACTCCACATGGTCGTGCATAGATGCTGGCTATTGACCAGAGGTTTAAAATCGTGGCTCATGGCAGTGAGACACCTCCCACGCACTTACTCCGATCACTCACCCATGCTGATCTCCCTTACTCCGCCCTGCTCATCGTCACCTTACCAATCTTGGAGGTTGCCGGTGTATGCTCTGCTCGATCCCCTATTCCACTCAGAATTGGAACAAGAGATTACAGACTTCTTCCCAAGCAACATAGACACTGTGCCTCAGATTTCCACGGTCTGGGAGGCATTTAAAGTGACGATCAGAGGGGTTTGCATCGCAAAAGGGGGAGGGATATTAAAAGACATTCGGAACACGCTTCGTACCTTAGAAACCGACCTCAAAAAGTTAGAGGAACAAACGAGCTCTACTCCTAGTGCTGCCTTACAGGAACAGATCAGAGATAAGTTGACAGGTTACCAAGAGACTGCTGAACGGGAAGGCAAATTTAGAGGGAAATACCACAGCGCCCGACAATATGGGGAAGGGGAGCACCCTGGGAAGGCTCTGGCAGAGCTAACCCGAAAACCGCGATTTTCAGGCATTATTTTGGAAATTACTGACCAAACGGGCAGAGTGCACAGGGACACTCCAGATATATTGAACACATTCCATGATTTTTACAACACTCTTTACAAGACTCATTGGGTACAACTGATCGACTTCGAGCCCTACTTCGAGGACGTGGCGCTGGGGTGGTTGGGGGATACCCAGAGGGAATTTTTGCTGGCAGACTTTGAAGACGAGGAGATGCTATCATGCAGCTGCAGTCTGGCCGGGCCCCTGGCCCGGACGCCCTGCCTGCAGAATTTTACAAAACAGATAGTAAAACCTTCATCCCCATTTTAAGACAAGTGTATGAGGAGGCACGAGAAACGGGCATGTTCCCGCAAACAATGCGAGAAGCACTCATTATATCCCCACTGAAGCCAGGGAAACCAGGATATAAGTGCGACTCCTATAGGCCTCTCTCACTGATAAACTGCGTCGCCAAAATCTTGGTGTAACTACTCACCAACCGAATAAGCCCTTTGATGACAGCGCTGGTCCTCCCGGACCAATTGGGGTTTATACCCGGTAGGGCAACATCACACAACCTACGCACTCTCTTTGCCCTCATGCAAGACATCGACCCCGACCAGGCTGCAGTAGCGGTCTTTTTGGACGCCACCAAAGCCTTTGACTCTCTCAAATGGGATTATTTGGCTTTTGTACTGACGAGAATGGGCTCCCCCACCCCTTTTTAGCGTGGATCCAGTTATTGTACACTAAACCACAGGCCAAAATACTTATCAATGGCATGTGCTCATCCAGGTTTCATATCACGAGAGGAACGAGGCAGGGTTGCCCGCTCTCCCCACTCTTATTCGCCCTGGCCATGGAGCCATTGGCGGCTAAGCTCCGGCAACACCACCGTGAACATGCCCTCATATATCCTGAAAGACAAATCCTCATATCCTTGTATGCCGACGACCTTACCTTATATCTACGCGATCCCGATGAGAGTCTGAACCCTATACTAAGGGTGTTCTTGCAGTTCGGAAGGCTCTCGGGGATCAATATTAATTGGAGAAAGTCACAAATTTTCCCCCTCACAGACACGGTAAAGAGATTCACCCCAGTCTTCCCCTTAACTTGGTGCGAGGGCGAAGTAAAATATCTAGGGATAGTAATCACCAGAGACAGGGAACACCTCATGAGGGCCAACTATGGCACAGCGCTAGGCACATTAACGGAGTCCATCACGAGTGGATTGCAATGCCTCTCTCGATGGCCGGCCGGATAGCTCTAATAAAAATGATTATCCTCCCTAAGATGCTTTATTATTTCACTAACATCCCCTATGCGCCCAGTAAATCCTTCTTCAAAGCCCTCAAAACGCAACTCATTTGATTGACGTGGGGGGCCAAATAACCCCGGCTGAAGTGGGAGGCACTGACCCTACCCTAGTGCAGACCCTACCACTGACCCTACCCTGGGTGCAGAACATGACCAGGCCCCCATTCCCCCTCTGAGCGCCGAACCACGGCGCTCAGACCAATCACAACGGCTAGGGGAGTCAGGAGCCTGGGTGCATCCTGGTTTCTGCTTCCCAGAGCGAGAGGAGGCGAGCGTACTGAGAGGCAGCGGCCGGCCAGGTGGCCGGCCTGAAGGTAAGTGTCTTTTTTATTATCTTTTATTATTTTAATTTAAACCCCCACATCATCCCCCCACCCTGGCACTCCCGATAAATAGCGGCTGCCACTCCCAGACAATATGGCAGTCGACATTCTTAGGTGAAAGCAAGATGTTTATAGTAGACGTGATGGTAGGGGCAGGCATACTGGGTAAGCTATTTGTCTCGTTTCATAATAAAGTAGGCATTGTGCATTTTTTTTACTATAGGCAAAAAACCTGCAAGTCGCATTTGTCTCTTTATGTATTCAATAGTATATTTATAGAGCACTAACTAACCTGAAGGAAGAGGACATTGCACTGTGCATAACATTGGTCAGAATAAAAGAGATCAGCATATATAAAATTGGCAACATTATCCTTTTTCTTGCGATAGTGTGAGAAATCAAATGTGGGAGGTCCTAAGGCAATCTGAAGTTAATGGACCCAACTGGGTCAATGACAGTGCTTCACAGCCAGTGACCAAAGAGGTCCTATTAGCACTTTACTCTCAATGCAGTGAGGCAAAGCAGTTCAAGCTTAAAGAAATCTGTTGGACAGGTCCCCTTTCGTAGTGTTTTAAAGAGTTGGCACTATGGACCCCAGCTAATACACACAGTCAATCTGCAATTGATGCAAAGTATGGGATGTGTTGCATCACTGCCTGGGTGGATGGCGAGTGTAGGCAAGGAGAGGGGCCTGCCACAAAGGACCTGTGGGGTGCTGCTGAAGAAAACCTTAAGTCAGGATATCAAAAGGGCTGGCAGGAGGGCCAGTCTAGTGCCCTAGTCTCAAGCTGCTCTTTGTCAAATGGGAGGAAGCATTAGTGTGAGAGGCTGTGAAGGGCTGAAGAAATCTCGGAAGGGGCTGCCACCAACAGCAGAAGGTAGCCAGCTATGTTAAAAATGGTTGAGTTGTGCTTAAGATATTCTACTTTACAGTTACTGCTCGAGAACGAATTAAAACTACATCACAAGGGTGTCCCGTGAATCTGGTGACACTCATTGAACTAAAAAACCTAAGGAGCGACCGCGTGCTTAGCCGGTAACTTTTTGTTTTTGCTTGTCTTGTGCACAACCTCATATTCTTACTAAAATACACACACACACACACCTATTCCTAATTATATATATGCTTACCTCTTTATTTTATCTATTTATCCCTAAATGGCCACTTCACATTGCAAAATATACATAATATGTTTAAAATTAATTACAAAATGTTATCCAGTGAAACTTAATATATTTTACATTTTGAAAATATGTTGCTAACTTATAAATACATATTTTAAGCTACATTTCATTTTTGTGTGTGAATGATTCATTTGGCCTAAGATGTTAGGGGAAAACAGTGTTATTGTTTAGATATTTTGGAAAGTAATTTTTATAAAAGTTATTTTGGAATACAGTGTTATCATATGGCACTTATTCATGGAGTTTCCTTTTAGTTTTTGCTGTTTTGCCTTAACATTTTTACTCACCATCTGATAGAAAGCATTCAAAGGGGACTGCTTGACGGAGTGATTATGCATTCTGGATTTAATTTTGTGCATAGTAATTTGTCTTTCGGTAACTGAAGAGGCGTGACTCCGGTGGAAGTGTGAGCAGTGCAATGCTGTGTCCAAATAAGATCTGCTATGTGCTATTCCACATTTAAGAGGCAACTGGACCCTTCAACAATTACCCTGTTGAATCTCTCCACTTAACCATTCATGCTGGGAGCCCATCATGCAGTACGTTTACAGGAAGCCAAAAATGCTCTTAAAAAAGATTCAACTTGTTAGAGGTGAACTGTACTTCACTGCCCCAAATAATAGAGGTGGGAACATCCTCCCTAAAGAAGCAATTCTTGAGAATTCAATAGCAGAATCCCTGTGGGATTTGCTCCACCCTCTGAGTTCCACCACTTTGAGAAAAAATCATTATGAATATTGCCGTGCAACATTCCCAAGAACCATCCATCAAACCGACCAAGCAAATGCAAATTCTTTCCATGGAGCAGCTGGGAACTCCTGAGAAATAACTTTGGTTTGTGATTTTTTTAGAACATAGTCTCTTCAAAAAAGTGGAAACATGATCATCAATAAAAGACCACTCATACCATGTTCGAATTCTCTTCTCGGTCCCTATTTATCCAATATGGCAAGAATGTGCTAAAAGAATAATCTGTAAATTTAAACCTTCAGGTGGAACAAAATCCCCACCCTTCATCAACAATTCATTCTCAAAACTTTTTTCATCACTCACATTCCAAAACACACAAATTTCTGTTCTCATCTTTTCACTCAACAACAACCACAAATCACAAACTCCCTCACCTTTCTCAAAATATTGTCTTCTAGATATGTCTTAGGCCAGACATCCTTATCAACGATATGATTGCTATTTGCTAAAAGCTACAAAGCACTCGTCATCATCCTCCAACAAATTGTCCCGCATACTTAGCAAAGATAATATTGACAAGCAGTAAGCCTGTACTTGTACTCCCTAGAATTCATAACACAGAATAATTTTACTTTTACAGCTTTGATAAAATTCTGACAAGTAGTGAAGAAGCTTTGTCTATTCTATTATGAGCAATGATATCAGAGGTTTATGATTACTCCTAATGGAAAACTTCCTTCCCAAATCAATGTTTTAAAGAGTTCTGTACCCCAACCACAACCAAGCATCTTTCCTTAGACGGTAGAGTACTTGGACTCTGCCAGTGTTAATGCCCAGGACACAAAAGCGCCTTGTCCCCACTGAAAATGGACTTAAAGGGGCAACTTGGTTGTGTGGGGGAACATGCGCCTTATATGATGATTTGATTCCGGCGCATTTCAGCTGCTCTCTGTGTCTGCATTAACATCCACTCCTTCGCCGGGTCTTCTCCTTTGTTGCAGATGTCCCAAGTGCCTGCGGCGGTGCGGGGAGAGGATTGGACGGCTTTGGGCTTCCTCATCTCCGTATTTAGCCGTTGGTTGATGCCAGCCGGGGCCTGCAGTACACCCTTGTGCTTCTCGGCAGGGGGGAGGTGGCTGCAGGCGGTTGCCGGGATTCTCTGTGACAGGTGCGCCGCATCGCGGATCTCCTTCCGTGGCACCCTGAGCAGGGTAAGCTTCTGGTGGGTGCCCCAGTGTCAGTCTGAAGTGCGGAACAGTAGCCGGTTCACCAGGGCCTCGACGGTGATTTGGGTCTACTCCTGCTCATGAACCCAAGAAGAGCACAGCGTATAGGGGGTAAGGAGTTGGGAGCCTCCCCCAAATCTTCAGCGGCTGGTGGGAAGAAGAAGGTCAGTGCAAGCAGCACAAGTAATGGAGGGGGACTATTTGAAGTGAATAGTGAGAGACAGCTAAATAAGTATAGGCTAAGAAAGAAAAATATCAGCCCAGTGGAAGTTTTCTCACTCCCCCAGAGCCCTATATTGGAGAAAATTGAGTGCAGGCAAAGAGGCAGGAATACAGGAGGTTTGAGCATAGTAAATATCGATGCTTCCGTCCTGCTACACCAGTCCGATCCTCTGTAAAAGACCCATTAGCTTCCAGTATACCTATTAAAAAACCAGAACAAGTCAAGATAACCCCCTCACTAAGAACCTTCTTTAAGGTACAGGCTAAGGCACAGGCCAAAGGGCCCCACATAACAAAACCTCCCTCCTCGTTCTTGATAAAGTAAATAAATCAATTAACAACAAGGGGGAAAGCATAACTATAATGGAGCCTGATAGACAAGGAGGCTCCCTTTTCGGGCCTTGAGACCAGTAATAGCTGCCAGGTGTTGGGCGACAGCGAAGATAACTTCATAGAGGGGGGCCACAGGACAGTCATCCCTCAGTTATAACAAACATTCCTAGGACAAACGGAGGTAGTGAAAAGAAGCCGGGCTTGTCAGAGATGCTCGACCACAGAATTCAGAAGTAAATTCGCCATATCCAAGAGAAATCAAGTCAAAATCCAAGAGGCCTGCAAGAGTCTAGAAGCAAGAATGTCTTCCATAACCGATAGAATTTGTGCAATGAAAATCCCATTAGAGGCTCTCAATAAGGAGGTGGAGGTTAATCAGGCTGAAATCCAAGCTTTAAAAAATGGGGAGAAGGGTATGCTTGATAAAATAGAGTTGCTGGAGAACATCACCAGACTTAATAATATTAGAGTACTCAATACCCCAGAGGGCCTTGAAGGGGATAATATCAAGGGCTTTATCATAAGTTTACTCAAAGAAGTCATCCACTCAATTGATGTTGCGGAGCTCAAAGGAAATATTCAGAGGATTCATCGAGACCCATTTCTAAAGAATCTAAATAGGAAGAATCCAAGGAAATTCTTGATTAACTTTAAGTCATACACTTTAAAAGAACCAATTCTTAGGAGGCCCTAAAAGCAGAACGCTTTATGAAAGGGGAGTGGTCGTTTCGAGTTCGATCTGACATCTCCAAGATTACACAGGATAGACAGTGGGAGCTGGGGAAATTTATACCAGAGTTGAAATCACTAGGAGCTTCTGCCCATGTAAGATTACCAGCTTTACTGAAAATGATGTGGAATAATAAGATGTATGATATCAGGTATCCCAAGGAGGCAGGAATTTTTGTTGAACAGATTAGGGTGCAGCAGAAGAATAAAGGGTAAACGCCGGAAGAAGCGGAGGGCTTGAACGAGCAACAGAACAACATACCCATCTTATTTTTAGGGAGGGTTCCCCTGGGTGGGTGGGGCCCCTTTCACTTATTGAGATAGTAAACTTAAAAATTCACCGGGTGGGGCGCAGACGGTAAAAAAAGAAAAAAAGATAAAAGTTCTCACTCATAGGAACCCAGAATTAATGGGTGGAGGTATGAGCCAAGAGGATGGATGCCTTTTAAAAAATTATGTCTAGGATGCTTGGTTCTTTAGATTTTGTCTCACTTAACATTCTAACCAGGAATGTAAATGGGTTCAGAGTAGCCAGTAGAAGGAGAAGAATTTTGCAATATTTGAAACAGGCTAATTATGATATTATAATGTTGCAAGAGACACATTTAATGCAGGACGAATGGAAGGCTATCCTCGCTAAAACAGAAGTGGATTGCAGAATCAATCCACACTAATCAATCATGTTGCACTAAGGGAGTGGTCCTACTTATTAAAAAATCCACTAAAGCCACTCTAGGGGAGTGCAAGGTAGATGTTGGGGGGCGTCGGATTATCGCCAACATTAAAATACAGAACGTATAGTATGCCCTGGCAGGATACTATGGGCCAAATATCGATGATGTTGCACCTCTGAATTCCCTATATAATCAGCATTTGGAGGTCAAGGTCCCAATAATTCTGGGAGGTGATTTTAATGTATTACTAAATCCCAGTCTTGATAAATCCACTAAAGGGAAATTTACTAGCTCACCAAAAATGAGAAGGTTTATCAAGACAATGATGGAAGATATAGGGTTAACAGACATATGGAGGGTCCAAACCAAAGTGGTAAGTGGTAATCAAAATTTTACTATCCACAATAGAAGTCTTCCAGAATTGATTTTTGTTTGGTCAATACTAGGTTGGTTAGTAGAGTTAAGAAGGTGGAACATATCCCCGAACACCTTTCAGACCACTCGGCAGTTCACATAGAGTTAGAACTAGAAAAGGGCTTAGCCCCTAGCAGGTGGACATTTGATAGAACTCTATTATTGGACCCAACAGTAAAAGCCCAGCTGAAAAGCAGTACACTGGAATCTTTTGAAGTAAATAACTCTTCAGCCTCAAATCACATAATATGGGATGCCTACAAGGCCTACATCAGGCGTAGGGTTATAAGCCTTGCAGCAAAAAAACATAAGGAGAAGAGATATAAGATAAAAGAACCGGAAGGTGACATCCTGAGGGCCTTAAGAGAGAATGACTTGCATCAAGAAGACTAGGATCTGGCTAAGAATGATAACGAAATTAAAAGTGCAAGACAGGCCCTAGCAGATTATCTAGATGGTATATCAAGAAAAAAAGTGGGAGTCCAGTAAGTTAGCTCACCATGAATACGGGGAAGGGTGTGGGAAGCTTCTTGCTTGGAAGTCAAGAACTGATTGCGTGAAGAATACAATTAGTATCTAAAGAAACCAGGATGTGCTGTTCTGAGAATGCAGAAATAGAACTAGCATTTACGAGCTTCTTTGAAGAGTTATATACGGATGAGCTCTCAATCTCAGAGACACAGTTAAAATATTATATTACTGGGATAGCTCTCCCTTCACTCAACAATGATCTAGCACAGTTGCTTAACCAGAAAATCACTTTAGAGGAGGTTAAGGTGGCAGTTAATAAACTAAAGAGAGGTAGTGCTGCTGGGCTGGGCGGTATACCCAATGAATTTTATGAAATGCTTTCAGAAGAACTTTCACCCGTCTTGGCAAAGTTGATGGGTGGTTTATTTTCTGAGGACTTGCCGAGCCCGAAGTCTTGGGATGAAGCACTGTCAGCCTAATCTTGAAACCAAACAAAGACCCTAAAAACTGTGGGTCATACAGACCAATCTCATTGCTAAATTGTGACTATCAAATCTATGCACAAATCTTAGCAAAGAGGTTGGAGCAAGTAATCAGTTCCCTGGTTCAAGAAGATCAGAAGGGCTTTATCAAAGGCCGACAGCTCCATGACTTAACCCACGATTTGATAGGCACAATTGTTCTGGAAACTCTGGATAATCTACCTTTGTCTGTTCTTACATTTGACGCCGCAAAGGTTTTCAACAGAGTAAGCTGGCCTTTTTATTACAAATGATTCATAAATTTGGTCCAGGCGAGCAATTTGCTAAAGCCATTAGTGCCATATATAAGAAGCCTACCGCTAGGATACTAGTTAATGGGTCCCTCACTAAGTCAATTAAGATAAAGCGAGGGACAAGACAGGCGTGTCCATTATCTCCTTCGCTCTTCGACCTACATATCGAACCTCTAGCATGCAAAATCAGGACAAATGAAAATATCCTGCCATTTGAGTGGAATGGTGCCCGTTACTGCCTCACCGTATTGCGGCCACAACCGGGACCACGAGCCCCAGGCTCCTAAGCGGCCCGCTGCCGCCAACGTCATCATCAGTGCCAGGAGGCACTTTATAATCCATTGTGGGCTCCCGCAGCGCGGGAAGCCCGTTACTGCCTCACCGCATTGCTGCCACAACCGGGACAACGAGACCCAGGCTCCTAAGCGGCCCTCTGCCGCCAACTTCATCATCAGCGCCAGGAGGCGCTTTAAAATCCATCGCGAGATCCCCCAGCTCATGACGCCCATTACTGCCTCACCGCATTGCTGCCACAACCGGGACCACGACACCCAACGGCATCATCAGCGCCAGGAGGTGCTTTAAAATCCATTGCTGGCTCCCGCAGCACGGGATGCGCGCGGGCGTGCCCGGGCAAAGCCTGGGCCAAGGGCGGGCCCATCTGGGCCTGCCCGTGGCAGGACCAGGCTGGGCTGGGCCACCCCCCTTGGTCCAACGGAAGTGACAAAGAGCTGGTAAGAATACCTCTTACATTTGCGCTCGCAATGGAACTCTGGCCTGCCTCATACGGGATGACCTCCAAATTCAGGGGTGGTCCTGGGACCCCCACCAGGTAGATAAAATTGCCCTGTACGCGGACGACGTCCTTCTTTTCTTAGCCGACCCAGAGACCTCTGGCCCGCGTTGTCTGACGATGCTCCAGGACTTCGAGAACGTCTCGGGTCTGCGACTCAACCCGACGAAGTCCACTCTGATCCCCCTCCATCCCTCTAGGGCTTGCTTTAATTGGCAATCCAATATCCCTTTACGGAGACAATCGTTTAAGTATCTAGGGATCTGGGCGACTCTGCTCCCGGAGCTGGAATGGGCCCTTAATATTACACCCCTGGTCACGAAAGCCAAAAACGACCTGAAGCGTTGGCAATCCCTTCCCCTTAACTCCCTTGGAAGAGGGGCGCTTTTTAAAATGATGATCCTTTCCCGCTTCCTTTACATTCTCCAAAACACCACCATTCACCTTTCAGGTAGTTGGTTCCGAGACATTGATGTGATAATTTCTAGGTTTCTCTGGGGGGGTGGGAGACCCCGTATAGTCTTGGCTCGCTGCCGGATCCCTCCCTTTGATGGGGGTATGGGCATGACCAATCTTCATCTTTACTATCTGGCCACCAAACTCATAGTGGTCCACGACTGGTACCCTGGAGGCTGGTCCGACCCGGCCTACCGGACTGAGCTGCACTCTATGGACTTCTCGCAAATCCAAGCCTACCTGTATGGGGCCCCAATTCCACAAACGCTCCCTCCAATCACCAGAGTGGTTTTGGTGGCCTGGCGCTCTGCCCTGCGCTATACGGGTTGGGATAAGAGACTTACCCAACTTACCCCTCTGTGGCACGGCACATGGCTGCATGAAACATCGACCCTTGAGGGTTTCCGGCAGTGGGATCAGGTCGGGATCTCGCTCCTTGGAGACGTCTGGGTGGGAGACCACGTCAGGGCTTTCCCTGATCTGCAGCAGCGTCACTCCCTCCACACTACCCAATTTTATAGATATCTACAACTCCGCCATGCCCTTAACACACATATTCCATCAGGCACCTCGCTTCCTGAGTTCAGCCCGCTGGAAGCCCAGGTCATGATGGGTAACCTAGGCAGAGGAGGGGTGTCACGGATATATCGCTCCCTCATGAACAATGGCCCTACCATCCTAGACTCGCTGCGCACCCGCTGGGAGGGTTGGCTGGGTCCCCTTGAAGAGGCAGACTGGCGCGATGCCCTTATGGCTCCCAAAACCCTGACGACCTCCTCTAAATTGCGTCTTATCCAGCTCTACTACCTCCACACGGCTTATCTCACCCCTGTGCGCCTACACAGGGCGGGACTGCGCCCCTCCCCAGACTGCACCCGATGTGGCCAAGCCCCGGCCGATTTCTACCACATGGTCTGGTTGTGCCCGGGCCTTGCTCCGTTTTGGTCGGGTGTGGAATCTGACCTCACACACACTCTGGATTGGCAGGTTCCTCACGATCCATTACGCCTTCTTCTGGGGGTCTTTGATGGGCTGGATGGCTCTAGAGCCGACAAACGCTTTTTGGGCACAGCGGTGGCAGTGGCTAAGCGCGATATTGCAGCAGCCTGGGCTCAGGCCAAACCCCCTACCTTACGGAAGTGGCGACGGGGGGTGGATTGGTGCGCGACACAGGAGGAGCCCGTCTTTGAGGCCCGGGGATGCAATGAGAAATTTCATAAAATATGGGGCAAATGGTTAAACATACTGTCTTAAGTTATGGGCCTGACTTCTCTCCTACCTTGTTATATCGCTTCTCCGGGGGGGTGGTTTGCTTGAAGGCAATACAGTACGGCTGGGACTTTTGTTGTCTGCCGATGATGGACTTTGATATACTGTGCAATCACATGCTGTCTTTTGTATGTTTGGTTTTTCAAATGCAAATAAAATTGATTATCAAAAAAAAAGAATACCTCTTACAACCATAATCTAAGTATAAATACTAGCTTGTGATAAAGGGTAAAAGAAAATTACCGCCAACTAATGGAAATCATGCAGGCAAAAATGTGACAATTACTAATTTATTGAAAAGCGCCATGGGACTGATTAATAATGAGATCGTTCAAGTAGAAGAGCGTTTGGCTGCTACAAAAACAGCACTTAACGCAGATTTAAAAGAGACCAGGTCAGACCTGATAGATTTTGTGGAACCAGAACCTGAAATGGAACTCGCCTTGGAGGATCAGGATAATAGCTGAAATAAGGAGGACAACGTGCTAAACATGGATAACCTAAAAGAGGGCCCTTGCATATCAACGCTCCCACTGGAGATATCTGTATTATCAAACAATTCTGACTTGGTTTCACCACCGGCCAAAAAGAGCAAACAACAAACACTAAAAATTATAGTACCACCTTCAAACCAGTCACTAAACCTGAAAACCAAGCCGAAGAAAGGAAAAAGACCCCAAGGGGAGGCCAAAGGAACCGGAGCGGGCGAATTAATAAATTTTACGCAACGTTTTGAAACCCTTTTTAAAACATTGCACGGAAAAATTGATAACATTGAAAGACGATTGATTTTGGAAATTAAGTCAGTGCAAAAAGATGTCACCCACTTAACTAACCTGGTTACAAATCTACTGCCCTCGAAAATTTCCCATATGGCAATACCTGCTAGAGAATTGATCGAGAAGTCAAAAGCAGGGAAAAGTTTTCCAGTCGTAACCGAAAAAACCTATCTGACGACAACATCACAAACAAAGGAAGCTTTTAATATACAACCTGTTGTAAAACCAAGGGATTATAAGTCAAGTAATATAAGTTACATAGGAATCGAAGGCAATAATCACGAGAACAAACCCATTGGGAATTGTTGACCAACGATGCCTGGTGAGGTTTCTCTTCTCCTACCACCCCAGGCAACCCACTACGTAATTGTTTTGAAAAATGTTCCGAAAATGGCAGATAATTCCTCAGAGACATGGGGGACTCTAAAAAATCGGGTTGTTCATTGGTTCACTTTAAATACTAACTGCAGCACTAATATACTCTATCAGAATATAATAATGCTAAGAAGAGTAAGTTGGGTGGGCAGTACAAGGAAATTATGTCAGGGAGATTGTGTTGTTGTGAATTTCTGAAGTTCGGAGGTTGTGGGGTCCCTGATTGAGGAACTCTCAGCCAAATATGTTGGGTCACTTAACCATCTGGACGATACCATTACTGCTGTCCCACTTGGCTACTTTTAAAAACCTAGAAACGAGCCCACACAACACACCAGCAACATGCCCCACTGTATAGATCTGTTTGTGATACCACCCACGTTCAATAGGTTTGCTCCTTTAAGAGACTGTAGCGAAAATGATTGACTGACTGTGGGAGGATGCAGCGCGACCGACAGATGGAAACCATGACTCTACCCCCATTAGTCCTGTAAATAATAATTCAAACGGTCATCCATCACATGGGCTTTTAACTATTACGTCATGGAATGTTGCAGGGGTAAAAAATAAGTTACATGATAGAGAATGGCTTAAAATGACACAGGATTGTGCTTTAATTTTGCTACAAGAAACTTGGCATACAGAACCTTTTTTTATTAATGATTTTAAAACGATTTCTACACAAGCGATTCCTTCGAAGGCGGGGAGAGCAAAAGGAGATTTAGCGGCCTTAATTTCAGTAACTTCACCATTAATTTTACAGAAAGTCCACACTAAATCTCAGTTTTTTCAGATTTTACATCTTTGTACTAGAGGGAAACAGTGCATAGTAGTAATACATTTTTATAATAATGTTTTTGACAGCACAAGACATAGGGTAATCCTGTCATTGGAAGAAGAGTTAGATGACTTTTTAAAGGGGTTTGGGGGAGATTACTTGCTTATTTAAGCCGGTGATTTTAATTGTAAAAAGTGTAAAATTCCAATTGGGGTACAATGTGGTCACAGAGATGAACATGGCGAGCCAAGGCAACATTTCCCCCATAACCCATATGGAGAAGCGATTAATACTGTTATATATAAATATAATTTAGAAATTATGGAGTTAGGAAAACATGAAGGAGAAACCATTGCCCAAACGTATGAAGGAGCGAGATCCTCGTCGAACATCGACCATGCCCTAGTATCAGGGAATTGTAAGGGACTAGTTGAAAAATGTTACATCCAGGTAAGTCCGTTTAGTGATCACCATCCATTATTCCTGATCCTGAAACTAAGTTTGTCCCAACAAGAAAAGGTGTGTGTAGCTGCTGTTGATATTAAAACACAAGGAGAAAATGGAATTTCTATTAAATGGTCAGGTGTTAATTCTACAATTTTTATGGAAAATACAATCCAAAAAATCAAGAACATATGAACACCTGTTTGGATAGATCTTCCCCAAACATAGATATTGTAAGTGCATTCCACAACATTGTGGCTGCAATCTCTGGAGACTTGAAAATAAAAACCAAGAAAAATAGTGATCATAACCCCAGATGGTTCGACCTGCAGTGCTCATAATTAAATAAGGAATTAAAGGAAGCACTAAAAGCAAGACCTAGGGGTAGAGAAAGGATTTGCATACTACGGAAAAATTACAAACAAACTCTAAATACAAGAAAAATAGAAATCCGGGAAAGGGCATGGGAAAAACTGATCCACGCTGCTGAGACACGTGACTCTATTCTATTTTGGAAAACAATAGATCATCCTTTTTTAAGGATATATTAGCTGCTAAGATATAAACTTTAGTAAGCCCCGAGGAATGGTTGATGCATTTTGAGCATATTTTTAACCCTAAAAAAGAGGCCCTCATGAGAGATGGCAACAGTAATTTTATTGTAGTGGATACTGTTAAGTCAGCACCCATCACCCTAGACAAAATTAAAACTGCCTTAAATAAAAGCGCTAATGGTAAAGCTTCAGGACCAGAAGGGGTACCTATCGATATTTTTAAGTCTAATATTGACTTTTGGTCACCAATTTTATTAAGTGTTTTTAATGCTACAATAGGAGGGGTGTTGCCTGCAACTTGGGTGCAAAGCATAATTGTCCCCATTTTTAAAAAAGGTAATAGAGGGAACACAAAATGCTACCGACCCATATCCCTGCTCGATTCAACATCTAAATTGATGGGCAGAATCATGTTAGAAAGATTGGAAAGCTGGGCAAATGAGAATAACATCTTAACTGATGCCCCGTATGGATTTAGAAGGGGTATAGGGACGGTAGAGAAGTGCGTAAACCTCGAGTTATTGATAGGGAAATATACCCTTGCCAAAGAAGGTCACCTGCATCTTTGTTTCGTTGACCTCACCAGTGCTTTCGATATATAGTTAACCATGTTAAATTGTGGGAAACGTTGCATGGGATGGGTGCACCACACGATATCATAATTTATTTATCACAAATATATGCCCTTTTAACTTCAAGAGTTCGTTTTGGCCCAAAAGGCGAATGCACCTCTGATTTTAGAGTCACTTGTGGGATCAGACAAGGGGGCGTCCTTGCACCCCTTTTATTTTCTCGTTATATTAACAATGTTGACCTATTTCTGCTGAATTTAAATGCTGACGCCCCTAGAGTTGGTACACGTGTGACTCCAGTACTCTTATATGCAGACGATGCAGTCCTATTATCAAAGACTGTAAACGGGCTTCAATGTTTAATAGAAAATTTCACGCAATTCATGACTGCAAAAGACTTAAAACTGAATCTTAGCAAAACCTTCGTAATGACTTGTGGGAAAAGTAGAATAAAGATTAGGCAACATCACGGGGAAGGCATACATATCAAAAGAATAACATCATTCTCATATTTAGGACTTCTCTTCAATGGGAATGGTACTTGGGGTGCACATATTGACCTATGTAAGTTAAAAAATTTACGATCGAGTGAGGGTATTTTTAGATTAACTACCAAAATTGGTAATAAGCCAGTGCGGGAAATCCTTACACTATATAGGAGTAAGTGTATCACAGCTACGTGTTATGGAGCAGCACTATGGGGGAGGGCAAACACCACTTTGCTGCAAATTCAGGAAAATAAATTTTTAAGAAGGGTCTTAGCTGTCCCTAACTCAACTGCTTCATATATAGTCAACAAGGAGCTGTGTGTACCTTATATTAGCGATTCCATTAGCATGGCAGCTCTCATGCTTTGTCATGGGATCTGGACTAAAGATGAAACTAAAGTTCACCAAGGAAATAATTATGGATTGATTAGCCCATGTTTATAGTAAAATAATCCCCTGGTTACAGTATATTTTTAACCTTTTAAAAGAGTGTAAGGTGGACATTGACTTTTACGACCCAAAGTCCATCCAGGATTACAGTAAAGGGGATTTAAAGATGAGGCTAGCAAACTCAAGGGAATTTGTAAGAGATGTAGGAATAAGCAAAGTCCGAGTGTTAGATCATTTTGTGAAGGCCCGCTATTGACGGGTATCCAACCGTACCTCATCTTGATAAGAAATTTGCAACATAGATTTTATTTAACAAGGTTAAGGATGGGTACCCTACATTACCAGATCACATTCCCTAGAATGGGCAAGTGGAGCCATAACCTCCCAAACTGTCCCTGTAATGGAAAGTCTTTACAGACTACATTGCACTTTATACTCTTTTGTAGTTTTTATCGGAACATCAGGAAATCTGTTTTAAGACCTCTTATTTTGGCTAACAAATTGATTTTTACAAACCTGCTTTTAACTATATCTGTAGTTTGTAAAACAGTAAAGTTTGCAATGCAGTTATAGTTTTTATACAAATGGCAATCAGGAGAAGAAAGGAGAATTCCCATCTGGAAGCCTTAACTTATGAAAGCAAGTAGATCCCTTAATATTTGTTAAGGCTCTATATATTTTTGTTAGAAAACAGCCATTGCATTGTATCTTTGCGTTCTACCCCATCAGATTTTTGTTTACTTCATTACTGTGATTATTAATTGTGAAATTACTTACAATGAAGTATTATTAAGTACTGCACTTTGTATTGTGACTGTGAGTCTAAGTTTTCATAACTATTGTCTTTTAAGGTAGAGATGTATTTCATATTCTTTTAGCCTGAGTATTATTATGCAATGAACTGTTTAAGTTTACATTATTATTGTTCATATATTTACTGTGATTAATAATGGAGTAGTTATAAGTACAGAAAACCAAAGATGGAGTATTAATATGCATCAAATTGTTTTTAATTAGCATAAAAATTATAGTGATTAATAATGAAGCTATTTTTATGATTAGAGTGATTTTATGGTTGTATGTTATATACTGAATAAAGCTTGATTGAATTGAATTGAATTGAGTGGAATGGGAGGGTGAAAAAAGTGTCACTATACCCCGACGATTTGATGGTTTTTACAAGGGACTTTGCTTGCTCCTTCCCTGTTCTAGAGCAAATCTTAACGCATTTCGGGGAGGTTTCTGGATACCAAACTAACCAACAAAAAACAGAGATCATGTCATGGAATACCCAACTAAAATATCCCCTCTTGAAATGAGAGATAAGATATCTTGGGATACAGGTCACACAGGATCTCGCTAAAATGGCCAAAGGTCAATTTGGATTAAAAAAATGAGGGAGACTAGGGCTTTGCTAAGGTCCTGGGGGTGTCTTCTGATTTCAATGATAGGCAGATCCAATTTGGTGAAAATTTCAATTTCACCAAAATGTACCTTTATTTTCAATACAATCCTGCTATCTTTCGATTTGAAAGCCATGAAAGTTTTACAAGGAGAAATTACAAGCTTTATTTGGTCTTGTAAGGGAGTGAGGATCGCCTGGAAGAAACTTCGAAGATCGAAACCAGAGGCTGGCATTGCAGGGCCTGATTTCCGCTTATACTGTTGGGCCTTCCAGCTAAAAAACATAAGACCACTCCTGTTTAACTTGGCTTGTTTCCCCCCTTACTTACAAGCAATGTCAAAAATCCTACCCCTCGGTGGTGATTTCTTTCTTTTGAAATTTGGCCACCCAAAGTCAAACTAAAGATTTTAAGACTGGCAAGTGAGATCTGGTACCAGACCAGAAGAATTTTGAGGATACCTTATTACAGCATTGGTGCACCTATTTGGAATTCTCCAGGACCCCCATCTGCATGCAGGACAAACTAGCAGTCCCACTAATGGAAGCAGGAATAATATTATTTATTATTGCAGGACAACAAAATAGTCCCTTGGGAGACCTTAAACATTATCATGAACCAAAACCTATGTAAGTTTAAGTTTTACCAACTATCAAGCTGGGCCCAAGCCTAGGATAAGACAGTGAAGAAAACGAAGAGTGGGAAAAATAAACTACAGGGGGCCCTCTATCAATGTAAAGAAGTTTGTAAGTGGTATTGGATGCTGGTAAAGGGGGAGGATATGACTCTAGCACCACCGGAGGAGACCTGGAGGAGAGACCTGCCTACGATCAACGTAACACACCTATGGAAAGTATTGATGCTCACTTTATGGTCAGTTGTAAAAGCTGCACCACTCAGAAGAAATCATATTTTTACAGTTCACAGAGTGTACTGGACCCCAAAAAGACTATGAAAACTGGGAGGCGGAGAATCCAAACTCTGCCTAAAGTGTTCCATGAGGGATGCAGATGACGTACATATGTTTCGGCAGTGTCCACAGATCCAGGTGTTCTGGAAAGAGGTAAGGCTATCTCAAAAATTCTTGGGAAAGAGATCAAGGTAAGCCTTGCTTTGGTTATTTTTGCGGTCCTGCCGGGTGAGGGGTCATGTTTTAAACTTATAAAATAGCATGCTCAACTGCTATTTGTTTTAATATTACTGGCAAAAAGGGAAATCTGCTCGAAATGGATATCCCCCCTTACCACCAGACTATCTGGGTTGGATCAAGTCTGTCTAGAGAGTAAACAGTCTCGATCGCACCAGTTTATCCAAAAAAAGAGTAGGTATATGGGTGGCCTGGGAAGAGTGGGTAAATAAAAATCATTAGATTACACTTATTAAAGGTCCGATGATTAAGAAATAAGTAAAACCTTGGCAGTGAGGAGAAGACATCCCCAGGTCATTAAAAATCCTCCGTTCGCCTGGTTCTTATGAGGCTATGAGCTCTGTGTGTAGCCAGCCAACATAGTAACTTTCTCAAGAAATCTAGAATAAAACGTACATAAGCAACATATGATATCAGCTAATTTGTATCAATTGGCTTGCACACTTCCTGATTAGCTTTTAACAGGTTCTCTCTACCTGGTAAATTCCTGATCTTGAAACCCTTTAACTTAGTTACTCCACTTCAGTGACCAAAAACGTTTTTATCTTATTTATCTAACTAAAGCTTTATTCCTTTATCCTGCAAAATACCTACCATTTTGTATAACCTCTGATCCAGCGAATACTAGAATATCATCCTGAATACCACCACTCCTTGATGCTCCCAAAAAGAATATGCATCAGAAACCATGGCGAGAAAGAGTAGTGCCCTTGATTACATGACTTGTAAGCAGCTGCAGTTGCCATCTGCCACATACCCCAAGTCAATGGGACCACATGATAACCAGAGTAGCAGCAAGGCCCCAGAGAAAATGAAGAGGGCAGATGCCTCAGTTTAGCAGAGGCACTCACAGAGCATACTGGCCGATGTGCAGTAAAAAGGTAAAAGCAAAACAATTCAAAACTTGTGGGTAAAGAATAATAAAAGCATTTTCCATGTCCTCTGTACCCTAGCTGCATAACAACCAGAGATGCTATAACAGCAGGCTGTTGCTGTGAGCCTAGCACTCAGAAAATTAAGCCTGCCTGAATGATTTCTATGTAAATGTTTTACATGTTTTAGGACTGACTTGCTTCAAAGGAGGAGGTCTCCAGAGCATTGACATTATGATTTTTAGATAGCGCTGCTGCCCGAGTCACTCTGGTATTTCTATTCTTATGCTGCTAAAATTTATTGTACTGCTGAATTTGCACATGTTTTTTAAAAATCCAACTGTTATTAAGCTCATTTAACGGCACCGGCCACCTGATCAAGGCTACCGGTCCGGTTTTATTTCCTGTTCGTCACACAGTGCTGTGACCAATTACTGTGAGAGGGAGGCGGGGCTAAGGCGGACCTCGGCTATTTTATGCCTGCCGCAGCGCGGGAGCGGGCGCATTTAGATAGCGCTGCTGCCCGAGTCACTCTGGTATTTCTATTCTTATGCTGCTAAAATTTATTGTACTGCTGAATTTGCACATGTTTTTTAAAAATCCAACTGTTATTAAGCTCATTTAACGGCACCGGCCACCTGATCCCGGCTACCGGTCCGGTTTTATTTCCTGTTCGTCACACAGTGCTGTGACCAATTACTGTGAGAGGGAGGCGGGGCTAAGGCGGACCTCGGCTATTTTATGCCGGCCGCAGCGCGGGAGCGCAGCGGACACTCGCAGCGGGCGCGCCAGCGGCGCGCCGAAGGCGCGCCAAAGGCAAGCCCGTCTGCGCCCGTCCGCGCCTGGACGTCGCCAGTCGCCAGTCACTCTGCCAATGTAGACGAAAACACATGTATATATTCTGGGGATAAACTCATGGCCATGAGACCTATAAGGAACACGGGCTGTTTTCCCCCCTCTAACCCTCCTGTGGGTCCATTTTGCTGCAGGAACTGCGGTTTTAACTCTGAGGCAACTATCTCTCCCTCCCCTACTCACCCTTCGGTAGCGGGTCAAGATATCAAACTGTTTAGTCTTAATTGCCGGTCACTGGCTAAACATTATTTAGATGTGTATGATCTACTACAAGGCGATTCACCTGATGTTTTCTTTCTGACAGAAACATGGCTGTCAGTAGACACGGTGGCTGAACCTGGTCTTGCACTCCCCCCAGGCTACAGTATTGTAACCCTTAACCGAGAGACAAGAGGTGGTGGTGTTGCAGTTGTGTTTAAATCATGCTACACCTGCACACTGATTAAGGAAACTGTAGCGGGCTGTGAGTGCGGCCGATTCAGAATTACTTTTAATCCTAATTTTACCATGTCTGGCATCCTGGTCTATCGTCCCCCAGGCCCCTCTAAGGAAGGCAGGGCTGCCTTGGCAGACCTAGTGGGTGCCCTGGTTGTGAGGCATGCCAATTTCTCTGTTATTGGGGACCTAAACTTGCATTTTGATAATTCCCATGATTCAGAAGCGGCTAATTTTTTAGTGGGCCTAGCAGCCTGCCAGCTGCTCCAATTGGTGCGTGGCCCTACTCACTCTGCTGGTCACTTACTCGATCCAGTCTTTTCGAATCTCCCATGTCTCTCTGTCTCGACTCCCACTCCGCTATGCTGGACTGATCACTACCTGATCTCTATGACGCTTTCTGGGGTAGTGCCTTCACGAAAGTCACATCAGAAATGTACGCTCCGCCGCCCTTGGCATAAACTAGACTTTGACCAATTTAGTATTATCCTTTCTGCGAGTGTGCCCAGTTGGCCAGAGGATCCAGACATTGCCAGCGAAGCACTCGATGATTGGATTAGACATCCTCTGGATGATATGATCCCGGTCATACAATCAAAATGTCGAAGCACCAAGGCCAATCCATGGTATAATAACAATCTAGCCATTATCCGCAAATCGTGCAAACGACTGGAACGGGAGTGGAGGAGAGACTTTGACTCTACCCGGAAAGGTCACTATCAGTCAGCCATTAAGAATTATCATAGGGCTGTTCAGAAGGCACGTGCTACCTATTTTTCTGAGGAGATCAGAAACAGCCAGAATCCCTCTAAAAAGATCTTCACCATTATTAAAAATCTCAAAAATGCGGGGGCACCTGCGGTATCCGCGGTTAAATCTAATGAACAATGTGAGGACCTTGCCACCTTCTTTATAACAAAGGTGGACAATATATACAAAACCTTCCCCCAGATAGCCAATGGCTCTGACTTTGAGGACCCTGCTCCCCCTGCCCATATATTGGCCACTTTTCCACCTATCTCTGGAGAAGCTCTTAGCATACTCTGCAGGAAGATTAAATCGGGTTCTCCAGCTGACCCTATGAAGCCGGAACATCTAATAAGGCTCTTACCTGTACTTCTTACACCTCTGGGCCAGGTCATTTATCTATCCCTGGCCACGGCCACAGTTCCGAGGACATGGAAGCAAGCTGCGGTAAGGCCGCTATTAAAGAAGCCCACTTTAGATCCGACAAAACCTGAGAACTATCGTCCCATTTCCCTGCTTCCCTGGATTTCCAAAATATCTGAAGCCTATGTAAACACCATTGTCTCAGGCTATTTGGAGGAGAATTGCATACTGGACTCCTCCCAGTGTGGCTTTTGCCCGGGTCTTAGTACAGAGACCGCATTGCTAGCTGTGACTGAACACCTGAGAGTGGCTCTGGATGAGGGACGTACCTCGGCACTGATCCTACTGGATCTCAGTGCCGCATTCGATACGGTCTCCCACCAGATCCTGATCCAGAGGTTGAAGGATGCTGGTATTGTGGGCCCCGCCTTGGCGTGGCTCACCTCCTTCCTTTCGGACAGGTCCTTTCAGGTGTCAGCCCCCCCATTTTCTTCTAAGGTGCATTCCGTCAAACAGGGCGTTCCACAGGGCTCTGCTCTAAGCCCTACACTCTTTAACCTGTATGTCCAGCCCTTAGCTGTAATAGCTAAGAGGAGTGGACTGACTATAGTGTCTTATGCTGACGACACTCAACTAGTCGTCGCCCTCTCCAATGATTGTCTAAACGATGCTGTTAGGTTTCGAAGTGGGTTGGCGGATGTTGCAGGGTGAATGACCGCCAACTGTCTTCAACTCAATGCCAGCAAGACCGAGGTCCTGCTGGTAGGAAAAGATCTTGAGCTTTGGAACGGACACTGGTGGCCCAACACCCTGGGACCAGCCCCCACTCCCAAACAGGTGGTGAAAAATCTTGGCGTCTGGGTGGACTCGGCGCTTAGTTTCCGAGATCAAACAAAGAGGGTAGCGGCGACTTGTTTTGGTATTCTGCGCAGCCTCAGGCCCATTTTGGGGTTCTTTGACCCCTCTATCCGGCAGACGATTGTGCAGGCATCTGTGCTGTCAAGATTGGATTATGCCAGTGTGCTCTATCTGGGGGCCAATAAGGCCGAGATTGCAAGATTGCAGAGGGTCCAAAATGTCGCCGCTAGAACTCTTCTTGCCATGCCCAGATGCTGCTCCACCTCCAGCACTATCCGTCGGCTACACTGGCTGCCAGTGGAGAGGCGGGTGGAGTTCAAGTCCCTCTGCTTCGCGTTTAAGATTTTGAAATATCCGATCCCTGGGGTATTATCTGGCCTACTCTCTGCCTATATTCCCATGCGTCAGTTACGTTCCGCAGATCAACAGCTGGCATCTATCCCACGTGTGAGGAGAGCCCGCGCTGGTGGGCGATCTTTCCGCGTTGTGGCAGCTAAGCTTTGGAATGGTCTTCCAAGTCATATTCGGAGCATGGACAACTATTTTGCTTTTCGAAAAGCACTAAAAACCCACTTATTCCCTCACTAGGTTACCTGCTCCCCCGTCTGTTATTCTCATATTTTTTGGTTTTCCCTTTTTTGCTAGATTGGACTCTTGTAGCCAGTTGCTACTATTGCTCTTAGCGCCGGGACGCCCCTTTGCCGGGGCAGCTGAGCGCTCTATAAAACAGCTTAACATAACATATATGTTTTGGTCTTCCTGGATGTTAATTTAGGTTTTTCTGGGCCGTGATCTCAAATTGATGATCAAGCCCATAGCCTTGCATCATCAAAGATGACATATGTTGCTAAAGCCAGTATGCCTTCATGGTTAATTTTGAATACTGCAATAAATCCACTCTGCCTAATCTTTTTAATTGTGAAAAGCCACATGTGATGTTTAAGTAATATGGTGCAGGAGATCTCAGGGCAACCAGAAGTTACTGGGACCCAGTGGTGTCAATGTGGGTATTTTATCCATGATATGTTGGACCGCTATTCTGTGGGCCCTCAAACTGGGGACCGAGTACTCCTTTTTGCACTTGACTCTCAAGGAGCAGAGCAGAGTATCCAAGGCCACATTGCCAGGAGACTCATACAGAAGATAAGGCAAGATCATTTTACATTCGACCTAAGTAGGGCGCAACTCAAAGTTGCAGGGAATCCCAGTGACACTTAAAATAGAATCTCACTCATATAATATTAGCAAGTAAAATAAAATACACTGGCACTTGGGCTGCTGCTGCTTGGGATACCACCCACCCCTTCCTTTTACCTGGTTGTGCCTCCTCTTGTGAGTGTTTGCAGGTTCCCCTGGATTTAGAGTTCCTGTTCACCGCTAATCCAGGCTCAGGTGCAGATTACCCCAGTTCAGTAATAATAGCACTAAGTTCAGTACAGTTCCCATAATACAGTCTAATCACAATGTATCCCTGCATGTTCTCTCTTTGGATTTCGGGGTGAACAGCAACATACTTCTCCATTGACTCCAGGCTATGCGAAAAGACTTGCCAGTTGCAGGAGCAACTCTCAATACATTAAGGCTGCGGTAGTGATTCCTAGCAGGTACTGCCATCTGATGTCCTTCGACGAATACAGGCACTGGGCATTGAGGGTGAGGGAGGGCCTATGCATGATTTGATCCTGCTTCTGGACAGCACTGGGATGTGTAGCAGGTGGGCAACCATGGGGACACAGCAGCATTTGTCAGCTACAGATGACAGCAACTGGCATAGGCACAGTTCTGAGATACAACAGCGATGTCCACCACTCCCACTCCTAACTACAATTCTGGAGAGCCTGAGCTCACCACTTCAAGCCTCTTCACAATCTACACAGGGGTCTTGCTGCTTCTGCTACTCCCTAGAGAGTCACACCCACTGCAAGGTTGGCAGGCTCCTCCCCTCTTTCAGCAGTCAGATGGGCTCTAGATGCTTCAGGTCAGAGGAGCAGCTTCCTATGGGCAAGGATTCAGGTGATTTCCCCTCGCCTCTGGGAAGCTGAATGTCAGGCAGGCACCAGTTCTAGTTGCACAGCAGTATCAGAGTCCTCTGCGGAACACTCCCTCCCTTGGTAAAAGAGAACTTGGAACTGGAACAACAAGTGGGTCAGTGACAGTCAAAGCAGACAAGGGATGAGGGTCCACTGTCTACACTTTCAGAACCAGTTAGGGATGGTTCTCCTTTCAAGTTTCCTTTAAAGGTTACTTTTAAGCTTTAGTTTATAATTTCTTAGCTTGGTTCCAGTCACAGTATCATCACTTCTCAATGGAACTGCATGATGTCCAAAGACCAAAATGAAAAAAAAGAGGTAAGGGAGGTATGTGTTATGTGTGTCACATTTCAGGAAGACCCTGAGTATAGCCTTGCTGGAAACGCAGGCACAAGTGTCACAATAAAGTGAGTGTTGAACTTTGCTCACTCTGCAGGGTCACTCCCAAGCTTTTTGCCTTCACCCGCCTATTTTTCTGAATTTATTTTTGTTGGCCTTAGGAGTGTGTGCACTTTACCACTGCTGGCGAGTGCTAAAGTGCCTGTGCTTGCTCTCTAAAACATGGTTAAACTGGATTACACCTGATTGGCATATTTAATGTACTTACAAGCCACTAGTAAAATAGTACACCATATAAGCAGGGTCTGTAAATTAAATGCTACTTCTGGGCCTGCAGATCTTATTGTGCCACCCACATAAATAGCCCTTTAAACATGCCTCAGGCCTGCCACTGCTGCCTGCCAGCAGTTGTAAACTGCCAATTCGATCTAGCAAAATAACCCCATTGCCAAGCCTAAAACATACTCTAATTACATATAAGTCACGCCTAAGGTAGGCCCTAAACAGCCAAGGGGGCAGGGTGCAGGATGTATTGTAATTAAATAGTTGCACATGTTAAATTAAGTTTACATGTCTTGTTAGTGGAAAACTCTCCAAAATGTTTTTTTACCTCTATGAGGCCTACTTTCCTGTAGGATAAAACTGGGTTACTTTATTAGCTAACATTTGATTGGGAGCAGGTACAAAAGTCACTTTTGATGTCTGGACAATTGTAATTCAAAATCCTCTTGGATGGTAAACTCAGGATTTAAGTCACAATTCTAAAAAGACCTAGTTTAGAAAGTTGGCATTTTTTTTGTCCTAACCATTTGGTATCTGCAGCCTTTTCCTGGGTCACATTATTAAGTGTGAGTAGCAGTTGGCCTTTGTATATTCCTCCCAGACAACCACATAATCGAAAGACCAGGTTTGCCATCTCCGGCAGGATAGGGGGTGGGCGGGGCTGTGCACAGCCCCATTTACACACCAATGGGCTGGGACCTTCTCACACACAAAGAACTTCACACCAGCCTTTTGTGCCTGTAGCCAGGATGGAGCTATGGCAGGGAGGCAGGAATTTCCAGCCACTTCTGTGGGAGAAAACCTCTCATTTCAAAGGATGCACCTGACCCACTCTTCAGATCACTTCTGGACCATTGGAAGACTCAGAAGACAGACTGCTCTACAGTCTTGCTTCTATGCTGTCTGAGTAAGGAGGACTGGACCTGTATCTTGAATGAATGGATGAATGAATGAATGAAGAAAAATCTTTACCAATTATTGAAATAATAATAAAAGAGCAACATAGCAAAGAAAAACAAAACAAAAACTATATAAATATCCCTCAGAAAAGAATGACACAAGGGATATACATAGCTGCATAAGAAAGATGTAATACAATATCATGCATAAATACTACTTGTGAAAAAAAGATGCAAATTTAAGACATTCAATTTGAGTAGTATTTAAATATCCCTCCTAAAAGAATCACACATTGGACATGCATAGCTGCCTAAGGAAGATATGACACAGTATCATGCATAAATACTACCAGTAAGTATAAAAAGATTTAAAAAATCCTAACAATCAAATAAAACATTAAGGTAAAACCCAGATGTATTAAAAATTCATTATTTTGTGCAGTACAAAGAACGTTTTAAAAAGGCCCCAACAGCTAAATAAAACAACCAGCTTAGATAACAATTCAAGATAAAAGAATGACGGTCTATGTTGGTGAAAGCCCAGAGTTTTAAGAATTGGTAACAGATACCTATACCGAAAGGGATCATAATAGCTTCAAAATAAAACAAATGGCTCTAGTGTCTGGAAAGAGCTACCATCACAAGGGCAAACCAGCATAGAACTTGGCTCAAACTGGCCAGGTGGAAAGCAATGATGAAATTTAATTGAGCCCATTCGAAACCTTGTCAGAAGAGATCTTTTCCATGGGTTTATTACAAGGGAGAGATAAGGTTCGGGCCCATCGTTTTTATGGCCAAATAATCTCTCAAAGTTGGTTTTCCTAAGGCCTCAATCTCTCTAGCTTCAGAAGCGCGCTTCGTAAACAGCTCTTTAATGTTTGCATGATCACCATGTTTTTACAGATGAGGGGCATAATACAGATCTGGTCTACCCAATGATACTACAGTTCTCCTAACATTATCAAGCCATGGGATTTTAGGGCCAAGCTCACAATTAAGGCAGTCTTGGATCACATCACGATTGAAGGCAGTATGCTGAATACTCCAAACCGCTATCCATTAGAGGAGAGGATCAGGTTTGACAAAGCCTTCGGTATAGTCTAGATACAGTGGCGGCCGGTGGATGGTAAAAGTGGTGAGACAGAAAGTAACAACCCAAGTAGAACATGCGAACAAGCACACTGAGCGAGCAGGAACTTAAAGAAGAGGGTGATTTGGGATATGCAGAGTGGGTAATGGTACATTTCACAGCATACATTTGTAGAAAACTTAATAGGATATTAAACATGAGGGGTTCAAATGGTGCATTTTCCAGCCAAAACATTCCTTAGCCATAATCTCCAATTTGCCTTTTTCCAAAATGCCCCACAAACCCCAAGTCAAGCCCAGACCTACCCAAACAAGCACACAGTGTGTTTCCTACCTGTTAACCCTGCCCTGCATGTTCAGATTAAGTTGATCTACATTCAAAAAGATGGCGCAGTGGAGCTACTGTGTCAGTGGATTTGGCTGAGGAGGCAATCTCACTCTGTCCCTTTTTTCTACCATAGCACTAACCACTTGGTAAATGTCACTCGCCTGGTCTGCCCTTGTCACATCTCTTTACTCTTAAAACCAATGCTTAATTTATCAAATAAGTCTAAAGCACTGGGGTCCAGAGTTCTAGGAACCTGATGCTGGCGCTGTCGAATACCGAGGTTGCCTAGTTTTGATTTCTCCCCCTAGCCCACTGTCCAACTAATGCATGGATACAGTGAGGGGGTTTTCTATCTCAACATTTCTCTGTAGCTTATTACAAACTTTGCAGTTCATGGTAGCTGCATATTTCTATATAATGCAGTGATCTGTCAAGTTCAAGAAACTCTGCACATATTTATTTATATTTAATTATTATTTTAAATAGATTGACTCCATTTTAAATAGTTTTATTAAATGAGTGACTGAAAAGGGGGGGGGTTGTTGGAATAAAAAAAAGTTCTGAATTCAAACCCTTGCAGGTTGAAGAGAGGGGAGTAAGTCGGCGTGCCCTGCACGAACACTGTGCTTTGTCTAAGAGTGGAAGAAGCAGTAAACCTCTTGAGGAAACAGCAGAGTCGTTGTGATTTCAAAGAGAAAGACTACATCGATGTTCCCATTATCGTACTTGGCAGCACCTGAAGTGGGAGGATTTTATACGGCTACCACTGTTGCTATATCTGATTCTTAATCACAGTAATTTGTGAATTTTGATCCCTACAAATACATGTGCATACTAAATATCCATCATACTCATTCAAAACTAAAGAAACTGATAGAGCGCTCCATGCTCTTAATTTGTAGGGGTGCATTATAATCCTGAATAATCTGCACTCAAATACGTATCATGTGATTATGTTATAAATTGTATTATTTGAACGAATTTATATCAATGTATCCAGACATAAACGAGATTTGTAATGTTATAATGCAGGATCGGATTAATATTGTGCATTTATTTAGAGGCATTATGCAATCGCATATGCGTAGCATAAACATTAAGTAGTGTGAATGTATTAGACTATGTAAACAACATATTAAGGGGTCGATTCCGATTCGGGCCGGAAATTTCTCCGACCGAGCCGGACCCGGAGAGATTTCCGACCGAATCGGACCCGTGCAGTCCGACCGAACGAGTACGATGCGTCCGTATGTTATCGGACTCGAGTCGGTCGGACTCCCATTGATGTCAATGGGAGCCGGTCGTACAACGCGTACGCGGGCTCCCATTGACTCAATGGGTGCGAGTCGGACAAGGGCGCCCCTACAGCGGGTACGCGGCGAGGCGAGCTCGCGCCGTACACGCACAGGTAGGGGGACCCATGGGTCCCCCCTGTGTGCGACTCGCGCGGCTACGCATGCAGGGGGTCCGACACGGACCCCCGAAGTACTGCTCCGACTGCTCTTACGAGCCGGAGTGCGCGGCTCGGTCGGACTGCTCGCGGCGCGCATCGTACTTACCCGGCCGGGAAACGTCTCCATTGCGCGGTGCGAGTCGAGTCCGAGCGAGTCGGTCGGAGCGGTTCGAGCCGGGAGCGAGTCGGTCGGAGCGGTCGGGACGCCCGGACGAGTCGGTCGGCGATTTCGCATCGTACTCGCTCGGCCGGACCCGCGTACAGTTCGGTCGGGAAACAGGGCTCCGAATCGGATCCGGTAAAGCCGAATCCGATTCGGAGCCCTACCGGCCGAGATCGGAATCGGCCCCATAGTGTTTTGTGCAGTGATTAGACATTGAACAGTATTCTTATGTTGGCTAACCTTGTAGGCCTAACTTTCGCTTTTCGTAAGTTTCGATTCTCCTTGTTTGCTCTTCAGTTATAAGGTAAAGAGAATTTATGTGTATATAGAAGGTTTCTTTTCACCCCTACTACAGGCCCTGGAATTTGACCTCGTTATTTCAGATTTAGGACGACACTTGGGGAGGAAAGGAATGTCTTTGAAGAGTCTGAACAAGCAAGAAGGGAGGACACCTTCCGTGCCTGGTGGAACCTGGGAGCCAAGGACGTTGGAGAAAAGCTCAATTAATTGGAATTTGTGGAAAGTAACTCAAGAAGACGCTCTTGAAATAACAACACGTGATCTGTTAGGGGTGTAACTTGTGTCTTTTTGTATTAGGCACAGGGACAGTTTGGTAGGACTTCTGCTTTTGACTGAGGAAGGGGAACATCTTAGAGCGAGCTCAGTAGCTTTATGCTACTTGACCCATTTAACGTGAGTGCACTTCTTAGGAAGTCAACACGTGCTGGCACCTTTATAGGGGATTCTGATCGGAGAGTTAGGTAGGGATGTCACTCTAAGGATAGGTTAGGGACAGATTATTCTTTTAAATCTCTGAACTACAAATGAAGAAAGAACTGGACACAGCATCAATACTCAGTTGTGTTCTTATTTTGGAATTCATTATTTTGTGTCTTTTGTGCCGAATGAACTATCTTTGTAGATTTGGTTCTGTACTTATATTCCTATATCTCTATACTCTGATATTGAGGTGTGTGTATATTCTGTTATTTCTGGCTTTGTAATAAATCCTAGAAATACAATTGGGAGTTTGTGGTCTTTGTATGTTTTCCCTTTACACTTCTTTAGCAGGCAATAAAGACCATCAGCCAGGGATTCCTAATTAAATTTAGCACACGGAATCTGGCCCCATCAATTGGTAGCAGAGGATGGTTGCCTCTAGAAGTGAGTGGGAACTCAGGGAAATCTAGAATAGAATCAGGCCCAAAACAGAGCCCATGACCGAGAGCAGGAAACGGCGGGCGAGGACGGAGGTTGGCAGAAGTTGGCGATGCGACGGACATCTGGCGGTAGCGTGAGTATGAAATGTGTTGTGGGTGTTAGATTGCGGTGATGATTTGATTGACTGATGTCTTGCGGAGTTGGAATGAGAGTTGAGTGAACGTGGGTTTATTGGTTTACTGGTCCGAACACGTGCGGATCAGGAGGTTTTTGGAAAACGGACTCAAGGGTAAGTCCAAGATCCCGGGATAGGTACGTGGTGTAAGAGGCACCACTTGGCTGTAATTGTCTGATCATTGATGTGGGTGTCGTGGAGAGCTATCGACGACCCACTTGGGATAGGGAACTTTGTGTGAGTCGTGGGTAGAAATCTTCGAGTATTAGGGGTGGACTGCTACGATTTGCGTGACCGATGCAGGACGTGGGTCACGGGATGCGAATGTTCTTGAGAGAGTGTATACTATTGATCTTATAGTCGACAGACAATTACTTGTTTTATTGTAACTGCACGTTACAGTGACTGTCTGATAGGCAGTTACTTGGTTTAGTAGCTTTGGATAGGCAGTTACTTGGTTGTATGAGTGTGAGAGCGAACGTAAATGGTGAAATTGTGAAGGAGGGTGAACCGCTGCAGAGAGTGAGAGTGACGTCAGGGTGAGCCGCACTGTGATAGGTCGGTCGGTGTAACACCCTGCTGGGATTGGAGGGTTTTCGGCGAAATTGGAAAGGGAAATTGTGGTGTGACAATTGAATATAGAAATGAGGTGCTTTAAAGTGTTGCAAGATTTATGTAGAGGAGATACAGGTGTAGTGACTCGGGTAGGGGAAGAAGCCCCGCCAGAGGATACCCCGGCACATTATATGGCAACAAATGTAGGACTGCATACAATAGTGTGGCTCCAAAATTTGCATAAGATTACAGAGAAGGAGGGAGAATTGGCGTTCCCACGTTATGGGTCCTTTTGAATGGATGTGTTGTTCCAATTAAGGGGAGTGATGTCTTCATTAAAACCTCCACCTAGACCCACACAATTTGAAGCATTAGACGCATGGATGCGGGCAGCACAAGCTAGAAAAAAGAAAACTCACAGGGAAGGATGAAAAGAGCAATGAAGTCATATCAGGATGCTCGGTGGGATGCAGAGTTGAAAAAGTGGAGGGTTGATACAATTGAGGGAAAACGATTATACCCATTGATGATTCAAGGGGCTGGTGCACGGACTGGAGATACAGAAGATGACAGTGATACAGAGGATAGTCTATTAGACAGAATGTTATCGGAGCGTCCCCCACCTCTGATACCACGATTTGAGGAGGGGAGAAGAGGACAGGACACATAGAGAAGTATGGCGGGGGATGATGCCGATAGGCTTAGATGCAACAGTAGTAGGAAATATTGCGGTGGGAACGAACGAGGCAGGATGCACAACAATAGGAAATACTGAAACCAGAAGGGCTAATTGTGAGATGCGGTTGCCTGAAGCCCTTACAGTCCCGGTTACCATCGGACCCGTGGTTTCAATATACGATTCAAGTAGAGGAACAGATAGGAGTCAACAGCAGACAAGAGGGGGGGAAGAAACTATCTCTGGATGAACCATTACTATGCAAGGCACGGGTGTATCTTTGGCACCTGTGGAAACTAGCACTCCAATGCCCGCAATGGCAGATCCTTCAAGGGTGTGCAGTGGGACAGAATCAAGAAGGACAGGTGCATTGAGGAATCCTAGGTCAGAAATAAGAATGTGGGTTCCACCAGAGAGGGATTCTATGAGGAGGCCGATGGAGGAAGGAATGAGACAGGAAAGGGATAGAACACCGCTTGGGTTTCAGAATGATGGATCGGAGAGACGGTGGAGGAGCCTGAGCTGTGAGAGGAAACCACCCTATGTTCCAAATTGAAAGGAGAGAGGATCGAAGGAGAAGTCAGAGTTGTGATAGAGAAGGACAGGGTGATGTGATGAATCAAGGAACGCTCAGAGGGACGATGAAGGCAAAGTTGTTGGATGTGTTGAAGTTAAAGGCGGAACTAGATGAGATGCTTGAAGGGAATTTGCCTATAGAGAGGATAGAGTTATATGAACCAGACGAGTTGTTGTTTGTGGCCAAGGATGTTACTAGGAAGGCAAAAAAGGCGCACAAAGGGATAGCCCAGTTGCCACGAAAATATAATGTGGATTTGACAAAAACAAAGATGATACAGGGGACTCATAGGTTAGAGTACACTGATCAGGAATTGGAGGAAAAGAGGAAAACAGGGTTGAAAACTCACATCCGAGAACTAATTATAGGAATTCGACCGTGGAGAGAGTTGGGAGTGTGGGAAGCGAGATGGTCTAAGAAGAAGGATGCTAAGAAAGGGATAGGAGACACTCCGCCTCCCGGATGGGGAGCAGAGAGTGTACGGAATTACCCATTGCGAGAGGTACGGAACGGAGGGTACGTGCATGTGCCCTGGAGCAGGGGTGATTTTGCAGCTTTTACGAATAATTTTCCTCGGCTGAAGGAAAAACCTGCAGAATGGTATAAACAAGTTGCTCGGTTTGTGAAAATATCCAAAGTATTGTGGATAGATCTAAACACTTTGTTTGAAATTGTGGTCCCAGGAGATTTGTGGACGGCATGCAAAATAGCAAATTGAATGGCCTGTCGCAGAACCAGAAAGAGATGCAGTAATAATGGGCCGTCAACTGAGGTGATGAGAAAGTACGAACAGGCGATCACATGGCTACAATCTAAAATTGCCCCCCAAAGTATTGATTGGCTTAAGATTGATCGTACCACCCAGGAGCCTAAGGAATCAGTACATGACTATTATGAGAAGCTCCTACTAGCTTTTAAACAGCATAGTGGGTTGGATGCTTTGGAACAGAAGGATATGGGACAGTTTGTCTCGAAATTTGTGTTAGGATTGAGACCTGAGATTAGTTTAATGATCCAACAACATTTAATCTGTTGGCAGAACAAGTCGGTGGATGAGATTCTGCATTATGCTAAATATTGTAGTGATCAAGTAGAGTCCACCCACAAGAAAATGAAGGATAAGTTGATGATGGTGCAGTTGAGAAATGCAGAGAGGCCAGACTTTTTCCAAGGTAATGGAGGTACAATGGGAAGGAGACCAGGGAGTGGACGAGGGGCAAACCAGAATATAGCAGGCTCTCCAGGACAAGGGAGAGGGAGAGGAATGGTTCCTGGGACAGGAACCGAATGGGCTATTCCTAGGAGGAATACTGCATGTCATTATTGTCACAAGATCGGGCATTGGAAGCGCGAGTGTCGTTCAAATCCAGCAAACCAGATGCAGTATGGGGAAAATGTCCAAGTATACGAGGGAGTGGAGACAGTGACTAGACCTAGGTCAATGTACGGGGGAGGTTCTGACCAGTTGGTGCAGGTGCCTCAAACCCCGAGGATTCATCAAGGCAATCAGATGTATCAACAGATGCCTTTTATTGAAATATTAGACTATTCTGATTCAGTCCCTTTGGGAGGACAGGGTCTGGAAGGGGACCAAGGCTGCACTCTTGGGGCAGTCTTGGAAGTAGACCAGAGGGGACCGTATGTGGAGGCGGAGGTAAATGGTCACCCCATTACTTTCCTGATTGACACTGGTGCTGCCCGTTCTACTGTAAGGACAGTGGTGATTCCCAACTTGCCCCTTTCTGGACGAACGATTCAGGTAGTAGGGGTTTCCAATCGAAGAATGACAAATCCATTGACGGACGAGTTACCTGTGAGAATAGGAACATTTCAGGATCGACATAAGTTTGTTGTATGTGACTCGAGTCCTGTTTGCTTATTAGGACAGGACCTGTTGTGCAAGTTAAATTGTACCATTTATTGCACTCCCGGAGGAGTAGAGCTGCAAACATAATATGATGACTCTGCTTTTAAAGTGGTTAGTCAGAATATATGTGCGAAAGTGTTCATTGTTCTGACAGCAGAAGAATTGCCACCTGATCTGAGAGACTCAGTCTCTCCTGTGGTATGGGACTTTACTGGTGAAGAGATAGGTTTGATTCAGGGAGTGGAACCAGTTAAGATACAAGTCAAACCCAATGCTGAGTTCCCTAGGACGCCACAGTATAAATTGACCCCTGAGACAGTGGTGGGAATAAGACCTGTAATTGAGTCTATGATTGCACAAGGCGTTCTAAAAGAAATAAGGGGACGTCCCTGTAATTCACCTATAATGGGATTGCAAAAGCCTAGTGGCAAGTACAGAATAGTACAGGATTTGAGGAGGGTTAATGAGATCGTAATTCTATGTTGTCCTGTGGTACCGAATCCAGCAGTGATCTTGTTTCAAATACCGCGCGAGGCAGAGTGGTTCACAGTCATTGATCTGTGCCAAGCATTCTTTTCAATACCGCTCGATGAGGAGAGCCAATTTTAATTCGCTTTCCGGCTGGAGGATCGTGTGTTAACATGGTGTCGTATTCCACAAGGGTATACTGAGAGCCCATCCATTTTTAATCAACTATTGAAAAAGAATCTTGAGAGTCTAGTACTGACACAGAACTCAGTTCTTGTCCAGTACATTGATGATCTTCTAGTTGCCTCAGAGACAGAGGACGCTTGTAGGATAGATACTGTGACCTTGTTGAATCATTTAGCAGAGAATGGACACAAAGTGTCCCCGAACAAGTTACAGTACTGTCTGTCTGAGGTTCAGTATCTAGGTCATCGGATTGAGAAAGGTAAGAGAAAGGTGTCACAAGATCGTATAGAAGCGATCTTACAAATGGGTACTCCAAAGACGCAAAAAGAAGTCCAGATGTTTTTGGGGATGGTCGGTTATTGTCGACAGTGGATCCCAAACTTTTCACTTAAAGCAAAACCTTTGTTAAGGTTGACCCGGAAGGATATCAGTGATCCGGTACCATGGGATGATGATTGTTTGGTTGCTTTCCAAGAGCTGAGAGAGAGCCTATGTCGGGCTCCAGCTCTGGGACTGCCAGATTACAACAAAGCGTTTTCGCTCTTTTGCTATGAGAGGGAGGGGTGGTATTAGCGGTCCTTACTCAGACACATGGGGGTGCCCCGTAGACCAATGGCATACTTTTCAGCTACCCTAGATCCGGTAGCTTCAGCGTTACCCGGATGTCTCAGATCCGTAGCTGCAACAGGTGTCAGTATTGAGAGATGTGAAAGCATTGTGATGGGTCATCCGCTCACTGTCTATGTACCGCACTCTGTGGAACTCCTGATGACGAAAACAAAGACCCAGCATCTTACCAATAATAGGCTTACTAAGTATGAGCAGGTTATATTAGCATCAGAAAATGTGAACTTGAAAAGATGTACGATGTTAAACCCTGCTACACTGTTGCCATTTCCATCAGTGGAGGGGGAAGATTGTGAGGAGCACGACTGCCTAGATGTGACTGAGCTTTCAACCAAACCCAGACCCGCCATTTTTGATGAACCTTTGTCTGAATCTGATCTAACCCTATTTGTAGATGGTTCATGCTTAACAGACAATGGGGGTTGCTTAAGAGCAGCTTTTGCTGTTTTACTATTTCTGGAGTTGTGGAGGCTGCTTGTTTACAAGGAGTATATTCCACTCAAGTGGCTGAAATCATTGCCCTGATACGTGCATGTTTCATTTCTGATCGAGTCCGAGTGACTATCTTCACCGATAGTCAATAGTGTTGGTGTTCATGATTTCGGGCAGTTGTGGTCACAGAGGGGATTCTTAACGTCATCAGGATCTCCCATTAGAAATGGAGCATACGTGCAGCAATTGTTGGAGGCTTTACAAAAACCGACAGAAATAGCAGTGGTCAAGTGTGCAGGCCATGGGAGAGGAGATGATTTTGTAACTAAGGGAAGCCGCTATGCGGATGAAGTTGCTCGTTTTTGTGCCATGCATGCTTGTATATTCAATGGAGAATATGTAGGAGAGAGTACAGAAAAGACCGAGCTCAGCATGATGTTGGCTGCAGCTGATACATGGGATGAGGTCAAGGGTCTCCAAGAAGAAGTCCCTGGAGAGGAAGAAGCAGCATGGATTAGGGCAGGTTGTGAGAAAAGACGGGACGGCATTTGGGTGTCCACAGATGAGAGGACAGTTTTACCTAACAGTTTATTGAGTCCTATGGCGAGACATATTCATGGAGCTGTACATCTTGGAAGAGATGTATGGTGAGGGTGTTTTGACAGACTTGGTACAACCCACGATTTTGTGTGCATGCTGAAGCAGTGTGTCACAGTGATGGAGCAAGGATTCGAGAAAATGAAACTTGCTCGAAGAAATCCTCCATTAACTTTTACTAATCGTTAAAACTGTAGATAAGACAAAACTAATATACACCAGACACCGACACATGGGGAGAGAAGCTTACGCATGCTTAAACTAATGAAGAGTAAAAAGCAACGCGACTAAAACCCGCTTTAATTTGCGAAAACGCTTTGCGCATGTGCGAAACTGAATTACGTAGAGATAACGTGACTAACTCGCTTTGAGAGGGAAAACCTCGCGCATGCGGAAGAAAAGCTAACACGTGGTCTTGAGGTACCACATGCCTGGCATCTGCTTGCTTGAATTTAAAAGAAAGCTGCTGTTGTTAACGCTTTTGCCTAAAAGAGATAATAACAACATGGGATAGAGAAGAAGTGGATGGTGAACAGTGAGAATTATATGTATTAGAAAATAACATCTGTTTATGATTCCTTTATTAATAGTGTACATTCGGGCCTGCTAGAAGCTTGACAGAAAAAGAAAATGGCGATGGATGACCAAAAGTTGCGCATGCTCAGAGAGTCCATGGTGTGACCCGGTGACCGAAAGAGCTGAATGACTGCCAAGAATCAAGGACAGAAGACATGAGAAAAAGAAGACATGTATCATTCGTCTATGTAGTCTGTATTGAATACAATTATTGCAGATGGCAACAATATATGCATGGGAAAAATCTAAGTCCGTTTTTATATAGCGCAGCTACTCACCCTTACGGGTCTCAAGGCGCTGGGGGCCGGAATGGAAATTAAGTGAGCTATTGCCCAGAGTCACATGGTGCTGAGCTGCCTGCCGGAGCCGGGGATCGAACCATGAACCCTGTGCTCCGAAGTCAGCTGCCCTGGCCGCTGCAACACACCTCTCCATGGGAAGAGGACAATATGAATGAGCTAAAGGGGAAGGGCTAGCTAACAATAAATGTCTTAATAGAAATGAATATGTCAGTATGGTGTGATGAAAACTCCCCTACCCCCGTCCAATCATATTCCTTATTTTAGTGAAATTTGCAACTCTTGAGGGTGGGGCATATAGAAATAAAGACTATAACTAGAGTAAGTTGAGTTAAGTCAGGGGAATTGATCGATCGCTAATCGATGCTGAGAGAGAGACGGCTATGCTGCATCGGAAGAGAGCATCATAGAGAGAGAGAGAGAGGCAAGAGCAGACTGGGAAGATTCAGATCCGAAACGACAGCCTGATTAGATTCGAAGATTTGCGGAAGAATATCGAGTAGGGAGAGAGTGTGAGAGAGGGAATCGCCCTGGTGCATCAGGTTTGTAGAAGAATCTAGTAAGTATTGGTCATGTCCTGATCCTGTCCTTTAATCTTTGTCTCCTGATCCTAAGTCAGGGGACCTCCACCATTCCTTTGGCCAGGGGGTTGGTTTTCCGGTCATCTCTTATTAGGTAAATGATATTCTATCTCAAATTTGCATATTTCTTTGCAAATGTACGTTAATATGTGCCTTTTGTCTCTACATCTATCCAGTGTTATGCATTTGATTTTCGTTGAATAAGGTTGTGTGATTGAATGTATTTTGGTAAATGAAATTTCTCTCCCATTGAAGAATGATGGAATTTGCACTGTGAACCTGTAATGATGAGCCTTCAACTTTATGACTGAAAATTTAGATAATTTATAAAAATCTTACTCAGAGTCTGTGGTCATTTCACTAAGAGCTGTGCATTAGTTAAGAAGTTGTTAATATCACCATCAACTAACTCAACTAATGGTCCATCGACCAGAGGAAAAGTGTTGATTCATGAAGATTAGTTAGGCATTGAAAATGTCAATTTAACCTGATTTGTGGTTACAGGTACATAACTAATCAGAACTTAAGTAAATTATAAAACTTGACCCCCCAGCGGAGCGTCCAAGGAGTGTGGATGAACATTTTGGATGAAATGTATATGGGCCCATTGTTGTGAAATATTCAACCCTGGGGGCTTCCGCTGGATCAGTTTTTCTGGTAGCAGAGTTATGGTTACTATTGATTAGTTTGGTGATTATTGATTTTTTTTTTTTTATTATTCTTTTTATTAATTACAATATAACTTACATTTTTACGGTTGCGGAACAAACAGTGTTATGCCAGTTATGCTTCCCAGTACATTTGCCTCATCTGTTATATGTATACAGTTGCTACATTTTGCTTTACAATAGATGGATTGATACGGTTCCACACTCGTTAGAATCAGCTCGAGTCCACTGATGGCCCACTCGGGGGTGGAGTACAAATGTTTCCCCTGTAATTGTTCCACTTGCCCCATGTTCGTTCCTATTTCTTGGGGCACCCCTCATGCATATATGCCGCCCTCTCAGCCACCATAGCCCCATCCATGTCTCCACGCCATTCTCGATACTTCGGTGCGGATTGAGCCCCCCAGTGCTTAGCTATGTTACGTTTTGCGAACATCATACCTAATGTCGCCCAGTCTTGATCCGCGTGGTTGAGATCTATTGGTTCCCATATGTTTAGTATACATCTTTTGGGCTCCGGGGTGATCGTCACTCCTCCAACTCGTGTAATTACCTCCATAATTGTCTCCCAGTAGGATACTATTGCAGGGCATTCCCACAGTGTGTGATAGAAGGTACCTTCCCTCCCGCATTGTCTCAAACAGAGTCGGCTGTCAGTCTTCCCTATCTTATGTAGAGTTACTCTAGTGTAATAGATACGATGAAGTATTTTTAATTGTACTAACCTCAATTTGGAGGACATTGCTACTTCCCGAGGGGACGCTAGCGCCTCCTGCCAATCAGTCTCATCTAAGTCTCCCACCTCCCCCTGCCATTTTTCGCAGAGCCATTTTGTGGGATCTGGTTGATTGTTGATAATTTTACGGTAGGTCAGGGAGATGGCTTTCTTGTCCATCTTCGGGGAGTATAGTTCCCGCTGGAATGGCTTTCGTGAGTGCATGCCTAATCTGGGTATATCGAAACAATCCTGTAGGTGCCATCTCATATTGCTCTTGAAGTTGTACAAAAGTAACTATTTCCCCCTTTCGCCAAAGGTCCCCCACCGTTGAAATTCCGATTGAGTCCCAGTGTTTAAAGCCCTTACTAGTACCGAGTCTGCCCAATCGTTGAGTTTCCCAAAGCGGAGTCATTTGGGTTATGTGACCGTCCCACCCCAGCTGTTTGAGTGCCGTGTGCCAAATTTGAACTGTGTGTGCTGTGGGGCCCGTTAGTGATGTCTTACGATTTTTATTATATAGATGCCTCATGACTCCTCCCTCCCCCAAACTATTCCTGTCGGCGCAAAATGCCGGTTCCGTTTGCGGGGCGTGGAGCCATTGATTTATCACAATCAGCTGGGAGGCCCAATAGTATGTTTGTATATTCGGAAGGGCGATTCCCCCATCATACCATCCCTTTACCAATTTCTTCATGGCGATTCGGGCTGGGTTGCCATCCCAGAGCAGAGTACTCACCTCTGCCTCAATTGCCCTAAAATAAGTCAAGGGGACCAGAAATGGGGTGTTTTGAAGGGCGTATAGGAATCTAGGGAGTGCCATCATCTTGAAAAGTGCCGCCCTCCCAAGCAATGTCAGCGGCAGTGAGCGCCAGTGCTTTGTGTCTTGGGGAAGTCTTTGCAGGGGTGCGAGGAGGTTTTTTCCATAAATTCTTCTGGCAGTGAGGTGACGTAAATTCCTAAGTATTTAAAGCAACCGTCCACGATTTGCAGACTATAACCCTTTGGGAGTTGCGGTGGGGGACCGCGTAAGATGTAGAGGATCGATTTAGCCCAATTAATAGTATATCCGGAGAATTTGCCGTACGCTTCACAAATGTCCAGGAGCCTGCCAATGGATCGTCTAGGGGAGGCTGCGTACATTAGTATATCATCAGTGTACAAGGATATACGATCCTCCCACCCCTCCGCCCATCTGAGGCCTCGAATGATAGGGTCCCTCCTTATCCAGGCTGCCAACGGCTCCAGCACCAAGGTGAATAAGAGCGGTGATAGGGGGCAGCCTTGACGTGTTCCACGCTCAAGGGGAAAGTTAGCTGAGGTGTGACCGTTTACTACTACGCGTGCTAAGGGTTTCGTATAGAGCAGCTGAACCCATGCGCAGAATTTAGGGCCGAAGCCCATGTGTTTGAGGACGGCAAACAGGAAGGGCCACTCAACCATATCAAAAGCCATACGCGCGTCTAATGAAAGGATGGCTGCTGCTTCTTGGATCGTGGGAGTACGAGCCAGTACATTGTGTAGTCGTCGCAGATTAAGTGCTGTGTTTCTTCCCGGCATGAATCCGGATTGATCTGGATGTATTAATTTAGTGAGATGGGGTGTGAGTCTGGCCGCTAGAGTTTCTGCTAGTATTTTGGCCTCCGCGTTGAGTAGTGATATGGGCCGATATGACGTACATTTCTGGGCAGGCTTTCTGGGTTTGTGAATAGCTATTATCGTCGCTATTTGCTGGTCTTTGGGGAGTTCTCCGGCTTTTAGGCTGTCAACATACATATTTAATAAATGCGGTGTAAGTGTCGTAGCTGTTTTTTTGTAGAGTTCAATGGGTATACCATTAGGTCCTAGGGCTTTCCCTGACTGTATAGCACCTATGGCCAATGCTAACTCATCTGTGGTGAAGTCTGTCTCAAGGTCTTGGGCTTCTTCTGGTGTAAGTGTGGGCATACCGATATCCCTAAGGAATGCCTGTGCCTCCTCAACTGTGGCTGTGGTCTCTGGGGTATATTTTTCTTTTTACTATCCTCTGGGGGTCTGTTATGGGGTTTCCCTCGTCCAGTTGTAGCTGTGTCACCCACCGACTAGCTCACTCTCTTTTATCTAGCCAAGCCAGAATTTTCCCCGCTTTGTCTCCTACTTCATATACTTTGTGTTGGGTGGCTAAAAGTCTAGTTTTCGTTTCCTCCCATATATATTCTCTATAACCTTGCTTTTTTAAATGAAGGTCGTGGGCACTGTCTGCAGTGGGGTTCAGTGCGTGTGTTCTCTCCGCTTGGCTCAGTTCTCGCTCTAGGGCTTCTACTTGTTTCTGTTTTTCCTTTTTGTGGCCTGTGATTGCTGAAATGGTCTGACCCCAGAGAACTGTCTTATATGCTTCCCATAAAACTGCTGGGGAGGCGACCGAGTGCTCGTTCTCTCGAAAATATTGTTGCGTCGTTTTGGTTAGGGTTTTCCCGATTTTGGGGTGTTTAAGAAATCCCGGATAGATTGGGAAGGTCCGGCACGGAATTATGGCTGGATGTATGTATTTAACCACAACTGGGGAATGATCGGAGATGCCTCTGGGGTTCCCCAGACTATCTGCCAACGTAAGTATGTAGTCTATCCTGGAGAGGCTATTATGTGCACCGGAGTGAAATGTGTATTGTTGTTCTGAAGGAAATTTGAAACGCCATATATCTATGAGGCCCATCGCCTCAAGGAAATCAGCAAATCGGGGATTTGTACTACGCTGCTCTTTAGGTGGCTTACGGTCGAGCGTATCATTGACTGTGGCATTAAAGTCGCCACCTATGAGTTCTCCTTCAGGGAGTGCGAGGAGGAATGTGCTAAGGGCTGGGAGCACCACTGAGTGGAGTGCAGGTGGGATGTACACTGAGACTATATTATATACCCGTCCCTCCCATTGGCATGCAGTGGCTGCAAATAATCCCTGGTCATCTGTCCATGTTCGTTTAACAATAATTGGGAACAGTTTTCGAACGAGGATGCCTACTCCTCGGGAGCCCGTGGTGAACTCTGAGTGCGCCACCATTCGGTAACCCCATCTGTCCAAGGCCTTACATGTGGTTCACACTAAATGTGTCTCCTGAAGCAGGGCTACTTCCGGTGATTGCCATTTAAGATACTGTAAGACCAGACCTCTCTTTATTTTATCACCCAGCCCATTATCATTCCATGTCAGAAGTGTCAAGGGGGAACCGTCTGGTATGGGCTCTGATGTTTTGGTGGCCGCTCCGTCTACCAGTATCCTACCCATTTTCATAGCTCGCAATTGCGAAATGAGAGTCTCGAGGATTCTGTGTGGGAAGCCTAATGCGTAAGTTTTGAGTCGGAACCGTAAAGTGTGTGAAACAATAAGCACATGGTGAATCTAAACCAATTATCTTTTCCCCCTTGCCCACCCCCCTCCCTGCATGACGGACTTAAAACTACCCGCCACCCCAACTGCGCAAAGTGCTTAATCTTAATTCCCATCCCTTGTACCTGTATGGGGGGGAGATTCGTCTGCTTACCCCTCCAGAACACCCCATCTCTGCGGTGAATCATGTTGGCATAATCTTACTCTTGATTCGGTACAATGGAAACAGGGGGCGATCATGCAAACCCAAACTAGTATAGGGCACCCTTAAAGTATCAAGTGTCTGACAGTTGCCTTATCTTCTTGCTGCTCTCTCGGCATATGTGACTGCCTTATTGTCTCTTGGACTGCGTTTATAGGGCATTAGTGTTCATGGCAGGACTATGTCCGCTTTGCGGAGTCTCTTGCATATTTCCCACTGCGCTTCCGTACGATCTGGTATTCACTGTCTGAGAAGGCTTCTTACTCTTCTCCGCTCGCCTGTGATGTCCTTTCCTGCCCTCCTGTTTCTTCTTGCTCCGTTGGCATTCCGTCTCATGAGTGCTGTATCCCTCTTCTGCCAGTTCGTCCTGAGCCCGGGGCCTGGCGCCAACCTTCAAGCCACTCCTGGGCCTCGTCGGGCGTCGCAAAGAACCATGTTTTTCCCTCCGCTTCCACTCTTAGTTTTGCCGGGAATAACATTGAATATTTGAGTTCACGGTTCCGGAGCTCCTTTTTTACTGCAAGGAATCCGCGGCGTTGCTTCGATACTGTGGCCGTGTAGTCCGGGAAGATTGCTATAGTACTGTTTTCCATATGGAGTGGGGGGGCAACACGGCTGCCTGTAGAATCAAGTCGCGAACCCGGAAGTTAAAAATACGGGCTAGTATTGGTCTCGGGGGGCCCCCCTGGAACTCGGTGAGCTCTCTCCACTGAGAAATAGTTGGACAATCCCCGCGGCTGTAGTTGGTTCATGATAAGGTCTTCAACGAATAAGTCGAGTGGTGCTCCCCTTGTCGTTTCCGGTACGCCAATAATTCTAATGTTATTGCGTCGCGACCGGCCTTCCTAGTCGTCGAGGTTGGCAGCCAGGAGCTTGTTGTCTGCCACTAGTTGCCGCACTTGTTTTTGAAGAGCTATTGTGTCAGTAGTGAGAGTTTTTGTTGTCACTTCAACCTCCGCTACTCTAGTAGACATCTTTTGAAAGTCTGCTTGGATCAAGGATATTTCCATCGAGACTGACCCAATACGTGAGTCTAGGGAGGTGTGAACATTATTCAAAGTGGTGAGGATGTCTTGCAGTGTTACTTCTGGCCCCTCCGTCGTTGTAGGGCTCGCAGCTTGGGTTGCGCCTCGTTCCGGAGGTTCCGGCGGAGCCTTAGTATGGGCGTATTTGTCTAGTTTAGGTTGTTGCGTCCCCGCTGGCCTCTGCCCCCCATCGCAGCAGTTCCTTGCCTGCTCAGTATATATTGAAGATTGGACTGGGGTGGTACTCACCGCTGCCTGCCCGCATGTCATGTAGGCACACGCGGCCTTTCGGGTTTTCCACCGCAGACCTTCTGGATTGTTCGCGTACCAATTGTCCGGAGGATGGGGGGGTGTCTTCCCCGTACTTAGTCTCTTATTATATACGCTATGCTGCAAATCTGTTGGGGAGCACCGCTTATGGTGGTATTAGTAGGCCTTGTTCGCCGTGTGGTGTGTCACATATCTCAACTCAGGCGCCACAGTGCCTCTGCAGAACCAACCGTTACTTAGTGCCTAGTATGACTACAGCACGCTCTGGAATGCCTTATTGGTGGGTTTCTAGTCTGTTCTGTGCCTCATATTGTGGCCAACTTGTAGTGTCAAAGACTTAAAGGGGGGAGTGATATTGGTGGGGGGGAGACTGGGCTATCACCCCCGGAATCTGCATTAGACGCCGTAGTCGGGCCCCCACGCTGCAATTGCCAGTGTGTATGCACCGTTAGGAATCTGGTGTTTGCGGAGCAGCTGCGGTGCCGATCTGGTCTCAGTCTGCCCCTTTTTGTGCCCCACTGACCGTTTCTTGGCGGCTTCACCCTCTGATTGATGTCCGCTGTGTCCGGCTCATTTAGCCTCGTCGTTTGGCTGGGGCGCTGTAGTCAGGATAGGCAGCGCCGGCTCCACCCGAGCTGCCGGCCGCGGTTTATGGCGTAGGTCACGTCTCCCTCGCATCTTGTCTCTCCCTTGCTCCGCTCCACCGGCTTCAGGTGGGAGTCAGCCCCGCCGCCTCTCACCGTGTGTCTGTGTCCCAGCCGGACCTCACTTGTGGTTCTCCTTAGTCAATGTGCGTAGCTGAGCCTCTACGCCTCGGTAGTATCACTCTCAATGTGGGCGGTGCCGAACGGACTCCAGCTCGCGGCTTCAATATACAATGGAGGCCGCACCCCTCTGTTCCGGTGTCGCCTCGCTGTATGTATTAAAAGGGGCTTTTTAAACCAGTGCTTCAGATGCCCGCTTGTTCCGACGTTCCTCTCCCTGCTTTTCGGGGAGTGTATGTCTACGGATTAGTTATCGGATAGTTGGGATGCTGGCTGGGTCTCTGGACTTCTCTAGGCTGCGGCCATTTCCTTCGGCTGCTAGCCACGCCCCCGATTATTGATTTTAACTACATGTTTAACACAAAGAGTTAGTGTCGCGTTTTATGTTGTCTGGAAGCACAGGTACGGAGATACCTGGGAAACCCGGGAATGGAATTTAGAAGAGTGTGGTAAGGTAATCACACTGCAGAAGGTTACTCGTCTGTCGTCATAATACCTAAAAGCTACGGAGGGCTGTAGGTGTTATATTAGGGATTATATCGTATAAGAGTCGAGTGTGAGTGATAGCGAAGTGTCCACCTGTGAAACTTTGGCCTTACCCAAAGGAGGAGTATCCCTAGAGGAGTAATAGGTCCTCCCCGAGCTTAAGTGAAGGGTAAACAGTGGTTTTTACTCGCAGTGTAAGGAAGTACTTTCTCTTTGAAGCAAGTGAATAAACTATCTTTGGATTAGTGGGGCAGACAGAGTAGCGCTGTTTTTACGTTTTAACTAACAGAAAATTATAAAGAAAAGCTAGAAAGAAATATTGTCGCATTACCTTGTGAAGGGAGGGTCAGAAGCAGGAGCCATACTGACGTCACAAAAAGCCGCGCTGGTATTGGTTGAGCCAGCGGGCGTGTAACAAGTGCAGATTGTAAAGGGAGGGTCAGTAGTAGGAGTAATACTGACGTCACAAAGAGGTGCGCTGGCATTGGTCAGACAAGTGGGTGTGTTGAAAACCCTGATTGGTTGGTAGACAAGAACCGCGCTGGTATTGGTTGGGGAAGAGAATACGTAGTGAGCCCTGATTGGACTGTTGGTATGAGTCGCGCTGGTATAGGACGAGTGTTGGGAAACAGGATACGTAAGAATACGGAAGGGTCTCTAGTTTTAGCCTGCTGAAAATAATTAGTCACAGAGATCGGAAGAATGAAGTTGATTAATAAAATCAAAAATGTCTTTAAAAAGGATAAGCGTCTAGTAACCAGAGAAGGAATTCTTATGCCACCCCCTAACACGCCTGCTTCCTTTATGATGTTGGAAAGAGGATATCATACTTGTGTCTGGTTGGAAAATTGGGAAGAGTATACGAAAGGTGATGGTGTTCTAGCTTCTCCTGAACATGGTACGTTTAATGTAAGGATTCTTCAGAATTTGAGAAACCGGATGAATTCATTAGAACCAAGTCCTAGGTTAACGCAGTATGAAGCTTTGGAGGAATGGGAAGTTGAGGCATTTGAGTGAGAGAAATAAAGAGGAGGTAGAAGAATAAACAGAGGGTTTTTACCCAGATATCCATTTGAAACTCGAGGGGATCAGATGAAAAGATGGAGAAGAGCTGTAGTAACGGAAGGCTTGTACCCAGTGTTGATGGCTGAGGATCAAGTAGGGAGTAAGTTTAAAGAAAAAGTGAAACATATAGGTATGACAGGAACAGGATGTGAAGAATCTGATGATGAGTTATTAGAAGACCTTTTAGTTAAAAGACCTCCACCTTATCAAGAAAATGCTAGAGATACAACTCCAAGTGCACCAATGATGGGAACTCCATTAGTTCCACAAGTTTTATATGATCCAACAGTCAGCCGAGTATTACAGGAAAAAGAAAGGAATGAGTTGAATAAGACAAAAGAAGAGATAATTCAGAAAATAAATCACTTAGGTTTGAATGCTGAAGCCTTGACAGTACCGGTAACAATTGGTCCTGTTATCCCATTGTATGGTGATAAACGAGATACCCCGAGATTACAAACAGTGACAGTTTCACAAAATAATGCTAGGAAAGAGGCAGAAATGTTAGAAGATCAATGTAGTGAGTGTGATTCAAATATCTCGTTACTAGATCTCCCTAATCTTGAAACGGTGACTGAGACCCCGAAGAGAGTTACACCAGTAAATACAAGGAGAAAAGAACCAAATGTCACTCCAGTAGCAGGGAACTCAAAAGGATTTTCACCAGAAGACCTAGAGGAATGGGCAAAAGGATTAGACAAGAAAAAACCCCAAACACCAAATATAGATGTAGGCAAGTTGAAAGTGGATTTATAAGAAATGATTATTGGTACTATAAACTCAGACAGATTAGGTTCATATGGAGATGATGAATTGTTGTTTTTGTGCAAAAGTATAACCTGGAAAGCAAAGAATCTTTATGAGAGGATAGTAGAAGTGGCTTCAGAATTTGGAATAGATGTAGAAAAGTCGAAAATATTACAGAAACCATATAGGGCAGAATTTACTGAGAAGGATTTAGAAAGTTTGAATGCATCAGGAAGGAGATTACAGATAAAAGAATTAATGTATATTTTGAAGAAATGGGGAGATGTAGACCGATGGAGAGGTAGATGGACAAGAAAAAGGGATGAGGCAGCTACAAAGGAAACATCTGCATTCCCATTAAGAGAGACAGAACAGGTTTAAAAAGTGTGCCCAATGAGGGAAGTTCCTGGTGGTGGATATGTTCATGTTCCTTGGTCAAGACAGGATATTTTGTCTTTTACAAATGATTTCCCCAGATTGAGAGAGAAACCAATTGAATGGTACAAGCAGGTAGAAAGATTTGTGAAAGTTTCAAAGGTATTATTAAAGGATTTGGATGGCCTGTTTGACATAGTGGTACCAACTGATTTGTGGACAGAATGTAAAATTACTATTGATTGGCCAACTGAAGAGTATCTCAGAGACGCAAGGACAGGTGCGCCTTCAGATGAAGTGATGAAAAAGTATCAACAGGTGATTACTTTCTTGAAAGGGAAAATTCCTCCAAAAGAAACAGATTGGTTAAAATAGATAGAACAACTCAAGAACCAAAAGAGTCAGTACACGTGTACTACGAAAGGCTGTTGCAAGTATTTAAGCAGTATAGTGGATTTGAAAATATTAGTGACAAGGATATGGGACATTTTGTGTATGGATTAAGATCAGAAATTAGTCAGATGATTCAGCAGCATATGCTTTGCTGGCAGAGCAAGCCCATTGATGATATCTTGAAGTATGCGAAGTATTGTAGTGATGATATTGGTGCAAAACACAAGAAACTGAAAGAAAAGATGATGTGGGCACAAGTGAAGCTAGCAGAACACCAAGAGGCACATTCTGGTTCTCAAAATGACAATCAGATGAACGATCAGAATTAGAATAGTCAAGGATCAAATGGAAATAAAGGAAAAGGACGAATGAGTAGAGAAGAAGCGAAAAAGAAGTTTTCTTGTCATGCGTGCGGAAAGCATGGACATTGGAAGAATGAGTGTAGAAATGTTCAACAGACTAATGGGGTAAATCAAAATTTAAATCCACAGATGCAGAATGAGGTGGTTGTGAACCAGCAGCAACAGCAACAGATAGTTACTCCACAATTACAGGTGCCACAAGCCCCTATGCCCAACCATGTGAACGCTCAAGTGCAGAGATACAGTGTGAACACCGGATTTCGTGGAGAGAGTGGTAAGAATACACAAAAAATTCAACAATATTGGATGCAAAGTAATGAGAGTGATTCAGATGCTTCTCAATGACGGTGCCTGAGGGGGGAGGAAGAATGCGTGCTTGGCGCATCCTTGGCGGTAGATCAGTCAGGTCCATTTGTTGATGGAAAAGTGGAAGGTAATGACATCACTTTTCTAGTGGATACTGGTGCTACCCGTTCTACTGTGAGAGCAGCAGAAATTCCAAACCTACCCCTCTCGGGAGAAACTATCCAAGTTGTAGGAGTCTCAAATAAGCAAATAAAAACCCCACTCACTAAACCAATAGAAGTGAATATTGGGAATTTCAAAGACATGCATCGGTTTGTGGTATGTGATTCAAGTCCAGTGAATTTGTTAGGGAGGGATTTGTTATGCAAAATGAATTGTACCATCTATTGTACACCTGATGGTATTGCTTTCCAAACACCTGATGAAGATATTGCTTTCAAAATGATGCTAGCAAAACAATGAACAGAAGTGGATGAGATGTTTTCACTTCTTACTGAAGATGGTTTACCTGATGAGCTGAAAAACACAGTGAAATCAGATGTGTGGGATTTTACAGGAAAAGAAATTGGTCTGATGGCAAATGTAGACCCAATTAAAATAATGGTGAAAGAAGGTGCAATTTATCCGAACACACCCCAATACAGAATGAGCCCTGAAGTAAAAGCCGGAGTTGCTCCAGTAATTGATAAAATGATTGAACAAGGTATTTTGAGAGAGATAATGGGCAGTCCTTGTAATTCGCCAATCATGGGGCTTAAAAAGCCTAGTGGCAAGTATAGGATAGTGCAAGTTTTAAGGAAAATTAATAAGATAGTAGTAGGAGTGGTTCTAAATGATGTAAACATTAGGCAGATATCCACTTTGGTGGATAAGTTATCAATAAATACAGCTCAATCTCTGTTATTAGTGGATGGAGAGATGGTGTCTATAAGGGCTATGGTTCTCCAGAATCGTCTTGCATTAGACGTATTATTAGCAAAAGAGGGTGGAGTCTGTAAATTATTGAGGGTTCAACAATGCTGCAGTTATATTCCGGATAACAGCAAAGATTTGAGGAAATATATCAAGAATATAACTGACATACATCAAGAGATTCATGATTTAGCTACTGAGGGAATCTGGGATAAAATTGGACAACGTTTTGGAAAAATTGGAAATTGGATTGGCAGTTTGGGACAGGGGATTGTTGGTTATATCCTAAAGCCCATCATAATAGTAGTAATCTGCATCATTGTATTGTTGGGTGCCTTCAGAGCATATAAATGGCACAAGGCAAAACAGACTGAAAATTCCCTTAAGAAACGAGAAAGGCATATGGAAAGACTGCAGGACAGTCACTATCAAAATCGGTCTTTTCTGCAAGGAGAAAATTGACACGGAGAAGTGCTGTGTTTGATGACAGGGGTCATCAGAGGAGGGAGTTGATAGAGCGCTCCATGCTCTTAATTTGTAGGGGTGCATTATAATCCTGAATAATCTGCACTCATATACGTATCATGTGATTATGTTATAAATTGTATTATTAGAACGAATTTATATGAATGTATCCAGACGTAAACGAGATTTGTAATGTTATAATGCAGAATCGGATTAATATTGTGCATTTATTTAGAGGCATTATGTAAACGCATATGCGTAGCATAAACATTAAGTAGTGTGAATGTATTACACTATGTAAACGACATATATAGTGTTTTGTGCAGTGATTAGACATTGAACAGTGTTCTTATGTTGGCTAACCTTGTAGGCCTAACTTTCGCTTTTCGTAAGTTTTGATTCTCCTTGTTTGCTCTTCAGTTATAAGGTAAAGAGAATTTATGTGTGTATAGAAGGTTTCTTTTCACCCCTACTACAGGCCCTGGAATTTGGCCTCGTTATTTCAGATTTAGGACAACACTTTGGGAGGAAAGGAATGTCTTTGAAGAGTCTGAACAAGCGAGAAGGGAGGACACCTTCCGTGCCTGGTGGAACCTCGGAGCCAAGGTCGTTGGAGAAGAGCTCAATTAATTGGAATTTGTGGAAAGTAACTCAAGAAGACGCTCTTGAAATAACAACACGTGATCTGTTAGGGGTGTAACTTGTGTCTTTTTGTATTAGGTACAGGGACAGTTTGATAGGACTTCTGCTTTTGACTCAGGAAGGGGAGCATCTTAGAGCGAGCTCAGTAGCTTTATACTACTTGACCCATTTAACGTGAGTGCACTTCTTAGGAAGTCAACACATGCTGACACCTTTATAGGGGATTCTGATCGGAGAGTTAGGTAGGGATGTCACTCTAAGGATAGGTTAGGGACAGATTATTCTTTTAAATCTCTGAACTACAAATGAAGAAAGAACTGGACACAGCGTCAATACTCAGTTGTGTTCTTATTTTGGAATTCATTATTTTGTGTCTTTTGTGTCGAATGAACTATCTTCGTAGATTTGGTTCTGTACTTATATTCCTATATCTCTATACTCTGATATTGAGGTGTGTTTATATTCTGTTATTTCTGGCATTGTAATAAATCCTAGAAATACAATTGGGAGTTTGTGGTCTTTTAGCCGTAGAAAAGAGAAAATGTATATTGTTAATTTGTATTTTTTCCCTTTACACTTCTTTAGCAGGCAATAAAGGCCATCGGCCAGGGATTCCTAATTAAATTTAGCACACGGAATCTGGCCCCATCAAAACTAAAACATAACCAATGATAAAAGGTGGAACCACAGCAGAAAGGTTGGTATCATATTCTCAAATTCATCTAATATCAATTAACATCAACGAGTTAGCGAGGCGTGATGATTTCAGACTCCTGCTCTAAGGAAATTTTCCATCATACAGATATTTCCCTGAAAGCCGTCTGTGGGAGGGATGGGGAGAAATAGAAGCTGGGAGGCTTTATGTGTTCTGCAATTTTGCTTTTTCATTAAATGAACGGAGTTAATACAGGAGCTGTGTAATTTTTCCCTTTCTCAGGAGTCCCGAATACTTCGGCTTAATCACTCTTTCCCTGTTCTTCTCTTTTGCAGGTTTCCTTCTTCCAGGCGGGGAACGCTCGTTGGCATCCTGCAAGGGCTTTCTTCCTTGGCATTCTCCGATGCTTCTTGGCCCTGCCTCTAGACCTCGAGCTCCGACGATTCCTGTTCCGGGGTGAGGCCTTCTTCTTCTCCTTGCTGGCACTCTGATTGATGCTCTCCCGGATGTACTCTGTAGTGTCGCGGTCTAGCCTCCCGGCAGTCACGTGACCCGCCGCAAGGGATTGCGGGGGTGACGTGACGCCGGCGGGCATTCTGACCGCGACGCAGAAGTGAGCACACCGGCTCTCCCCGATATTAAGATAAACTTAGAATAATAAAGTACTGTTGAACCTGCCAACGGTCTCCGACCTTCCTTCCATAGGGGCTCCACTTCCAACCCCACAGTGGCGACGAGGCGGAGGAACCGGTGCACCATCCGGCCGCCGTCCAGGTAGGGGAGAGCTGGCGCATGTTCTGAGGCGGGCGCGCATCGCTCCCGCGCTCCGCCTGGCCAATTTACGTAGTGGCAGCTGTTCCCGGTTTGCACCATCGGCGCGCATTCCGGCGCGCGGCTCATGCCCCACCCCACACTCGGCGCGCATTTCGGCGCGCGGCGCGATGACCACGCTCTACACTGCACTGCTAGGCCTGTGCACAAGGGCAGCCACCACCAGGCCTAATTTCAAGGGGAGCCAACCACTGCACGGTGGCAAACTCGGCGCGCACCATCCACGCCCTCTGTGCACCAGGAGGGCCGTGTGCCCCACCGTCCACTCCCACAAAAGGGCCAGAGCTGACCTCCTGCTTCCTCATTGCCAACAAAACCACCCTGCTGCCTGCCAACCGGCACAATAGGTGCCTCGTATCAGCACTCTGCAGTCTGCATCTCAGCACGCAGTGTCCTCCCAGCCCACGTAAGGGTTGCACCCTTCCAAGCCGGCGTGAGCCCTTCCCGGTTCTACGCGCCCCGTGAGGTTCCACTGCCTCCCATGCAAAGTGCACTATGTGTGCCCAAACCTTTTCCTTAACGAACCCGGTGCCCTTCCTGCCTAAGCCTGGGGAACCAGCCATGAAATGGGCCGACTGGAAGGGGTATTTCTTGAACTACCTCTCAGCATTGGAGGACGAAGGCGAGGAGGAATTCTCCAGCAAACGTCGGAAGAAAATCCTATTGCATAATCTGGGGCCGCAGGGTTTGCGCGTGTACGACCAGATGGTGAAGAAGCCCAGGGCGTCGTCCGACGACGACGTTTTCCAAAACGCCCTCGACGACCTATTCAACCATTACCAGCCGGTGATATGCACGGCCATCGACCGTTACAATTTCTTCCAATGAAAACAGGCTGAATCGGAATCAGTGGAGGACTATGTAGCGGCCCTCAAGAAACTGGCCGTCCACTGCAAGTTTGGCACCCTGCACGACGACCTCATACGGGACCAAATCATCATGCACTCCACCCACTCGAGTGTCCAGGAAAAGCTCTGGGTAAGCGGAGAAGCGCCCCTTCCGGAGATCATCGCGATAGTCAAACGAGCTGAGTTATCCAAGCGATGCGCTCTTGCGGCCAAGAAAGACACGGCGCCACAAGCCACAGTGTGCAAAATCACCGACCGGAAGGTTCCACCCTCAAAAACCAAGACGGACTCCGCCTCCACCCGGCAATCTACGTCCAAGGGCAGAGGTCCCGGTCGTGCCCCTCAGGGCAAACAAGGTGCCTGTTACCGATGCGGCAGCCACTCCCACATGGGAAATGACAGAAAATGCCCAGCGTTCCACGTCAAGTGCTCTTTCTGTGGCATCACAGGACATTTCGGCAAGGTCTGCCGACCGAGGCCCAGAGACGCAGCAGTCAAGTACGTCCAAGATGCCTCCGATGATCAAGAGGGAGCAGATCTCTCAGACCAAGACAGCATCCTTTGCATCGATGACCATATCCTGGGCATTGGGGGTGTCGCAACCAAAAAGCCTTCCTGCAAGTTATTAATCGGGGGCGTTCACGTCATCATGGTAGCGGACTCCGGTTCGCCATACACCATCATCCAGAAACAGATTTGGGACCGAGACTCCGCCCACGTAGTGGGGGATCACCTTCACCCCACGGATGTCCATCCAGTCACATACACGGGAGAGCGGATTCCCATGTTGGGTTTCCGGCAGCTCCCGTTTGCATTCATGGGTAAGCACACGACAGCGAAATTGTACGTGGCACAGAAAGGCCCATCGGTCCTGGGATGGGCGGACCAGGGAGCGCTCGGCATCCAGCTCAATCCCGGCGGTGACACTCAAGTGCTCCTGATGGATGACGCGTCCACGCCTGCCTCGCTCCAAGCGGCGTTCCTTACTGTTTTCAGCGACCAAATAGGGAAGATGTGCAAGTTCTCCCACAAGATCGTGCTCAAAGATGGAGCGGTACCAGTCTCCCACAAAGTCAGGAACATCCCGTTCAACTGCCGAGAGGCAGTGCAGCTGGAACTTAAGCGCTTAGAAGACAGCGACATCATTGAACCAATCGAGTGCGCCGAATGGCTCGCGCCTTTGGTCGTGGTGCGCACACAAAGCGGGAAGATCCGCCTTTGCATTGATCTCCGCGAACTTAACAAGAACATCATCGTGGACAAGTTTCCATTGCCCAAAATAAACTAACTGCTCGCCCAGACCAAAGGTATCAAGTGGTTCTCTACCATTGACCTAAAAGCCGCCTACCACCAGGTATCACTCCACCCGTCATGCCGCAAACTTACATCCTTCATCACGCCCTTCGGATGCTACAGGTTCAGACGCTTAACCTTTGGGCTCGCATCCGCGGCCGCCATCTTTCAAAAACTCATGCACAAGCTGTTCCAAGGGGTCCACGGAGTCCTCTACTTTCAAGACGACATCCTCGTCATGGGGAAATCCAAGGCTGAACATGATACCATCCTGCACACCGTCCTACACACGCTAGCAGCCAATGGCCTGACGGCGGAATTAGAAAAATGCAAATTTGGTCTCCGCAAAGTCACCTATCTAGGGCATGAAATCAGCGACACGAGTATCACCCCCAAATCAGCCAACGTGGAGGCCATTAGGTCCGCTCCCTCCCCAAAAACCAAGGATGATGTACGCTCTTTTCTGGGGCTGGCGGAGTTGTACAGTAAATTTGTCAGGAACTTCGCGACAAAAACGCACAGCCTACGCCAACTGCTCAAGGAGAAGAATGCCTTTTCCTGGTCGGAGGAGACGGAAGCGGAATTCTCTGCCATCAAAAAAGATATTTGTGAGGCTGTTCCCTTACATGGTTTTTTCAGCGCTGCGTCCAGCATCCTGACCACGGACGCCAGTGACAAAGGACTGGGAGCAGTCCTCTTCCAGAGGGCTACAGATGGCACCGAAACAACGGTGGGGTTTGCCTCGCGCTCCCTCACCCCCAGTGTAGAAAAGTACAGCGTAATTGAGAAGGAAATGCTAGCGTCCATCTGGGCGATGGAGAAATTCCGACAATATCTGTGGGGGTCACGTTTCACGCTCCGTACCGACCACAAGCCCCTGATCAAAGTCCTCACATCCAGCGGCAACATGACAGCCACCCCACGCATCGCAAAAATGACACTACGTCTCTTGGACTTTGTCTACGACGTGGAGTACATCCCTGGCCCGCAGAACAGAGTGGCAGACTTCCTAAGCAGGGCGGCTGCCATGCAGGAGTCGATCACGCCATCGGATTGGGACGACTACAGCGTCGCCTTTATGACGGATCACGAACACACCATCAGTGCCCAGGACTGGGCAGACGCCTACACGCAGGACACGGAACTCTCCCAGGTCAAATTGTACGTCACGCAGGGCTGGCCGGAGAAAAGGCACACCGAATGTGACCTCAGAAAATACTGGGAGGTCCGCGATGAACTCTCCGTTGGTGAGGACTCCATATTTCTGCTGCGTGGTGACAAAGTGGTGCCCCCAAAGGCTCTATACGACTGCATTCTCCACATCAACCACGAAGGCCATCTGGGCATCGTAAAAGCCAAGAGACGAATGAAACTGCTGTACTGGTGGCCCGCCATGGACAACCAAGTGGAGAGGTTCGTGAGAGCATGCGACCATTGCGTCAGGGCTGATAAAACCCTCGTCACCTTGAGGCCCCCCATGGGCGAGTTCTCCACTCCCAGCAACCCATGGGAGGACTTATCCATTGACATTGTAGGCCCTGTCCTAGACACCTGGGGTACAACCAAACACCTCATCGTAGTGGTGGACCGCTACTCAAAGTGGCCTGAAGTCGAAATCAGCAGATTCTGACGCCGTCATCACCTTCCTTACCAACATCTTCCTGAGGGAAGGTATCCCCAAGACCATCACCAGTGACAATGGACCCCAGTTCACGTCAGCCAAGTGGACAGACTTCACCAACCGCAACGGAATCCAGACAAAGCGCACTCCGGTCTACCACCCAGCGGGCAACGGCCAAGTAGAACGCTTTAACCGGGTGATCATGGGCTCGATCCAGGCAGCCATCAGCGCCGGTAAGAACTTGGAGTCCGAAGTCAGGAATACGGTATTGGCCTACCGTATCACACCCACCTTGACGGGATACAGCCCAGAGGCAGAGAACCCTTCACCAGAGACAACTCAGCCTGGATGACCATGCGACTCCAGAGCAAGTGGTCCCCGGCCATCGTCCGCAGCAACATAGAGAAGGCACAACGCATCTACATGGCGCATTATGACAAACGGAATAATGTGCGCGAAGCCTCACTGGCAGAGGGCGACTGGGTCCGAGTCAAAAAGGGCCACCCAGGACAAAAAGGAGACAGCAAATTCAGTGAGCCCCTGCGAGTCGTAGATGTATACACCCGCTCTGCTTTGTTGAGCGATGGCAAGGTGTGGTCACAATCAAGGATGGCCAAGTGCAACAAGATCTTGCAGTGGGGCATGAACGACAGCGATCTAGAAGAGAGCCCCAGCGTTGCGGAAGTGGCAGCACCATCTACTAATCCAGTGAGCGAGGGGACGGGAATGTGCAACAGGAAGAAGGCCAGAACCTCAGCCAACGCGGAAGGACAGTCAGCCAGGCGGATAACGCCCCGCCAGGACGCAGACGAAGTGGGCAGTCCGTGTGAGACACCCAACGCCCTCGGTCGAGACCAGGAGGAGGACATGAGCTCAGCTGGACCCCGCGGAGGAAGAGAGCAAGAGAGCGGAACGCACACCCGCACGGGCCGTGAGGTGAAGCTACCGAAACATTTCAGTGACTTTCAGTTGTGAATCTCTCTCTCTCTCTCTCTCTCTCTCTCTCTCTCCTCTCTCCGCTCCCCACACCTGTGGTCCTCAGTTACAGTTATTGCAGTTGTTGTTAAGGGGGAAGATGTGTAGTGTTGCGGTCTAGCCTCCCGGCAGTCACGTGACCCACCGCAAGGCATTGCGGGGGTGACGTGACGCCGGCGGGCATTCTGACCGCGGCGCAGAAGTGAGCACACCGGCTCTCCCCGATATTAAGATAAACTTAGAATAATAAAGTACTGTTGAACCTGCCAACGGTCTCCGACCTTCCTTCCATAGGGGCTCCACTTCCAACCCCACATACTCCTCCTTCATCATGCATTGGAGAGGTTGGGAATAATTTAACTCTTTCATCCCCTCTCCAGGTTCGGGACGCTCTCCGGGTCTTCGGGGGTGGGTTCGGCGGATCTACTCCAGATGAGTGGTGGGCTATCAGAGATTCGACATTGAGCTCTCCCGCACACCACCATTCCATTCCACTCTTCTTTATGTTAAAATCACTTTCCAAAAAAACACAATACAGACAGCTTAAATAAACACCACCATTTACAATCTTATTCCCTAAATATAGACAGCCTAGATCGCATGATTAGATTGATAAATAAGCACCCCAGAGCTCCACATTTTGTGCACTTTCAGGCAGGATGCTTTTACCTGCTGCAGACGCTGTCTTTCCTCTGCTCCACCACGCACCTTCCTAGAGCCTGCATCCTGCTGCTACCTCCAGTACAAAATTTTGGGGAAAGCACTTCCCACGCGCTACCTGGGATGAAGCCCTAAATATATGGTACACTTTAACACAGGTCATGGCGGACATGTGAACTTCTACATAGCACTATGTGCGAGAATCCCTCGCCACGTGAAAGGGCAAAAACATGACCAATCACTGTATGGCTTCAAATAAAGTCACACAATGATCGGCCTTTGTCTTTGATATGCCCGCCCCCGCACTGCTTTTGAACGTGGGGCCACGAGGACAGTCTAAACTTAAGCTCCATGATCACACCCTTTCCTTGTGTTGCTACCATACTATTTACAGTAGTAAACAGCATGAGAGCCACGCACGGATTGGTTGGAGCAGGTGAATCCAGCTCCCCGAGGGAGACTAGGTGGCAGTGCTGCATTCGCCCTGGATGCCAAACACAGTGTAGGTTCAAGGGGCTAAAGTGTGCATGCTGGGCTGGACAAGGGTAAGAGACCTGTCCAACCTGACATGCGCACTTGATTTTATGCCAAGCCTGCAGCCTGCCAATCAGAAGGTAGGCTAAGGCTACGCCCTGCTCAAACAGCGCCGTGGATGAGGTATTATTTTTAGAATAAACAACGTAAACAGTACAATGTTAAAAGCATGTGCCAGCTCGAAGGGGGCAGTGGGCAACCCTTCTTTGCCGATGAGGAGCCACCGCCCTTGTCTAGATTCAGTTCTTCATGAATAGCAAATCTAGAACTAGTGGGACCCAAGCCCAGAGCATTCTCCTGCAGAAGCGAATCTCCTCACACTGTATCTTCAAACAATCAAGGTAATCCCTAATGGTAGTACCGTAGGTCAAGACAGGGAAGCATTTCATTCTATACACTTCCAAAAACGTAGAATATGTTTGCTGCCAACACTCGCGGCAAACCTGAATAATGCATTGCATGCTTGGTTAAAGCGCAGGCATCGGTTTGCAAGAGAGTGTAGCCAATTGTTCTGTGAATCAAAAGCAACACCCAAATAAGGGAACTCGATGACCGTTCCAATAGTATTCCCCTTAATGGATATTGGTCTAATTTTGGAAGACTGCTGCTTACATGCAATATAACGCGCTTTAACTATGTTTGTGTCTACATCTAAATCATCCATGAACTTTACAAATGAATCAATAAGGCCCCTGAGACCTTTTGGGGTGTGGAAAAGTAGCACTGCATCGTCAGCATATAAAAGGGCAGGGACAGATGCAGATTTCACCTTGGGCATATCTTTTCCATTTGCAATCAGAAATGAGTTCAAGCTATTGACATATAACAGAAATAAAATAGGGGCCAAAACACAGCCTTGCCCAACACCTCAGAAAAGGCAAAACGAATCTGTGTCCTCTACCAAATCTAACAGAGGCATTGAACCCAAATGTAGAGCCTGTAAGAAGTCAATCAGTGGTTGGGGCCTTCCATTGCTAGTTAATATACCCCATAACTTAGATCTGTTGACCCAGTCAAATGCGCTACTTAAGGTCCATAAATGCTAAGTAGATGGCCCCTTTCTTTGCTGTTACATATTTCCCTTTAATGAAGTTAAGATTCAAACATTGTTGCAAGGTTTCCATACCTTCCCTAAAGCCATATTGCACTGGGCAGAGAATATCATTGTGTTGAGCCCAGTCCTCAGTTCTTTTTACGATACTATGTCCTACCATTTTAACTTCAGACTGTAAAAGAGATATGAGTCTGCAGCACCAAGTGTCCTATCTATTCCCCTTCTTGAACACTGGTACAATGTTCGCGATTTTCCACGAGTTTGGGATTTTAACTGATGCAGCAGCGTTTAAGACGTTGGCGATCAAAGGGGCCCAAAACTGAATGTTAGCCTTGTAAAGGTCCATGGGCATACCATCAGCCCTGGGGGCTTTGTAAGAGGAACTGGCCACAATTGTGGAAGATACCTCCTCAAGCTCAAATGAGAATCCCAATAAAAACAATGGAGACTCCTCTACAAGATCTGCTGTCTCGCTATGTCCTAATGAATAAATCTGCTTAAAATACGTAACCCAATGGTCAGGACTGATGTTGGAACCTTAACCTTCAGTCAAAGGTGAGGTTGCCTGTTTTCCTCTAGCCATCTACCAGAACCCCTAGGTGTCTCTGTCATTACAGGTGGAAACTAAGCGCTCCCATGTCTCCTCCTTTATAGCTTGTTTTCTACTCCTGATAGCCTCCTTGTATGTAGACCTTGCTAAAATATTATTTTGCTGGTTCCTTGGGCGCGCATTGAGGGCTTCACGGAGCCTATGGTTAGCAACCCTACACCCTTTGCCAAACCATCCTGCTTTTCGAGTTCCGCTAGATCCAGATAGATCTAGAATAATTGCTCTGGTAGAATGGTTAAAGGTCTGAAAGTCATCTAAGGTATCAATGGATGAGGTGTTAAGAGTTAGAAGTGAGACCATCAATAGACCCAAGTTAGACCCAATTAGAGAAATCATCAGGTTTTAATAGAAATTACTCACCATTTTATCCTAAGGCCCTTGTCTTTTTGGGTCAGACCAGTTATACCAGGGGAGGCAACGGAGCAACAGCTATCAGGTAAGCTAAAAACAACCGCAATGGGGTTATGGTCACTATAATCGTTTTCAAGGACCCCCCCCTCCCCTGAGCAAGCAAATTGTTCCATATGCCTAAATATGAAAACATAATCAATGGTTGAGCCTTGGCCCCAGCCAACAAAGGTAGGGGGTTGATTATGAGGATCCCACACCATATCCTTCACACTAGAAAGGCCCGTGTAACACAGGGCTTTATGCAACCTCCTCCCCCTGAGATCAGATGATTTAGTACAAATTGAGATATCACTAATCAAAAAAGGGTCAGATACTATGGCATTCAAACACAATTTAGCATTAAAATCAACTCCTAATATCACTTTAAAACAGTTAAAAATAGTAAGAGAACTAGACTCCAGTATCGACAATACCTGAAATAAAGTCTCAATCTGACAACCTGGATCATAAACAGAATTGTAAAAATTGATAAGAAAATTTTTTAAATTATTAGATAATACAATCCAGAGGATCTGAATACCATTATGTTTAGAGGGAACCAGAATGATCTTTAAAAGCTTAGCGATACGAATTATAATGGCTAGACACACCTCGGGCTCTCTGACCCAAGGATGCTTAAGCTCTTGAAACCATCCTAGGTGATGACCTCATGGGTCCAAGTTTCTTGTAGCAGGACTGCATCAAACTGAGAGATAAAATCAAGCCATTTTGGGTCCAACTGTTTGGCCCTAACACCAGCAATGTTCCAACATACAACCCTTAAAGTAGAGCCCTGTTTTGATGCCAAAACTCTGGGGGAGGAACTGACCGTGGATATCTCGGCGGTGCCAGAACATGTGGGTGGATGTTCTAGGCATCAGTCATTACAATCCAAATCAGACAAGGGGAGAAATCTGTTGGAGATAGGGACAGATGGTCTCGTAATCTCACTAGCCATTGGATGAAGTCTCTGATTCCCTGCATGCGACCTTGGTTGTAAGTGTATGTAAAAAAAAAACGAATCAAAGAATGTTAATTCCCAAATTCATAGAATGCTGCCTGCCAATAATACAAAGATGGCAAGCCAAGTTTGGATGCTTGGATGTTTACAATTAATCACAATAAAATCCCCCCTCAGATGCTTTGTAGTGGGGCAGGGGGGGGGTTAGACTCCTCGATAGAGGGGGTCAATGCTGGAACACCCGTCATGATAGCAACATATGGGCAACATTCAGGAGGCAAATTAAGGCAAGGGAGACTCTTATCAGGCTTAATATGTACAGTCATACCCTGGCCAGAGGCAGCAATAGAGCCCTTTGGAGTCCCCTGAGTGAACCCCACCACCCCCAAACAAGAGGGTCAAGGTGTCTCCTGCTTGTGGATTGGGTATCTGGAACAACAGCATCAGTTTGCAATGGGTATGGGCTGGACTAGGGGTGTTGACAGCATGCCTCTTACCCAAACTCCCTAGGGAGCTGGAAGATGCTGGATGGGCAAGGCCTAAGGAGGTATACTCATTAGCATGTAGCTTAGTTAATTCAGAAACAGTGTTTTCTAGGCTATGCAATCTGTCCACAAGCGGAGTACCACAGTGAGCTACAATTGTTTTAAATCTATCCAAGATAGAGTCCAGTCAAGATTTAAAACTTCTTTGGCAGGGATCTGAGACAGAACAGACTGTTGAATGCTAGTTTCAGAAATGTAATTTTGATTATTATGTGCTTCAGATCTAACATTGCTGGCTCGCTTGTATTGGCGCTTCCTTTTCACTGAGGGCCTTCGGTCAATGCCATTTGAGATAGCAGAGTCATTATTTGCTGCTGCCGGGGAAAATGTACTGATGGCTCGAGTTCATTGGGCGATGGGCTGGGTGGAATGGTTGAACCAGTAGGTCCTGAGCAAGGTTAATGGCCTGACTGGCTCACTGGAGGGCAACTAAAGTCTTCCCCAGCATCCAGAGATAAGCGTCTCTCTGAAAGATCTATCTCTTTGGAGATCACCCCAAAAGCACGAGCTAAAAAGGAATCCAGTGTAGTGCCATCGGGGAGGCTTGCTTTTAGTGCTATCCTTGACCCTGTGTAATTTGCACCTGCCCATGCTATTCATGGGTTGAGTCCCAGGTGATTATTAAAATTGATGCCGAAAAGAAGCAAAGAGCGTCCCTCAGCAAAAGTCAGGACCCAGATACATGCAGCCCCATTGAAGGACCCCCTGCAAATGAAGTCTCACCAGTCGCAATCAATATCGTTGGAATCCAAAACCAAGGGGGGTGGCCTCTTCCGACTGATGACGGGCGAAGACGGGCCCAGTCTTCGCTCTGGCATGCACCTAGAACCCAGGACCACCAGAGTGACTCCAAAGGCTAGTTGGCTGGTCTCCTGATCTGAGCCTCAGGGACAGAAAAGACTCCAAACATCCACCCTTCGCCTTGACTTTGCCTGCTGTGAGCCCTAACCCCACAAGTGGTCCATCTCCAGTCCTGGACCCTTGGAAGTGGGGATAAAGGTGCTCTGCCACCCTAGCTGTGGTCCGCAGCAAAACCAAAACAGCGCAACACAACTCCATGCAAACCTTGCATTGCAGCTCCTCATCTGAACGGACGCAGCACCATGCAACTTGACACAAAACTCTTCATTGCATATCAGAACTGCCGCTGTGTAACACATCTTGATGCAGTACCCACATCGCTCCTCAGAACCGCTGATGCACGGGCAGCGCCCTTCATCAAGGTCATAAGGTGCACTTCTCAGCGACCTAACCTGTCCCTGTATCCAGTGCACACTTCATCGTGGTTGGCCTGAACTTGTGACTTTGTTTCAGGCTGACACTACCAGACAACCGCAGTTGGTGGTTGTGCTTTAAAGCCCTATTTTTACCTAAACTTTTAAAATTGCATATCTCTGGTTCTACTAATTGGATTTTCTAAATTTGTGTGAGATTTTGCTTGTGTTGTGTTTTCAATTTATTAATGTTTGAGTGCTGCATAAATACTTCACGCTTTGCCTGACTGCTTTTGTGCCAAGCTACGAGAGCTACTAGAGGGTTACTCACAGGTTAAAATAGTAACTTGTCTGGTACACCCTGAGGGGTATTGTGGCTGTTGCTTGAGAAGGTCTCATACCCTCCTCAACTAACAAACCAATTTCTCACAGTGAGAAAATTAGGCTGATGAAAACTGATCGAAAAGGATCTTACTCTAAAGTTTTCATCAGAAACAATCATTTAACCTGATAAAAGGCGTGTCCAGTGCGACCATGACGAGTATTCAATGTATTAATTTCAGTCATATTACAAAGTTTTCTAAAACTTCCCAAAAGTCTAATAACATGCTCTCTAAGCAAGCACACTCCAAAGATCTAAGAACCTGATTATGACTACGGCAGTCCACTGGACTGCCGTAGTCGCTGTGTCGGTCCGTGGACCGTCAGACTGGCAGTCCACCCGCCCTACGAGTTTGGCAGTTGGACCGCCACTGGACCACTGCTACCACCGGGGATGTATAATCCAGCTGCAGAGGTGCAGCGGTGAGAGCAAGTAATATGCTGGTGGTGCTGCTGCGGCACCACCAAGCATATTATGAGTTTTATCACTGCCCTCTTTTTCATGGCAGTGAGCCCACCATGAAAAGGGTGGCGGTGAGGAAACTAAGGGGGCTCCAGTAGGGCCACCTGTCTCCTCTGTGCATGGGGGTGCGTGCAGGGAGGCGCATGGTGTGCCTCCCTGTATTTCTGCATTCCCTGTTCCTGCACGGGATGAAATGCATGACATGGTGCATTTCTTCATGTGCAGGAATGTGCTTCGGTGCTCCCACGGCTGTGTCTTTCTAAGGCTCTCCTTTGAGCCTTAGGAAGGCACCGGCATGGGACCGCCACAGCACGCACCACCAGGATACAACTTGTAATACAGCGAGCAGTCTGACTGTGTCCTACGGGGTGCTGGCATGGCGGGCCACAGGAGGATCGCCAAACTCATAATCAGGCCCATAGTCAGTATGAGGGTCGGATTGCCATATCGGGCAATCAGGCAGTGTGAGATGGACCACTCTGATACGTCAGTGCGTGGGTGAATTTTGTGGCTGTGCGGACCCCTTTTGAGGTGTTGTGGACCCGTTTTGTGGTTGTGTGTGCTGGTGTGTTAAACACCTTTAAATAAAGAGTAGGTGGCATTAGTAAGCAGCACTATCCAGACTGTGGATGCTGGTATATCATTGAACGAAGAGTGGTTGAACCAATCACTTTGTGGGTTAAAGATTAGGGATGAGTCAATGTTTTCAATCTTTTGATAGGGAAGAAAATAGTGTAGTTCACTGACACATTTTGCTAACATTGCCACACACATTGCCTGCAGCAAGCCCAAATACATATGGTTACCCGCCCAGCACAAATCCACCCCCCCACAGCATGTCTTAAAAAGTTGCTTGATTTACAAATGGGAGCTACGTTTTTTTATTATCTACCCTGTTCATAACTTTAGCCCACTTTTATATTGGTGCCTAGGAATATTTTCTGCCCCAGGCCCACCCTGTTCAGTATCAGTTTAAATCAATGATGACAAGAGAGATCAGTCTATATTTGTCAAAATCTAATGGACTCTTGCCATCTTCATGACTCAGAGACATGGCCTAATTAGCGATGATTATTTTTATCTTTCTCCCTTGTCCCTATGAAAGTCTATGAGAAAAGCTGAAAGAGCTTGTGTCTCTGTAGGTGACTGACACCCTACTCTTTCTGAAATTGTTACTATACTAAATTGAGTGTTCTTACCAAGAGGAACAGAATCATTTTCCCCATTGATCCCAACTGGTTGTTATTTGCTATATTGTTCTAGGATGAAAAATATGAAAAGTAATTAAGTAAAGACCCATCGGAATGCCAGGGGACTGGTTTGTACCTTAACTAGGGCTGTTTTGTATTTATACTCCTTCTGCTGTGATGAGGTAGTTGTATTCTATATTGCGTATGCACTGAAATGGATATTATAGCCCGAACTTAATAAACACTCTTCTTGCTCCTTCCTAGCTAAACACACATATATGCTTGAACACACATTTCTGCATTCATGGGGATGCATTCTCACTTTTGCCCACTGCTGAACATAGACAAGAGTAAATTGTCAAACTAAAATAGTTAGTCTAGCATTATGGTACAAAATTAAAGATTAATTAAGAATAAAGGTAAAAAGAAATCCATAGGAGTAGTGTTTGACCACTAATTTTCTATTAATATTACAAAAACAATATTATAGGAATGCAAAAGAAATAAATAGAATATTAGCCAATGTATAGGTCAAGTTATTTCTTTTTTAAAAGTACCTTTCAAATAATCAACAATAGAATGCTGATGTGAATTATTGACTTCCTCCAAATGATCTCTAAATCAGGAGTCAAAGTATAATTGCATACAGTCAGGTCCAAACTGAAACTCAAACCAACTCCATGAGTATCATACCCCTGCTTCAGACAGCCAGCTTGACGCCAACCGCCCCCGTAGTTACCTATGTACAAAAGAGAGAAATTGGCATTTCAAATCAAGGTATAATGGAGTGGCAAGGTTTATGGTGAAAAGGTCCCTTGACACTGTGTTCTTGCCTATTCTTTTTCTCAGTTTTTCATGACCCTGCAAATGTTGACTGATGAGGACACTGATCGACTTGGCTCATGGCGATAACGAGTGGCGTTCTCTGGAGCTGCTGTATAGGTAGAGTGGAGTCCAGAGGTTCTGGCGGTGAGCAGGAGACGAGGCTTCTCATGCATGCAGCATGCTTCCATGATAGTGTTGACCAGGTAGTCCAGTTAGTAAGGCCAGGATTCACTTTGATAATGACATGTACTGGGTGTGACTGGGTAAAAGAATAAAGACGAGCATGCAGGTATACCCCTTCTCATGAGATCTAGGAGACTGGGGAAACCCCAGGGAGGCCTAAGTCTCAATGGGTACAATGACCATGCGATACCCCATCCCAAAGAACTCAGTCTTGTGCAGAGTGGTATTGCTTGGACTTGAGAAGGGTGAGTTTTATGTCCGGAATGATAGACTTGGCACGGACACCATTCCTAGAATGCAGCTGGAGTTATCTGTTCCTGTAGGGAGTACTCAGGTAGCTTACTTCCTAGGAACTTGGGAAAATGTCCATTGGACTCTAGAGGGGCCGAGGTCTGAGCAGGGATATGACTGTGCTGAAGAGCCTAACTGTTGGGCAGGGCATGGATGATGGAGGAGGAGCTTGGCTCCACAGAGGCCTGCTGCTGGAAATGTAGTAATGCGTGAAGGCAACTTGATTAGCCCTCTCCATGGGGTTGCTGCATCTTCTCAACCTGTCAACCACAGTGGACTGCCATCTTGGAATGGGAATTACTCCATGGTAACAGGATACTCAAACTGCCATGTTTAGAAGGTAAACACTTTTTCAGTACGGCTCAGCTGAATCCCCCAAGCCTCCAATCACCTGTAAGTCACATTCTCCATGATCTCAGAACCCGGCACACAAACTGTAGTGGATAGGTTGACTAACAATCCCTCTAAGACCATGACCAGAATGGTGCTCTATGCAAGGTCTGACACCCGGAGGCCTTTCTAGTGTGCCTCTTCTCCTCCTTGTTGGATAATGAAAATCCATAGGTCAGAGTGAATAGGGATCATAGGTTTGATTTTAGAGCTGCTGCGACCTCACAGCAACCAAGTAACATGCTGGCTATATTCTGGTAATTTAGCAAAAAGAGGAAGTCCTGTCTCCAGCAAGGAAAGTGTCTGAAGTTTCATTCAACACTCATTCATGTACTCTCTTCCCAGGCATCTTGCCGGTGACTTTTCATCTGTGTCTCATCTTCAAACTTATCATTACCACACTCTATGAAGAAATCAAATATAGATGGAAGTTTCCTTTTGCATTTGCATTTCAGAGAATGAATGTCACACACAATTACACCTTTATGGAGGCCATGGCTGAGGGGATAGAAATCCCTATTGAATTGGCATCGCATCAGAAGGGTACTCACAGAATGACAAGCACCTTCTGGATTCCTGTGATACTCAGATGCTCTCTTGGAAGCAAGTTTGCTTGCACCTAAGACATAAATCAGATGTTTGCAAAAGTTGGTAATTAATGAAGGGAGCTTCACCTCCACTTACTCGTGGAAGGAACCTTTTGGTTTTTTGTTCATATTTGAAGTGTTTTCACACTAATCTTTTGGGATTTAATTTCCTCTCTCTAGCTCTTCAATTACTTATATTTGGGACTAATCTTTTTGGAAGGGCGAGTGGAATGGATTTTTTATGCTTATTTTTCATTGGCAGCTATGCCGGTGGTGCTGATATGATAGCCCTGATGATGATGTTGTTTACAAGAAGGGAGCACCACCATCTAAATCCAGGACCCAACTCTTTCAAAACTTTTTTCCACTTGGCCTCTCCAAGTATGTTGCCAGGAACTTCAAACATAAACTCATTAGAATAATCCCTGAACTGCTCATTGGTGACCAATACCACTGCTCAAATGGCACGCTAAAAACTTATTTTCTGTAATACTTCTCTCCAGTCGGAGTTGTGTCCGAAAAAGCTAAATTCCATACGTAAAACCAACATCTCATGTGGTCACGGACTTACAAACACTCCCTACCCCAGGTGCAGAGTCCATCTTTCAGTCTGTTATAAAAATGGAAAATATTTATTCAAGGAACAGGTGAAAACCTAGATAAATTTGACTTGGCACTTTTACCTGTCTCTAAAAACTCTGGGCCTCATTACGATGGCGGTCTGACGAGCGTCCGACCGACATTGTTTCAGGCTCGAGACCATCCGACAAGGCGTCTGCGGTCCCGACACCCAATTATAATACGCTATGCAGGCTGTCGTAAGCATCCCTTTGCTGTTGCGGCTTGTGCTGTGGCCCCTTTCCGGGCCTCAGTACAAGCCGCAATAGCAAAAGGGATGTTTGGGGGGGGCACTAGATGTGTCCCCGATGCCCCATCACAGAGGACAAGGGGCGACGGGGCCCTGCTAGGGGGCGACGGGAGCCCTGCTAGGGGCCCCCAAAGTCACTTTCCGACAGCCTTTTCCTGGAGGTCGGACTGCCATGAAAATGCTGTCAGAAAATGACATCCTAATCTCTACGGCGGTACCTCTGCGGGCACCACCTCCATTGTAGGGATTGGTCTCTGACCGCTGCCACAACAGGCTCCTTGAGCCTGTCGGAGGTGGCGGTCTTTCCCCTTGCCCGCTGCGCTCCGACCGCCGGCATCATAATCTTGCGGTCAGACCGCTGTCCTAGATGTCGAGAGGACCGCCACCGACGGCCTGTTGGTGTCGGCCCTCCCATCATCATATTCGGGCCCTCTGTCTTTGCTTGCACCACTTCCTTACAACATTCTTGCTCTCTGCCCCTCTAGCACCTCTCCAGCACTCCTGCTCCCACTATAGCCCCATATATCACCCCTCCCATATTATACTACACCTAGTCCTGTAGCGACTATGAAACAAATTGCCTCTGAGAGACTGACATGGACTACATCAAACCTCCTAACAACTCTAACTTTACTCAATGCACTACCCTTACCTCTCATTCTCTTACAACACTTACTCCCCATAACAGGTGATTTAATCAACAATTACCCTCTCCACCCAACCTCCTACTCTTGATCAGACTTTACCACTTGAATCATCCCACAGCCTTTACCCTAAATTATCACCCTACACCTTCACATTCCACAATCGTGATCCACAAATACCTCAGGAAGACAGCCTTCAGTCATCTACTAAATGCACATTCATTACTTTCCCATGCTCCTACCTGTCTCCTAAACCCATCCCGAATGCCTGAGTCCAAAGTCACCTCGGTTATGATACTACCTAAGATACTACTCAGGTCTAATCCAACTGATAGCACACTGACCCACTGTTGTGTGAGAAGAATATCATAACCAAATGCGCTAGTACATCTAGACAATTCACAACAATATGCTCTGGGCTAGACTCTCTCCATAAAGAAGTTAATAAATTTCACTTGACCTACACTTAGATGAAGTCCAGACTGACCTACTAGATAGATGCAATGAAGAAAAACTAAACTCCCACCAACTTGATACCTCTCCTAAACCCAAAGCCAAATCTAGGCCGTCCATGAATCGTGAATAAAGAACAAAGTGAACCATGGACTATCTCACTAATAAGGACATTGAAGAGCTACTTGAAAATTGTGAATTAGCCATAATCTAAAACATCACTGCAGACAACAAGCTCTTCCCCACTAGCACAAGTTTCCAGAAAAAGTTTACTCCAGACATTAAGATAAAGGTTCACCTGAAAAATCTGACAGAAATGAAAGTACCCTCTTCTACTACCAGCAACACCACACAAATCACCCTGAAATGCCTATTGCAAAACTACAGATCGTCGATAAAGCACAATGTGGTGATTTCAGGTTTATTCACCTCAAACATCTTGATCTTATATTTCTGATTGAAACATGACTGAATGAATTCTCGCAACTCGCTTTGCTTAGGCATAATAGTCCCTCCTGGTTTCTCCGTCACCTGCCTGGAAAGAACACATAAAATAGGCAATGGGATAATAGCATTTTGTGACCAAAACAAAATTGTGATGCCACAACAGTCACTACTCAGTTATCATGCTTTCAGGGCCTCTCCATCACTTTAAGAACTGTGGATTCTTGGCTGGTAAAGATTCTTCTTATTTACTACCCACCAGAAGAAAATATGATTTTTGGAGCACAACTGATTGAACTCACCATAGATTCCCTCACCAAGTCATGCAACAACATTCTCTTAGGAGACTTTAACCTTCTTTGTAACGAAAGTGATTCCTTCATGGCCTTATTAACTGCTTTACTACCTGATATAAATCCTAGCTTTGCTAATCTTCAACCACACAAAAGATGTCATTTTAGACCTTCTTATCCCAACCCAGGTTGACTAGTCAGACAACTTCCTCGTGCCTTTCTCTTGTCTTTCCTCAAAATGGACAATGGCTAAGAAACTCAGGACACAAAAAAGAATGGTGAAGGGTCCAAAGGAAACCGGAGGCATCCCATCTCACCACTGAAGTAGCGCTGGTGCTACATTGCATTGCCCCAAGGAAAAAAGCCAAACAAATTAAGACAGTGCTCACTTAGATGGGTGAGCATCTTGGGCTAGAGGTGCTTAGCTCTTTTTTTTCTGGAGAAGCTGTTAAGGTGACTGTGGTCAAACCTTCTGATGTCTCCTTAGCGAAGAGGGAGAAGCTGCTTTTTCTGTGTTTTAACTATGGGTCAGAGAGGGGAGAGAAGTGGAAGTGAGGTTAGTGCTTTGCTCTTTATTGCAAGGAAGTGAAGCTCAAGATAAAAGATCCCCTTATGGCATAATCTTGCCATTGTCTACGGTGGCAATTTAGGACTCACTTAGAAGTTTGTTTACATGCCACTTGCGCTGTTGCTATGTTACTTTTTCCCATATTAAAAGTGACGCACCGGCGGCGCAAGCGGCTTGTATATAAGCTAACAGTGGGCGGTAAACTCCGCTTCTCCGGTGGAGCTTGTAAAGTTTGTGTGACTCCGCGCTCCGCTTTGAGCCCGGAGTTCAACAAAAAACTCCACCTCCCGCCAGTGCATAGCGGAGTTTACCGGCAACGGCCCGATGTATGCTCCATAGTGAAGAAGAGACGTTGTCCACGGCGCTGTGTCAGTCAGTCTCTGCCTCAGCAATACGAGCCCACCCCTCTGCTGGTGGTACAGCGCCTTCACTGACAGCGTCACTTGTGATTGGTTGGCTGTTCCCACCCACACGCTTCTCTGATAGAGTCACAACAAATTAGAAGTTTCTGTGTGAACAGAAGGAGGCGAAATGAAAAACTATGGATAGGTGCACTGTGAGTGACACACTAGGTTGCATCCAGGCCCTTGGGCTGAGATGCACTGAGCGTTCTAGGCCCCTTGGTAGTGACACTCCCGATGGCCAGGACCTACAAGCCTGAGCACATGGTGCACTGGTGCCACGAGCACCACATGAGAGTAGAAGGCCTGCAGATGAGATAACGTCACAAGAGGGTATACGGCTGCAGGAGTTGGAGTACCAGAGACGCTTCCCCTTCAAGGCTGCCCCGAGCCAGCATCAATACTGGTGAGTGCAGCCTTTATAATATATAGTATTCTGCCTTATCATGCTGGGGCAGGAGCGAAAGGCAGCTGTCGCTGCAGAACCATGCAAAAAGATTGTGTGCGCGCGCCAGGAAAAGGCAGAGCTGCGGCTGAGAAATGCACTGCTCCCACTCTCACCCTGCCGGGGTTAAGCTGCAGTGTTGAAATGTCTCAGCTGCAGCGGCTGCCTGAGGCTCAAACCACTCTGCCCATTCATTCCTAACCATGAGGGTAGCAGCAGCAGAGCAGTGAGTGCACGCGGTTGAGCCAGTCAGAAAACCGGTTTCTTTCTAGTCGATCCTTTGGGAGCTCAGAGACATCGTCCTCCAATGGGCAATGTTTTTTGTCATAGGCTTTTAGCAGGTTATATCATGTTCCAACAGTGCTTTAATTGAATCATTGACAAGCTCCGTTTGATTTATGTACTACTGCGTGCAGGTTTTGTTTCCCGAATCAAGCATGAAAGGCACTTGTTTTTATTTCTTTGCTTGTTTTTCTTTAGAATGCTAATTGTATTGCGGCATTCTGTGGTATTTAGAGCAGAGAAAAGTATTAGAGGGCTCTTGAACCTTGTCAGAGTCCCGGCAATTGAGAGCAGTCTGTGTTACATGCTTTTTAAGTGTGCTCTTATTATTTTGAATACTCAATACATCCGTTTTAAGAACGGGGCCCACGTCTACTGCTTGTTTCGCCATTAAATATTTTGGGAACGAGCAGATCCAGGGCTGCGAGGAACAACACTCCACTCGGCCAGTTCTCGTCAGTTAGGGGCATATGTATGAAGCCCTTTTCCCGTTCGCAAACGGGACGATTCTCAGAATCGGCCCGTTTGTGAACGGGAAAAAGCCTTTTGGGATGTATCATCCCAAAAGGCCCTCGCAAAATAGGAAATCGCAAAATTTGCGATTCCCTATTTTGCGAATGCCTTTAAGAAATCGCAAATTGTGATTCCTTAAATGCAATGCAGGAAGCACCCAAGTTGTGCGATTTCTGGCTTAAGAAATCGCAAATTACCACCAATTTCAAGTTGGTGGTAATTTGCGATTTCTTTGAAAAATGCATTTCTTTGCATTTTTCAAAGTGCCATGTGGCGCACATACATGCCCTTAGGGCAGGTATGTGCGCCATATGTGCACACATGCTTATTTCAGGGGTGCAACAGGGTGTCCTTTTGACACCCTTGCACCCTTGAAATTTGTGAGTACCTATTTGGTACTCGCAAATTGCGAATGTCTTCCCATTCATTCCTATGGGCCTCTAGGCCCATAGGAATGAATGGGAAGGTATTCCTTAATAGCGAATCGCAATTTGCGATTCGCTATTAAGGAATATGTAGGATTCACATTTTTTTTGCAAATCCTACATACATTGCATTTTGCGATTCTCAAATAGCGAATCGCTAAAATTCGCTATTTGAGAATCGCAAATGCAATTCTTCATACATATGCCCCTTAGAGTTATCGGCAGAGACAATCACCGGCATGAACAGCTTGCTGATTAAAGGAGCCAGTGAACAGGTGAGTTATTTTGGTTTTTGCCAGCACTAAGGTACTTCTGGATAGACATTACATTGAAACTGATGATCGGTATAGTGGGCCTTTTCATATCCATCGGCCTTACTGCGTGTGCAGAAGAAAATGCGTGCAGCAAGGCACATGCGGGAAGGAATCGGTGCAGCAAGACACGAGCAGGAAGGATCGCGTGGCTGATCGAGCATGGTATCAATAGTGTGGCCAATCATGCGTTTTAAGTTTAACTGGCTTGTATGTTAAGTTGGTACGATCGCATCCCGTGCACATTTAAGGATTGTCAGTTACAGTTTAATCAACCAGCTGGAAGTCTTCTAATTCATGTGGTGACTGTGAGTGACTAAATGGTGCCTTGTGATTCAGCAGCAAGACGTTTTACTTGGTGTAGTTGATTGGCTCAGCTCTCTGCTTTCTCATTGGCGATTGTTATATACACTGTGATTGGGGGAGTCCCGTCTTGGTGTACTGCTCTTACTTTAATTAGGGCGGAGCAGAACTCTGTGGAATTCCACAGAGTTTTTATGGAACTCCACGGAATTCCGCGTAGTGCAACTACGCAAGCTCCGCCCACCCCAAATATAAGCCCCTTAGTGTGTTAGGAAAGTTGGTGTTCCAGATGGCAGAGCAGTTGCCCAAAAAGACAACAGGCTGGCCAACTAATTAAAGGTAGCCTATCAGATACCATTTCTTCCAGCGTCTCTTTTGTCAATGACCATCAGTACACCCAGAGTAGTCACAAATATTTCAATACACAGATAAAACTTGCTGTGCATCAGAGACATTTGTTATGTCAGTCCTCAAATATTGCCGCCCCCTTTTTGGTCACTCCCTCCAAGACTCACATACATGATGCTAGGCAAGGGGTCTCTACCACCATGTTTTGTCCCGAAGCTGCTGGGCTGTTTCAGGCCAGCATGTCTCCAGAAACGGTGTGAATCCCTAGATTTGGCAACCTCGCTTTAACTGGTAGGGAGAGTTTGTTGCCTACATCACTACAATAGTCCGACAGCCAATAAGTCAAAGGCATTATAGGGCAATATTGTTTAGCATTTCCCATGCTTGAGCACAAAACTGGCAAGAACTTATCTTTCCTGTTTCTCTTGCCAGTCACCCACTATAACCAATATTGGCAGATTAACTAAGTTATACCTAGAAAACGTTAATAGATATTTGTATTAAGTGTGTTAACCAAGTACCCCTTAGGTTTTAAAGTATTTCAAAATCAATTCCTTTTATAACAATAGTTACCATACTCTCCCAATGGAAATTTACAGTTAAGATCTACCCTTGGCAATATGACATTTCTCCTACAACCTCCTTCCTGTGTTTCTGCCCCAAGTAAAGTAACCTCATCTGCAACCAGGTCAGATCTCCAAAACATTAACAGTAGATGGGCTAGTTTAAAACAAAGCCAAACAAATCCCATTTCCACACAAAAACAGAACATGGGGTAGCCTGGCAAAATGGAAGTAACACACAAGAAGAACTCGAAGTTCCATTAAGTATTCAAGCCTCTGCCCACGACATTAAACAAGCATTTGCAATGCAATCGGTCTCGCCTTTGGGACCTTATATGTATTTAGCTATGCAGCACATTAGCCTGGGCGCTGAAACATCTACTGTTCTTTAACATGGAGGGAAGGTAAGCACCAAACTGCGGGACACGCCAGATATGGGAACACATGGGGAGAAATATTGCCTTTCAGCGGGAAATGGTATAGTCCAAAGCTCTGTTTTTAATATAAAATCAGGGCCTTCGGTGGTCATATCACTGAAAATACAAGATTTGAAAAAAATATTATTGTCTACGGGTGCTCGTGGAAGACAATTTCTATGGACTTGAATCTAGAGAATGCTAAAGTGATTCTGGTATTTTACTGACCTCTGCTGGTCGTTTTCTATCAAGAAAGTTAAATAGAGGCAGTTGCCAGATACATAAAAAAAGAAAGTCCCTCAGCAGAAAGCAATTCTGGTATTTTACTAACCTCTACTGGTCGTTTTTTATCAAGACAGTTAAATAGACGCTGTTGAACAAGCAGAAAGCAATTCTGATGTTTTACTGACCTCTATTGGTCTTTTTCTACCAAGACAGTTAAATAGAGGCAGTTGAACTGAAAAAAAAGTCCCTAAGCGGAAGCAGACAAGTCCTAGGGCTGATCTCCAGAGCCCACAAAGTACATACACATATAAGTATATACTAAAGTATATACAAGAGGTCTTGAATGCTCGACCTAAAAGGGAAATACATATCCTCTGAATGCAATCAGTAATATTGCCAAACTGAGCCCCAATATCAGTCAGTGCTTCAGGGGCCACGGGCGATCGAATATTCATGGACTGTCTTTGAGTTATTGATTTAAAACATGTTTACTACATATGCTACTTCCATGACATTCCTGCATCACACATTGCTCCTTTACATGTGTAAATATTAGTTATTCCTAATCTATCATCAGCAAAACTACAAGCTGTGGGTCCAAGAGCACCTTAGCACAACAAATTTGTTTTACTGTGCTTCAATGGATGGCAATGACTTTTGGAATAAGTATCAAGAACATCAATGGACAGCAGGTTGGGAAAAAAACAACTATTGTGTTCGTAAAGGAACCTACTCAATTTGAGGTAATGTGAATTGTGAAACCGAAAGTGATTCAGGTGTATGAACAATATGTGTGAAAAAGCACAGCGCTGGTAACATGTTAGCAGAAATTCCACCATTCCCCAATCTGACTGTTATCAAAGCAAAGTAAAGAGACTTTTGGAAGAAGATCAAAGTCAGTTTCCAAAATGACAGTTTTAGTCTTACGAAAGATTTTTTTCTACCAAGCAAAACGCTGTACAAGAACCTAAAAAAACACAATAAAAAAGGAGTACCTTCTGGATTAGTTGCACAAGACAAAGATAATATGAAGCTTTAGTTAGCAAATGAAAAATCCGGCCTTAGCTCCTCTCCTGGAAAAGGACAAGGCCCAGCTTGCCTTGCCCATTCCTCCTGATGTAGTTGTGTCTAACAACTCAATCGCAAACCCATAAAATACTTCAATCCCTACTATATGCAAGAGCTAAACTACTGACAATGCTTAATGTCAGAATCCCTGTCAGAGGGCCACGGGGCAAGCAGAAGCTACTGGGCCCAACCGTGGTGGCTGAGGCCTTTTTATGCTTCTGTCCCCGGGCCTGGGCTGCTATGAGCAACTGGGCCAAGAACCCTTCTGCATTTGACTCTAAGTGGCAGCGCGAGTTGAGCAGGTCAAGGCTTCTTGGGGGAAGAGGTAGGTGTAGGGCGAACACACGCTGACAACTCAACGTAAGTTCAGAAAGTACAATAATTGAATGTCCAACGAAATACTTGCATTTATTAACAGTAGTATTTCTACATACACAAAGCAAAATATGGTGTACTAAATAATAACACAATCTTCATAAGGTCTGTATTCTAGCACGATCCCCGCTGGACCGGGTTATTCCCCACTTACATGAGCCAACATCCATAATTAAAGTCAAGGTGTCCCTGCAACATTGGTGCTCCAATCAGAGCAGTTGCCTCCACCCAAAGGCTTGCAACTCAAGTTACGGTCTTACCCACTCCAGCTGCAGACAAAACGGAGGGCCCGGGTGCATTCAAGAGTCCAGTGCAAAGGTCAATGGTGGCAGATACCAGAACTTAACAGCAGTTTCTTTGAGGTTGGTACAGGTTCTGGACCTCCACAGTGCTCCTCTGTTGCGGTGGTAAGTATTCATGAGACCTTATGGCAGACTCAGGGTGCTACTGACATTTCGATGATGACGTAGCAGCTCTGAGTTCACATTTTGCGTTTGGTTTGTGGGCCCTTCTCCATACCACCACCTGTCCATGCAGGAGTCATTTACCAAGCTCTCAATGTGACGTTCCTCTGCAGGTGACAACACTGTCCAGGGCGATGGACCGCTGATTACCACAGCGCTATACCAGGGTAGCAGCCCTCAAGATTCACTGCAGTGCCCACCTGGCATAAGGAGGTCATGAACACACACTTAAGGCGGCATCCCGCTTCTAGTCACAATACTACCCAGAGGGGCGGCCCTCTTCACAACAACATTGTACCAGGGCAACGGCCCTTAAGATTCACCACAGCCCCCACCTGGCACACAGAGGTCACAAACACAGCTAATGTGGTGTCCCTCATTGGCTTACAATGCATCACAGGGCAGTGGTCCTCTTCTCCACAATGCTGCACCAGGATGACCTTAACGTTCACGCTGGCTGCCACATGGCATATGAGGATCATGAACAATGCACATGGGTGAATGGCCCAATCAGTATGGTGATCCTCACATGGGGCCAAGTCTCACACTCTGCTTCCGTGATTCACTTAACACGATCCTCACTCGACCTCTCTCCCTCCAGGCAATCACCTGCTCCTCACATGAGCCTCTGATCTTGCGTCAAGCAGAAGCTGGTGCTCCAAGCTCTAAGGTGAGTAGTTTTATTGCTCCTGGGGTTGTCTTCTTACCTGGTAGGGAGACTGGCAGATTCTTAGTCCCCAGACCTGGTCCAAACAGACAACACTTGTTCTGTTCTTCTCCATGTGGATGTCAAACTTCAGTTTGACAATTTGAGAGTCTCAAGTTCCCTTTTTCTAATCCAATTCCAGACAAAAATGTTATTTAGTGTATATGTCTTTGACATTCATGTTCTGGGGTTGTCGACTTTGAAGTGTCCATTCCAGTGTTGTGTTTCTCCAAACATAGTCCATGGGAGCAACTTGAGATTCAAAACCTGGATGTCATCCCTGTTTCACATGACCAGACATTGTTACCAAGGATCCAGATATCACGGCTGCTGGGGTACCGACATCAGGGGTATATATCCATTACTTTGCAAATGGACTTTTCTGCCCCAACACATAACAAGAACTCAATTTCTGACACTACTTAAAAATAATGAATAAAAGTACATTTTCCCACAGTCAGGGAATGCTTTTAAAACTGGAGCTTTTGGGAGCTAACAAATAATCTGTCAATATCAATTGATCCCAGTTGAAAAGCAGTCATGGAGAGGTCAGCTATTATCCTTTTCTGATCATATGCAGTTAGAAAATAAGCCCCAATAACCAAACTACTGTGGAGGTGTTGGACCAGGCCCTTTCTGCAGGGTGGCCCCCAAACTTTTTACCTTTACCCTCCCCTTTTTGCTGTATTTGTTTTTGGTAGCCTTGGGACTCTGCACTTTACCATTGCTAACCAGTGCTAAAGTGCTTGTGCCCTCTCCTTTAAACATGGTAGAATTGCTTACACCCAACAGGCTTATTTAATTTACTTGTAAGTCCCTAGTAAAGTGGTATTATAAGTTCCAAGGGCTTGTAAATTAAATGCGAGTGGGCCTCCAGCACTTATTGTGCCACCCACTAAAGTAGCTCTTTAAGCATGCCTCAAGCCTGCCATTGCAGAGCCTGTGTATGCAGTTTAAACTGCCAAACCTTTTTTTTTTAAATACATGTTAGGGTAGGCCCTGGACAGGCCAGAGGGCATGGTGCAATGTATTTAGAAAGCAGGACATGTACTTTTAAGATTTACATGTCCAGGTAGTGGTCTTCACTACTGCAAGGGCTATCCCTCCCATAGGATAACATTGGAGCTGCCTTATTACGTTTTATAAGTGTATTCTCCAAGTGGGAAGATAGACCTGGTTCACGTTTGGTGTCTCTGGAATCACAATTTATAATCCTAACATGGTGAAGTCGGATTTTAAATTGCAAATCTGAAAATGTCACTTTAGCCATTTTGTGTCTGCAACCTGTCTTGCTTTAGCCATTTTGAGCCTGCAGCCTGTCTCTGGTCACATGAGTTGGTGTAGTTGGCAGTTAGGCTTTGTGTAGTCCTCCTAGATAGCCACACATAATGGGAGCTTAGGTATGACAGAGTAAGGCAACCACTTGCAGGATGGGAGGGAAGAGCTGGGTCCCGCCTCACTTAAACACATCTGTTTTCATACAAAGAGATGCATACCCCCTGTAGTAAGTCTGGAGCCAGGGCAGGGAAGGCAGGACATCTGTGCACTTCAAAGGCATTCCTCTAGAAGCTTCTCCTCACTTCAAAGGCACAACTATGTATTAAAGAAGTTCCTCAGACACCACTCATTCAGTAGACTTCTAGACCTGTGAATAATCGGCCAGGAGGAAGGACTTCTGTGCTGCTGAAGGTCTGCCACTCTGCTGGGATCCTGCTTTGCAGTGCTGACCTTGCTGCCTGCTGTCCTCTTGCCTGGGTGAGAAGGACTGGACCTGCATCTCTTGAACCCAGAAACCAGAGTAACCACAAGGGATAGATGACTGGCCTTCTGAAATGAACCCTCAGGGACATAACAGGCTTCTAACCACCTTGCACCTGGACTCTGCCATCTGTGAGTCTACCCTGCCAGGTGGTGCCACCCCAGTCCTGGACCCTGCTGAGCATCTCATCCCCGAGCAGAACCAATGCATCTCCTCGGCTGAGAGGTCCAACCCCAAGCAGAACCGACACATCACTGCTGCTGCAGGGAGTCAATCAATCAATCAGTGCATTTATAAAGCGCACTACTTACCCGTGAGGGTCTCAAGGTGCTGGGGGGGGGGATGGTGCTGCTACTGCTCAAATAGCCAGATCTTGAGAAGTCTCCTGAAGGCCAGCAGATCCTGGGTCTGTCGCAGGTGGATCGGGAGGGTGTTCCAGGTCTTGGCGGCGAGGTGGGAGAATGATCTGCCACCGGTGGTTGCTCTTCGGATGCGGGGGATGGTGGCGAGGGCGAGGTCGGTGGAGCGGAGCTGGCGGTTTGGGGTGTAGAAGGTGAGACGTCTGTTGAGGTTTGTTGGTCCGGTGTAGTGGAGAGCCTTGTGAGCGTGGGTGAGGAGCTTAAAGGTGATCCTCTTGTTGACGGGGAGCCAGTGCAGGTCTCTCAGGTGGGGTGTGGTGTGGCTGTGGCGGGGGATGTCGAGGATGAGGCGTGCAGAGGCGTTCTGCATTCGTTGTAGTCGTTTCAGGAGTTTGGTCGAAGATCCTGCGTAGAGTGCGTTGCCGTAGTCCAATCTGCTGCTGACGAGGGCCTGGGTGACCGTCCTTCTGGTTTCGGTGGGGATCCATCTGTAGATCTTGCGGAGCATGCGGAGGGTGTTGAAGCAGGAGGATGAGACGGCGTTGACTTGCTTGGTCATGGATAGCGATGCGTCGAGGATGAACCCCAGGTTGCGTGCGTAGTCGGTGGGTGTCGGTGCAGTTCCTAGTGTGGCCGACCACCAGGAGTCGTCCCAGGCGGAGGGGGTGGAGCCGAGGATGAGGACTTCCATCTTGTCCAAGTTCAGTTTCAGTCGGCTGTTCTTCATCCATTCGGCAATGGCCTTCATTCCTTCGTGGAGGTTGGTTCTGGCGGTGGAGGTGTCCTTGGTGAGGGAGAGGATCAGCTGGGTGTCGTCGGCATAGGAGATGATGTTGAGGTCGTGCGATCGGGCTATGTGGGTGAGCGGTGCCATGTAGATGTTGAAGAGTGTCGGGCTGAGGGATGATCCTTGGGGTACGCCGCAGATGATCTCGGAGGCTTTGGATCGGAATGGCGGGAGGCGGACACTCTGGGTTCTGCCGGAGAGGAAGGAGGTGGTCCATTCCAGGGCCTTGTCGCGGATCCCTGCATTGTGGAGGCGTGTGCGTAGGGTGTGGTGGCAGACGGTATCGAAGGCGGCTGAGAGATCCAGGAGGATGAGGGCCGCGGTTTCTCCGTTGTCCAGCATGGCCCTGATGTCATCGGTGGCGGCGATGAGGGCAGTTTCGGTGCTGTGGTTGCTGCGGAACCCGGACTGGGATGGGTCCAGGATGTTGTTGTCCTCGAGGTAACGGGTTAGTTGCTTGTTGACGATCTTCTCGATGACCTTCGCCGGGAACGGGAGTAGGGAGATGGGCTGGAAGTACTTGAGGTCTCTTGGTGCCGCCTTGGGTTTCTTGAGCAGGGCGTTGATCTCGGCGTGCTTCCAGCTCTCCGGGAAGGTGGCGGTCTCGAAGGAGATGTTGATGATCTTGCGGAGATGGGGTGCGATGGTGGAGCTGGCCTTGTTGAAGATGTGGTACGGGCATGGATCTGACGGAGAGCCGGAGTGGATGGTGTTCATGATTTTGATGGTGTCGTCGTCGTTCACGTGGGTCCAGGCGAGCAGGGGGTCGGTGTGGATGGTAGGCGGTGATTCTGAGGTGTGGATGGCTGTCGGGGGGGGTCTGGTTGTTGAAGCTGTCGTGGATGTCTGTGATCTTTCGATGGAAAAAGGTGGCTAAGGAGTCGCACAGGTCTTGCGATGGCGGAATGTCGTTGGTGTTGGAGCTGGGGCTGGAGAGTTCCTTCACGAAGTTGAAGAGCTCTTTGCTGTTGTGTGCGTTGTTGTCGAGGCGGTCCTTGAAGGAGGTCCTTTTGGCGGTTCGGATGAGGTGATGGTGTCTGCGGATGGTGCTCTTGTGGGCCGCATTGTTGTCCGGTGTCTGGTCGTGGCGCCACTTTTTCTCGAGCTTTCGGCAGGTCTGCTTGGATGCCTGGAGGTCGGCAGTGAACCAGATGGCCTTTCTGCCGGTGCGTCTGTTGGAGGGTTTCTTGATCGGGGCGAGCGTGTTGGCGCAGTTGTTGATCCATTGTCTGAGGTTGCGGGCGGCTGTGTCGGTGGGGTCGGTTGGTGGGCTTCGGGCAAGGGTGTTGATTAGCTGGTGTTCGGTGACTTTGCTCCAGCTGCGGCGGGGGGTCCGTTGAGTGTGGTGGTGCGTGGTGGGTTTCTGGAAGGTGAAGTGGATGCAGCGATGGTCGGTCCAGTGGAGTTCGGTGGTGTGGCTGACGGTGACGTGGTTGCTTGCGGAGAAGATGGGGTCGAGCGTGTGCCCGGCGGAGTGGGTGGGCGTTGTGACGAGCTGTCTGAGTCGGAGGTTGGCGAGGTTGTCGGTCAGGGTGGTAGAGTTGCTGTCATTGTTGTTCTCGAGGTGGAAGTTCAGGTCTCCGAGGAGGATGTAGTCTGTGGAGACGAGGGCGTGCGTGCTGATGAGGTCGGCGATGGAGTCGCTGAACTGAGGCCGGGGCCCAGGGGTTCTGTAGACGAGAGTTCCGCTGAGGGTGGTGTTGGGGTCAATGTGGATCTGGAAGTGCAGGTGTTTGGCGGTGCTGAGGGTGCCGTCGGTGCTGGTTGAGATCCTGAGGGTGTTCCTGTGGATGATGGCTATACCACCTCCTACACCGTTGGTGCGGTCTCTGCGGGTGATCTTGTAGCCGTCCGGGATGGCTATGGCGATGTCGGGGGCCGAGGAGGCGTTCCACCAGGTCTCTGTCAGGAAGGCTACGTCCGGGGAGGATGTGTCGAACAGGTCCCAGAGTTCGATGGCATGCTTGCGGGCGTAGCGTGTGTTGAGAAGTATGCATCTGAGGTGGTTGCGTCCTGTCTCGGTGGGCGGTTTGGCGGCTCGGAGGCTGGTGAAGCTGCACCTCCGGCAGGAGAAGGGTCCTTGGGTGCGCTTCGGGGTGGCCAGGAAGCAGGTGTGCGATCGGCTGGCATTGAGTGCATGGAGGGTGCTGGCGTCGTAGTGGCGTCGGTTGTCGTGGTGTTCGCGGGGGCCAGGGGGTCTGGCCCTGGGCACGGTCCAGGCGCGGACGGGCGCGGACGGGCGCAGACGGGCTTGCCTTTGGCGCGCCCGCTGCGCGGCCGCCATAAGGAGGGGAGGTGGGAGGGAGGGAGGAGCAGCTGGGAGGCGGGTGCGGGACGAATGGGCGAGCGGGGGGGCGGGCCTCAGGGGACGCAGCGGCGGGAAGGGGAGAGAAGGACGGACGGGAATACAGAATACAAGGGCACAAAACGGGTGGAAATACAGAATATAAAGGGCACAAAACGGGCGGAAATACAGAATATAAAGGGCACAGAACGGGCGGAAATACAGAATATAGAAGGGCACAAAACGGGCGGAAATACAGAATATAAAGGGCACAGAACGGGCAGAAATACAAAATACAAAAAGGGCACAGAGTACAGTACAAAAAAGGAAAACGGTACACAAAGGAATAAAAACAGCTGACAGAAGTAGAACAGACAGATGGCAAAAGGGACAGAGTGAGCAGACAGATACTCACGGCTCACCACTGGGCCATCAGGGATGAGGCACAGGTGGCAGCCTGCGGGTGGAGGAGGGCCTCAAACTCGCGGCAGCAGCAGCGATCAGCAGTAGGGACACGGGCACACAGGTGGTGCTGTGCGGTGTGGGGAGCGACCTGCCTGGACCCGTCGCAAAGCCCTGCATCGCCCACTGCAGTCCTTGGGACCAACGCATCACCCCGACAGCACGGTGCATCCACATCCCAGGTCTTCGCATCTTTCATCGATGGTAACCTCGACGAGAACACCAGAATCCTCACCGCTTCCTCGCAGGTCCTCCGAACCGACACGTGGCCAGCTGCTCGTCGCAAGCCCCATCGACAGGATCCTCGATGACGATGCAACAGGATCTTGCACCGCTGTCTCGCCATATTTTGGAACCGACTCATTACTTCAACTGTGCGGCACATCTTTGATCCAGATCCAGTCAACGCTCTGCAACCAGGATTTAGGATACTTTGTTTAGCTGGCCTAACTGGGTCCTTGTAGCCGGCCCGTGCTCCATCGTGGTAGACCTGAACTTGTGACTTTGTCCTGGTATGGCATGACCAGATATCCCTAGTTGGCGCTTTGTGCTTTTTGGCACTATTTTCACTAAGAACTCTAGAATTCAATATCTCTGGTTTTACTAATTGAATTTTTGTTGTATTAGGCTTGTTTTACTTATTAAATACTACTCTGTTTTTCTAAATCTGTTGTTGGCTCCTTTTGTGGTGTGCTTTCACTGTTTTGACAAAATACTTTACACATTGCTTCTAAGTTAAGCTTGACAGCTTTGTGCCAAGCAACCAAGAGGGTGAGCACAGGTTAATTTGGGGTCTGCTTGTGACTTACCCTGACAAGGATTGTGGTTGCTGCTTGACCATGACTTACACTCCAGTCAATCAACAATCCGATTTCTTACAGCGGGCCTAACTGGATCCCTGTAGCCAGCCCGCACTCCATCGTGAGCTGCCTAAACTTATGTCTTTGTCCCAGCCTGGTGGGACCAGATATCCAGAGTTGTCTCTTTTTGCTTTTTGGTGCTATTTTCACTAAACCTTTGAAATTGCATATCTCCAGATCTACTTATTGGATTTTTGTTGTTTTAGTCTTGTTTTATGTATTAAAATGTACTCAATTTTTCTAAACTGGAGTGGGATCCTTTTGTGGTGTGTTTTCACTGTTACTGTTTGAAGTGTTGCACAAATACTTTACACATTGCCACTGAGTTAAGCCTGACTGCTCTGTGCCAAGATTCCCAAGGGTTGAGCACAGGTTAATTTAGGGTTTGCTTGTGACTTCACTGTTGGACTTGGCCCTTTTTGCAGAGTCATCCCTGAACTTTTTGCCTTTCTCCTGGTATTTTTTCTGGCCTGGTGTTGGTGGTTTTAGGACTCTGGGCACTTTATCACTGCTATCCAGTATAAAGTGCATGTGCTCTCTATGGTAAACATGGTAAAATTGGTCTACACCTGTTTGGCGTATTTAATTTACCTATCAGTCCCTTGTAAAGTGGTATCTCAGATACCCAGGGCCAGTAAATTAAATGCTACTGGTGGGCTTTCAACGCTGCTTGCGCCACCCACCAAAGTAGCCTTTCAAACCTGTCTCAGGCCTCTGCCATTGCAGGGCCTGCGTGCGCAGTTTACTGCCGCTGTGACGTGGCACATGAAGTGGGTGCCACGTCTGTGACTCCCCTTTTACTACATATCAGTCTCCCCTAAGGTAGGCCCTAGCTAGCCCTATGGGCAGGGTGCGCTGTAGGTAAAAAGTAGGACATGTGCCATAACTGTGTGGCATGTCCTCGTAGTGACAAACAGCCAATTTTGGTTTCTCACTACTGTGAGGCTACCCTCTCATAGGAATGCATTGCGGATTCCCAGATATGTGTGTCAGTGGTAATTCCTGATATGAGAGGAGTAGCGTGATCAAGTTTGGTATGTTTGGAATAGTGGTAATAAATGCTGCATAATGGTGTTCGCAGATTTATTGTCACTATTTTAGAAATGCCACTTTTAGAAGTGGGCATTTCTGTGTGCTATGTGTCTTTGTGCCGGCCTGTTGTGTATTGCATGTCTGCCTCTGGATGACAGGAGCCGGGGAGGTTCAGTGGCTTCAGAGGGGCTGGGTGAGTCAGCGCTAGGCTGGATAGGCCGAACTGCATTTGGAGTAGTGGGAGGAGTAGCACCTGGGCCTGAATAGGACTGTGCCTACCTCCCACAATGCTGGCTCTGCCCCCTGTGGTGTGTCTGGGGCCAGAGCCTAGACTGACAAAGGAGGTGGTCGTGCACCTTTAGAGAAAGGTGTGAGTGCCCCCAGAACTGGTTTGGACCGAGCGCAGAGCCCTGGGCCAGGGGGAGAACAAAGAACATAGGGGGTATAAGTATTGGGGCTGTGACCCCATGTAAGGTGCTTGAGGAACTTTGGGTACCTGCTTGGAGCCGAAGGACTGCTGGGCGAGGAGGAACTGCCATGGGACCCAGCTGCTGTCTCCTGGGGGTCCCTATGTGCTGGCCTGCCTGTGCCCAGCTCTGCCCCTCTAAACTTGGGACTTATCGCCTCATGAGCGCTTCATTCTTCATTGTCCCCTGGAGCCCGAGGAGGGGGGCTCCGACTTTGCAGCTGGTGGGCGCCGTCGCCCCGTAGCAGAAGAGCCACAGACCAGGACGTCAGGCGGCTGTCGCCTGGTTGGGGGCGGGGCTCCACGTGGTGATGGTGAGAGCCCCGCGGATTTTCCAGAGCCCCAGACAGAGGGCTCCAACTTTGGCAGTGAGGAAGGCGGGACGGGCACTTTGTGCCACTTTTCCCTGAGCCCGAGAAGAGGGCTCCTGCTCCGCTCGATCCGAGCGTACAAAACCAGAAGGCAGACGAAGAGAGCCTGACCTGGGGCATGACCGAGTGTGAGGAGCAGCGCCAGAGGAGGAAGTCAGGCAAGCTTGTGCCTGAGTGTTGGCGGGGCTCCTGTGTGCCGAGGAGAGCCCTGCGCATTGGCCAGAGGGAGACGGAGCCTCGCAGGCTCACCTGACGCTGAGGAGGGACCAGAGCCTCGCGGGCTCCCTGCAGTGACGTCCCCTCGATTGGCCCGGGGGGAAAGAGAAGCCCCGGTGAGTGGGGCTTGGAAGGCACATTGTTGGTGCCTGTCTGTGCTTACAGCTACACTGCCAGATCGCGGGTAGCTGCAACAACAAAAGAGAAGCCCCGGAGAGTGGGGCTGGCAAGGCACACTGTTGGTGCCGGTTTCTCACTGCTGTGCCGCCCGATTGGGGGCAGCTGCAACGACGGGGGCATTTCTTTTACCTAAGAGTGACCAGGACGAGTTGCACCCTCGCCCCCATTAGAGTACAGGCCAGTGGAGGCCTCGTGATAGGAGAGCCCTGATTGTTGGACAAGGGCATTACAGGACAGCCCAAGACGGGCCCCCGAGAAAGGCCAGTTGGCCTGGGGATCACCTTGTGTTCTGGTGGGGCGTGAGGCCCTAAAGTGATGTGTACACTACTGCAAATGTTTATAATGGTGCACTGCTGATTATGTTCAGGCATAATGCGTTATGCTGGAAGGTGATCTTACCAGGAGTTACTGGTCATCCTTACTGTAAGGAGGTTATAACAGTGGCCCGATTGGCCTAGTGATTTATGCATAATGTGTTTGTGCTAGGTGTACCCTGACCAGTAATTACTGGGTGTTTTCACTACTTATGAGTGGTGATGTGATGACAGTGGCCCGATTGGCCCTGTAAGTGTATATAATCCCTGTAAAGTCATACCTAGTGCCAGGTGGCACAGTGTATATATGTGATTGTGTTCTAATGTGTTTTATGAGTAATACAAAGGCTATTTTTGATATAACCGTGTGTGGAGTTTCTTTTGTGGTGTTCCTAGTGCGTCGCTGCTGAGCATGTGTGTTGCGCAAACGCTTTACACATTGCCTCTGGGATAAGCCTGACTGCTCTGCCAAGCTACCAAGGGGGTGAGCAGGGGTTATCTTCAGCGTGTAACTCTCTTGCCCTGACTAGAGTGGTGGTTTCTGCCTGGCTTAGGCTCATGCCCCAGCCAACCAGAAATCCCATTTCTAACACACCCTGACAGGGATTGAGGTTTTTGCTTGAGTAGGGTTTCAGCACTTCAATCAGGAACCCGATTTCTTACAGGAGGGAGTTTAGCAGATGTTGGACAGCCACTAAAAAGAGGTAGATGTCCCATCCACCCTATTTAAAGTGTAAGTAAGCCCTGTACACTCTAAATAGGGAGGTTGGGACATCTGGCACTTTTTGGAATATGTCATGCATCCTTCAAACTGTAAATTAGACCTTTAGTTAACAATGCCACTTCCTAGGTAGATCCGATGTTCCAAAGTTAACAATAAAACTTCCAGAGTGTAATCAATATTCTCCTTTTCTTTACTTCTTAATTCAATAATCACAGGGAAAATACATCTACATGGTTCTTTTTGACCCTTGCAACATATACACAGGCCTTCATCAGGATGGGATTTCAATAGACTATAGTGTGTTTGCTATAAAATGAGTACTAGAAGCAGACTGTTTGAAATTGAGATTGGAAGGTGTCAAAAAGGTAACACATAGTCATACATGTGAGTAATGATTGAAGCCTTCACACTATCACGAAGGATGTGACAATGTGTTTGTTATATCCCAAATTGCTTCATTGTGTTTCTGCATTTACATTTACTGTTTCTTCAGTATTATTGGTAAAGGGCAAGCCCCTGGAATATAAGTGGGTCATGCTGTCAGTTTAAGCCAGAAGCCAGTGAAATATCTGTTGTGCTCATAGGGTGAGGGGATTCAGGTGAGCTCTTGCCTCTGGGACTTGGACTCCGTTGTCAAGTTGATTTAAAGAAGAGATTCACATGAGTGACTGTCTCCCTCAGAGGCTTTGTATGCCGGATGTTTCGTGGGTGCTATCTTCTCATTCATTGTTGGCCTGTATTGGGGCTGAATCTCCTGGTCATCCTAGATGCTTTGTTTTGTGCTAATTGTACTCGTCAGATCAAGCGGATTGTCTCCCTGAATTGGATAAGCATACCCACTGGAAGAAGGCTTGTGAAGATTATGATATTGTTCTATTGATGCTGTAATATAAGGGAGGTCCATTTTTTTCGGTGATGACACTTTTTAACTTAAAGTGACAGCTACACATGTTTCATAGGATGGCAGAGAACATATTGAGGCTGGGTTGCCATGTCTTGTCATAGAGACGTGTTGAGGAATAGTTGTGAAGAAGAGGAAAACTGGGAAACAGTATGGTTGATGTTATGAGGCTTAGACACTTACCTGACCCTCTGAATGCCATGTCCCAGCTGCAGCCTGCATCCTGCTCCATTAGTGGATGATTGTGAGACTGGTGTTACAAAGACAGAATAAATGTGCTAATGTCAGTGTTTGTGATGACACAGGCAGAACACAGGTAAACAGTGCAGCCACAACAGATATCGTTTGAGAGATGTCATGGCATAGAGATGTGTATGTGCCCCTGCCACACTGGTCAGACATATGGCCGATCCCTTTTGCAGCATGCCAGCACTTACCTGTAGAGGCGACATGGTGGTCTCATTACCTGGAGGTGATAGTAGGGCTGCAAGTATATAAAAAAATCTGTTTTATTACATCACTTTAGGGAAAGTAGATTTGTATATTTATGGTGGCAGACACAAGATTCATTTCTCAGAGTGCACCGGGTTTGAGGTTTCTGAAAGGCGAGAGAAGGAATAGTGCAATGGCAACCTCATTAGACAAGGTTTGAGTGAAATGGGCTGATATGGTGGAGGGGAATTAGTTCCTCAATAGGTAAATAATGCTATGGTCCTTAACTGGTCTTATCATTATGGTTTCATAGCAGAGAGGGCATGATGCATGTGGGATGCATGGAGTTGATCACCAGCTCCCCTGTGTGGGTAAGTTTGTTGCAGGGATTCTGTTTGGAAACAGAATTGTGCCTTGGGAGAACAGTCCGTCAGAATTTAGGGACTGAGGGGCATATTAACAACGGCCAGCGATAATTATCGCTGGCCGTGCTTAGAGATAATTATATTATCGCAGGCTATCTCTGGTATTTATCGCCCTGGTAGCGCGTTATTAACAACACGTTACTCCAGGGCGATAAGAATTCCAGAGATAGCGAGGTTATCGCCCTTTTGCAGGGAACATCGCTGGTTTTCCACAGGGTCGTATCAGCATAATCCACCCCCTATGTTAGGGATGGCTAAGTCAGGATTTTAGCAGACGTTAGGCTTTGGCGAAAACGGCTGTTTTCGCCAAAATCTAATGTGTGCTAAAATCATGTGGGCTGCCTTGTAAATATCGCGATGTAAACATCAGCGATATTTGCAAGGTAGCCCATCTTGGGTACGCCTAGTAACGCCCACTTTGCATCTCATTGGAGATGCAAAGTGAGGCGTTGTGAAAAAGGGTGCTAACATGCAATTATGCATGTTAGCACCCTCTTGTAAATAGGGCGCTGGTTTTATCTCCGCTTTTTTGGCTTACAAAGCCAAAAAAGCGGAGATAAAGCCCTTGTAAATATGCCCCAGAGTCTCTCTACAGTACCTGTAGACCCACATTCGACTAGCTCACAGTGCTTCACCTAAACTCCTAAGAGTAATAGGTGATTTTGGCAAACCTAGAACATAAACCTGTAGTCTCCAAGGGAACCACGGAAACAGATCATCACCTTTCGTTCTCGCTCATGCATGTCCACATTTATCACAAAGAAGACACAAAGGATGCTTCCAATATATTTATTGAAACTATCGTAGTCTATTTTGAAGCAGGTTTGCTGCGATTAGTGAACAAATACAACTAAGAAAAGTAATCAACATTACTAACATACTGTAGACTGTGAACAGCCCGACCATGGCAACTAATATATCTATCTATGCATACTTTCACTATCTGAGCACAGGGATACATTAGTGATCTCTGGGATTAGCACTGGACCCCCTACCAGGCGGGCGTAGTTAGGTGGTCCACATTATAGGTGTAAAATTAGTTTATGCAAGGCTGTTGTCTCCATTCCAAGACTGGTTGCTCTACTGAAATTTCTTCCACAAGATCAATATTTAGTAAATCCAGAATGGATTACGCCTCCGCAGACAATGATTCCGCAATTGCCCCATTCAAAAGTTCCAAAGAAGAGACATGATCATCGTTATCAGCCAATGCTGAATAAGTAGCCTGGCAACCTGCATCCGTGTTATTAGAGCCAGAGTTTGGTATTCCATGTGCTGAAGCACTCATCTCTCCCGGAGGGAGTGGCTCGTACCCTGCATCTTGAAGCAGCCGCAAGTTCATGGGACAACTCCAAACATGGGTCTTATCGGACTCATCAAAGGGTTTTTGTCCACAGGGACAGGCAATTGCAGAGCCAAGCAGATTTCCAGTGCCCATTCAAAGGGGCACCATGGGCAATGAAACACGGGCTGTACGCAGGTGAACCAGGCTGGTCGGAAAATGACAATGACCAGTTAGTGTTCAGTTCCTGGAGCAAAGGGACTCCAAAGAGTTGTATTATGCGCTCACAGCACAGCTGGACCAGTGGTAGTTCCAGTACCAATGGGCTTCAAAACACAACATCCATAGCAGAGTTGCAAAATTAGAACGAAAATGCTGCAAATGAGGAATAATAGCAAGGATATGCCTCCAAACACACTGGAAAAATAATAAATGGATAAATGTCAGTATTACTTCTAAAATCTTCTGGAAGGTATTAACTAAGCCAGTCCCGATTACTTTAAAAAAGTGTGCGATACCAGCAGTATTGGAGGCCTTAAATATTCGGTGCACTAGCTCACCAAAGAGTAATGGAAGATTGGTATTCAACAAGAACTGTATGTCACTGGATGTCCTTGCAACCTGTAGTTCGAAGGTGTCTCGGGCAGATGTTAGTGCCACATCCTTTTGAAACAATAAGACTTTGAGTTGGCTTATCTTGATAAAATCTGTCTTCAAAGTTGGAATTGAAGGCCACAATGAAATATCAGAGACTGTATGCATGGGTGTAAAAAGGACATTATTGCAGCAGTTCACTTTCTGGGAAACTGATAAAATATATGGGATCCCGGCCTTCATTCCTCAACAGTCTTGTTCGCTTAACATTAAATAGCTTCCATTGGAAATTACAGTGATGAGGGGAAGAATTTAAGGGGCTGGTATTCTTTTTAGCTAACAGGCCAAATTTGATACCGAACAATTGCACGCGCCATGAATGGTAACATGTTTACAGACAAGTGAGTGACCAACAGAACAGTTGCTTTCCTTTCCAGTAAGAAAAACCTCTTTCTCAGCCTTCTAACTTCGATAAGAGAATGGGAGTAACCATAAAGCTCTCCCCTTGGGCTTCATATCTACCCACCAGAAAAAGTTTAATTCAAGCCGTGAACTGGAATAGCTAAAATTGGCAAAGCTATTACGCCATGTATCAGCCACACTGTGGATGGTGATTCAGCTATTGTGAATGGGAGCTGTTCTAACTTCTCGAGATGTAACATTGTGTAAATGGAGTCTTTCATTTCCATGATCATTGTTTGCATGTCAGATTGAAAGGCAAAAATAGCTGTGTAGAATTAAGGTAACATCTTGGCACATGGCCACTTTTGAGGACCTGAAGTGTCCAGCTAAACTGCATGATTGACTTTGCCTAATGGTATAAAGAAGACATGTCACTGTGCATAATATCAATAACAGATGACACAATGTTATCCACGTTATAAATGCGAGAAGACAACGTATTAATACTATTATCAACAACAGCAAATTGTCAGCAGCTTCCATTTGCGATCATTTCCAAATTTCATTGTATGTGTCTTTTTCTTAAATAACTTTATTTAGAAGCATTGAAGACATCCATAAAAGCATTTGTACAGAACATACATCAATATTCATTCCCTTCCATAAAAAAAATGATGTGCATAATAAAGTACAGTATAGACATCGGCTAAAATTGTTGAAAAGTGTAGCTACCAAATTTCGAAGAACATTTCTTTCAATACCTTTCCTATCCATGTATGTTCATACCACCCGCTGTATAAGACGCTTTCCTTATTAGTCAAAGTTTAAAAATGGTAATAAAATATGTTACAGTTATTAAAGTGCAATAGTGCAATATATTACCAATTCATTGCCAATTTCTCTTAATCCGGTAAATCATACTGCGTATACCCCTCGGATATATGCACATTATGCCATGTTCTAAATAGTGACTAGTGACATATTCTTCCTGGCATAAAAAACTGCCCATAAAAAAAGATGACATTGCACAACAGATCTCTAGAGTAGGCAGTGATTGCAAAAATAAGTATGCAGGTCAGCATTGTGTATAGCGTAATGGTCTAATCATCGGTAGGACATACCGTTTCCTATATTGACTGTAAATTTGCAAAAAAGAACCACATGCATAGTGTTCTGGGACATCGTAATATCACAGGGGCAGTTTGTCAGTTTTGTGGACCAGTCATTCATATTGGGGAAACTATTTAATCGGTGAAATAAGCGCGTCAGAACAAACCTGTGCTGTGCATTTAATACAGTTTTGAGATAAGGTTGCATAGTAGAAGAAGTTAAGATCAATTGATATTTTTAAAACCCTGGGTTTAGGGACTTCAATAATAAATTTAAGATTTTCCAGGAGTGTCATTCCTTCCTTTTTTAAAGTAGTTCTACTAATGGTAACTAGCATTTCAGGCTTCTCAAAGTATTCGGGATGGCCCATGTCACAGCAAAACCGCTGGACATAGGCCAACCACGCGATACATAAATATGATCTTGATTTGAGGCAATACCCTATTATCGCTCGATTAAGGTCTGTATATTCTGAGGTCCAAATTTTATACCACAGTAGAATTGGCTGTAACTTGATTAAATCTGTAAGAAATGGAGCACCCAGTTCCGCGTGGCATAAATACACTGATGTACTTCTGGGGGTTGCAAGAAGATATCTAAAAAATTAATTTTCTATCAATTGCATTTCTGCACATTTCTTGTATCCCCATACGTCAGCCCCGTAAAGTGCTATACTGAGGCATATAGCTTTGTAAATCTTCATCATCATCTCAGGTGGGTTAGAGCCCAGTCGTCTCGCAAAGCTTCTGAGGGCCATGCAGGCCTTGCTAAGTTGTAACTTCCTTTTAGCAATGGCCTTATTCCATTAACCAGCCTTGTCGAATAAAATCCCCAGGTAAAAAAAGGTGTCAGTAAAACCAATATTTGTGCCATTTATTTTTATATTTCTGCATTTCATACTGTTCTTCCGGCACTGCATAATGAAAGTTTTTGATTGGTTAACTTGGAGACCGAGTTCCTTTATATATTCGACGAAGTTAGTAAGCAGGGACTGTAGGGCCAGAGGGGTGCGAGCCATGAGAACGGCAACATCAGCATGGAGGAGGGCCGGGACAGGGCGCGATCCTATTTGTGGGAGATCTTTTGAGGATGCCATGAGTTCCTCACCCACACTGTTTATATATAGTGAAAACAGGAAAGGCGCCAGGACGCACCCCTGTCTCACCCCTCTCTTCACACCGAAAGCTTCAGTACATTCTCCTCTAGCACCGTATCTAACCCTGGCTCTGCAACCTGAATATAGATCTCTCAAAAAGCTGATGATTGGTGTCTCCACCCCCATATCTTTCATTTGTGACCATAGTTTGGCGTGTATAACGCAATCAAAGGTCGATGAAAGATCAACAAACGCTAGGTAGATCTTCCCCTTTTTGATGTTAACGTATTTCCCAATTAACCTATTCAAATTGAGACTCTGCTCTATCATCCCAGAGCGGAAACCGTATTGCAGATCTGACATTTTACCTAGTAGTTTAGCCCAGTCCTGCAATCTATTCAAGATTATATGACCCGCTATCTTTATTAAAGAATCGAGCAAGGAGATCAGCCTATAGCATGCTGGGTTTAGGTTGTCTCCCTTTTTATAGATAGGTACAATGACTGATTCTCTGCATGATGACAAAAATCCTTCTGTACAGCTGGTCCTCAGTACTAAAGTCAGCAAGGGCCCGCATAAAGCGATGTTATCCTTGTATAAATCTACTGGGATTGCATCTGGTCCTGGGGCTTTACTACTTTTGCTTGCTTGAATTGCGTTGTTAACTTCCTCCAGGGTAAAAGGAGCAATGGAGGCAGTTTGAGAAGGAATTATGTTATCATTTTCACTGTGTCCCTGCTCCCATGCTAGTACTGTGACAGGCAAGGAATAAATACTAGCAAAGTGCTTTATCCATTCTTCCTCCAGTATTGCAAGCTCAATCCTAGGAACCTCATCTGCACTCAATGGTGAGGAGTTAATTACCTGCCAGAAGACTCTATAATCATTACTAGTACTTGCCTCCTGTAGGGACTCCCATGCCATCTCCCTTAAATATAATTTCCTCCTCTCCACAGCCTGCTTGTATTCGGCTCTACATTGGCGAACTTCAATGGTACTCCTAGAGGATTTATGTAATGCCTCCTTTAAGCGTTTGTGGGCCTTAGTACATAACATATCAAACCACCCCTTTTCCTCCTGTTTTGCTTTCTCTCTGGTAACAAAAAGACTCTCCTTTATACCCTGTGTGATAGTCAGGAAGGCCGAAATAATGTCATTAGTAGGAGTGGTGTCATTTAGGAACAACTCAAAGGCTTCTCTCTTATTGCCTCCCAGTTGTTTCAGAAACCCTTCCGGGGTAATCTGTGTCTAACGCAGGGAGTAACCATTACACCTTGCTAATTCAATCCCTTCTGAGAAGTTCGGGGTTAACTTGTGTTTGATTTTGTATGTTATTATCTGTCAGGGGAATTAGCATATGACTACGAGCTGGTTGAAGGGTTCTTTCTTGGGTCAGCAAGATTTCCTCATGCGTTGTCTGAGGAATATTCCCATCATCAAAACATTTAGTAACGGAGTTTCTCTTAACATTTTCCTCACTGTCTATGCAGGCCCCCCTTTAAGTCAATCCAGCCCATCCAGAGAAGACAAACATTGGAACCGATTATAAGTTGGGACTAGATAGTTTGGGTGTCTCATTGGTCTTGGCTCAAGGATGGACTGTGATCTAATGTTATTAATTAAAAGTGCAGATTGATAACAAATAAGAGGAGATAACACTCACGGGGATTGGAGATCCGAGTCCTATTCAGGACTGTCTCCACCAGCCATGGTGTTTTAAAAGACAGAACTACGCAATCGCCACTCAGGGTTATTTTTCCCTCTACCCACCCATTTAACTCTCCTTGCCATATTGAAGTCGTTAAATAGATGGTCAGTTAGACCCGATCTAACACCCAGCCAGTTTAGGGACTTATTTTTTAGTGAGATCCAGTTCTCCGTAATGTTAGTAGGTGAAGGAGGAACATTAGTCAGGACTACCACATATGGGTTGCGGCCGGTGGGAGATCCAAACGGTCAGTTATATGTTCTGTTGGCTCTCCGAGTTGGTTATTAATGGCTGGAGTAGCTGCGGCAGATCCAGAATCTCTTCTGTCCCTAACCCCAACACAAGGCATAGTTGATTTCAAACTCTCCCCACCCATCCCTCTAGCATTTTGGGTGCCTATATGGCTATGGGAGCGTGTCTTTGGTCCTACTGGTGCAATGTTGTTGGTTACACTCTAGATTAGGGCCTCAGTTACAGGTGGGCAGTCTGTATTATGTGATACCTTGGGCATTTGTCCAGTTGAAAAAATATTCAAAAGTTCCAGACAGAGTTAGTTCTTGTTTCAACTTTCATTAGTCGGGTTTGTATTGTCCCCAAGATGTTGTTCACATGCTGATCAAGAATTTTAAACGCCTCTGCTAAAGCATCTAGTTTTCTAATAATTATATTATCATTAGGGTCCGGAAAGGTCTTTACCAGGGTTATTTCTATTTGATGCAGACCCTGTGTTTAGCTATTTTCCTTCTTATTCCGTGTTGGCTCTCTGCTGGGACGGGTCCCTACGGGGTAGGCTAGTGGTCTTTTAACCCATTTAGGTGGCAGTGAGTTAGATTTGGATGGAGAAACACAGTCGGAGCGATGTTGAATACATCCATTTACCCCGTTAGCCCCTTCCCTATCAATCTCCTTTCAAAGGTCCTTGCCTTCAGTTATTCTCCCAGGAATCTCAGAGCCGTTGACAAGGACATGGGCCGTTATTACCTGGGCGGTTTCACAACCCCTGTTTGTTAACAGAGATTCTTCAGCGGTTGATATTTGCTTGTCAATAGCCCCCCTAGCTCCCGTGATGTATTTTAGTAGTGATAATTGGGACTTATCTGGGGAATGAGTTTTGCCCACAGTAGCTGGATGCTTCCTCTTGCCCATACTCGGGGAAGGTTCTAACAAGGGTGAGATTGTTCAAATGGTGGTCCAAAATAAAAGTATCACAATGAATCAAAATAGTAGGGCATGGAGATACTGCTCAGCTATTACAAGGAGGATTATTCAACTGTTGCACTGCCTACCCCGCCTACAAAATGTTATCCCAGGTATCACTACCCTTCCCACTCATTATTTAAAGACCAGTAGATAACCAGTAAAAAACCAGATGTGTCATAAATAAATCTTTTTGAACGAGGAGACTTAGGACCGAGCAAAAAATCTGATAGGTCCAGGTCTTCCAGAAGAAGGGAATGATGTTGTTTTACTGCAGACAGTGTAGAATGTTCCAACCATTGTTGGCACAATTTCCCTACCGAATAGGTGGTGACAATACCTGAGTGTTTGGAATGGGAATAACAAGGGTTGGGTCTGCTTGCCTTAAACCCCCGTGTGATATTAAAAGAATGAGCAGAGCAACCATTTGTGTCCACTGGCCACAATAACCACCAGTTTGGACCTTAAAGTGTGGAATTAGATGTACCATTCTATACCATGCTATTGAGCTGCTGTTCTGTGTAATTTGTGAGATTTTGGCAATTGTCGATTGGGCAATGGAAGGAATGTAGACCTGTGGAATGTAAGGAAGGAGCATACCAATGGTTCTATTAGCATTGGGGAGTCGGCAGAGACATGACTGGTCATCTGACCAGGGGTCCATTCAAAGCTGAACAGGTTTCGTAGACCGCTTTCACTTTATATTGAAAGAAAGAAGCCAGAGTGTTACAAAACTGTTGACTGGCCATGTTATTTCTCCCTTCAGGGAGCTTCAAATGTTTTTTCACTGTTGCAAACAGTTCTTTTGAAGAATTCTTAGTGGCTTCAATTTAGAGAGTAAAATAGCTGGCTTTTTCTGCATGAATGATCTTTTTATAGATTTGAATCGAAGATTTGTAGATTTTTTTGTCCTTAAGATTGTGATAGAGTCTCCAACTGTTTTGCCAATCTATGTCACTTCTCTATTTGATACCTAACACTTTCAGTAAACCAAGGTTCTGGAGGACTAGTTTTGTGATTATGATAAGTTTTGAATGGGACCAATTCGTTAAGGGAGGAGTTTATCCAGTGATGATGATTACTAGCAGCTAATTCCAGGTCTTCTGAGTTCTCGGGTATAGTCTGAGCAAGAGAGGAATTTAGAAATCAGCATGAAGGTTATGCCATGAGTGGTGAGTCATATGCAAATTAGGTAGTTTGATGTTTGGATCACAGGTCGTGCCTTTGATCTCAAACATAACCATGTGGTCAGATCAACCTAGTGAGAGAGAGGACAGCCATCGGAGATGGGGATTATCTGAGAAGATGGCATTGAGAAGGTGGCTGGCAACATGTGTAGGGCCGTTCACCAGTTGAGTTAAGCCAACACAGGCCATTTGATCAATAAGATGAATAGAATCATTATCAAGGGGGTTTTACAAATAAAAGTTGAAATGCCAAAGAATTGTATGGTCTAAGGAATTGGCCTATATTTCAAGCAAATTGCCTAAATTATTGATAAACATGGCTTGAGGACATAGGGGGCTATGTAGCAAAAGTCCATCAAAAAAAAGATGACTATTAAGTTCCAATTCGAACGCTAAAGCTTCACAGTCTCAAATACCGCAAAGAGCTTAAAATAATGTTTTAAAATGATCCCGGAAGATAATTGCACGGTCACCACCTCTTTTCCCTACGCGGTCTAGCCTGAAAATCCTAAAACCTGTTGGCAGTGCAGAATTTAGATCAGGGTCTGAAGCAGCATCAGCCCATATTTCTGTATTAAAAGCCATAGCAAGAGAATGAGCTGCCATAAATCTGCAAACTCGATTATGTTTTTAACTAAAGACTTTGCATTAATAACTGTGTCACGGCATTTGATTCTATCTTTGCTGTCTCCCTTGTTTATAGGTTTATAGAGATGCGGGGGCTTAATTGTATTATTACTTAACTAGAGCTTACAGGTTGGACATGTCAGTAAGTTGTCACAGCTGAGAGGCTCCAACATGGAGCCGGTGCATTTCTTATCTGGGTCGTTTAGGGTAAGTAATGCTACCCTTGAATAGTGAATACAGCCTGCCGTGGGCGATGTGAAAGCAGCTGGAGGGCCGGCGCTGAGCGCGGTCCGAGCGCAGATGGGTGCAGACAGGCTTGCCTTAGGAGTGCTTTCGGTGTGCCAACAGCGCGCCAGCGGCGTGGATGCGCTAACAAGCCGGCTTTGTAGCCCAGCATCCGGGGGGTGGTAAGGGGTGTGGTCGGGAGTGCTATTCAGCGCGACTAATAACTAAAAGGTGCAGGCAAAGAAACGACAAACCGGGGTCCAGTAACCCCCACTGTACGCCACAAGCTCCCTTGCGGGGCACAGCTACTGGCAAATAAAGGTAAGCCAAAAGAATAACAGCTAAAACATATGAAATTAAACATAAAATGCCGATGACTTCTCTGTCAAGATGGCAGTTAGATCAGGACACGGGAGCCAGGCATCTCCCAGAATGCACACTAGTGCTGCAATGAATAAAATAGGGTAGTAGTACAAGGCAGTTGCACCCTCAATGAGGCTAGCTCAATGCAAATAATGATGTCCATAATGATGATAATAGAACATTTCACCAGAATTAGCAGAATCTAAGTATAGATCCTCTGATTCGAAAACAGTATAGTATTCCAGCTCCGAGAGCATGCAGTTTACAGTCTTGACATCCCAATCAGCAGGATGTAACCCGTGTACAAATTCATCACCCATTGAAACTCTAAATAAATAGGAAATCTGCAGTATTTCTGTTGGTCCGAAGATATCATAACGCACTTTATCCCAAACAATTTCATCAGTTACTGGAACAGCTGAAATGTTCACAAGGGACAAGTCTCTTTTAGCTTATGTGAAGATGAATGAGGCGTTAACATCTCATCAACCAGTTCTTTGGCAGAGCATTCTGGAAGAATGAAACAGTCACAAATTCAAGCCAAAGGAACAGAAAGACCAAGGAAAGTGTTATCCAAACATATATCCAAGGAGGATCAAGTAAAGTGTGTTCCAGCCATGAAAAGAAAACACAAGCCTGTGTAGACGGAATGTCTAAATCAAAGGGATTGTCAAAATAGTCAGATGAAAAATCTTCTGAACTCATATAATAACCAGAAGCAGTTTGTTGAAAAAATTGCTTCTGGTTATTATGTGGGTAATCCAAGAGAGGTGGGTCAGTAGAAACTACCTAAGCTGCAGTAGACGCAGTAGTAAATACAGTACTCTCTTTAATCGTGTGGCTGGAATTTGTTTCGGTATGGTGAATTAACTGAAATTCATTCTCGGCCCTCTCCCAGCTGGGGAGAAACAGCTTTGATGGTGTTCACAAGCTGCGGAGGAATTTACTGTATGGTAGCGAGAGGATTTAGGGAATTACCAAGGACTCGTCATGGCCTACTGTTTAGATTCGGCCACATATTGTAACTTGATGTTATCAATGAAGACAAAACAATTGTCTTTAGAACCAGCAAGCGGTGGCAAACTGACAGTTCTTGTACCTTGAATGCCAAGGACAGGCATCGGTGCACGGTATGATGGGCCAAACTCCTTCTTTACTGCAATCTTTTCAAGAACGAGAGCCCCAACTTGTTGAATCCAGCTGGAAAGTGCTGGTTGCACCTTGATTCCTGCAGAGTCAGGGTCTTCAACAGCTTGTTGCTTTGGCCGTCGCAGAAGTTTTGTAAGTCCTGTAAGACAGTACAATGATAATTTACATCAAAGGGCGTGGCTGCCGCCAAAATGTATGGACTGTCAAGGTCTGGAATGTACATTTTTATGCCGAAAAGGACCTTGTATGGGGTCCGGCCACTCAGATATCTTTTCTGGGAGATTGTTAAGTGCTCCTTGTACCCAGTATAGGTGGTGGATCCAATTACGCCCTGTGCTTAATATTTTTGCCGTTAAGGACTGCTTTAAGTCATGGTTCATCCTCTCAATAACAGAATTGCACTTGAGCCGATATGGAGACGAATAATATATGTCTACACCCAGGGTAGCCATAGAATCCCTGTAAGCAGGACCCTGGTCCGAGTGGAATGCAGCACATGCGTGTGTTCCAATAAAGACTTGCAAATCTTGAATAACAGTGTGAGCGTCAGTCAATCGTTGTGGCCACACCCACAGGAACCTGGAGCAAAAATCAACCGCAAGTTGGATAAATTTAAACGCTCAATCCGAATTAAGAGGACCACAATGGTCTAAATAAATGCAGCCAAAAGGTTTGTTGGAAATCAACAGGTGTGTCTGCAGTGGACGAACCACAGTAGAAGCTTTAATTTGTTGAAATGTCACAAAAAAGGACATATTTCTTGGCCTGTTTGTATAAGCCATGCCACCAATAATGTTGTTGTAGCAACGAAATTGTGGCTGCCACACCTGCATGTGCAGAAGCAACACCTTCATGGGCAGCTATCACTAAGAATAGCCTGCGATCTTGGTTGGGAATCACCCACATGAGTAGCCCTTCAAACATGTCTCAGGCGTGCCACTGCAGAGCCTGTGTATGCAGTTGTAAACTGCTATGTCGACCTGGCAAGTTCACCTACTTGCCAGGCCCAAACTTCCCTTTTTCTACATGTAAGGCACCCCTAAGGTAGGCCCTAGGTAGCCCCATGGGCAGAGTGCAATGTATTTAAAAGGTAGGACATGTGCTTTTGAGTTTTACATTTCCTGGTAGTGAAAAACTGCTAATTTCGTTTTTCTAAATATATACACAAGCAGCAAGGGATGATTAAAGCCGCACAACCCAGATAGTTGTTGCCCACCTCCAAGGTCTGCTGCTTCTAGACCTTACAATTAGATTATACAAAACATAAGACAAAGAGAGGCAACAGAAAGACAATTAAGTAGTCAAAGAAATATTATTGAGTCTTTGGTAAAGAGAATTCTTCTTTAATGGTTTCAACCAAGTGCACATGCAGCCAACGAGTTTCTCCCTGATCAGGGCTTCATCAGGGCAATGTGAGCACCACCCAATGGTATAGTGGGGTGCCTGATGTCACTTCTAAGGATGTGTTCCACTCCAGATAATAAAGTCTTGGGGTTTGAATACACAGGTTCAAATAAGAACCAAACATAAAAGTCATCCAGCAGCGTAATGCTTTAGTCAGCTGACTGATTACTCTTCAGTCTGTTCGCCTCGATGATCTAGACACTCTTGCCGTACACGGATAATTGAGCTCCCGGCCGCAAGTATTTTACCCGACATGTTGGTCAATTGTGGAGCTCACTCCAGGAATGAACCACATTTTCTTACACGTGAGGGAGCAACTGATTTCTATGCGAGTCCATTCAATAAGACTGCTAAAGCATTACGCTGCTGGATGACTTTTATGTTTGGCTCTTATTTGAACCTGCGTATCCACTCTGGCCAAATGTGTGTTTGACTCCTCATCCGTCAGGTAGATATCATCTACATAGGACAATGCATCTGGGTCTATATCTTGTAGAATTGACACTATGCGGGCAGCAAACAGTCCAGGACTATTCTTATACCCCATAGGCAGTAGTGAAAAACTATGCTGAAAGCCAAGTGCTGAGAAGGCTGTCCAATCTGTGCTTTCAGATGCTATATTGTGACAGAAACAAACACTGGAAATATTTAAGGTTGTTTTCTATTTTGTACAGACTATATTATAATTACATTATTAAGTGCCATACTGTGTGTATTTTGAATTACAAATATGCATGTATGACTGTTTAAATGTCTGCAGTCTAAGACTATGCAATATGAATGATCAGGATTCAAATCAGGAAAGAGAGGATTATTCATTTGAGAGACACAGGGTTCAATTACTCCCTGGAACTCCAACTGGGAGAGTATTTCTCTAACAGGTGCTTTAGCATCCCGCTTGTTAGACCGAGGGGTTTCTAGATGGCTGGGACGGATCGAAGCCAGACAGAATCCACCGTCCCAGATAGGATGAGTCACATACACTTGTAAGATAACTTGTGCTCACCATTTGGTAGCTTGGTGCCGAGCAGTCAGGGGGTCAAAGTGTAAAGTACTGGCACAGCACTGCCCTCACAACACACTGATTATGGTACAAAAAACTCCACAGCGTATGTAGAAAACACTGGTCTTTGTATTACACACACATTGAAATCAAAATGACATACACATCTTATATATGCTTTACAGTTGCATGCAATTGTCGAACTCTCCAATTAGCAGCAGAATGGCATGAACATATGTGCACCAGTCATTGGTATTCACTTACCCCGTAATCCCCTCAGCCTTGAAAGCAGCATAAACCCATTTGCATACTTTCCCCAAGGTAGTCACGATCCAAGCTATCCCTCACACATCCAAATGACAGAACATACATGCAGGCTTGTTCAGAGGTATTCCACGTTCCCTCTATCACATTGATATAAAACACGACATATCCCAATATTGCATACCCCTCACAGCTTGTAATGGTCAAGAAGTCACAGTTCTCCCCTACTCCTTGTGACCCAGCCCTGCAGTCACCCAAACTGCACCAGCCAACAATACACTTGCAGACGCTGGAGACACTTTGATTAGATTGTCAGGCCCACCAAAGCAGAAGGAAACTGCTACTTGGTTTTGTCCATCTGGATTCAGCCGCCAAGGCACCCGGCTGTACCTTTACAAGTGAGGGATCACTAGCCCCCCGTAGGCAAAAGCCTGTGGACCCTGGCCTTGGAATGCAGGTGCCAATTCCACCCCTCTTATCCATCACAGGAAGGCCCCTCAGAGTTAGAGGTCTGCAGTTTCCCTTGAGTGCCCTTAGTTTATGGCTGTCTATCAGGAATGCACAGATGTAGCTGTCCCCCCAGCACCCAGATGTGGATTGAAGACATGCTGACAGAGAGCCATGAGCATAGAAATGGCCACTTTCCCAAAGTGGCATTTCCACATTTGTAATGTCAAATCCACTCTCACTACCGGAAAGGATTTGCCATTACTAATCTATCAATACTAAACACCATACTGCTACTCTTTTACAATCAGGAAATACAGCTCAATAGCCTTTCCACAGATCCCCCATGTTAATCAATGTGAAAAGCAGGCCTCACAGTACTGAACACACCATCCAATGTTATTCACTACTTGGGCATGTAGCACACATGTGCACATGCCATACCTCTTCCCTCACCGCACCCTTCCCCCAGGAAGTACTCTGATGAAGCGAGAGGCATGCAAAACTTGGCAAGCAGCTTTTTAAATGCCAAACTGAGTAACAGCAACCTGCACACACAGGCCCCGCCATGGCAAACCTGGTTGTACGTTTGAAGAGTTACCTCCATGGGTGACACAATCAGTGCTGCAGCCCACTTAGTAGCATTTGAGTTACATGCCCTAGGGATATATCTTACCCCTGGCATGGGCCTTACAGCTAAATAAAATCAGCCAATCATGCATGCACCAATCATCAGTATGTATATGACAAGCATAGCGCTTTGGCACTGCATGGTAGTGGTAAGGTGCTCAAGGTCCTAAGCCAGCAAAACAAGGTCTAAACAGGAGATCAGAAGCCAAAAAGTCCAGCGAGACCACGCCAAAAGATGCCAGGTCTAACACCGTTTTATTGGGTATTGTGGTCGCACTTATGGGCTGGACCTTATGGGTATTATAGGATAAGGAGAATCCTTATCCCAGCCGACACGATTGCGATATAAAGCTGGGGCTAGTGAAAGAGCCCATTCTGCTGCATAGGCTTGTTTGTCTTTGTCAGGGTCAAGCGCAGAAAAAGACGGAAGTATTACATCCTCATCTTGTGGGGATGCTTGGACAAACTGCATGGGCCAGTCGACCTTCTCTAAGAGAATGTCGTAGGATAATGTTACATTTTCCCAGAATATAACTCTGATGGTGAGCTGTATGTCACCCTCAATATGTATATTGAAAATATATAATCTGTCTGGTGGGGCTGCGCGCCTGTCTGGGGTTTCAACTGTAATGAAGTTATCAGTTGCTATCGCTGCCAGAAACTCCTGGAGATTCTGGCGCACTATAGCGACATCTGCCGCACTGTGTAGGAGAGTCACCACCCACCTCCTGTTTAGGAGGAGAGTTCTCAGCGTTTGTGGCATATTTGCTTTTATAGCTGCAACTTTCTTTTTCTGAAATTGGGGCTTAAATTGAGCAGATTTTTTCTCCTTCTTTATCTTCACTTCAGAGGAAATTGTGAGTTCCTCTTTGATTTCATGTACTATTGCTGTCTGTGATCAGAATGCCGTCCTCTCTAATATTGCTTATCAGATGAGTCCTAAAAGGAACGAGAAGGACGAGTATCAGAAATCTGATACCTTTCTGGTGCCTTTATTTGTGTGCAATCACGCAAATTATAGCGTCTGTCAGAGGACTCCGGAGTAGGAGATCCCCCTCGAGATTTAGCTTTTTCTTTAAGTTTGGGTTTGTCTCACCGCTTTTTAAAAAACTCCGGGTTTGGCTTGGCAGTATCCTCGTCAGAACTAGGTTTGCCAAGTTGCAGTTTATTGGGGCTGATTCCCAAATTATTGTGTCCTAAAGAAGTTAGACGTACACAATAATTATAGGTATCTCACGCTCTCTGTTGATCAGCACAACCTGCGTGACCCACTGGTGCATAGTCATAGAAGCCACTTCGCCTTTAATGTTAGACAGAATCATTGTAGACACTAAAGAAAAGTTTCCATTAGTTTCATCCCCAAGTCCCGGGCAGCAGCTGTTGCATGCTCATTCTGTATTTGTTTTAACACTTCCAGCAAGACTGGCATAGATGGAGTACCATGTGTTATGGTACAGACAGCTGCAAAGACTGTGCCCTAAGTGGCACAGTCACCTATTATGGGAACCATCCGAAGGGATAAGCACATAGTCAATATTCTGTGCTTGTCTTGTTGTCCCGTAAGGGGAAGCACAGCTTCAATTTGGTACTTTTTTTTGCATTCAAAAATGGAATTACTTCACAATTTGTGGGAACTTTGCCCATAATTGAATGAACAATTACAAGACTTATTCGTTTCTAAGGGGGCCCATGCATATTATTATTATTATTATTATACTCATTTGTAGGGCGCAACGAATCATCCCCAGGGGGATCTCTCGGCGCCTGAGAAGAAAACACCCAATGAGCAGAATAATCTTAAAACAGCCAGGTCTTTAGCAATTTCTTGAATAGAGACAGGTCGGCGCAGGTACGGATCTCCTCAGGGAGACTGTTCCAGTGGCTGGGGGCAAGATGAGAAAAGGCCCAACCGCCCATCTTGACCTTCCTAATTCTCCGTGTGCAGAGCAGATTGCGATTACTAGATCTCAACTGACGCACGGGTCTATACAGTTCAAGTTTCTTCTTAAAATAAGCTGGGCCACTCCCCTGCAGAGACTTAAAAAACGTACATAACAGCTTGAAAATAGCTCGTTTCCTAATAGGAAGCCAGTGTAATTGACGTAGAAGCGGTAGAGAAGGGGTGCGGGCCGGTTTATTGAGGGCAAGGCAGGCTGCCGTGTTTTGCACCACCTGCAGTTTTGATAGTAGGTCTTCCCTTATTCCAACCAGCAAAGAGTTGCCATAATCCAGTCGACTAACCAAGAGCGACTGGATGAGGGTTTTTCTAGCCGAAAGAGGGATCCAGGGGAAGATCTTTCTAAGCATCCGCATTGTTCCGAAGCAGGTGCCTGACAACGTCTTCACCTGTTCTTCCATCGATAATTTATTATCGATTCTGATGCCTAGATTCTTAGCCCAACTTTTAGGGGAGGGGGCCTCTCCTAGTTCAGATGGCCACCAATCTGGAGTCCACAATTCCTCGGCTTTACCAAACAGCAGAATCTCTGTTTTGATGGAATTAAGCTGAAGGAAGTTCTTTCTCATCCATCTCGCTATATTGGACATACAATTTTTGAACTTTAGTTTGGTTGCTGCGGCGTCATCCTCTATAGGGACTATCACCTGCGTGTCGTCTGCATACGATATGGTCTCAAACCCACAACTTCTGATAACTCCGGCCAAGGGGACCACGTTTACATTAAACAAGGTGGGGCTTAGGATAGATCCCTGTGGGACTCCCTTATCTACCAGAGTGGTTTGTGACACAAATGAATCCAGCTGGACACATTGTGTTCTGTCGGGTAGATAGCTTTGAATCCATTTATAGGCCATGCCTCTTACACCAATCTCTCGCAGCCTATCCAGAAGGATACGATGAGAGATGGTGTCAAAGGCTGCCGACAAGTCGAGGAGGACTAACATCGCTGGGGTCCCATTGTCCAATGACATCCGTATTGTGTCAGTGACCTCCAACAATGCGGCCTCAGTGCTATAAGAAGCACAGAAGCCGGACTGAGATGAGTCCAGTAGGTTGTTTTGTTCCAGATAGCAAGAGAGGTGCCTATTCATTAATGTCTCCATGATCTTTGAGCAGCAAGGGAGGAGAGAGATCGGCCTATAGTTTTGAAGATTGGTCGGATCAGCTAAGGCCTTCTTAAGCAATGGTTTAATGCGTGCGGTTTTCCACTTACGCGGAAACGTGGCTGTAGCTAATGAGATGTTACAGACTTCCGCAAGCACATTAGCTAAGACTGGGGTGAGTTCTGACATAACGGCAGGGGGTACCGGGTCTAGTGGGGATCCTGATTTCACGTGAATTAATAAGGAGCCCACTTGCTCACCCGTGACATCAGGAAAAAAATCTAGGCTGGGAGGGCGTGGATTATCCTGAGGGGGGGCTCCCTCATGGTCTAACTCCTCGCATCCAAAGGAGCGATAGATTGTGTCTATCTTATGAATAAAGTGACTGGCTAGGTCCTCACATAACTCCTGAGTGGATGGCAGGAGCGGGTTATTAGCCTTCGGGTTTGTGAACTCCTTCAGAATCTTAAAAAGCTCCCTCAAGGAGTTCTTCGCTTCCGTAATACGGGAGCCTAGATGTGCTCTTCTAGCTGAATTACAGCTGTTTAAATAGGCTCTGTGTGCCGATCGATAGAACGATTCATCTAGCTCACTTTTGGATTTCCTCCACTTCCTTTCCTTGACCCTACATAGGGCTTTTTTTCTCTTGAGAGTGTCTGAATACCAAGGGGCTGGGGCTGCCCTGTCCTGAATTTTTACCCTCTTAATTGGTGCAATGGCGTCGAGGGCCTCTGTTATTGAAGCCTCGAACCTCCCTAAGGCTGTATCACAATCTTCGCAGTTCGAGAACGAAGGGGCGATGTATACTCGGCTAAAGGTGGAGGATGTCACCTTTCTCCAAGCTCTGCGAAAGTCTTTACGAACGTTCGGATGGGCGGATGGTTTAGTGAGCGCCCAGGGAAAACTTAGCGCCGAGTGGTCAGTCCAGCCTAAAATCTGAGGGGGCTCTACTGCTAATTCCAGGAGGTTGGAAAAGATAGTGTCCAACACATGACCAGCGACATGTGTGGGACTGACGACTCTTGATGAAAGATCAAGTGACTCCATAGCTGCCACTAAGCTGGCAGACTCTACATTGGAGAGGGCCTCCAGATGATGGTTAAAGTCCCCTACCAGTAAGGAACTTGTCCGTATGCAAAGTATATGGGACCAACCTTTCTAATAACATTGTGCAAAACTCTTTCTTATTTCCTCCTGGTGGATGGTAGGCTAAAGCTCCCACCCACTCCGTCGCTTGGGCTCGCTCCACCCTAAAGATCAGCAGCTCTAAATTGGGGGAGGAAACGGTGTCCAAGGTCTTAATAAAATAAGGAGGACGCGTGGCAATAGCTAGACCTCCACCCCTCTTTCCTAATCTATCCAGACGGACAACAGAATATTCTGCAGGGAATGCCATTGCCAATACCGGCGTGGAATCCTTGTGCAACCAGGTCTAAGTGAAGAGACATATATCTGGTTTTGCATCATCTAACAAATCCCAGATTTCTGCCACATGCTTCGGAATAGATCTTGCATTGAGGTATAGCCCCTGGAAGAGCTCTGCTTGCCCTCCCCCGTCTGCTTCTCAGTCCTAACAAACTGCTCCTTACATAATCTATTGTTGCTGGAGACAGAATGTATGCTGCAAGAAGCTTGCTGTTGTTCGACCAATGACCAACCACAGCAAGGGCATTTCCCCGAAAGGATGACGTCCTCTACTCGTGGGTTGTCATTACCCCCATACAAGGGGACTAGTGTACAAGCATCAGCAGCATTTCTCTAGAGTACCCTATCCTAAGTGGAGGACATACCTGGGGGAGAACGGGCAGCATCTCCTGGCAGCTGGCCGCGTCCAGGCGCGATGGCCTTTGTCGCGCCAGCGGCGCGCATCCGCTGCGCGCCCGCTAGCGCGTTCGTTTTATGCCCCAAGAGGGCCAGCCACTAGATCGCTAACCGCTGCAAATGGCGCCCAGCACGCTTAGGAAAGCTAATGGGCAGCCTCTCTCCACTCAAACAATCGACAGACACGATTGCGGTGGACCGGAGAGTTGCCGAAACGCTAAGCGGCGGAGTCAGGTAAAATTCGAACCCCTTACAGCTTCCTAGACAATAGACAATTCGTAGCAGTTAAAAACAAGAATTAAAAACGCTCGATTTTAAAACAAATGATAAGATGTTTGTGCAGCTTGAGTGCCTGCTCCTCATACTGGTGCAAGTACCTGTACAAGGGTTGGTGGGTTAACATTAGTGTATTCATGAAATGTGTTTGTAATAGCATCCACAGCCAGAAAACTGACCCACAAATAATTCCAAACGATAGCCGTTGTGGGCTTTGATCACAAAAATAAAGTCACTCCCAACATTAGTAAGCCTATGTACAGTTACATGTGAGTGTACTGCAGGTCTGCAATTGTCAGCAACAGGGATTGGTGCTGGCCGCACCATTATTTAAACAGTAATGAAAACCAAGTTGAAACACAAATTGGGTAATCCTTTTAAAGGTTTAAGCTTGAACAACCAACAGAAAAAACTTGGTGGTTCCTAAAAAAACAGTGGAGGATATATCCCCAACACCACGGATGTCTCCGGTAATAGCTGTGATACTCAGGAGACCCAATAAATTAGTTCCAGACCATCGCTGGTGGCACCATGTTGCAGGGATTCTGTTTTGAAACAGAACTGTGCCTTGGGAGAACTAGACGTCAGAATGTAGGGACTTTCAGTGATGTTGTGATGGCGATAGGGGGCCTTGCCTTATTTACAAGGCAGCGTTAAGCCACTTAACATGGCTTAATGCTGCCTTGTACATAAGGCACCCTTTCACGCTATTTACAAGGGCAGCATAAATAGGAGGCAGCGCCAAAATTAAGACCAGGGAAAACCTGGTCTTATACAGGCGAAATGAGGAAAAATGCTTTATTTCTCCTCGCTTTTGCTTTTTCCATGTGTGCTGCCTTGTGCAGCATACATAGAAACAGCAAATTGCCTATGATTGTTGATGTGCCGAAAGGTCCTCCTTCCTGCACATAAACAATCATTTTTAAAAAATGCCGTTTTGCAACTTCTATGTGTGCTGCGTTAAGCAGCACACATAGAATTTGCAAAACGGCATTTAAATATTTTTGTGACCTTCCTGCACATAAACAATCTTCCCCTCAACACAGGCACCCTTGCACTATGGTGCAAGGGTGCCTGCGTTGGGGCTAGGCAGCTAAAGTTAGCGCCAGCGCAGGGGGAAATGCAGGCCTGCACCACATTCTAGTAAATATGGTGCAGCCCTGCATTTCTAAAGTGACGAAGCGTGTCGTTAGCCTTCTTGGATTAACGACACGCTTCGCCACTTTTTTGTAAATATGCCACTGAGTCTCTCTACCACATCAGTACCTGTAGGCCCAAATTTGACTAACTCACAGTGCCTCACCTGAACTCCTAACCTTTCTAGAGTAACAGGTGATTTTGGGGAACCTAGAACATAAACCTCTAGTCCCCAAAGGAACCGTGGTAGCAGATCATCACCTTTCGTTCTCACTCATGTAGGTCCACAGTAAACAGAAAGAAGACACAAAGGAAGTTTCCAATATATTTATTGAAACTATTGTAGTCTATTTTGAAGCAGGTTTCCTGCAATTAGTAAACAAATACAACTAAAAAAAGTTATCAATGTTACTATGAACAGCCCGACCATGGCAGCTAAAATATTTATCTAAGCCTATTCTCAGTATGTGAGCACAGGAATACATTAGTGATCTCTGGGATTAGCAGCGGCCCCCAAACATGATGTGTGTAGTTAGGTGGGCCACATCATAGGTGTAAACTCAGTTTACGCAAGGATGCTGCCTCCGTTCCAAGACTGGTCCCTCTGCTGGAATTCTCCCCTCTGCTCTTCAAAGGGCCGATACATAGTTTATATGATAAGAACTATTGTGATACAAATCTGCAGCTGTGCTATTGTGTTGTGTCTAAAAAAGTTAGGAGATGTTGCTGACAGAGCACAAGAAAACAGTGCACAATGTTGTTCGATCTTGAACGAAATGTTCAGTCTGAATCCCAAGTCACTGAATAACAAATCATATCTCTAAAATAATATCATGTCACAAAACAAATGCATTACGTGTGGCTGTGCAAAACAAAGGCAACCTAAAGCTGCTAAAACAAGCAACCAAGGAGGTACCAAAATGGAACCAGAAGGGGAAATACTACTGGCTGAAGACCTGACAAATACCAGGCAACACAATTGCCAATTGTATTCTGGTGTAGTTCTTCATTACATGCCTCTTCTTCTCCTGCCACTTCTGTTTGACTTCCCCAGTGACATGCACTTCAACCCCCATGGCATTTACCACGGCAAAGAGATGCTCTTACATGGCTTGCTTGACTGTTGCACGGAGGTGTTCTAGTAGACTGATTAGTTGCCTCAAATGATCCATCAAATGTTGGACCACCATATCTGTCTCTTCCTCAGTGAAATTCCTATTGAGTGTTTCGGCCTCCATCCTAGGTTACTCATGAGACAAGACACTGATGCAGGAGGTGAAGATGGTGTTATTTCTGTATTTGAATGTGTCTGTGGTGGCATGTATTTGTAATGCGCTTCAGGTGTGGCTTCCTATCCCACCATTTATGGTTTTCCGCTTCACACAATTACATACCACATGTGTGATCTATGACATGTGCATATATTTTGCGTTTGTCATAGTATGTGCACGTATATTTACAAAATTGCCCTTTAACTGATATAGACGAATGATTGTAAATCTAGATGTACACGGCACAACCATTATTTGGTTACACATGTACCTTTTGATCATTCGTCGTATGTATTTGCACATGCAAATGTGCGGTCGCATTTTGTGTGTTTTTGTAAAAAATCTAGAATTACTTTCTTGTGTAAACAGACTTTTAGAAATGTATGGTTCTACATTGGGGAGTTTCTTTCTTTTTGTGTAATTTATGTGTCAGTTACACAATTTAGGCCTGTAAATTCACGTTTTGTGTAATAATGACTGTCAAAATACATCCCTTCGAATAGCAGACTACACTAAAAGAAGATATTTTTGTTCACAACATCACTTGAATCACTTGAGTAAAACTTCAGAAGTTCCTGCATTAACTAACCTACGATAGGGTTTTTTTCGTTAAACCGACAGCTGGTTTAGCATTTATCGCACTACTAATATTCAAGTGTTCAGCCAAAGGCACACATTTCAAATGCCCTTTATCCCTTAGCTGGGAGTGAGTTACATTGCTGCTTTATTTTTTATTATACTTCTTTATACAGTAGCACAATACAGATCCATATATACGAATCTTTTAATTTTCGTGCTAATTTCTTTGTAAAAAGGAATTAAAAACATTTTTTATTTTGGTTCCTTCGTATGTAAATCAGGTACGGGCTCATTTAAATTAAGAAACTGTCGCGCACGTGACTGGCGTTTACTTCATCGATAAAGTAACTGAAGTCGCGCAGTCCACTCTACAGCGTGTGGCTTGCAGCAGTATTTTAATTAATTATTCAGTCCCCATTTATGCATTGCCGCCTTTAATGGGAAAGCTGCCGACTGGCACTGGCAGCATGGTATTTTTTTACTCCTTGCTCAGATTTGACGGGGTTAAAAAGATTACGAAACGAAGCGGCAGGTTGAGGTTCATTGTTATTTGCAGTGTAGCCCCAGCTCCCCCCATCTATCACTTAGATATGGTACGGCCAAGCCATTCATCAAAAGGTGTTAAGCGCGTCGCTGAAGACCCTCTGCAGGTCTTTAACCTTAGAAGCAGCTTCTGACTACAATTGATTACCTTGGAATAGTGGGAGCAGGGAACTGAAATTAAATCTATTGCTGTTTCAAATAATATCACATTGGCTCTACTTCCTATTAAACTGTAGCACGCAAGACCTGATTCCAAAAAACGCCTGACTTTGTTTTGCCCTTGTCCAAATCATTGTCACATTTTGAGTAAATGCTTTATGGCTGTTTTTAGCCTAGCCATTGACATTTGCCACCGGAGATGTCTTTAGGTCTAACTGGAAAAAGTTTGCCTCTCACTCAGTATTACAGGACATCACAAAGGCTAAAAGAATTGTATTGCAATAGCTATATACTTTAGGTTTGTCGTTAGCCAAGATCTTTTGATTTTATTAAAGTTATATGTATGATGTACTTACTAATAGGGGCTTTCAGTCTGCTCAGTTCATCCATTGGTCTGTTATTGTGTCATTCCCATTTTCTTTCCTCCTCTATAGCATACAAGATAGGGCTATGGGCCAGCCTGCTAATTTCAGTGTGAGTGATGGCATTCTACTCTTTATTAGAGAGCCTCTCCTTATGCAAAGTAGTTCCCTTCAAGTTCAGGAACTTCTGTGGCAATATGTTCTTTCCGAGACCCCACAATACTTTTGCTTTTTTAGCATTTTTTTTAATTATAGTAGAGGACTAGGCAGCCCTTCCAACAATAGAGTTGTACATAAGCCATGATAAAACAAAACAAGCAATTACATAGCCAAATCTGTGCAGCTAAAGACAGGTCTATTGGCTTTGTCAATACTTATTTTGAATGACAGGAGGAATCATTTTTGTATTTGTTATTGTACCCATTTTTCCCTCCTATTACCAGCGTATACTTGGGGGTAAATTGAAATGCAAAACTTAGTGAAAGCAATTGGAAATTAACTGAAAGAAAGTATAAGTGTGAAAACGGACACCTTATTTTTATCACTTTGAGTCAATCTCTGAATGAGGCTCTGTGTATCATTGAGTGAGCTCAGCTTGCCCCATTAATGTGACGTTAAAGAGAATGGTAAAAAGGATAATGTAAAACAAAACTGCAAACTATTTTTGTGAGGAAAATGATAGGGACGGCTCAATATGTTCTTTCAATGTCCAATATTTTTAACATCATCCCAAAATTCATATTCATTTGTCATGCCAAGACATTTAGGGGCAGATTTACGTTCCTGGCGCATCCCTGCAAATCAGCAGGGATGCGCCAGGAAGATGCGTGACGCATAGTTTACCCTTGCGCCACCACAGATGCGCCGCATTTACAATGCGGCGCATCATGGCGCAAGGATAAACAGATGCGTGACGCATCTGTCGGCGGAAGGTTGGCGCAGTACTGGAGTCGTGTCGCAAGTGCGACGTAACTCCAGTACTGCTCAGGGGTGCCCTATACCTAACATGCTGCGTCACTCCTTACGCCTGCTTGAAGCAGGCGTAAGGATTTGACGCAGCAGGGACGTAAAAGTGACTCCGTGAAATCTTGTAGATTTCACTGCGTCACTTTTACGGGGCTTCCTTGTGCAGGAACGCCCCCCCTGCGCCGGCACGCCCACATGAAACCTGACGCAGGTTTCATGTGGCGCAGGGCTTTACAACGTGACGCATCTCCCTAGATGCGTCACGTTGTAAATGCCCCGCAGCATGGCGCATGATTTGCGCCGCCGCTGCGTCACAAAGTGACGCAACGGCGGTGCAAAAGTGGCGTAAGGGGCTTGTAAATCTGTCCCTTAGAGCTCAACAGACGTTTATGGTACCAAGTCTGAAATAAAATCCGAACAAAAAATAGAATATTTTTTCCTCAAGAAACTTATACAGCATAAACGTGGACTAAGAAGCAGTACCCTTCAAAATTACGTGCCCGCAAAAATGATGTCTACATACCATGTTATTATTCCACTCTACCATACACATGAACAATAATTTGTTCATCCTTTTGACTTCACCAAGTAAATGAATTTGAACAGAGTAGGGTGATGCAGAAATATGACCTAGTGATTAAGTTAAAAATATCAGCAACATGAGGCCTTCATCTAAATCTCAGCTTCCCTACTTGACAAACTTAATGACCCTGGACAAATCATTTTATTCTCCATTACTTGCAGTGCCTGCATTAAAAAAGCAGTATGTGTTGAATAGGTAGAGTAGATGCAGTTTGGAGAGGAATGAGAAAACACCAGTAAAGACCTGGTTCATTTCATGGGAGTAGATAGTATATCTTTTCTGGTCTAATGGTCAATAGTGTTAAAGGGTGCTGAGAGGTCAAACAGGACAAAAAACAGCTGTCACCATTGCTTGTCATGAGAAGGGTACTGGTGCTGCAGTGTGACCTGAAACCCAGCAGTTAAGTCATGAAGGTAGGTGTGTTGTTGATTTGATTTTGTAATTAGATGACTTTTTAGAACATCTGGTCTATAGCAGTTGTATGATCAGACAATCCCTAAGCGATTTTTAGGGTCTACTTCCTGTTTTCCCAGCAGTGGGATGATTTGTTTGGGGCCTGCTGAGGTAGATGATACATTAAATGAGACATTCACCATGCTGAGCACTGGGGCACAGGCTTTAATGAAAAGGCTTTTCAATGATAGTGTTGGGGAAAATATAAACTTTATATAGCTTGTGGGTGTTGGGACTGTAATGTCCTTTACATGGTAATGCCCATCTGCTCTGATGTCTGGACCCCTAATGCTGATTTTTGTTGTCATAGGTAAACACAGATCATGTGTGTCCCATGACAGAGGCCTGACTCATGGATTGCTGTCTTGTCGGACCAGTAGGGGCACCCAAAGCGCTACCCTCAAAGTAGTAAAAGGCTACCGCCTTCACTAAGAGTTAAGCAGCATGAACGCGGTGGGGGTAGCATACCGTGTAGTGATCAGTAGGAGTGAACAGGTCCTTTTTAACCTGTGTCACTGCAGTGAGGCCTATAGACTCACTCACTTTTTAAAAGTTTGGCTGCTGTGTCTTTAACTCACCCTCGGCTAAATCAGATTGGTGTGAAGTGCTGCGCAGCCCAGAAGTGGTGTAGCTGTCTTGGATGAATGTGTGCCTGAGAAAGGTGCACTACAGGGATAATGCAATACCATGCATGGTCTATGAAGGCAGCCACGGCCGCTGCAGGTAAGAGCGGTGGGGCGGTAGGGCCGGCTGGGGGGGATTTCGAGAGACGGCCATGAGGGGAAATTATTTATTTAATTTTCCCTTGTGGTCGTCTCTCGAAATCCTCCCCAGCCGGCCCCACCTCCCCACCGCTCTTACCTGCAGCAGCAGGGCTGTATGAAGGGGCTGGAGGTGTATGTGCCTGTGAGCGGTGTAGTACCTGAAGGATTTAGTGTTGTGCAGTGTGTGCAGGATAAGTGCATAGGCTGGGTGTATGTGAACCTGTCAGCGGTACAATGCATGAGGGATGCAGTGTGTGCATGATAAGTCAATGTGCTGGGTATATATGTGCCTGTGAGTGGTACAGTACATGAAGGATACAGTGCTGGGCAGTGTGTGCATGGTTAATACAAGTGCTGGGGGCATGTTTGCCTGTGAGTGGTACAGTAAATGGAGGATATATTTCTTTGCAGTGCGTGCATGCTTTATTCATGCACTGGTTGTATGGGTGTGTGTGGATGGTACAATCATGGAGGGCCCTGGTTTCCATTTTGGGAGACCCAGGCTTTCATGGTGAAACATGAAGAGGAGGCAAAGAGATCCCACCAACAGATTTGTATATTACTGCATTCATGTAAGCTGGGTGGGACACACACAGGGGAGGGAACGACCAGGCCTCCCTGTGCACTTCAAAGAGTGCTTTTTGATTCAGTGAGAGGTCACAAAGAACGGGTCTGGGCACATCTCAGTTAGGAGATGGGGCTAATGAGAGAATCATAAAGAGTAGGACTGGGGACCCTGAGCTAATCTTTTGATGTACCTGTCACTGTGGCTCACACCCAGGTGTGAACTCTAATCACTCCCATGGTCTGTGTTGTAGGACTATCAGCTTCAGCGACGTCCCTGATGTGAAAGACTGCTTTAAGAGGAAGATAGAAAAGAGGAGTATGCACTTCAAAAAAAGCAGAACCCCAACATAAAACTTCAAAGTCTCAGGCCCTAAATCACATTTGGTGTCTGGAAATTGACTATAAGAAGGGAAGTTTGAGACCCCAAACAAGGTCGTCTGCCATGCAGCCAGATTGGTTGTGTGAGACGGGAGAGCTCTGCAAGACTTTTGCCTGTGACCAGGACTGGGGGCCAAGGCCTTCTAGTCTCCTTGCTGGGTGAGAGGACCTCACCCTTAGAATCCATGACCATCTGCCCTGGAGCCTGGATCACCAATCCCTGCCTGCTTACCAAGATCAGTGTGTCCTGCCTGTGAGGAAGAGGAGAGCGTTGGAGGGAGCGAGGTCCAGTTGGAGAGCCCTGCCCAGTGGACTCCCTGCACGAGGTGTGAGGAAACGGCTGCTGCACCGAAAGTAGTTGCCCGTTTGTAGGACTGAGTCGGCGACCCGTATGCCAGGAGAGGGCTGCTGTGAAGATAGCCATGTAAAAGACTGCCATGTAGTAGGGGCCTAAGACTTGTGCAGTAAGGGTGCATCGACCCCGTATGCTAGGAGGGACCACCACGGAAAAGACTGCTGGGCAGTAAGGGCCGAAAACGTTTGCGGTAGTGTGACAGTGACCCTGTATGCCAGGAGGGGCCTCCATGGAGAGCTTCACTGTGCTAGCCTGGCCAGAGCCCATGGACAGTGAGTTGTGGTGAACCCATATGTCAGAGGAAGTCACCAGGAGCACCAAGGCTGCAACTTGTTCTACCCCATTGGAGAAGTGGGGACACCATAGGGGCCCCATCACCGAAGCATGGGACCCATGACAGGATTGTGATAGTCACCTCCCCATCAGGAGCGAATGAACACTTACCCCACAGGAGAAGCCACAGGAAACCTCTGGTCTCTGCAGGATTGCGACCATGAGGGAGATATCCTTCATCAGCCAAGTGCAACAGCTTAGTCCGCATGCAGCAGACTTACCTGATCTGGACTGCAGCTGCTGCGAGCGCCCGCAGACGGGGCGCACTCCAGAATTCCAAACGCTTTTCTCCTGCCAGTGCAGGGAAGTTTCGAGAGAGTTGCCGCAGGGGAACTTGCTGCTAGTTGAAGCACGAGAGCGCGTGAACACTATTGACTTTAACCCCTTCCCTGCTCATGACGAGCTCAGCTCGTCATGCCTCACGGTGGGTGTGTGCGCATGACGAGCTGAGCTCGTCACGACCACGCCCGTGATCGGAATGTCCAGCACCTGGGCGGAATTCCGATCGCAGCGAAGGCGTTAAGTTAGAGTTGTAGTAGACTCTTGAGAGTTGAACTACTAGTAGGGGATGCCCTGGATGGTATCAATAGTGAATGGGAAATACCTATGATTGCTAATGAGAGGGTTGAGTGGGACAGGGATTCGCCAAGGAGGCATAAGCACCCGACCTGAGGGAAGGGCAGTGAAATTGGTTGTGAATGTCATATATGTCCTTGGGTGTGTGGTAGAAACTAAAACACTTCTCTTTTTCCATACAAGTGAGTATTTGGCTGGACATTGATTTATTGCTGTTGCTGCTGCGTGCATTTTGATTTGTGAACCCGTGTTCACTAAGCAGTATCCACACCTCCACCCAAGGGTGCCTTGGACTGCTCAACCATGTTTACCACTGAGAGTCAAATACAGAAGGGGTACTTGGTCCAGTTGCTCAGAATCCATTGTAGGCCAGGGACGGCACATCAGTAGGAAGAGGCCTCAACCAGCCCAGAGTTCCCTGCATGCCCGTGGCCTTTTGAATGGAGTTCTCACAGCGGGTGTGTTTTCAAAGTGTGAACATTTTATAAATGTACATTCCAAACTGTCACGAGGATGGGAAGGGGGTTAGCTGATTGTTTATTGGGCAGGGGAAATTGTATACTTTGCCTATAAAGTCTGGAAAAGTTGGGAAGCTGGAGATTTGATGAAGATAGGAGAAACTTCTGGCTTTATCTGAATTCACAGAGGAGGAGTTTAAAGCTCCCAACCTGGCAGCAGTGATTATTTCATGCAGCAGGACATCGTATGGTTGGGCTGAAGCTTACCATGGAAACTACAACACCCTACTGCATGCTAGAGACACTCACTGACCACTCTGCAGTGCACCTAAGGACATTAGCCCACCATTGTTCTTGCCATGTGTCAGCCACGTGAGAATGTATTCTATGAAGATTACACCACCACATTGCCCTGCCTCATTTAGGTGCAACCTCCAACACTGCTTTTTGAAACACTTTGGAATACACTCTAGTAACAATTTGTGTCAGCAGTGCAAGGATCAAGTAATCAACCACTACTGATACATATTGACAGATAAAATACTGATTTTAAATTCTTCTTCATCTTCTTTAATACAGAGGTCATACACAACCTTTTCACATGTCTTGCCTAATAACTACACAGAGGTCCTACATTCTTCAGCATTACTCTTGTTCACTTAGTAACTGAGTTCATCATCTTTAACAGGCTGGTAGGAAATTCACCCTTTCAACACAATCTTGCCTGAATTTGTGCCGTTTTCTGCACCCTGTTTTTGCTGGTATTCTGACTCTGTGAGCTGTGACACTACCATAAAGTGCCGCAGTGCATGTACTTCGCCCCTAAAATTGCACAGTAAAATTTGCCTCATTGGTGCATTTATTCCAGTGAGGCAATTGTAAGTCATTGTAGATATTGCACTAGCAGCATAGAAGTGAAGTTAAATGATATATGCAGGCTTCAGTGTGTATTTATACCACCCACATATACGACAATAATCTATTGCAGTCAGAAGCACCTTTGTGCCCTGGCTGGAATGCAGTTTAAAAGCACTCCAGTCACACATGGCATGGAAAAGTGCCACTGCCATGAAGGAAACCCTATTTTTATATACTAGATAAATCAGCCATAAAGGGTGCCTTCAGTGCAGCAAATATAACGACCATCCTCCCGTGTGGACCTTGATATATGTATCTCACAAAAAACAGTGCATCAAGCAAACAACCATAAGCATTCCCAAAACTACTTCTTCCAAAAATTACACAAAAAGTTATCTAACAATTTAGTAAAATGATATACACACGGTGCATGTTGTATATCCAGTATCTCCATTAACTCTGTTGATTAAGCTCATACTTTGAGTCTTATTTTCAAGGAAATTGAGGGAAAAAATTAAATGTAATGTAATGATTAATAAAAGAATTCTGTAGGCAGATTGACATTTCTGCAATTGTCTTATGTATCTAATTACATCCAAAGATTTTCAATGAATTTGTGGCACAGTGCTCACAAAAAGTGTTTGTGCAAAGAGAAGTGGGAACTAGAGTGCAACAATATGGCTTGGGAATATGGATAAAGTTATTCCATTAATAATTAAAGAAAGTAAAAAGATCAATTAATGATAATGTACAACAGATAGACCCTCATTACAAGTGGCCCAGTTAATTTTGATATGTGCAGTAACTCATGTGCCATACGTATCACAATCAGGAGTTTTGCAGCTAACACCCCACCACCACAGTTTTCAGCTGATACATTTCGGCAGGCTAAAAATGCCAACATTAATTGGCAGAAAAAGGCACGACAATTATTGGAACATGCTGGTGTTGGTGCTTTAAGCACCAAAATCAGCACATTATTCCTCTTTTGCTGGAAAAACTCCCATTTGGAAAATATTTATTAGAACTGATAAATTCCAAGCTAGCAGAGTCAGACTTTGCCAGATCCGACAAATATTGACCCAAACAGTGGGCCACTCATAATGAAAGCCATAATGTCCACTTGTTTGTGTTGAAGTTTCACCCCTTAGGAAGCAATATGTTGGTCACAATAGGACATGAAACACTGATGGAGAATGGGATGAAATGGGAAGAAATGGATGAAGAAAATGGGAAAAATATCAGCATCCAGGCTTGGGCAGAAATGAAATTCTAATGAGTTAACAGCAGGATCGCAGGAATATGTAATGCAATATGGACTCTTAAAAATTAATGGATCAGACCTTTCGGAGCTCAGTCAAAATTATCAGCACATGATTCTAGTTATTTTTGCAGTAAACCAAAAAGGAAGTGCAGATAAAGTAGGTGGTGATAGTGGGAAAGAATAGTTAGTAATGGGTGTAGCAAATGTAATCACTGCTACTGCACAGGTTAAACTGCCACTTTATCTCCATCTAATCTGAACCTTCCTGTACTTGGGAAGACAACCTCTAGAAAGAAGACTTTGTCTGAAAGCTGGAAGAAATAAATCTTCTGTTTCCTACTTGTACAGAGACTGGAACTGCTCTCCAAGACAATACATTTGGCCCCCTATTTTCCTGCTTCAAGGATACAAAAAGCAGAAGGTCCCCTGACTCCAATGAGGCACAGCTGACCACTGTGGCCCAGCAGGCACACTCGCTGAAGAGAGACGTAATGACTAGAAGACTGCTGGGGACCTAAGGGCTGTAAGAGGGACCACAAGCAACTTTCCCAGAAGTTGGGGAAAAGTGGGACTTTGTCATTTTTTCCACCCCTGCAAGACTAGAACAAGGTACTGAGGTTTCCCTAGAAAGAACACACACTCCATGGACAAGAAAAACAAGTGTGTTCCACTTTGAGCTTTTTACCACACTGAAAACTGGTTCAGATGGACCTCAGAGTAAATTATCCAGCCTCTTGGAGCCCTGCTACCTATAGCTTTCAGCCTTGCCTTGCTAGTGGAGTTAAAGAACCAAAGAAAATCAAGTTCAAAGGTAAAACCTTGGACCGAGATGAGGTGGCAAGTCTATCCAAGCAGTGAAATGACCCCAGCAGCAACAAAATCCAGATTTGTACTGTTATATTATTTTATCACCAAAACCAGCAGCTTTAGTGCAAGTTCAGCAGCAATGTATTTGAATTCAAGGCAACCCTTGTGTTAGCTATCCGCCAGTGCCAGGATGCACTAACCTTGCAATGCAGACCCATTGGGAGTGATGGCAGTTTTTACATCTGACCAAATCCACAGATAATCTCCCACTCCTACCTTGTTGATCAGCAGTAGACAAGAGGAAAGGAGAGCGGGACAAGAGAGAGAGACAGAGACACTGGATATTGTCTCACTGTCTGGATGCGCAACTGGGCTTGATCTGTATTACAGGAACATCAATATGTAAAGATAAGAGAAAACCTTTAGTCTGAAGATAGTGTGGACATTGAAAGTTAAATTCTAATACTATATATGATATACCTATTGACACTGTATTTCCCACTATTATGAAAATAATCTTTGTATCTCCTTTGAGCTGTAATGCAATGAAAGCTGATATGGTAATTACAGACAACACTCTGAGTTATTATATGTTGTTTATTAATGAGAACTAGCATCAATGTTATTCAATAACTTTATGTGGTTCTGTTTATATTCAATGTAACAGGTTGATAACTGTAATATGAAAAGCATTTATTAATATTAAATAGTTCCCCTTTATATTTGCATTCAAGATGGCCATCACTGTTGGCTACTTCCATGAGAGTCCGGGTTTTCATGGAGAATGTAGTTTTTCTGCCCGAATGGCACCCAGATTCTGAGAAAATTTCCAATCTTGTCTTCCTCTGAAGTCTTGCACACTCAGGAGGGCCAGGGTATAATGGTAAGCACTTCTCATGGCGCATCCTGACACCTTGGACCTTGCCTGAGAGGAAGACTTTAAGCTCCAAAAAAGTAGACTAAGTCTCTAGGTAAAAAGTTGACTGGGTGACCCACTGAATGCATCCGACCTTGGGTGGTTAGTCTGAAATTATTGTACTTAGGTCCTGGTCAATCGTGGTCTTTATGTAGGTGGTTTTTGCCTGAAAACTTTTAGAACTCAAATCTACCAGGGGTTAAAAAGTGTTTCACTGAGAACTGTTTAGAGAACTAACTAGGGTGTATTTATTAAGGTGGTAAGGCTATCCTCGCCCCAAATGAATAACTCACTGTCTAATAAAGCCATTTTAATGTGTGTCCCTTTTACATATATAGGTTCAATGGTAAGGACGCACAAACAGAGAGAGTAGAATAAAAAGCATTCAAGAAAGATTCTAAAAACTTCTCTTTATAAAATGTGCAAATGCTTGTGGATCCAATGTTAGACAAATGAGAACTATTGTCCAAACAAGTTTATGATAAGCGCTGACAGGACTCCTTCTCCTATGATTAACCTCTTTGTAATACTTGCTCCCCTGATGGGCCAACTTGCAACATAGAGATAGATGTAGTGACATTTCCCGATAGGTGAGAAGAACGAAGGAGGGTGCACCAATATGAGAAATAACAGAGGGCCCATTAAAACTTTTACTTGAGTATAGAGGCTTCGGATGCCAATTGAAAGTTATTTCATTGGAACCGAGATATTCCAACCCAGCACAGTCAGATTTTGTCAGGTCCGATAAACATTGGCCCAAACACTGGGCCACTCATAATGAGAGCCATAATGCTCACTTTTCACACCAATAAATGCAATCTGTAGGTCAGATTAAGACAAGAAATGTTGAAGGAGCAGCTGATGAAATGGGTGCAATGGATGGGGAAAATGGAAAAGATATCACCATCCAGGCTTGTGCAGGAATGAAATTCTAATGAGTTCAGAGCAGGATCGCAGGACTATCTAATGCAATATGTAGTCTTTGGAAATTAATGGGTCAAATTTTTTGGAGAATAGCCACATTGGCCAGCACATGGTTCTGGGAATTTTTGGGGTAAACTAAAAAGGAAGTGCTGAAATAGTAGGTGGGGATAGTAGGAGAGAATAGGCAGGATTGGGTGTAGCTAATGTCCCAATTACAACTACTGGACAAGTTAAGACTGGGACTTTACCACCTTTTCCTCTGACCATTCCTGTCCCTGGGAGGACAACATCTGGAAAGAGCATGTCTCTCATGTAGGTTGTTCTCTGCCACAGGCTCACAAGTTTTAATGTCAGGATAATCGACTCATGCATATTCAATAAAGAAAACTTTTGCAGACACGCATAGAAGAATCCAATCAGATGCTTTCATTCCCCAGGGGGAAAAAATGGAAATTGGATCATACCAATGGCTTTTCATTTTCATACTGTACTTTCTTGTCGTACTGAAGGAGACTACTATTATACCCTGAAAGGATTAATGTTGTGAAGTCTCCGGAGCCATGAAGCTGTGAGTGACATCAGAGGCATTCCCAGAGTTTGCACTGTATTGCTTTGTGAGCACAGTGCAATGAGGGAGCTATCGTGTGAGGAGAGTGCACTTGGAGCTCTGGGTTCTGCCGAAGAACCAAGAAGGGAAACTGGAGATTTATGAGCAGTTCTCATCTGGCCTCAGCCCAAACTCTATGTAGTGCTGCTGATCTCTAGTTTGGTCAGTTTTGTTGATCCATGAATAGCAAAAAGCCAGAAATAAATCTTTCAGCATTGCAACCAGTGATAAAGACAGTAAGTCTATTGCCTCTTCCTCGCTTGAATCCATAACTACTGAGAACTCCCCGAGGCATCAATCCCAAGCCATCCTGAAAAATAACCCCCCCCCATCTACTATCTTTTTGACTCTAACTGGACACTGCGTGTGATGGGGCCTTGCTGAATGATGAAGCAAAATATTTTTTTCTTGATGTTTTTGGAGTTTCTTTTGGAAATTGGTGGAGCTGGTTAACAAGATTGAGGGGAGCAGTTCTCTATGCTGAACTCTGACTTAAAAATTCTCAGCAAAATATTAGCATCCCGGCTGTTCCCCCTTATGCAATCCCTGATTCATGGAAATCAAAACGTTTTTATGCCAACCTGTAATACCTCTCACAATCTTCATAGACTTTACTCAACCTTGTATGCCCAGGACCAGCCATTGGCCCCGTCTCAGTGACTGTGTTGGTGGATCTGGAATCTGGAGAAGACCTTCAACACAGTATGTTTGGACTTCTTGGAGGCCACAATGTATCGCATGGGACTAGGTGCAAACTTGGTAAGATGGGTCAGAATTTTCTACACCCACCCAATGGCTAGCGTTAAAACAGGGCGAACGGTTTAGGAAGCCTATGAAATATTGAGGGGCACCAGACAGGGTTGTCCCCAGTAGCCCCTCTTATTTGCCCTGGCTGTCGAGCCGCTGGCAGAAAGGTTCCGAACTGAGGGAATAGATTGGGACATTACGCTAGATGCCTCAGTCCATGTTATTTCACTATAAGCAGACGATCTGCTTATTTACCTCCGGGACGGGGCTAATGAAATTCCCCGGACCATGCAGCTCCTTGAGGAATTTGGAAGGTGCTCAGGTCTCCAAGTAAACCGGAGTAAAACATGTGTGTGTCTGGCGGTCACTGGATTTTGTTGTCCTACATCTTGCCCATCTGACATACTTTGGGCTACAGAAACTTTTATCTAGGCATTCAGATCTTCCACGACCAGGAGGATCTCCAAGAGGGGAACCTTGGCAGGGGCATCTGGTCCCTGAAATTCTGTGTTTCCTTTTGGTGCACCTTCAAGCTACCAACCATGGCATGTATCAAGCTCTCCAAAATGGTCATGCTCCAGAGCCTTCTTTATTTTTTCATAAACCTCCCAGTGAGAATTCCAGTGGACTTGTTTAGGAGACTCGACATACTCCTGCGAGAATTGATTTGAGATGCCGGATGTCAGAGGGTTGCATTAGCTACCCTCTGCTGCCCCCCACTTGAGGGTGGCCTGGGAGTACAAGATTTTGAATTGTACTTTCTCACCGCCCAGCTTCAGTAGATTTCAAAATGGTTTGATGGAACAGGCTTATCGGAACTCGGAGAGTTAGGCACTGAACTCAACCAGGGACTCCTACTGGCGAAGCTGCTGTGCCCGGCACTAAAGATTCCCACCTCGGTATCCTTTTGTCTACTGCCCTGGCCTGCTGGCGATGAGGGTTGCAGTGTACTGGTATAGTGACCCCTTATTCCATTGAAGTCCCATTGGTGGGCTTCCCTCACAGAGACTCATTGAATTTAAATACTGCCGGGCAAATGGATTCCTGGATGGAGGCGGGGCTCGTGACCCTGTGAGACTGCTTTCAGATGAATGTCTTATGCCCTTTAGATACCTAGTGGAACAGACAGGCCTGCCAGTGGGACAATTTCTTAACTAAGATTGCTTACAAATGCCTTATGGGACCTGTGGGGAGATGCTGGAGAGGAACCTCCCACGCATGCGGTCCTTCAGCTACTCCTGACGCTGGGAACGGGCACTCGCCTAGTCTTGTGGTTTTTTAAAGCTCCAAATGGGCTGTTTTTTGTTTTTTTTCTTTATTTGTCAAGCTTTTACAGAACATACAAGGAGCAATTTGAAACATCACAACCGCTAGAGAGCGTGCACATTGTGTACAGGTAAGTGCGATCCAGTATAATACAAACAGATCAAGTACATGTCAGCATATCTATGTAAATAATTACAGAGTAACATACTGGTGTCTGTGGTGGCATCGTTCACAGTCACTCCTAAGCAGAACCGTAGGGACCCACATGGAGGAAAGGCCCCAACTCAGCGGTCTGTGTGCCCACCTGATGAAGTCACGGGAGGGATCAAGCAACAGATGGCGTGGGGGCCTGGGGCAGCGCGTCACCGTCAGTCCCTGACTGTTCCGATCCTCGGGTAGATATATATGTCATATAAAGTCCCCAGAAGTTTTTTGGACGACTTCTAGGGGGAAGTAGTTCACTAAAATTCTCCGACTGTGTGCAGCAATAAAGCATATCGTGGGACCACTGCGCCACCGTAGGGGTGGGGCCGCGGAGCCAGTTGATCGCTACTCTACGTTTTGCTAGAAGAAGCCCCATGTCTATCAGTCTGCGCCTCCCTAGTGGGATCTTTTTGGAATAACCTAACAGGGCCAGGGCAGGGTCCAGGGGGAGTTTCGATTCTGTTATTTTCGCCAGCTCACCAAAAACCAAACCCCAAAAAGTTATGTACCCCTGGGCAAGACCAGGCCAAGTGCATAAAATCGGCCGTGGGTTCCGCGCATCTGTCGCAGGCAGCAGCCTCCCTCAACCCATATCTACACAATCTCTCGGGGGTGTAATACGTCCTATTGAGGTACTTAAAATGGATCAGTCTGTGCCTGCCATTGAGCGAGATACGACGTGTACTGGTGCAGCAATATGCCCACATCGCATCATCCATCGGTTGCTGTAGGTCTCGTTGCCAGTCTAACCTGGCCTTAGAGTACTGCTTGACCCTGTGGGACATGGTGATCTTGTAAATATTGGAGACAATCCCGCGGGGCGATTGAGCTTTGATAACATAGGTTAACTCAGCCACCTCAGGCGGCTCTATGAGGTCCTCCCCCAATATTTCGCGTAAAGCATGTCTCGTCCTGTGGAACTGAAACTGCTGCAGCAGGGTATGAGGGGGATCTCCCCCTGCCAGCGCCTCCCATTGTTGAACCACGCCGTTATGGAAGAGATCACCAGCCGTCCGAATATTCAGAGAGTTCAATCCTCGTATCACCCCCCTGTCTCTGCAGGGGGGCAACCATCGAACCCAGTCAAGGGGCATAACTGGGGAATATAGCAGGGCTCCAGCTTGGAGCTGCAGTAGAAAATGCCAAGCATGTCGAGTAGCATTGATGGAGTCGAGAATACCCGTCCTGCGGTCTGCGTCTTCAAATATTAAGGCCGGGAGTGGGAGCGGATCAGCAACTAACGTCTCAAGGCGGAGGTGCGGGGCATCCAGAGGACCATGCATCCAGTAATATGCATGGGCACACTGAGCAGCCTTATAATATAAGTTTAAATCCGGAGCTCCCAGTCCCCCCATGTGGTACGGCAAGGTTAGTGTCTGCCACTTGACCCTGGCTTGTTTTCCCGCCCAGGCTAATTTTATCAATAGCGTCGTGACCCGGCTAAAAAAGGAGTTTGGTAAAACCATGGGGATATTCATAAATAAAAACAAGAACCGCGGCAGTACCACCATCTTCATAATCGAGACTCTGCCTAACAGGGACAGAGGCAGCCTTATCCAGGCCTCCACGTCGTCCTCCAGCCTACTGACAGCCGCTCCATAATTTTCCCTGAAGACGACCTCTGAGTCTGGGTGTACCCGTATTCCCAGGTACCTAATCGATTCCATGGACCACTGCAGGGGGTAGTCCGGCTCATGCCACGTCGTGGCGGGCGTGAGCGGGACAACGACAGACTTGGGCCAGTTGACCCGCAGCCCCAACAGAGCGCCAAAGTGCACCACCTCTCGCAAAACGGAGGAAAGATTGTTTTCCGGATCGCGGACATACAGTAATGTGTCATCAGCGTAGATTGACACTATCAGTTCATATTTCGACAGTCTAACACCCCTGCGGCTGTGGTATTCGCGCAGTGCACAGGCCAGCGGCTCAGCTACCAATGCGTATAATATTGGGGACAGCGGGCATCCCTGCCTCGTCCCTCGGGTGATGTTAAAGGGATCCGTCATCAGATTACCTACTCGGACTCTGGCAGAGGGTTGATTATACAGCACCCCTATCAATTGTAGAAAAACCGGGCCCAGACCCATCCTAGTCAAGACTTGGCGCATTAAGGGCCATTCGACAGAGTCAAAGGCCTTTTCCATATCGAGAAAGACCCCAAATGGGCTGGTTAAGAAACCTTTGGATGCCCTTCGTGTTCGCTGGGAGCCTGACAGACACTGAATGGGGAAGGGTACTTACATGTCCACAAAAAGACTCTTGCAACAAGCCTCTTAAATACATACAATTCAACTACACTCACAGGATGTACCTTACCTCCCATAGGATTCAGACTATCTATGGCAGGGAGCCTAGAGGTTGCCCTCACTGCGCAACACTGGATGCTGACTTTGGACACATGACATAGGGTTGCCCTGGGCTCACAGGGTTCTGGGCAGAGGTATTTCTGAGACTCAATAAGACCCTGTCTAGGACACTCACTAACACACATGAAATTTGTTTATACAGCCTCTTCCGTAGGCTAGGCCCGAAGAAGGTGGAGAACAGATTTGTGGACTTGGCCATGGCTTGGAAATCACCCAGGGGACCTAACGTGGAAACTTGGGTGACTGATGCCATGTGCTGGGCATGGGCTGAGAAAAGGGAGGAAGGAAGGGGTGTCCGTTGCAGACCTATTGCACCACTCTGGAGGGAAGTTATTGAAGAATGGGAATCCCCTGGACTGCAGTTGACTTGGTGGAGGATCAGAGTGAGGGGCAGACTGTGCGGTCAAGGCCTGGCCACGAAGGTGAGTCGGGCCTGTAACTAACGAGAGTGCACAGACCCTGGAGCTGTAGGCAGGATGTGCCATGGGACGACGGCCTGGACTCAACGTGCCTACTTTTTTCTTACCCCCAGAATGGCTTCCCCAGTTCCCTGCACCCGGCCGGGGTTTTGACCCTCCTCACCTTCCTGCAACTGACATTGCTCATATACTTTATGATGAGACTTAGGCATGCAAAGACACAATTAGAGGTTGTATCAAAAATGTTTATTATTCTTATCTTATGGCATCTACACCTCCTGAAAGTGCAACTATAACACCAGTACTTGTGGGAGATCGTTTGCTCCTGTTTGCACTGTGAGCCCTCTAAACCAGGATACTGATGCAGTGTTAATATTGTGCTGTATTGCTGTAATCTTTGAAATGCTAATAAACAAAAGTGTTAATAATAAGATTGAGGGGCGCCATGCTGTTTGGCTGATCGGCTGCAGGGCAGCAAATGCCCGATACAGCGTGGTACTCCTTGATGGAGTAAGACAGATCCAACATGACTGGGTCATCGTTTCCGGGTTGGAGCATTCTGGCCCAAACGCTCTGCTTCCAGTTCATGATGATGAGGAGCTTTCTGAAGGTTGGACGGAGGCAGTAAGGTCCCGTTTGGGACACAATTTAATCTAGTTTCCTGCCTTAATGTATATTTATTTGATTGGAGGATGAGTGTTTGCCTCCAATAGGTAAGCATTTCTCAAGGGCTGAACCTATTGGGTTAAGTGTTAGTCCCAGCGTTTTTTTTCCAGATGCTGGGGATCTGGCTTCTGATGGTTCCATAATTTCAGGCAAGCGAGCTGCAAAGAAGAAGCACGTAATTTACCCTTTCTCCTCTGATGATGAAGGCCCTATTCCAGCTAAATATCCTGCTGGTGGTGGGAATTCATCTTGATCCTTGCTGCCCTTAAAGTCTCAGTTTGAAGTTCAGGATACTATTGAGTCAGCAGTATTGAAAGCCTTGGCATCTTCAAAATCTAAGAGGAGTAACAGACTTTCACACAAGGGTGAGGGCAGGGAGTCTTCGTCCTCAGATTCTGACAAGCCTTCCATGTCTGCAGGTGAGTGAAATATCTCAAGAGAGAAGAAATGGTGGACATCCTATCTCATGTTAGCCATAATCTGAGTTTTCCACCCTTTCAAGTGGAGAATGAAGATGAAGCTCTGTTTATACAGTATATTAAACCATGAGCCATGGCACTGCTGTATCATGGTGCGATTAAGGTCATGGTCATGTCAGAGTGAAAGGAGGTGGATAAGGTGTCCCTTCCACAATTCCTGCAGAAACTATGCATGCTGGAAGGTGATGATGTTCTTCCCCACAATGTTGAAGAGGATTTAATTTTGGCACCTCTCATTGGTAAAACTGCTATTAACCCTTCAAATTGTTCCCCTGCTCACTCTTCTGATAAGAATATAGATACTGGCAGGAAACAGGCATTTGCAGCAGAAAATGTGTCGCTGAAGGCCAGTTTGTATGCAGCATACACCGCTCACTTGGATATCAGACTTTGACCAGCTAGCAGTGGCTTTAGGAGGGTCTTGAGTGCTCAGAGCTTTTGGCTGGCATGGAATGGGAAGTATGTCTGGTGCAATATCTCTTCTGATGTGATTAAGGCAACTATAATGTCTTCAGGAGCCTTAGTGCTGGCTAGGCTTAACCTCTAGATGAGGCAGTGGAAAATTGAAGTGATGGAAAAGAGTGCACTGATGAAGATTCAGTTTCAGGACAAGATGCTCTTTGAGAAACATTTGTATTCAATGATATTGAAAGCTTTCAGGGACTGGAAGCACACTCTTCCTTGCAATGGAAGGCCTGGTTACTTAAAGCACATTCTTTCTTACAAGAGAAGGTCAGGTTATAGAAGATTTTGGAATAAGAAAGTTAGATCTTCTCCCCATCGTGATTTTTAATCTTATACTGCTCGCAAGCAGAAGTACCAGCCCAGATGGTTTGCTCCTTAGAAGCATTCCAATAAGACGGGTCCAGTTAAGAAGAGGTCCAGGCAATTATGTTTCCTCCAGAATTCTTCCAGTCAAAGGGATACTGCAGCCTTTTTTGGAGTTTTGGCACCTGGATGTCACAGACAAGTGAGTGCAGGGCACAATCGACAAGGGTATGCAATAGACTTTTGGCAGCGGCCTCCAAAGATAGGATTGAAGATCACTCATCCTCCAGAAGCGGGTCCCAAGTGTCTTACTCTGTTTCTAGGACTGGAACTGTTACTCAAGAAAAGAGTGACTGTCAGAGTGCCTCCAAATGAAGGAGTCACATTCAATCTTCCGTTTGGTTCAGAAAGCACAGGGTGCATACAGAATGGTTCTGGATTTAAAAGTGGTCAGTTCTTGGATTCAGACTCTTTAATTTTCTATGGTGACTCTGCAGGCGATTATCCCTTTCATAAGACTCGGAAATTGGTTGACATCCATAGGACTGAAGGATGCTTCTCTGCATGTTCCCATAAAGAAATCACACCAAAATATGTGTGGTTTGCTTCAGAGAACAATCAATATCAGTTCCTGGTTTTTCCTTATTGGCTCAAATCATCCCCCAGGGTTTTCACCAAAGTTTTGGTGCCATTGGTAGCCCTGCTTCACACCGACGGAATCTTTGTACATCCGAACCTCGAAAACTGGTTTATCCGGGTTCCTTCAGAAGGTTTGTTGTTGTCACATACAAACAGGGTGCTGGAGAGTCTTCAGACTCATGGGTTTCTCACGAATTGGGAAAAGTCCAGTTTCAAGCCAGTTCAGGATCTCATCTTCATAGGAGCACAATTTCACACTCTCCAAGGAAGCGTTCTGCTACCACCTGGTCAGATTGCCAAACTTCAGAGGGAAATCATGGACCTGATAGCCCCCAAACAGTCAAAGGGGATTTTGTGGCTCAGGGTTCAGGGAGATCTATCCTCAACAGTTTTTATAGTTCCACGGGCTTGCTTCCTGCTCCACAAACTGGTCACTTGGATTCTCCACAACAGGATACAAGTTTGCAGGACCTGATACATTATAGTCCTCACACCCAGCAAATAAGAGAGGATCTGCCATAGTGGGTGGATTCAGACAATCTGTTAAAAGGGATGCAGTGGATCCTTCAGATCCAGTAGTTGTTACAATGGATGCCAGTCTGTCAGGGTAGGTGGCGTAGGGAGAGGAGTTGCAGGTGCAGGGGTTTTGGTCCCACAGCGAAGTGCTAAGAACCTCAAATTGGCAGGAGCTTGAGGTGTTGGGACAGACTCTTGTTTTCAGCTCTCACCTTCAGGGAAAGACTGTGTTAGTGAAGACAGGCCATGGCCAAAAGCTTATGTGAACAGTCAGGAGGGGGTACACGTTCTAGAAGCCAGAGAAAGATAACTCACAAGATGTTCTCTTGGGCCCAGGATTCCCTACTGTTTCTGAGCGTGATTCACATTCAACGAGGCAGCGGATTTTCACATCGGGGAGATTCCGTCTTCCCAGGAATTTTCTCCAAATTAAAAGTGTTTTCTCTCTTGATTCCTCGATGGGGTCTCCCGGTGGTGGATCTTTTAGCCTGAGTCTCAAAGCCAAAGTTTAAATATTCTGTGCAAGTGAGTGGGACAGTCAGGCTTCAGCACTGTCATGTCAGTCGCCAAAGGGCCTCTTGAATGCCTTTCCTAGGTTTCCTCTCATCAGGCCTTTTCTTATGCGAGTAAGGAAAGAAAGTGCAAATGTAGTTCGAATTGCCCCTCATTGGTCTTGAGCCAATTGGTTTTCTCTGTTGTTGAGGATGCAGGTGTCTCCGGAATGGTCTTTCCCTCTAGTTCTGTCTCCCTTGGACTTCCCAAGCTTGAGGATGGAGTCTTTACAGATACTCCGCTCGATGGCTTGGATGTTCAGAGAAGTGGATTGAAAGGTCAGGGAGTTCCGGAGACTATGGTGACTACATTACAGGTTTCCAGAAAATGGTCAACTAGTAGAGCCTATTATAGCCACTGGGGTTCTTTTTCACAGTGGTGTGAGAAATAAGGTTTGGATCCTACTTCTGTCAGTTTGATCATGATTATGCAGTTTTGCAGGACGGGTCATGGTTGGGTTTGATGGTGGCTACACTGAGAGTTCAATGGGCAGCTATCCAGGCATTTAGAGGTCTGTCGAAAGATTGGGCACACAAAGAAGGCTTTGTAGACTCTTAAAAAATGATTGTCCGATACCTGCTCTCAGTCATTTAGATCTGTTCCTGCCTGGGATTTGACTTTAGTTTTGGAGGCATTGACTAAGGTTCCATTTGAGTCTTTGGAAGAAGTTAACTCTCAAAACGATCTTTCTGGTAGCGATTATGTCAGTGAGGAGGTATGGGGAATTGGGGGCTCTGTCTTGTAGGTTTCCTTTCTGAAGTGTCTTTCTGGACAGGGTGCTGCTAGTCACAGTCCTTTCTTTTGTTCCTAAAATCATTTTCCCTTTTATTAAAAAAAGAAGATAGTTTTACCAGAGTTTCTCCCTTCTCCTGATTCAGAGGAGTAAGGTAAGTTACACTTGTTGGATGTGAAGAGGGCTCTCCTCATCTATTTGCAAAAGTTTCAATCCTTTCAGAAAGTGGATTTTTTTTTGTGACCTTTGGTCCAGGAAAGAAAAGGAAGAAGCCAGCTATGGCCACATTAAGCAGGTGGATCAAAGCAAAGGCCTAGGAAGTTCAAGGTCAGTTTCCACCATTTTCGATTCAAGGTAGATTGAACCGCAGCATGTCTTCGGTGGTGGCAGGGGCAAGGGGCTTCTATTTCTGATATTTGCAGAGTGGCTACATGGTCTGATTCTTCTACCTTTTCTAAGCATTATAGGCTTTCAGAGGTACAATGCATTCATGATGTCTTTGGGTACAAGGTTCTGTCTTCTATGAAGGAATAAGAGAGTCTTGTGTTTCTATTTGCAAATAAAACGTTATCTTTGTGCAGCAGGCATTGTCAGTAATCCTGGATTCAAGCAAGTGAGGGACGATGGGGTAATACTTAAAACTGCTTACCGGTAATGGCATTACTCTGAGTCCTACACCCTCACTTGAAGCAATAGTCCCTCCTGCCCTCCCTGTGTGTACAACCGCCAAATGGGTTGGTTGGAGCTTGCTTACTTACAGGAGGAGTAGCGGGGGAGGTTATTTGTTTCAGGATGGTGAGGGATTGGTGTCTGGGGAAGGTGGGGAGGCCTCAGTAGTTATGGCTTCAAGCGAGGGAGTTTGATTCAGAGTACTGCCATTTACCAGCAAGTCATTTAAGCATTCCTTTATACCATTTTGATAAGTTGTCAAAAATCTAAGTGACAAGGAAAGCTTTAAAGGAATACGGAAAACTGCCAGGATTGGTACTAGAAAAAAGAGCACTATGCAGAAGACCCCATAACTTGGCTGAACTAGTGATTTCTTTTTGCAATGCGCAGATTTAACACAAAGTTTTCATTTTTCCACAATGCAGAGGTTGTAGATTTCATTAGAGGGTTTAATTCGGCCAAGAATGTACCTGTCACTTTTAGCACATTCATAAAGATTTTGGTTTTCTGAAACATGTATGTGCCTTAAGTTACTAAAGCCAAAGTTTGCGGTCTCATATACTTATGTTTGATAAGTTCCTCAAAATATGTCTAGTCACCTTGGTGGAGTCAACTTATTGACGGGATGTTCCTATGTTCATCCTTTGCCTTAATGAGTTCAGTAAAATTCAGTTTACATTTGACTACACTGTGATTAACTCTCTCCTTTAGAAACATACCTTTTGGAGATAGAGTACTTGGAAAGAGACATCCATCTGTGCCCTCTAACTAACCCTGGGCGGAGTTCGCGTAGTCGCGCTACGCGGAATTCTGCGAAGCCGCAAAAAAAATGTTGCGAGTGCGCAGAGTTGCTTGTGCCGCCTGTTTGCGATGCATTTTTCCCGTTCGAAAACGCGTATTGTGTGTTCGGGGATGCTTTTTGCGTGCTCGGGGGGAAATATCACGCGAACTTCACCACGCGGTCGCCAATGGGCGCGGCCATCTTGTTTTTCACTTTTTGCTATGGTTCTGGGCCTGTTTTTCTATCCTCCCTATATCTTTTCAATCCTTTGTCTCTAGAAACTTTTTTTGATCTTTTTTATTTATCATCTATCCCTCTCTATTCCTGATTGTATATTTTGCGTTTTTTCCTACTTTTGTGTTTTTTACTGGGTTTTTCACTCTTTTCTATTACTTGCTTTTTTCATTTCTTTTACTTACTTTCTTAGTTCCTACCTTTTCTTTTCTGCCCCCCGCCTACCCAGAACCACGGCAAAGGGCCACAGGAAAAATAAGAGGAGAGCTCGGAGCGTGAGCTACGACCGCCTCCCTTGCGGAAGGAGGCGCCCACAAGGGGTACAGGCACGGGCCTTGTTCAGTGAGGCAGAGGTGGCCGCACTAGTTTTTTTTATCCAGCGCCACCTCCCCTTAACCCTAGCAGCAGGCCTGTGTCCGGGTACGGGCTCCGGGAGCGTCACCGGCGGTGGGCAAGGGTGCGCCGGGCAGTGTTTCCCTGCTCTGGGGTCTGGCACACCCATAACCAATTGACGCACCGGTGGTCCGATATCCTGGACTGGGAGCATGACCTACTGGACCTGCTAGGTGTTGAGGTCCCGGGGCTTGGTGAGTAGCTATTTATATTACTATTTTGTGTTCTTCTGTTCTGTGTACTGTTATTGCGTGATTGTTACTTCCAGACAGGTGCTCGGCGCTACTAACTAATCGTACTTGTTTGCAACTTTGCGCTCACTTGGGCTGGTTATGTAAGAGAGGTTGAGAATTTAAGTTAGGTAGGTAATCCACATAGGAAAGACTCCAGTCCTTTCCTTTGTCCTGTCAGGCTGTCCTGTCTCCTGTCACTAAGATAGTGGTAGTAGTTAGTTAGTTAGTATTATTTGGCAATTTAGCAGCCTGCGTCGTGACTCGTGACACGTCCTCTCACATGACTTCAGTCCTAGTAGAACCTTTTGTAGTTCTTATAGTGAGTGGAATGGCAACCAACCAATTTGGTGTATGCAATAAGCATGCGTCCATCTATGCATTAAGAAGAATAAATGCAGACTTAGTAATTGGCCCTTCAAAGGGGGTTGTTGGAGTTGAGACTGAGAGATGATTGGGAATGATATCTGAACTTAGAAGCAAATATAATTTTTTTGCAATTCATTCCAAAGTCAGGAATAGGCGGTCTAGGTATGTTTAGCATTCAGGAATCGGAATTGAACTGTGGAATAATAATGATAGGATGGTACTCGACTGCGATACATACTAGTCGTCTACTACTAGTCAAATAAGTCGATCTGATTGATTTAGCATAAGTCAATGTTATTGCAATTGCCGTTTCCTGTCTAAAAATATTTTTAGAGCAATTATATTTATATATTTAACACAAATCATTTTTTGTCTCTTTACATGATCAGCATCCAGGGGCAAGAAGACTGGGGCAGCTGGCAGTGCGGCGTGTGCGGCAGGGCCGGACTGGTACCTGGCGTTTTGCTGTGCTGCCAAGCTGGGGGCTGATTTCGCTGCGGTGGGGGCTGATTTTGTTGATAGGGACCTGCGTGTGCTTTTAAATAAACATTTCAAAACTAATGTTTTTAAGCACACGCAGGTCCCCATCAACGAAATCAGCCCCCAGCTCGGCAGCACAGCAAAACGCCCGGTAGCCAGTCCGGCCCTGGTGTGCGGGAGTTGGAGGGCCTCCCAGGAGCAGCAGGAAGCGGCCTCAGGCGCAGATGGCTCTGCTGCTGGCCCCAGTAAGTCCTCCTGGTGTTGTAATATATTAATATTTCCCTAACTTTTACCGCTCTATTATTTCCATTTCCTAATTTTAGTTTTTCCAAAATCCTCTTCAACCCATCTGTTTCTAAATTCTTGTTTTTGCTCCATTACCTACTACTAAGTACTACTACTAACATTGTTTCTTCTAGTGTCTGTTTTTATTTCTACATCAAATCAAACTGCATCTGACTAACCTATGCTCTGACTCTGTATTAGACTGTCTGTAGCTTTCTTTCTTCTGGGTTTCACTGAGCTTTCTCTCTCCCCTTATGTGGATTGCCTAGTAGTGGTACTCTAAGACTCAGAGAACCCATTGGTCCTAGGCTACTACTAGCACTAGTAAGGACTCCTTACTACTAGTAGCACTAATGTGCTGTACAGACTGCAGATTGCATGCCCAAGGCAAGAAAAGTATATCCGCAGGTTTGTGAATTGTGAGATGAGAAGGCTTTAGTTTCTTTTACTGTCTCATCATGCTCAATCAGTAATGGTGGTCACTCACGTTGGACAGGAGCATGACAACCCAAAGTGGTGTATTTTACTTTTTCTAATCCAGGGCTAGTACTTTTTTTAGTAGCAGCAATTGATGGTGAACACTGAACAACTGTTACCGTGCACCATGGCTGGAAGGAAGTATGAGGACTGGAGTAGGAGAACGGCACCATTATTTTCCAAATAAGAGAGACCTCATGTCCGCCCAGTTGGCCACTCTTTCTTCTTTTCAAAAAATGAGATGCACCAATAGCTCTAGTCACTGAGTCCAGTCCTATGGTTTGCCCTCTTCTTGAGAGGCTTTTCCAAAATTGCCACCAACAAAATGCCCAACCTGATATTATTTAGTTATTTTTGATAGGACATACTGTCTACTGTACTGTAGTATCCGAATTGTAGATAGTGATGTGTGTGGTGTATATGTATTATTAATTATGTTTAATTCAATCTTGCTAATGAAAAAAAAAAATAAGGGAGGCGTATATGGCATCTAAAAAAATGGGAATTTGTGTTTACAGGCATACCGACCACTAGTGCCGGGGCCAGCGGTGAGGGCCACCATGCCACTCTGGAGGGAGCGGATGCGGCAGCCACTGGGGGTGAGCCAGCAGCAGTGGCGGGAGGTGGTAAGTCATATTCCTTACTTATTGAGAATGATGAATACACTTGCTGCAAGGGTGTTCACTCAGTACTAGTACACTGTACTTCTGCTGAGGCTAAGTTGTTGTGAACACTGAACAGTTGAAGTAGACACCCTGGCCTTTACTTAAACATTAGCATTAGCGGCGAGGGTTGAGTAACTAATGGCATATTCTATCTTCAACTCAGCAAAGACAGTTTTATGACGAAGACAAACAGTCAAACAACATGTATGACTGGCAGAGAAGGATGCGTGGGTGAAGGAAGGGGCCCCGGGATGCATAGGTGGCGGATGAAGATGATAGGAATAGGATGCATGGGTAGCTGAAGTATGGGTGAAAGGTGAAAGAGAAAGCAGAAAGGATGCCTGTCTGGGTGGGTGAAACTGTATGGGTGAAAGGAATCCTGCGGGGGGTTTGAGGGGTCAAACGCTAAGGCAAGCAAGGACGCATGGCATGGGTGGTGGTTGGTTATATTTAAATGTATGTTGTTGTCGGTGAAAGCCGGTTTATGATAGCCATGTTTGGATTGATGGATGGATGCCTGAATGGTATCATTTAGTAGGTGAAAACAGAGTCAGACTGGATGAAGAGAATGTAAAAGTAAATTAAACCGTGCCAGAGTACCAAAGCCAAGGGTGAAGAAGATTAAGAATAAAATAATAATAATGCTAGAAGAGCAATACACTGTATGTAAATGAAAAAACAAGCCCTGGGAAGAACAAGGACTGTTTTTTTGCAAGGTTTTTGATTCAAAGGTTTGAGGTTGTACTTGTATTTCAGAATGGAATTCTCCCTTGACTCACAGTAGTTTGCAAGCACAACATATATATTGTGCATGACTATTATTATTTACCCTACCCATAATCGCCTCCCTCCGACTCCGAGGCCCACTTCCGCTCCAGTCCCCTTCCTATGTCAGCCATGAGTGTCAGCCATCGGCTGCATGGTAACTAGTACTTACAAATCACTCAGTATGTCATCATCATCATCATCATCATCATCATCATCACGTGAGTGACATGATGTTGTGCCGCCGTTTCTCATCATCCATAAGCATGTGATCATTTACCATCATCATGTGCCTTATTGCAGTAGTGTAGTCAGGGTGAAAGTGAAATTGGCTGAGCATTTGCCATTGATTTAACACTACAGAGTATGGCCATAATGGAAATATATAATTGTGTAGTACAGCTGCCCCATATGCAGACAGTAGGAAAGTACATGAGTCTGCGACACAAGTATGTCTGTCTAGGCCAGGGCACAAGCTGACTGAGCTGGCATGCCTACAAGATTAATTGTGCTAAACAAGAGAGAGAAAAAGAATACCTCTACTCCACTCCATGCTTAGTGCCTGAAAGTATAATCATCACATCCAAATCTTAGGGGCAGAGGAAGGGAAGGGAAGAGGAGAGGAGGATACGACAGCTGCTAGTGCTACTGCTACTACTGTGCCACTATAATTTTTATGTGTGTAATTTAATTTTATTGGCTACAATTCTCTTTTTTTTCCTTGCTTGATATAGCTACTCCTTCCCAAACCACTAGGCAGGAGTTGGCGGCCAGGGCCCGGCAAAGGAAGCTGGAGGCCATCCGGGATGAATATCGCCGGCGGGTTGTCCTGGCAGAGGAGGAGGAGGAGGAGGCGGCAGCTGCAGCTTCTTCCTCCAATACCCCAGGGGCCAGCCAGCCCCCCGTGCCTCCAGTGGTACGGCGCCATGTTCTGGCAGCCGCCCGCCGCCCATCACCAACATCTACTGCTGCCCACCCCTGTTGTTCCTGTAGGAACTTTCGGAGCCACGTGCTCCTTAGGGTGGCGCGCCTGGAGGCCAAGCTGGAGGAGGTCCTGAGAACTAGCCGGCACCCCCGCGGCTAGACATCATCATCACCGGCCTCAGTCCTTGACTCTTGCCCCTTTTTTAATCTTTTTTTTGGTGGGTGGGATGTTGGGACTAGTTGGGGAACCTTGGGGTTTACTTTTTCTTGAACTTGGACATGGACATTTATTTAATTTACTGGACATTGGTTGGGGTTAGGGAGAGGGTGGGTCAGGTGTTGTGGGCTTTCTAGTTTATATTTGTTAGGGTAATACATTTATAGTTTTCCAATACATATGATGCAAATCTTTTCTGGGGGTGGGTTACTCTTTTACGTCACCTTGTTTGTTTTTGTTTCCTCCTTTTGCTGCAGGGCCGCAGCCAGTTTTTGAAACCTGCCAATAGTGTAACACACCGACAGATAGATGCAGTACCCTCACTTGTCCTACTACTGTCAGTCTCTCCTCCTAGTCTATGCATTCTGCAACTAAAACCCCTTTGTACTGTAGTATGTACTCGGAAGGACGTGGGTGTGTGAATTAATTAATTTCCATAGTATATACATTATTGACTAACCCACACTTCTTCTCTTACCTGTGATTGATGTTTAGGCGAAGCAATGGCTGCATGGTGATTGTTTGGTTTCCTAAGGTGCCATGGAGGTTGGTGGTAGCAGTAGTAGACAGTTGCATTTGCAAAAAAAGAAAATGAGACAAGTCAGCCACCTAAGGGAGACTAGGGAATGAGTAGTAGAAGTACAGTAAGTAGTAAGTACACAAGAAGACGGCTGCAAAACAAGAAGAAGATGATGATGAATGATATTGATATTAAGCAATGCTAAAGTAAAATAAAATATAATGGTGGCAGGGATAGCCTAGTACAAGTTACAACAATCTGAAGTAGTGTACTTGACCTATGAAGAGGACAAGCGTAACTTTTAGTGCTGGAAAGATGATAAATCCATGACGGCAATTAATAATTAATAATGGGTTAATATAATTCTGTTCATCTGGAAAAAAGAGAATAGCGAATACTACTGAGCATGGGTGGACACTGGGCAATCTAACCTGTTGCCAGTGTGGCCGATAATATATATATATATATATATATATATTATCTACTGGTGGTCGCCAGTAGATAGTTATAGTTACAACCTATTATCCATAGGAAATCCGCGACATTCTATTTGCAATAACGTTGGCGCCGGTTGACGAATCTTCACGAAAGCTTCCAACTTGTTGGGGCGCTCCGGTCCGCTCCTACCCTGAAAGTCTCGGGGTGATACGTCAAGCGGGGGCCGAGAAAAAGAGGGGTCCCAAAACACGTTTTCCCATTCATTTTTCCATAGGAACCTTTAGTCGCAGCTACAGCCCGAACTGCTGAACGGAATTACCCCAAATTTGGCAAAGAGGTAGCCCTTGGTTCAGACTGGTGCCTTTTGCTAAAATGGTGTAAATCCGTTCAGTAGTTCCTGAGAAATTCACAATTAAAATCACATATATATCTATGGGCGCGTCGGATCCGCGTACCCTCCCGATCACGAGCTGCATGCTAATTGGCTGTCAACACTCCAAATCAAGAAGTGTTTGCAGCCATTTTGTCCTCGGTAGAACCGAGGGACAGAAACAAGTGCGTAAAGTGCAAAAGGGGGCAGGGTAGAAACACCCTGACCCCTAGGTCTGCTCAGGGGGTCCCACAAGGACCCCTGGGCAGAAAAAGATTTATTTATTTTTAAATCGGCGGGATGCGCTTAGGGTGCGCGGATCCCGCCAAGAAAAAAAGAAACAAGTGCGCAAACGCACAAAGGGGGCAGGGTAGAAACACCCTAACCCCTAGGCCTGCTCAGGGGTCCCACAAGGACCACCTGGGCAAAAGCATTTTTTTTTTTTAAATCGGCAGGATGCGCTCAGGGTGCGCGAATCCTGACGAAAAAAAATCGAAGCGCGGTCTCCCGCGCTCGATGTTAATTGGCCCCGGGTGGCCCAAGTCCCGGGGGCATGGTGGGGGGATAATTTAATGTGTGGGGGCCTCAAAGGGCCCCCAAGCCCCGGGGACCGCCACCCCCGGGGCTTTTTTAAAAATGGTGCGGGAGGGCTCTGAGCCCTCCCGCAGCCCCGAGGACCACCACCTCCCCGGGGCTTTTTTTAAATTAATAATAAAACCAGTGTGGGGGGCTCCAGCCCCCCACACGCCCGGGACCGCCACCTCCCGGGGCACTAAACATTTAATATGGGGGTCCGTTACGGACCCCCAGAGCCCCGGGACCACCACCTCCCCAGGGCTGTGTAAAGAATGGGAGGGGGCCTCGCGGCCCCTCCTGGAGCCCTTGATGGCCCTGGGGACCGCCACCCCCAGGGCCGGCTCCTGCAGTGTCCCGGGTGCCTACCCCCGGGACACTGTAGTTTGCTATGGCAGGACGGGAGCCTCGCGGCTCCCGTCCTGCCATAGCAAACTGCTTTGGATATTGGAAGAGAGAGCAGGAAACCTGCCTCTCTTCCAATATCCAAAGCCGATTGCTTTTCCACATGGGGAGCAGCATGTCAGCTGCTCCCCATGTGGAACAGCAATGCCGGCTCCCAAGGGACGTGGGGAGCCGGCGGGACTGTGGGGGATTGGGGACCCCCACAGTCCCCAACGGAGAGGGCCAGCCCCGGGGATGGGGTCCCGGGGCAAGTAGTGGCCCAGGAGGGGGCCACGCGGCCCCCCTCCCCAAAAAATGTAAAAAAATGTAAAAAAAAAATGGAAAGGCCGGCCCCGGGGATGGGGTCCCCGGGGCCTTAAAATGGCCAGAGGAGGGGGCCACGCTGCCCCCTCAAAATAATAAATATAGAGGCCATGCCCCGGGGATGGGGTCCCCGGGGCCAATACAGGCCCAGGGAAGGGGGCCTTTTTTTTTGTAATTTAAAAAAAGGGGTAAGGCCCTGGGGGATGGGGTCCCCAGGGCCCAAAAAGAGAAAAAAGGAAGAGGGGCCACACAGCCCCCCTTCAGGGGACAAAAAAACAAACAAAAAAAACGATCGGGCCCGCAGGCCCCGCCCCTTCCTTCACCACTCTGCAAACGCGCCCCTGGCGCGTTTGCAGAGGGGAACAATTCCCCTTGAATACTGGGGGTCCCTGGGGGCCAACTAGCCCACCAGGAACCTCCAATATGCGCCAGGGGCTGCGTTGCAGAGACGTGTAGAGAGGCCACACCCCTTTTACACCTCTCTGCAACGCAGCTCTGTGGCGCTTTGGAGGTATTTGGTGGGCTAGTTGGACTCGGGGACCCTCAGGATTCAAGGGGACTTAATCCCCCAACTTAAAACGCGCCACGGGCGCGTTTGCACAGTGGTGAAGGGAGGGGCGGGGCTTCAGGTGACATGTGTGCAAACAGGCCCCGTGGCGCGTTTTAAGATGGGGAATTAAATCCCCTTCAATCCTGAGGGTCCCTGAGGGCCAACTAGCCCAACAGGTACATCCAGAAAGCGCCACAGAGCTGCGTTGCAGAGAGGTGTAAAGGGGTGTGGCCTCTCTACACGTCTCTGCAACGCAGCCCCTGGCGCATATTGGAGGTTCCTGGTGGGCTAGTTGGCCCCTAGGGACCCTCAGGATTCAAGGGGACTTAATCCCCCAACTTAAAACGCGCAACGGGCGCGTTTGCACAGATGTCACCTCAGGCCCCGCCCCCTCCCTTCACCATTGTGCAAATATTCCTCTAAAATCAGCCGAAATACGAATTCCGATTTACTCACCTGTTATCAGGAGAGACCTCAGTGCTGTATCTTTCAGCCCAGTACTGGTCCTGAAAAGTAATTCTAACCATACTTACCAGTAACTTGAATTTCCTTCCATAGGCTAACATTGACTGGTTTCACTTGGAAATTCTTCTAAGTGTGGAGTTTTGGAACTTTAAAATATTCCTCTAAAATCAGCCGAAATACGAATTCCGATTTACTCACCTGTTATCAGGAGAGACCTCAGTGCTGCATCTTTCAGTCCAGTACTGGTCCTGAAAAGTAATTTTAACCGTACTTACCGGTAACTTGAATTTCCTTCATAGGCTAACATTGACTGGTTTCACTTGGAAATTCTTCTAAGTGTGGAGTTTTGGAACTTTAAAATATTCCTCTAAAATCAGCCGAAATACGAATTCCGATTTACTCACCTGTTATCAGGAGAGACCTCAGTGCTGTATCTTTCAGCCCAGTACTGGTCCTGAAAAGTAATTTTAACTGTACTTACCAGTAACTTGAATTTCCTTCCATGGGCTAACATTGACTGGTTTCACTTGGAAATTCTTCAAAGTGTGGAGTTTTGGAACTTTAAAATATTCCTCTAAAATCAGCCGGAATACGAATTCCGATTTACTCACCTGTTATCAGGAGAGACCTCAGTGCTGCATCTTTCAGCCCAGTACTGGTCCTGAAAAGTAATTTTAACCGTACTTACCGGTAACTTGAATTTCCTTCATAGGCTAAGATTGACTGGTTTTCAGCAAAAAAGTTTCAAAGTGTTGATTTTCACAAACTACAAGTATTCCTTAAAAATCGCCTGTATGACTTAAACGCATTCTTTCAACTGTTTACAGGAGATGCACCAGTGCTGGATCCAGGATCCAACACTGAGTAAGAAAAAGTAACGATAACAGTTTTTACCTGCTAAGTGAATTTCCTTCCATAGGATAACATTGGTGATTCTATGAGAAAAAGTTTCTAAGTGTCAACTTTTAAAATACAATAATATTCCTTAAAAATCACGACTGTAACCAAAACACTTTTACTCAATTGTTTACAGGAGATGTACCAGGACTAAATCTAGGATCCAGTCCTGTGGTTACAAAAGTAATCCATAAAGTAACTAATTGCATTTAACTAGAAATTCACATTGAGCTGAATGTTGCATTGTGTTTGAAAATGTGTTGCCCATTGCAACAACTGTAACTACTGTACTTAAAAGTCTATTGCCTATCTGCAAAGTATTTAAACTAAAGTAATTCATTCTGAGAAAGTATTTTTGTAATGTAATGTATAATGTAATTACAATGTAATTTAAAAAATAAAATATGTAAAAAAAAATTGTTTCTAAAAATGTAGTAAATCAGTATGAAAAAAATTAATATAACAATTAATACATTTAAAAATTGTCATTTACAAAACCTTTGAAATTCACTGAAAAAACCGTAGGTTTCAGGCACGTTATAGTTAGAAATTAGCATTTAAAAAACCTTTGAAATTCACTGAAAAAACCATAGGTTTCAGACACGTTATAGTTACAAATTAGCATTTAAAAACCTTTGAAATTCACTGAAAAAACCATAGGTTTCAGACACGTTATAGTTACAAATTAGCATTTAAAAACCTTTGAAATTCACTGAAAAAACCATAGGTTTTAGGGACAGTTATAGTTACTTGGACATTGCACTCGTACAAAACCCGTGAAATTCCCCCGTTATAGTTAGTTCAGCTAACTATAACTCGCGCCCCGCAATGCACTGCTGATGACGTCACATATTACATCACTCATGACATGGTCAGTGACATCACTGATGACATCACTGATGACATCTCAAATGACATCACTGATGACATCATCCACGTGATAATCTGATGCACCTCCTCACACCCTAATATAACCTTTGATACACCCACTCTAAATTACAGACTGCCATTCGCAAAACCATAGACACTCCAACACCAATAACTACATACCCACTCACTGATTCTTAGGTCTACACACACACATCCACTCACTCACCCGTACAGTCACTCATACTTACGGTCACTCAGTACAGGACTATCATATGCACTCTTACTCCTATATAGACACTCAAACAACGCCACTCATCCATAGAGATACTCACACACCTAGTCAGTCATGCAAATAATTAAACACACTGCCATTTACTCACCTATACAGTTATACACACACCAGCTCACTTACTCATACAAATAGTAGCACATTGTTACGCTCTTATACAATCACTGATACAAGCACACACTCATCCATACAGTCACTCTCACAATCACAGACTCTCGCTTATAGCTATTTATATACTCCAACACACATATATACTGCCTTTCACATATGTAGTTACTCACACATGTACCACTGGGACATACATTCACTCACTAACACACTCTTACACACACTTACCCACCCATACAGTCTATCACAGATGCACTCTTGAAACCATCCACCCAGTGAATCACCCACTCACACATCTATGCACAGAGTTGCACACACCCCTCCCACACAAACACTCAGGCACCCATACAGATACTCAGACAAGCATTCAATAACTCATATAGACACTCATTTAGCTATTCACAAACACATGCAGCCACTTACACAGCAACAGACAGACGGATACAGACATTCACCCAGTTTAGTCACTAACCCATGCATTCAGTAAGATACGTTAAATCACTCACTTATAGAGTCAGTCACGCACCTACTAAATCATCCATACAGACACTTACACACCCACTCATTCTTCAATACGTCTTTTCCTATATATTTTAAAAATATTTAAACTTTACAGAAACACACAGTCACTGGATGATGTCATCAGTGATGTCATTTGAGATGTCATCAGTGATGTCATCAGTGATGTCACTGACCATGTCATGAGTGATGTAATATGTGACGTCATCAGCAGTGCATTGCGGGGGCGCGAGTTATAGTTAGCTGAACTAACTATAACGGGGGAATTTCACGGGTTTTGTACGAGTGCAATGTCCAAGTAACTATAACTGTCCCTAAAACCTATGGTTTTTTCAGTGATATATATATATATATATACTTAGAGCAGAAGAAGATCCTCGCCCTGCCTTGAATTAGTGTTGCTTACTTGCTTTCACCACATCCGCCCCAGCAAGTGTTTGATCAATTATTGGTGTAAATTTAATTTAGTCACACCTCAATAAATCACACAGCCAGGGGGAAGAGGTTAGGGTTTGATGAATGGTTGGGAAGGGGTATTTGAGGGAAAGGTTTGACAAAGGCAAACACTACACATGGACAACACACAATCTTGGCAGACAACCATCATATTCATAAATCTGTTAAGGGAGAAAAAGGAAATGCATGCATGATGTGGTTAATGATAAGTAGTACTAAGTAGACTAGTAGACAGTACAGGGCAGCAGTATATTATTGATTATTATTATTATGCAATTGCCTTGCCTGTCTGCCCTCTCATAGAGACCCAAATTACATACATTTTATTTATGTTCTGTTGTACCGGGCTTCCTTTTAAAGTTAGCAAAGAAAATTAAAAAATAGCTGTAGGGATATAAGCAAAGACTAGGAGCAAACATAATAAACAAACAACAACACACAGTCATAATGATTGAAGGGAAAAAATGAATCAAATTAATTTAAAGATGATGAATGATACTAAGTTACTGTATGTTATTATCCTGGTCAAATTGGGAAGTTGCATCTCGGTATTCCTCTTGGTCCTTCCTTCCATGGACGCTCCGTCCATCATTCTTGGGTGCCACTGCCTGCCTGACGGATGCGGATTGGTAAGGTAAGTATGAGTTGGTTTTCCCAGTATAGCACAGGGTAAAGGCCGGCCTGTAAGTGTAGATGGAAAAACAAAAGGGATATTGAAAAATCAAGGAGAAAAGTAAAGTTAAAATGCATAAATTAAGGAGGAGTGCAACAAGAACACTTTCAGAGGTGGCATGGCTAAATCATGTCTACTCTGTTTCCAGCATTAACCAGACTACAACAGCAACAGGACAGAGCAGGCCCACGACACCCACCCAACCTCCACTTAGCTTAGATTTTGACTGAGCCAGACAGAGCACACATATACAGCAACATAGCTTTTTCCAAATTAAGTAACTAAATCAATGCACCGCTGTCAGTCATACCACTACACTCGACTCCACCACTACACAGACATGTAGGTCTGCTGTGGTTGTTGTTGACTTGTTTACCTTTTATGCCACTTCATGAAACGGCCCGAGTTATTCCATCAATCATCTCCGATCCTACTGACTGACTGCGAAGAGTATAGTATGTGGTCATCATTATCATGGTGTCCAACTCAGTCTGTAGTGTACCAAGTGAGTCCAGATTCCATATTCAAAAATGCAATGGATCAGCCTGCAGTAGAAGTACAATTACGTTATTAAACATGAAGGGAAACATTGACTTGAGTCACTTTTAGTGTGTAGATTAAATACTAGCACCCTTCATGCACAACAACAACAACACAAACACCAATCACTCAGAGTCAGTGTCCAATGCATGCCATCATTACCTGTTCTCATCTTAAGGGGCAGTCCCTCTCGGCTCTGAAAGGAGGATAGCTATAGTCATGTTCTTTTGGAGAGACTCGACGAGGCAGGCACACATTTCTTGTACTATTCTCTCCACCCAAGTCTGGCTTGAGGGAAATGGATTTAGGGCGAGTCAGGATGGATGGAGCAGGACTCTGAGGAGTGGTCTTCTTTAATGATAAATGCACACAGTCACAGTTGCAACTCCAATACGGCAATAAAAAGACAAGAAAATGGTGATGGATTTGTTGTGATTCGAACCAGAAAGACAGAGACACACACAAATAATAAAAGTAAATAAGGAAGAAAGAAAGTAACAAGTTGAAAGTCTAGTTGTCAGGGAAGTAGAACTTGTCCTCAAACTCTGGTGGTTCACCCAGAAGTAGATCATCTAACACACTACTTCCGTCACCTAAGTCACTGTCCTCCTCTTCCTGCTGTGCTTCAGGTATGGTGTAATCCGGTGGTATAAAGTGCTGATTCATTTTGATCATGGTTAACCTCTCCACGTTTTGGGGCAAGAAACTGGTCCTTTTCACTGTTACAATGGCACCAGCAGCACTGAAAACATGCTCAGAAGAGACACTTGCGACAGGGCAAGCCAGATAGTTTATCGCCAGCCTGATGAGCTCTGGCCAATGGCGACTTTTCCCATACCAATACAGGAATGGGTTTTGATCAATGTAGACCTCTGTTGGGTCATCCAGATAGGCCTGGACCATCTGCTCAATGGTCAGGGGTGCTCTGCTTTGTCCGGCCTCTTTTGCCTTTGCATCAGCACTGGACCTAACAAGCCCTTGCTGTAGAAACCATTCCTGTGCCGATTTTAGTGGGGCTGATGATCCTGTTCTTGCTGTTGTTGATGTTGGAGATTTTGACTGCTGTGAGCCAACCGCACTGCCCTCAGGCTCTGAAGTTGAACTTGACGCCGGCTGCCCTTCAGTACTTGTTGTGGGCTGGAGTAGCTTGCCTCTAATTTTCAGCTGGTCTTTTTCAAAGCGACTGGCTACCGCAGCTATCCAAGTTTTGTATTTGGCAACATCCACTTGTGAAAAAGGAATTAATGTGTTAGTGTTCAGTACTGCTTTGTACCGTGGATCCAGAATTGTGGCAGAAATGTAATGGTTGGATGACACAATCTCAGTTTGCACCCTTGTATTTTCAGGTAAGCGAAGGGATAAGCTCTCCACCAACTCATATGCTTCTTTTTTTTCCTCCACACCTGCGTACATTGCAGACACCCCCTTCAGCTGTTCCTGTAGCATGTGCAACAATGGGATAGCTTGGCCCATAGTACAGTCCTCCTTGCTGACTTCACGTGTGAAAAGCTCGAAAGGAAGTAGCATCTCTGTCAGGCATTTAACTAGGCCCCATTGGTCCATCTCAACGGTCATGCCTTTCACAGTAGCATCCCCTAGTCTTCGCATGACATATTCATTGATTGGTCTGTATTGCTCAAACAGACGGTCAAGCATGTAATAAGTTGAGTTCCAACGTGTTGGCACCTTCTGGATGAGTGCTTTAACTGGCACTCTATACTCACTTTGAATGATCCTCAGCTGCTTCCGGGCTTTAAAAGAATGGCTGAAATGTGTGCATATTCTTCTGTAGGTGGCCAGTAAGTTGCTGACTCAGTATTCTTGAACAATGATGTTAATGCAGTGCGCCAAACACAGGATCCTGAAATAGCCACCATTGCCCATGGCCTTAACTATATTACTGCCATTGTCCGTGGCAAAAAAACCAATGTTAAGCCCTCTTGGGTGCAGCCATTCAAAGAGCTTGCCGTTAAACTCTTCCAAAATGTTTGCAGCAGTATGAGATTTCTCCATGGCGAACATGGCTACAGTTGCATGTTTCCGAGTGGCATGAAAAATCTCAGCAGTATCAACACCTGCAGATATCTTTTCTCTAACCCCCACAAAAGAGATCCAGTGTGCAGTGATGCACATGTAATCAGTGGCTTGGCAACTGGTCCACATGTCTGTTGTCGTGTGGATGCTGTGAACAGCACTCTGCCGCAAAGCTTGTCGTATTATTGGGTCCCTCAAACTAATTTGTCCAAATTGTTTATTAATCAGAATTGGGGAGTATATATTATATACCTAGTACCCGATCTCTTTTATCTGTTTCTATTTCTAGTTTTAATTTTGTCTAAATTAAAGGTCAGCAGCATCACCATTTTGGAATAACTAGATGTTCAAATTCCATATCAAATGTCTTTTTAAATTAGGGGTTATGTGTGTCCTTTTGATATGATGATATGTTTCGGGTTTGTTTTTTGCTTTCATAATGTTTGATATTTGCTTTCTTCTTTATCTATGTCAGTATTTATGTCTCTGTGTTGTTTTGTAAATATACAATAACGTATTTCGTTGTAATTTGGTGTTTATATTATTTGTTATCTCTTTTTAAATTAGTTTTATTTGTATATTTGATTGTATGTTGATGTTCTGTTTTTAAAGAAGTTTTTGTTGTGTTCTTTGATATTAAGTGTTTCTGTTCTAGTCCTGTGTTTTATGTATTTTATGTAATATATTTGTATTTCTGTTACACTTTTCTAGCCCTGAGGAAGTTCCCTATATGGGAATGAAACGCGTTGGCTGGATTGCCTGTATCTGAAGTTTTTTTAATAAATCGATTGGAATAAAGAAGTTATTTTTTCTTAAACATTTTTGGGTCTATTGGACTTCTTTGAGCTGCGCACCCCCATTAATCACAATATCTTTTGATCTGGAGCACAGTGACGCCACTCAACGGCTGGCGCAGGGGTAGTTTGCACAGCGAATGTATATATAGGAACTGGCACGAGGTGCGGCACAGGAGGTTCGCCGTTGTTGCTTTTGAAAATTCAATTCTAACACGTCGTGGTGTAGTGCTGGAGTAGCAACTCTGGCAAAACAGGACCGGCTGGGAACCTTCCACTTTGGGCAGATGGCTGTCACAAATTTAAGAAAACCCACCCCTTCCACAAAAGAAAAAGGGAGAAAGTCCAGCGCTAATATTTTAGCCAGCTTCGCATTGTACAAACGTGCCGAGAATGGTAGGCTGGATTTTTTTCCTTTCTGGTGCCACTGATGCAGGTGACTTCTTGTCGCCAGATGTTGTTAGGCTCAACGCCGCACTTTTTTTTGTTGCAGTACTCTGTTGCCTTGGTGTCTCACTCTCAGCCTGACTCTTACTCTTGTGCCACTGAGGCTGATGAGGATGTGGGCGGTACCACTGCACTGCTGGAGACAGGGCTACTTTGTGTTCCAGAGAAAATATCTCCCTCTTGTTCACCTTCCACCGTGATCGTATCTTCTTCTACTTCTTCATCACCACCAACAGCAATGGGTGCAGTTTTACTTTTTTGGCCTTTAAGGTGTTCCTCCCACTGGATCAAGTGGTGTGTTTTCAGATGGGTTGTTTGGCCTCCGGTACCATAGTTTGTACCAAACTTACCCCGACTAACACCTTGTTTACAAATGGAGCATATAGCAACGTTCTCCTCCTTACTGCTAACCGAAAAGAAGTCCCAAACTGGGGAGGTGAACTTTCTGGAGCTGCTGGAGGTGCCACTTGCAATGCCAGATGAACTGGAGGGTGGGCGTGGAATTTGACTCTGCACTACCACTACCTACTTCTACTGAGGTGGTTGTGCTGGATGTAGGTCGCTGCCGGGCCTTTGCAAATGCAAATATGGAAGCTGGTGGAGGTGGTGTTGGTGTTACCTGTGTTGGTGGTATCTGTGCCAAATCCCTCACAGCAATTTGGGATGGGGTAATGTCGGTCTCACTCTCCACTGGGGCGGAACTGATGTCCATGATGACTGGCTTGTCATTATCCTCCTCTTCTACATCTACCTCCATAACTCTAAGGCTTTCTGGAAACTTCCTTTTCCCTAGCCTTGTCTCGTGGCGTCTCTCACTCTCAGACTAAGGTGGTGGCTTCCAAGTGGCATCTAGAGCATCAGAAGGGGGGCTTGCAGAAGAACTCGATGGACTAGCCCTCCTTTTCCTTGCGGGAAATCTGGAAGACAATGGATCTTCTGAAAGAGTGGCTTGCTCTTCTTCCTCTGCAGGAAGCTCGATTTCCTGAACTGCCCCTACTTTGGGAGGAAGAACTACTATTGTGGGTGGTGGTGGCTGTTGTTGTCCACTTATCTGAGTTTCCTGAGTTAATTGGGTACTACTTTGCGATAACGATAAGTCAATTTCAACATTGCTGCTCGTTGGCGTTGTCGTGATGAGACTGGCTGCCTCTGCGACAGACATGGGCTTGGGCCTAGGTTGGTGGGGTGGGTCCACTGATGTGGGGGTGCTGCTCCCAGCTTGATCCCCAGACACCGCTGCTGCAGGCGCAATTTTTGGTTTCCCAAAAAAGATCTTGGTCGGCACACCAGAAGTGGTAAGTGGTACTTCCTTCTTCTTCTCACTGTCAACTTTCTTGGTACTGGAGGACCTGATACCTTTTTTTGGGGCCATCTTCTTCAGATGTCAGCAGCATGCAGTGTCACAAGTTGAAGAGATGTCTGTGGTCACACGTCACGTGATGTCGTGTGCAGCAGGACTTCTGTCTGGCAGTACATTGGGTGATGACGCCTCCTCCTCTTTTGTGCACCTAAATGCAAAGAAGCAAGAAGAACATCAGTGAAACGTGGCATTTATTGTTGTGGTTCGATTTACTACTGTACAAACAAACAAATATAATATATAACTTAGTGTGTGGTCCCACTTGTTAGTGTTATTATTAATATTATATTAATTAAATTGTATTAACTCAGTTATTAAAAAAACATAACAACACTGTAGCCATTTGTGAGACTTTGACAACAAGGGCTTTCATGGTGTACTGTGTACACTCAGGAAGGATAGGAAAGAAGAAGAACAAAAACACAAATGTAATGGAACCTGTTTGGCATTGTGAATGTGATTGTGCATCACGTGGGATGCAGCATCATTTAGGAAGCTGCAGCTGGCAATGGGGATGGAAGCCAGTAAGCCAAGAACAAAGGGAAGACGTGCAGGCCTATGGCAAAAGCAACACACTAACTACCACCACAAAATGGCCACCAGCCACATGGTTTTGGTCACTCACACAACAACAAGCAGGAGGCCTGTAAAACAATGAACTCAAGCAGGCCTATATGGCCAGACAAAGGAGGCATGCTAAACAACACAGCTTTAATGCAACAATGCAAAAACGAAAATCCACAGGGCTAAAAAAGGTTTGCAAGTTACACAACAACCACACCACACACATCCAACAAAGGCATTTATTTAACACACAAGAAAAAAGTGAAATATACCCAAAATGCCATCCATGCCCTAAATAATGTTTAAATTCAACAGACACCACAGAAACAGTTGTTTCATGTACACATGAGTAGCTCTGGGCCTACTGGCTGTAAGGCCTATTGGCAGACTACTGGGCTAGTGAATTAAATAAATGTTGCAAATTGATTGCAAAAGTTGGAGAAAATGTAGTGAACTTTGCAACATGTTTCCTTTATAAAAGAAAACTAGTAGAAAAATTACATACAAAGAAAAACAACTAGGCCTCTACTGAAACTACAGGCCACCCACAACAATACATTTTAAAAAAACTATGAAAAGTACAAACAAATGTAGGTGCAATGCCCCAATCAAACAAACAACACCAATTTTTCAACTTACTTGTTAAATCTCAAATCCAAAAGTCCTCAAATCCAATATGGTATATGATGCAGCAGACACAAAGAGTGATCCTTCCAGCTCCAAATCCAAATGAAAAGTGAACAGGACATGGACAAAGCACTGGGAGGAGCCTGCTGGACAGAAACAGGAAGTTGGAGACTCTGGGGCATTTCCTTCCTCTTAAAAAAAAAAGTAAAAAAAGAAAAAGAACTCCTTGCACAAAAAAGTGCAGCCAAATATCAACCTGAGGAGTTTTTTTCATCCAAATCATCATTTCGAGAAGGTTTTATGCTGCTCGAGGGATATTCTTCTCCAGCTTGCAAATTCTGCGTGTTCGGCATCACGATCTTCACGGAACTTCCGCCGGAAGTCCGATGGCGCGTCCGACTGACCGTGCGGCCGGCTACCAAATCTCGTGGCGCACGCAAACGGATAGGAAATCTCGTCGGCAAACGCAAGCATCCCAGTAAGTCGCTCCCGCATGCACTAAAACGCATTTTGAACGCGCAAACAAAATAAAAACTCTGCTCCATTGCGGAGCGCAGAGTTTTCAGTAACTCTGAGTTGCCAAAAATCCACAAACTCCGCGAGCGGAGCCGAGTTTTCCGCCCAGGGTTACCTCTAACACGAAAGTGACAGAGAGGAGGTGGCCCAAGTGTATACTATTCAGATTTTGTTGATATTGCCAAGCTACTAACCATTCTGTTTGCAGGATTTCTCGTAAGGCTGTGTGAAATGGCAACAAAGAGTGTAGGGGTCTCTTGCATTCATCGCCACTGCCCCGCGGTGAGGGGCTGGTAGTAACACAGGTAACAGCATCATAACTGGTAGGTAAGGCCCCAGAGGAATACAAGAGTAGGGCCACTTTTAAAACTAAGCTCACTCATCTAATATATTTGTCAAGCATGGTAACACTGGAAATCAACCAAGACTATCTATATCTCCCCATTTATATTTCAAAGGGCTGTTTAATGTTTGTCTTATCACTAAACAGAACAGGTAGCTCAATGCCAGGGTCAAAGCCAGCAGGGAAAAAACAATATGACCAGCATTCCTTTGCTGCAAAATTGGCTAACTCCACAAATTCCACAGCAATTCAATGTGACCATTGACTTGTAATTTCGGTACTAACTGTACATTCTCTGCAACAATTTCTGACCGTTTTGGACAATGTCTATTTTCAAAAAGTTGCTATTTTTTTCGACATTCCTCCGGGCTGACTTCCTCACTTGTGGGCGTTTATGGCAATATTTATTGTCCTTCCTCTTCCTTTCTCACCTACTCCTACCATTTCTTATATATACACACACAGTGTACATTGTGTAGTTAGGTCACAGTTTCCATAGGAAAGACATTTTTTCTCTCTTTAATAACTCTTGTGCCTTTGGATGAATCTGCACGAAACTTTAAAAAAAACGTTTTGTACTGATCTGTCAAGAAGGGACCAAGAAAAAGAGGGAGGCGCAAAAGTGAGATTTATTTTATTAATATCTGTAAGAATATTTGCTCTCCGATGCAGAATCATCAGCTGAATGGAGTAACACCCAATTTGGCAATAAATTTAAATTTACTTCGAAATCGTGCTTTTTGTGATTTGATATAAATCCTTTCAGCCGCATTTCAGAAATTAGCGTTTAAGGGAGAGTTTCGTGTCGGACATTGTTGGACTTGACCCTCTCTACAGGGTCACCCCAAACCTTTTGCCTTCACCCCTCTTGTTTTTCTGAATTTGTTTTTGTTTTGTTTTGTGCTCACCTTACTACTGCTAACTGGTGCTAAAGTGCTTGTGCTCTCTCCCTAAAACATGGTAAAATTTGCTTACTCCTGATTGGCACCTTTGATTTACTCATAAGTCCCTAGTATATTGTACTGCATGTACCCAGGCCATGTAAGTTAAATGCTACTAGTGGGCCTGCAGCACTCATTGTGCCACTCACTAAAGTAGCACTTTAAAATATGTCTCATGCCTGCCATTGCAGCCTGCAGGGCAGTTTTAAACTGCCATTGCGACCTGGCAAAATAAACCCTAAGCCAGACCTATACCTTCCTTTTTAATACATATAAGTCACACCTCTGGTAGGCCCTCAAAGCCCATAGGGCAGGAACTTAAAAAGTAGGACATGTGGGTTTACATTTTACATGTCCTGGTAGTGAAAAACTCCTCAATTCTTTTTTCACTACCTTAAGGCCTGCCTCTCTTATTGACTTACATTGGGTTGCCTTATTACATTGAATTGCTAACTTTTGATTGGGAGCAGGTAGAAATGTTATGTTTAGACTCAAAAGAATAGGAATTGAAGTCCTGTTTAATTGCAAAGTCAGATTTTAAGTCACAATTTTGAAAATGCCACTTGCAGAAAGTTAACATTTTCTTGTCCTAATCATTTGTGCCCTCTACCAGTATCCATGACTGTGAATGGCTCTGCTGCGGGGCTGTGTGTATTCCCCACAGACAGTGAGACAAAAGGGGATTAGGTGTGGACAGGATGTACCCAGCCCCACTTACATTTCAAAGGACTTGCCAGCAGCACACACAAAGGAACCTGACACTAGTCTTTTGCCACACCAGAGTTCTTGGAGCCTTGACAGGGGAAGGGAAGAACTTTCCAGAGCTGAATGTGGGGGTTGTATAGGAAACCCCCCCACTCAAAGGCGGGCATCAGATATAAATATTAGACCTCCAAAGCCACTGTTCAGTATATTCCTGGACCTGTGGGTATTACAGAAGCAGACTGCCTTGATCCCCAGAGGACTGCCAAGCTGCTAACAGAGGACTGCCATGATGCCAGTGGGTGGTCCTGCTGCTTGAGGCCTGCCCTGATCTCTGAGAAATAAAACTGGACCTGCTCCCTTCAACCCAGGCTACCCGAGTGACTCCAAGGGTCAGTTGACTGACCTCCTGTCTGAGCTACAGGGACTTAACAAACTTCAGAGGCATCCCGGCAACTGCCCAGTTGACCTGCCACACTGGACCTGCCTTGACCTGCAACTGGACCTGCCTGAGCAGTGCTGCCACTGATGGAGTGATTTCCTGATCCCCAAGAAGTGCCCCCAGGGCCTGGACCCTTGGCTGGCATCAGTTGAGCTTCTCCTATAAAGAAAGTGAAATCCTGATATTTTGGGCTTTTCGTGACAGCAAAAGGGCCCTTTTGCACCAAGACTCTGCTGCCCATGATGACAGCAAGAGGGAAGCTCTGATGAACCCGACTGTTTGCACTACAGCGACCACCAGCGACAACTGTCAATGTGAGATCTGCACTTCTCATGACAGAAACAACAGCCAGTGGTTAGCGCCAATGCAAAGCTCCAGCAATGGCCATCTGCTACGCCCGACCGGATCTTCAGGCTACTGTGATGACCATCCGTGATGGCAGGCCTACTCTTTGCGCTACAGTGATGACCATCTATGATGCTCTCCCTGCTCTTTGTGGCCTACTCAATCTCAAACAGAAGTCTTTGTTATGGACTTTGAGAAGGTAACTTTTTCAGCAGGACCGACTTGGTCCCTACATCCGGCCGGTGCTTCATCATGGTCGCCCTGACTTTGTGACTTTGTCCCAGTCCAGCATGACAAGATGACTGCGAGTGGCTTTTTGTGCTTTTATGCGCTATATCTACCTAAAACTTTGAAATTGAATATCTCCGGTTCTACTGATTTGACTTTTGGCGTTCTGATATCATTTTATTCATTTAAATTTACTCTATGTTTCTAAATTGGCTTGGGATTTTGCTTGTGTTGTGTTTTTACTTTATTACTGCTTGTGTGCTCCATAAATATTTTACACTTTACACATTGCCTCTATGTTAAGCCAGACTGCTTTTGTGCCAAGCTACCAGAGGGTTAAACACATGTTAATTTAGTGACTTTTTTGGTTTACCCTGACAAGGATTGTGGTTGTTGCCTGAGTGGAACTTCCACCCCCCTTAACCAACAACCACGATTTCTTACAGGCATAAAGAGGTTAACCCTCAGAAAAAGTTAGTGATATCTGTATGGTTGGTCCTGCAGTGCTCTCGAGGTACATTACTGTGGTACAGAATTTTTTTTAAAAATCAAACATTATAGATCAAGGGGGCTTTCAGTCAGCCATTTCAGTACCACAGCACCATCCCAGTCCCACAGAGTTGAAACAACCTGATTGGCTGGCCACATTATAAAAGAAAATGTTGCAGTTGCCTTCACAGGACTCCGGGACTCATTCCCCAAGTTCTGAGAAAACAAAAATGAACTACATATAAGGGGGTTAGATGACTACACCCTGATCCCCACACCAATCTGGTTAGGGGTATAGGAACCCCCTAGTATATAAATAAAACATGTTATTTTCACTAGTACCATCGTATACTGGTGAGACTCGGGTTGGGGCCTGTGAGGTGCCGCTACCACAGCGGGAGTACCATGGTACTGAAGATGACAATAACAGCTGCGGCTCCTCCGCTAAGGCGGAGGAGCGTTGCCCCACGGCTCTGTGAGCAGTGTAAAAAGGAAAACTAAAGTGATAGTAACTAATGTTATCATCATTTTAGTTTTCCTTCCTGCTCGGGTGTGGGCGGGGCGGGCTGGGCCGGGCTGGCCAGTGCAGGGGGCAGGGAAGGAGTGTATAGGACACTCTAAAGTGCGCATGATGGTTTGACCGGCCCAAGAGGGCCGATCAAACCGTCATGCGTGGGCCAGTCAAACCATCATGCGCACTTTGCATCTTCCACAACAGGCTGCATTACACAGCCTGATGAGGAACATGCAAACTCTCAAAGCCCCTGTCTGAGCTTCCTGTTGCGGCGCTGAGGGGATGGAGCAGAGGCGGCAGCAGCCAGCGGCACCCATTGTTATTTTATTTATTCCCCCCTCTGCTACCCTCCCCACCCCCACGCCCCACCACCCACGCTTAGTAATGGCCACTACTGGGCCATAATACAAACAGTTAGAGAATAGCATTCCCCAGAATGCCATGCTTGAGCAGTCGGTGTTCTGTTTTTTAAATGTAAGTTCTTATCTGATTTCAAAACCTGTCTAACACATTACTTTAACCTTCGTTTGAAGGCGCTCTAGTTGTTTGTTTGGTTTTCCCGAAACGACCCATTTAAATGTGTTTGGAGCAAGCCTAGTAATGATGTTTGGGTTAATTACGAAGAAGTAATTATCTTAAAACAAACCTACGCACTTAATTCCTCTCAAGTGATGGCTTACACGAAGGTCTTTAGTGATACACCAATGCTGCCACTTAGGATGTAAAATCCCTATATTTAAAAGTGCAAATAAAGAAAGCAAAGCAGATTATTCTCGCCTTGATTCTAAGCACATTACATTGTACTTTAACTAATAAGACGATGTGTATTGTATTCATGGCTACCATATTAGTTAGTTTACATAACCTTATTTAACTCTTTGTTATCTTTCTTTCTCTACCTAAAGGTGACAATCTCTCAGCTGATGTGATTAGATTCTAACCATGCATACTATCCCGAATTATTCCCTAGTCACAAAAAATTCACACATAACAAACACTACGTGTGCCTAGATGTACATAGATACGCTCCCCCTTCTGCATCTGCAAATCAGGGGTCGATTTGCAGACCTTATTTTCTTAGAATAATGATTTGACTTGTAAAATTGTGAGCGCGTATTCTGTGACCGTGGGTAGTGCATACATGACGAACAGAATAGTGTGCACAGTAAGCAAGTGTTGCACAATTTTCCTCTGCCACTCTTTTCAACTAATAATCCCTTAAATCAGAAATCCAAAACAGTGGTAAACATATTGCAGGGTCTGGTGGCTTAGTGGACTAATTTGCCCACGGTAGGAGCCGGTGTTTGACGTCATGGTCACAGGTAGGGGCAGTTCCTCCATGTGGGCGGAGAAGCGTCGCCCCACTGCTTTCTCGCTGTGCGAGAAGCAGAAACATAAAATGGTATTATAAATACCATGTTATGTTTCCGCTTCTCGCACTGCGAGAAAGCAGAAGGGTTTGGTTGGGGGCGAGCGGGTGGGCGGGTCTGCTCTAGGGCAGGGAGGAGTGGCTTGACCACTGCTGAGGGCGCTGACTGTTTGGTCGGCCCTCTGGGGCTGACCAAACCAGTCATGCGCACTCTGCCTTTTCTCCATGTAGGCTGCATGCAGCCTACATGGAAAAAATGGCCTCCCCATAGACGCCTGGCTGGTCGGCGTCCCGACCAATCACAACACTGCCATTGCAGCGTTGTGATTGGCTTAGGGGAGGGGAGGGAGGCGGCCTGCTTCCTGTTCAGGAGAGGAGCAGACACAACGTGGGACCGGGACAGGGCCGGCAAAGGTAAGTTAACTTTTTTTAAAGCTTTACATTTCCCCCACCCCCATGCAACCCCCTCCCCGCCCGACTCCCTGACCCCCACCCGCGAGTCATGCCGGCCGCGACTGGTCACAGGTTCAAATCATTGTGGGTCCATTCAGCCTTTCCTCCTTTCAAGGTCAATAAAATGAGTACCCTTGTGTTGGGTAACAATGTACTTTGGTTATTTAGCACCAAGGAATATAGCACTTTACTACGCGATGTATTACATTGCGTGCTATTACAACGCGGTCGTTACAACGAACGCGTTATTAGTACGCAATGCATTTACATCGCAAGTCTTTACAACGACTTCCACTAGGGGGCGCGCTGGACTTAGGAATAGTATTATTTACTATTCCTACTCCAGTTTGCGCAACATTAGGGAAGGTGTTGGAATTCATTTCCAATACCTCAGCGCCCCCTAGTGGAAGTTGTTGTAAAGACTTGCGATCTAAATGCATCACGTACTAACAACGCGGTCGCTGTAACGACCACGTTGTAAAGGTATCGCGGTGTAATGACCGCGTTGTAAAGGTTGTTTCCCGCACCAAGATGCCCTTCTGGGTGAACGTGCGCTTTACAAATAAACATGTTGGCCCAGATTCAGAAAGGTTTAGCATTGGGTTAGCGTTACATTTGTAACTCTAATCCGACGCTAAACCGATTTGGGGATTAACAAACCAACGCTAATTGGTATTAGCGTTGGCTTCTATAGAAAAGTAACAGCAAGCAGTGCAAAACGCTGCTTCACATTACTTTGCGTCAAAGGGGTGGTACATGGGCGTTCCCATGCAACCACCCATGCTTTTTGACGCTAAATTCTATCTCCTGACATTAGTAGACAGGGTTTAGGGCCAAAAATTAACGCTATTGTAAAGCAGTCATTATAAGGAGAAATGTTTTAATTTCTCCTTTATTTTATTTATTTTCCAACTTTGCATGCGTGCTGCACAGTAGCAGCACACATACAAAGTAGGAAAAAGCGTTGAAGTGTGTCTAGATATAGTATTTTGTACAGGAAGGGTACCCTTCCTGTACAAAACCTATGCTAGACTCAAGCAGGCACGCTAGCACTATGGCTAAGGTGTGTGCCTGGCACACAGCAGCTGAAATCAGCGCCGGTGCTAGAGAAAGGGGAGGGGAGAGCCATATTTCTGTGAATATGGCGCTCTCCTGCTCTCTCACTGTCACACAACGCAGCGCAGCCTCTTTGGGTGCTGTGCTGCGTTCTGTGACAGTTTTCAGAATCTGGGCCGTTATTTTATATTTCTGCTCTTACCAACTTTATGGAAATTGCGGCCTCAGCGGCGATGACTGTCATCCCACTAACACCACTATCAATGCAGCCTCTGCACAGATGAGATCTGCCATCCCCACCATTATCAGCAGCAGCACCACAGATATTGTTGCCATCACCACGAGGGCCAGCAGTCATCCAGACACCATCTCACTGTTCATACCATCCATCACCTTCAGAGACAGCTTTCTGGCTGACCTTATGTATGCATCTGCCTCCTTCTAGCAGGGAGCAGCACCACAGCAAGAAGAGAGTCACCGGCAGCGTTCATCACTTTGATGTCAATGTTTGAGGGGTATGACCTGGCAATAGTACCATCTGCACCAGACACACCAGCTGTAACGCATAAGACTGGGACCACTTTCGCAGCCGGCAGTCATCAACAACTCCTTGGCCAGCAATGTTACATCCAGTGGGGAGAAGGAAGAGTTATTTCAGTCCCCACTATGTAAGTGATGAAAACGATCCAAACGGGCATCACCAACATCACCATCAGTGACAGTACCAGCAGCAGCCCCCCTACAACAGAATCACTAGCGACAAAACAACTGCAACGTGCCAGCAGCGCCTTCCACAGCACCAACTGCAACAGTGCCATAGCATCACCATTCACAGTACCACCTGTGAAAGTGTCAGCTGTACCCTTCACAATATCACCACTGACAGAGCCACCAACAACAGCAACAGCAGGTCCATCCATGGCAGCTACTACATCCCTATCACAGGAAGTTCCAATATCATAGACATGGCAGTGTTTCCAACTGCCAGGGATAGAGATGCAGAGACACACACCATTTGTGAACTGCCCGCCCTGTGGGCACCAGGTGAAGAGGGGGTACCTACAGTCCAAGATTTTTCTGGGCACATTGGCACTCATTCTCCATTTGCAATGTCATCATAGCCTGACCAAGCCTTCGGGAGCGATCACTGTCTCAGCCAGCATCACCGAGTCCACTTCAAATAGCATCACCATCTCTGCCTTGATATGAACCACCAGAGCTGCTTCCACAAGACTCACAAGTCCCAAGTAAACCAGCCGCACTACCATCAGTTCTAACAGTATTGAGCAACCTCTTCTTGACCCGCAGTCAATTATGGTAAACACACTCATATGCCTTCGGCATCCAACTTCATTTGGTGGCCCTGACGTAATAAGGTGGGGCACTAGAGTAGCATTACCTATAGCTAACAAGTCCTTCATGGCACTAGGTGCAATGTCATACATGTATGTGAGTAGATCCGCTTGGGTGGGGATACAATTCCTTCAGCCCTCTCTTTAATTGTGTTTGGAGGATAGGCTGGATTTTGGTGATGGTTGAGGTTTACAGATTGAAGTGAAAGGAGATGCTGAGCAAGTTGAATTTTTTCCTTGTGTTTCTCATCTCTATCATACTAATATGCCGTTCTATCTCTCTCTTATACTCTCTTTCTCCTCTCTTTGTCCCTTTTTCTTCACCTCCCTTTCTCTCCTTATGTTTCTTCAAGCCCCTAACTAGCTTTCATGTTTTCATGCACATTATCATCTGACAACACCCGCCTGCCACAGTGAAAATTCTGGCTAATTCCGCAAAGAGAAAGTTAAATATTCTCTTTCTCCCCAGCTCCTACCTCCATGTTTCCCTTTTTTTTCTCTGGTTTCCTGTTTTTCCACTCCTCTGTTCTTTCTCTATCTCTTTCTTTGTCTCATTCCCTCTACCTGTCTTCTTCTCTGCTTTGTGATCTACCAATCTCCTCTCAGAAGATCTCAACCTCTTGCCCAGTGCTTAATTTGAGCATCGTCACCGGCACTTAATTGTCAACACTGGGGCTTCTGACAGTATGCCACAAAGTGGCACTGTCTGGCTAATTTAGAGATGACCACAACAACAGTTAATAATTATTAAGTCAATATATATTTAAAAAATTACTATTACCTGCCCCCAAGCCATTCTTAGAGTTTTGGGGGCCTGAAATAGTTCGAATTGTCACACTTGTAGGAGTGTGATGGTTAATAGTTGTGTTATTACTATACTTCGCAGCATGGCAGGGGTGGTGTGTGGTGCAAGCTGCAGTAGCCTCCTGACCAGAGCCGTGGCACTTATTTTTTTACAAATTAAGCACTGCTCTCGCCTACCCCACTGTTAAATCTGTCAGCAGTGGTCTTCCCCCAAACCTTTTGACTGCTTGCCTCCATGATTTCTGGATTTTTGATCGATTGGTCTTAGGACTCCTAGCACTTTACCACTGCTGACCAGTGCTAAAGTGCTTGCACTCACTCCCCTAAACATGGTTTGATTGGCATATAACTGATTGGTGTATTTAATTTACTTGTTAGTCCCTTGTAGAGTGGTGTACCATGTACCAGGGCCTGTAAATGATATGCTAACAGTGGGCCTGCTGCACTTATTGTGCCACTCACTTGAGTAGCATCTTAAAACATGTCCCAGGCCTACCATTGCAGCCTGAATGCAGTGTCCCGCTGACATGTCAGCTTGGCATTTAAAACCTGTTGCCAAGCCTTAAACCCCCCTTTTATTGTATATAAGTCATCCCTAAGGTAGGCCCTAGGAAGCCCATAGGGCAGGGTGCTATGTAATTAAAAGGTAGGACATGTACTCTTAAGTTTTGCATGTCCTGGTAGTAAAAAAACTCCCAAATTCGTTTTTCACTACTGTGAGACCTGCCCCACCCATAGGATAATATTGGGGATTTCTCATTACATTTAATAGGCTGTAATTCCTAAATGAGAGGAGGTGGATATATCATGTTTGGTACCTACGGACTTGTAATGATAAACCCTCTTTAATGGTAAAGTCGAATTAATCATTACAATTTTGTGAATGCCACTTTTAGAAAGTTGGCTTTTTCCTGCCCTTAGCCCTTTGTGTCTGCAGCCTGTCTTAGGTCATATGAATGGGTGTAGCTGACAGTTAGACTTTGTGAATTCCCTCCAGACAGTCACACACTTTTGAGATTAGCAGAGCCTGAATAGGCCATTAATTAGCTCAATGGTGGGGCGGAGTTGAACACAGCCCCAAATGTACCGGAATAGGCTCTGTCATAGTTCCTAACAGTAGGCCTAATGACACTGTGTTGTCACTGCAGCCAGCTTGGAGCCAGGGCACGGGAGGCAGGAACTCCCACAACTTCAAAGAACTCTTCCAGAAACGTCTCCCACATTCTAAGAGTAGGGCACAAATGTATAAAAATAGGGCTCTCAGACCCACTCTTCAGCTCTCTACTAGACCTGTGGAATGACTCTCAGAGGGCTGCCTGATGCTCTGACATGCTGTGCAGTCTGCCATACTGCTGCTGTACCTGCAAGGAATGTTTTGCTGCCTGGAGCCTGCCTTGAACACTCAGAGGTCAGCCGTGCTTCTTCACCTGCACCCAGGACTTCCAGAAGTGACTTTGCTGGCCTCCTGTTCAGAGCCACAGGGACATAACAGGCTACTACCATCTTGAACCCGCACCTGAACCCAGCCTGAGTGAGTCCTGAGTCCCCAAGAGGTCTTCATCCACTCCTAGGTCCTTGGTTGTGGTGCTAAAGGTGACCAGATGTCCGCGGTTGGCTCTTTTATCTTTTAGGCGCTATTTTGAACCTTAAACTCTAAAAATTCATAACACTGGTTCTACTAATTGGATGCTTGCTGTTTTTTTATTAAAATGTACTTTATATTTCTAAATTGGTTTGGGATTTTTATTGTGTTATGTTTTCACTGTATTACTATTTGTGTGCTGCATAAATACTTTACATACACATTGCCTCAAAGTTAAGCCTGACTACTTTTTGTTCCAAGCTGCTCAGGGTTAATCACAGGTTAATTTAGTGGCTTTTTGTGGTTCACCCTGCAAGGGATTGTGGCTATTGCTTGACCAGGGCTCACACCCCAGTCAACCAACAACGCAATTTCTCCCACCCACTCTTTCACTTGTGCTCTCTTTAGTGCTTCTGTGCCTTTCAGCCACTAACTCTTTTCCTTTTTTCTCTTGCAGGCACTCGTCCTGAGCACAACTGTCTAGGATAATGTGAAGAGCCAGAAGAGTGGCAATGAGCAATTGAGTATCCTCACTCCCCCTGCCTCTGCTCTTGTCTTGTTTTACTCTCCAGTCTAATTTTGCCCTCTCTCTTTCCTTTCCTCTGTCTCCTATTTCTCTCTAACTCACTCCCTCTCTTCCTTCTTTCTATAGTACTCAACACAACCTCTTTTCGGCCCCATCTCTCGTTTGCACTATGTTTACTGCCTCTATGCCTTACTACCATTGCAATATCCTTTTTTTCAATTAGGTTAAAAGCCTGTCTACAATTGTGTGGCTGTAAAGATGGGAGGATTTGACATAGGGGAACAAAACACAATAAGACGTATTGCACATTTTGTCAATTTTATTTTTGATCATGTAACTCAAACTACCATTTTTTTGTGTCACTCTGCATGCATTTTCAAAGGGAGGAGTTATTGGGTGTACAGGGATGCTTGTAGGTGGCATTCTTTGGGGTCCCTCTCCAGGAGTGCTTAGAGGAGGTGGTAGAATCTCCCTGTGGCCAATGTCAAATGTGCTCACAATAACAGTGACTACTCTTCAAAAAGCCTTAACACCTTCCACACAAGCCGAATGAGCTCCCATCTGGATTGCTGTCAAGGCTGGGCCATCCAGAGGCTTTGAGTGCTATGCTGCCATTGGAAAATCTATGGCAACAGGCTGTTCCTCCTAGAGTCACTCCAGGGAACCTCAACCTTGAGTTAGAGATATGAAGGTTGCACATTGCTGTTGTAGGATTAGAGGGTTTTGTCCCCAGTGGTTAAATGGCTGAAGTGTATGTCCCACCACGGTGCCAAGAAAGCAATGAGCTGCCTGAAGTCCCGTTCTCTACACATGAAAATGGCAGCAGGTCTTCAGCCAACATTCTGCCAGGGAGGGAAGTGAGCTGATAGACAAGAGGGTGCTTCCTGTCATAAAGAACATGTAACTCCAAGATTTTAGTTGTGGTTGGCTCCTGTAATCTGCCATTGTTTAGCACTGGTGGTGGTGGAGTTGAGAGCAACCCGATAGAAGAGAAAATTGCAGCCACTTTGTTGCCATCTTGAGCATTGACAGTACACCAATGTTCTTCATGCTGAGATTGTGGCAGTCAGTTGTCAATGCCATTGGGGCGAATGACATGGTGCAGGCTTTCGCATTACCATTGCTCCCAGTCCGAACATGAAAGTGTAGTTAAGCATGCCCCTCACTTGCTGGTACCATCGCCAGTCCTGGTAACAACCCCGTCTAGATCTCTGGTGTCCCGTTGTACTGCCTTGTTCTTGGAGTTTATGATGTCAGCCACACATTCCATGCTAATTGATTCCTGTTTGCTTCAATGGCTGCAGTTCATGAAATGGCAAAACAATTAAAAATAACCAATAGCAGAAACCAATGGAACATCTGAAATGGCAAAACAATTAAAAATAACAAATAGCAGAAACCAATGGGACAACTTACAAAAATAGAGGGGGCAAAAGATGGTATCAACATGTGAATATGAAGAGCACAACACCCACACCTCAGTATAAACAAGTGAAACAAGAACTGCAAATGAAGTGAGGCATACTCCTTCACTGCATACATGTGATGTGAACAACTGCTGCCATGCCACCTTCCAAGGCAAAATTGAAAAACCATAAGCCAGTAGGAAGCAGAAACAAACCACACAATCTGTGGAAATGAAGAGCAGCTTGTACCATGCCTGCAATCATCACAGACTACCCCAAAGAGAGAAGCATGTCCATTCACACGTTGGAATCCAGCAACCTACCCACAGCAAACGTCTGGTGCCAACTCAAAGCTGGTTGTAGCTTCCCACTATTATACTGCCATCATGTGTGGCATTAGTCAATCATATGTCTTCCTCAGTAAATTGAGTTACAAAGCACTGTAAGTCCTTTCTCCAGTGAAGCAATTCAGGCTGTGATCTCATTGACCCCAAGCTGATTTTGCAACACGTTACACCTAGGTACTGAGATGACAAACACCCGAGGTCAGAGCCTCTGACCCATGAGGAACTATGAAGAAGCACCTGTAAAAGACAAGAAACTGGTACTGCAGATCGAGGAACAAAGAGGAAACAGGGAAAATGAGAACTGCAGAAATCCTACATGCGCAGAAAGAGAAATGTGCATGAAAAGGGATGAATAAGTGCTATTGTAGTGAAGTTTTGCTGATACCATGAAGCTGAAAAATCATGCAGAAATGTAAAGAATCTGCATTGCCTTCAGAGACAGCCTAGAGTTAGACTGCTCCCATTTCACTTTCTTCTCTGAAATTGTGCCCACCTCTGTTCTATTCCTCCTCCCTCAACCACATGACCTACACCAGCCCATCCACCCCATTTACCACCTGCTCAGAGCAGAGAGAAGGGAGCTTTATTTCACAAGGAATAGGGTATTCTGGGATGAAATTAACCCTGAAAAATGGGGTCTGCAAAGCTATTTCCCATTTTAGTGGGATTAACTTGAAATAGCAGAGTGTTGCAAATGTTTTCCGCCCATGTAGTTTGCTAATATTTTTTGCTTTGGCTCACCAAGAGTTTGGACCCTTACAATGGATGCGTCTTACTACCCGAGTCTCATTCAATTGGCTGTGCATGTTTGCTGCCAGTGTCCACCTTTTAAGATAAGGCCACTGCGACTCAGCTAGGTTAAGGGGCACTGGGCTGATTACAAGTGAACAAATGTGCATGCTCGTGTGTGGGTTGCGTGTAAGAGACAACAGTTGTGTGCAGTCTGGTAGCTGGACACAGGTCAAATAAATGTGGCAGTTTTAAAGTACAAGTTTGACCTGTCAAAGTAACCCCTTTTGACAGGCCTAAACCTTCATTTAAAGATTAATAATTTAACACTTAAGTAGCCCTTATTGGCCATGATATTTGGAAGTAGGACATGTAGAAATTAATTTAGAACATGTCCTTACAGTGAAATACCCCTCTCCCCCCCAAAGCGATTTTCACTGAAGCAAGGCTGGCTGCTTCTACAGGGAATTACTACATTGTTACATTTAATAAATGCAAAATTTGGATTGCTAACAGCTAGAGAAATATTTTATAGACTTAGTTTTAATGGTTATTCAAAATGCAATTTAATGTTGAAATCAAATTTTGTCTCACTATTGAGAAACTGGTAGTTTTAGAAAGGTCTCAGTTGTGTGTCTAAAGCTTGTAAGCCTTCAACTGTCAACCTGGCTGCTGGATGGCTCCCCTATGGTGAGATGCGTATTGCTCCCAGACAGAGGCCAAAGGGCTTGGGTGTGGGCAGGTCTGGCCTTCCCTTGTCAGGATGGACCGGGGTCTGTGCTCCAGGACTAATTACACTTAAAGAAACCTCCTCTGTCACAAGCAGATGTAACTGACACTAGGCCTGCCATCTTCCTTTGTGCCTCTAGCCAACGTGGCTCAAAACCCAGTAGGGGGGAGGGGAGCTGCACCAGAACTGATTTGGAGTTACCACAAGGGCGGATTTGCCCATTATGATAGCCACACCCCTGGACGGGCACATGAGCTCTGACCACAGAAGAAGGGTTCTGCCATTCTGGATTGTCCCAGAAGGCTTTGAAGGAGGTTTGGGACAGGGGTGGAGGGATGATGTGGCATCCTAGGATTGGCCAGGGGTGGCTGGCATCTACAACTTTCCATCCTCACCTATAGACCCCTGCATAAGAGAAATACAGAGTGACGACCTTGGAACTGGACAGCAACATCACCTAAATAATGGATAGCTGGAAGGAGGAAAGAGAAACCACCTGCTGCCCTTGATAGACTAAGGACTTTGACTGCAGCTGACTGCCAGGTCTAGAAAGGTATCTACAGGGCCAGGGTGCTGGCCTCCTTATGCTCCCCCTGGACAAATTGGTCGAAGACTTGTACTCGCCTGTGCCCCAGATACCCTGCAAGATGGCCTGGGGAACTGCGGAGGGCAAAGCAGAGGAGAAAGCTGATGCAAGGAGCAAGTAAAACCAGCTGCCCACAAACTGTCCCCTTTGGAGGCCTACTGCAAATGCTCCAGGTGACTAAAGCATGCCACCACGTGTAAAATAAGGCCAGTATCATGGAAATCAACACATCGGGCCTAAGTTATGCAGATTGAAATGATTTGATCTTTGACCATAAACAGAGCTCGTGGGGCTTTTCTTCAATTTCTAAAAAATGGGTGGTCAAGTGCTGGGGATCGGCGAATCTTTGATAAAGAATTGGGGGTTGAGGAGAGGGTGGCATGCTTGGGGGCTCCCGTGCCCACCTCCCTACTTCCCAGATGTTCCTTTGGCCCTGGGGACTCAATCTTCTGAGGCTCTACACAGATGGAATGCCTGGCCACGGGGAAGCCTTGTGAGTGCAAGAGAGAGTCCTGGGACCCATCCCCAGGCCCCATAAGGCAGCCCCAGCCCCGGGACACCATCCCTGAGATCACAGAGGCAAAAGACTCCCATGCACCTGCTGGCTCTCGTGCTTTCAAAATAGCAATATCGACCAGGTGGGGAACTGGCCGGGCAGCATGGAAGTTGCTGCCCACACTGCCCCAACATGAACTAAGGCTGTAGGTGCCCCTGGTAGGACCAGGGCACCCATCTTAAAAAAACAATAAAGACAAAAGGAAATGCACAACATAAGTCACACAATGGGAGAATCAAATTACTTAGGGAGGGAGTGCCGCATAATGCCTATTTAGAGGCTAATTTGCATATTTCCTGACTTTTGTGGTGCCCCAGAATGGACAGGGGCACCACCAATGTACTTTTTAAGTGTTGCGGGAGGGGTGCAGGGAGTGCAGCATCCCCTCGTATGATTATCATAGCTTTTAACCCTAAGGAATCATTGAAACCATGACCTCAGGAGTGATTTTGTCATGGTGCTGGTCTCCTTGTTTTGTGCCCAGTTCCCTAGTACGCCATGTCCCTTCCCTGTTCTGATAACTCATCCTCATAAGGGCAATATTGCAGCCCCTTGACATTAAGTAACCAAGTTACAGACACCCAGTACTGTATCATTGTCAACATAAAGTGATGTACCTTTATATTTAGTCAGTATTTGTTTCATTTGCTACTGTTAAGCATCACAATTGCCTGTGTTTCAGCATCGTTTTCCTATGATTTGCCAAAATTTCGCAAGACCTTAGGCTTCCGTGAGATCTCGGCAGTCGTTTTGGGTGCAGTGTTATTTAAACCACGCCCAGAACTGGTACCATGCTATGAATCAAGTTTTCGCTCGAAAGAGGACCTCAGAAACCTGGCTTACAGAAGAAAGTCTTTATCCTGGTTTCCGGATTTCACCTCCAGAGTAGTGGCAACTCAAGACTCAATCTTCAATCATCACCATCATCAGGAATAAAAAAAAAAGAAAAGAACATTTATGAACACAACACACCCAAGGTACACAACAAACCCAAGGTGCATGCATAAGGACAAAAGAGAATGGTGTTTGCAAGTGCTGCATGTGAAAGACTGTATCAGTGAACAGTAATACTAATACCTGTTTAGTACTAACATCGCCATGGAACTTTTTAACCAGTGTGAAGAAACACAGTGTCAAAAAGAGACCTCCAGTATTAAAAACTGGTACACAAGGTATTTCTTCTGCCGATTACTTTCCTTGTAAGCAATAGCGTGCTGTTTTCAGGAGGTGCCTAGCTTCTGCATCATCTCTCAAGTGCGATATTGAAGAGAGGTTCACAAGACACAGTAGGTTTCCACTCCTTTATTGAAGTCCACGCAAGTGGGTAGAAACACAACTGACCAGGCAGGGAAACCTCTGAAACTGCAGTTACAGTTCTAATAATAACATTCCAACCATCACTGAATTCTCATCCCCAGAATTCAATCCCATGACAGCTTCACTTTTATACTATTTTTATCAAAATTAATAAAAAACTTATGAAACAGAAAAGAAACTTACAAAATTAAAAACACACAAAAATGTTATGTAACAGCAGTTTGTACATAGATAAGAAATCCTGAAAAGGGATACATGTTAACAGGTTGCACACAGTCCAGAAATCCTGCAAAGGACACATAATAACAACTACACATAGATCCGGAATCGTGTGGGGGGTCTCCTCATACCGGATGATTTTAACACAAAAATACTTCCGGCACATACAACCCCACTCCCATCACCTCTCATAATTACATTCCCGCTCCACTGAAGTGATAACCTCTCCTTGTTCCACCATTTATTATCCTCCAGCATGACCACAAAATACTTGACACTAAGGACTCTCTTGGGTTGAAAACTTGGAACAACCTTTCACCCCTATTCCAGGAAGCCGAACTCTGACCAAAACTCCAGGTTTGATGGACAAGGTATGAACCCTTTCCTGTCTCACACCATCAGAATACTTCTATTGAGAACCTTCGCGTCTCACCTTTACAGACCCAAGATCCCTTTCCTTTACAGAATCCCCCATCAAAGGACTGACCAGCTTGGTAGAAGGTTCCTAACCCTTGAGGAGGGTGAAAGAAGACACCCCAGTGGCCGTATTGGGGGAGGTGCGAATTGCCCATAGTAAATCCTTAATCTCTTTACCACAACAACATTCCAAATTCCTAAACCAGTGTTTTCCTTCAAACAAGGGAAAAACCTTAAACAGCATCTGGTTAAAGCAGCAAGGAGAACGGAGAAAAAAGATCTATTACTAAACACCACACTTATGAGCACGGACTGAATGGACAAGAAGAATTATGGGCTCTTGTCAGAACACAATAAGCTGGTTATGTGAGATTGAAGGAAAAGTTTGTAACAATGTCTTGTTGAAAACCTTTTTCTATACTTGTGCAGTGCTAATGACATAAGCTGAATAGTGTGCATATGAATGTCTACGGACTACTTTTGGCATCTCTATACATTTCTGTTTATATATAGGATATTTAAGGTTCCCTGTGCTAACAACACATGATGAGTGTATTCGGCAGTTGTACATATTTTGAATGATAAAAATGTTATACATGTAGTAACTTGTATACAGTACAACTGCTGCTTTGACATGTAGTGTGTTTTAATTTTGCATGTTACTACTTGATGATTCATTAATTGAACGTTGTGTCTGAATCCTATTGGCAAAACAATTTATCTCTAACCCTACCCATTGTCAAAAAGATTTTTTCTGCTATGCAATGGTATTTCCCTTCAAGTGATGCCAATTCTTTGTCTTCTAACTCTTCTTTTTCATTTTTTAATTATTGATAAAAAAATTGGGAATTTTCGCTTTATTTTTTCACAAATTATGCTTCCTCCTTTCTCATGTTGGTATGGAGGCCGGTCCCACTTCTCTTTTGTTAAATTATCTCCCAAAATTCGAATGTCCGTATTTTGTTGTGACCTTCACACATTGATGGTTGTAGCAACTGAGGTTACATTCCTGGCACAGAAACCCTATTACAAGATGTTGGCGCGGCTAGTTGCCAGTCCGCCGACTGAGACGCGTTATTTCTGTACTCAAAGGAGGTCTTTACATCAGATCCGGTCTACTTGAGCGCGGCCCACGTAATATTTCAAATTAACCCGATTCTGGCTGCATGCGCAGACAAGGACTTCGTCTCCACAGCAATCAGCTGAAGTTTTGGATCGCTGATACGACTGATTTTGGAAGATTGAGGAGTGTTAGGTCCCGGTGACTTTGTTCACTAGTAAGCAGTTCCTATCGGAGGACGAAGACAGATAGAAACGTGCTAGTAGATTCTGGAAAACTGAGGACTGTTAGGTCCCGGTTACTCTGTTAATCAGTAAGTAGTTTCTACGGGAGGGCGAAGACACATAGACACGTGCTATTAGCGAACTTAGGGGCATATTCACAAGAAAAGGCGATAACTATCGCTAACGCTAGTTAGCGGCAGTTTCCTTATCGCCGCCTAACCCTGAAAACTATCGCCATGTTAGCAGCATATTACCAAGCCTCCGCTACATGGCGATAGTATCAGGGTTAGGCGGTGAAAACTGCCGCTAACATTAGCGCGATGGCGATAGGAATTCCGGCGTTAGCGGGCGAAATCCAGCGATAGGCCCATTAGCGGCAAGAAAACTCACGTCAGTCAGCCAAACGTGAGCTTTCTTGCCTCTAATGCAAAAAATAGCCTATCAGTCAACCCCCAATAGAAAATAGGCATAAAAAACAATAACATGCAGAATGGAGCAGCCAGGGCCAAGTGCAGCACACATCAACAACCCCTGCAAGCCAGCCAACATCCAGGATGACCAGGATGTGAGCCCTGATGCCTCGCTGGACCTGCGTCTGGAGCCTGGATGCCTCGCTGGACCTGCGTCTGGAGCCTGGATGCCTCGCTGTACTTGCGTCTGGAGCCTGGATGCCTCGCTGGACCTGTGTCTGGAGCCTGGATGCCTCGCTGGACCTGCGTCTGGAGCCTGGATGCCTTGCTGGACCTGCGTCTGGAACCAGAATGCCTCGCTGGACCTGTGTCTGGAGCCTGGATGCCTCACTGGACCTGCGCCTGGAGCCTGGATTGGGATGTGGAGGTGCTGTGGAGTCGATGAGCCGTGGCGGTAGACATTGAGGCGTGACGATCGCCCGTACACGTTGCTGACCTGTGTGAGAAGACCGCCTTGCGACCCTTGGAGCTGTCAATGGTAGAGGCACTCCTGCGCACCAACGTGGTGAGTTCCGCATCGCATACTACGATCCACCACTACACCGGGGTGCACAAAGGGGATTACCAACGCTGTGTGCCGTCTCCCTGCATCACAGGCCCCATGATGTTGGACTGGCCGTATGCTGTGGAGGGTGAGTCCCCTGTGCTGCGCCAAACTTGTGTGGCGTGAGCTCTGCAACTTCACGCCTAAGGGGGCCCTGCTGCGTGAACTGCATCGGGAGGTCCACCAGCGGACTATTCGGCGACTGCTGTACCCAGCCTAGTGAAATCACACTGGGCTGAGGCTCCTGCTGGCTGAGTCACAGATTTGGAGAGAGTGCAGAGGAGTGCGCCACGGTGTCAATGTCCAGGTAAGGAGAAGGTGGGACGCGTAGCGCAGGAGGGCCGGGGAGCGAGTCGCTCAGGCCTGTCACATGTAGATGATGCACCCCCAGTGGCGGCACTACCGCAATGGCGGAAGAGCGTTGCCCCACTGCCTCAGGCAGACGCAGGAGAGCAGGAGCTACCAAGACAGGGGACCCGGCTTCGAGGTAAGACTTCCCTCATTGAAATATTTACAACACCCGCTCACACACACATCCCCGCGTACACGTCCCATCCAGTATTCTTTCCGGCGTTTACCACCTCACAGCTGTCCCGCCCCCCTCCCCAGCACTTCTCAATGGCGGCCGTTGTGCGCACATGCACAGCGGGCGTACCACTCGTGTGCCAAAAGCACATACGTAGTTACGACGCATGACATAACATCGCATTCCATTCCAATGCATATTAATACTAGGCACATTGCAACAGTAGGGTAGGTGTTGCATAGCGGAGACATAAATATCACTATTCCCACGTCAGTGCAACCCAAAACTAATCTTTGCACCCCAAACCCAACCGTGAACCCTGGAATTCCTTATTGAGCCCCCAAAACACACCCCAAATTTCATATTTTACCCCAAAACACACCCCAAATTTCATATCTTACCCCAAAACACCCCCCAAATTTCACATTTTACCCCAAAACACACCCCAATTTTCATATTTTACCCCAAATGCACACCCCAATTTTCATGTTTTACCCCAAAACACACCCCAATCTTCTTATTTTACATCCGAAACCCATACCCACCCGAAATACTTTAAATTACCCCATTACTGACCTCACAATGCGTTATAATCAATTGCGATGTAAAGGCACCTGCGTTGTCGGAGTTGCGTTGTTAACGATGTACTGCCTGCGTTGTAATGGTCGTCTCCCTTGCCAAAGGCAACCCATAGGCTACGCCGTTTGCATCCGTCTGCCCCTGGACCGCGCTCAGCACCAAGGAGCCTTCCTCTTGGACACTCCACTGCTACAACGCCAGCACCCTCCTCGCCATCAACCCTGGACGCCACCTCGCCTGCCAGGACCAACCTCTGCTCCGGACAGGACATCGCCATCGCCATCACTGACTGCTGCAGTATCACCCGCAAGGAGCACCCCGACCATCAAGGAGGAGGCATTGCCGTCACCTACAGAACCAGACTCCGACTGACCACGTACTCTAATGACCCAAGGGTGACCATGGACCAGCTCAACTCCCAGATCTGGACCAAGCCCAAGCACATCGTCTGCCGCACCCTCATGTGCAGGCCCCCCGGGCCATGGCCCCCCATTCTCCAATACCATTTCAGACCTCATTGCACCTCAGGGTCTCCCATCCACCGACGACATCCTACTCGGTGGACTCAAGTTCCACCTGGACAACCCCAGTGACCAGGACACCACCCCCTCCTGGGGAAGGTCCCCTAAATCAGACGCAAGCAGCAAGTCACCTCAACATGCCTCATGGCAGGACTCACGGTCGAGCACGTCACCTCCGCCAGCGGGAACTTCAACTACAGCCACAACCCCGGACTCTCCTGGACTGACTATCATTGGTAACATCACGTCTTCACCTTGCCCACCGGACGCCACCACCATCATCGCACCCCCTCGCAGCTGGATCAAGGCCACGAAGAACGTCTCGTCAACTCCCTCCGCACCAACACTCCACCAATGGTTCCAAACGATGACACCGCAGCGCGCAACCACCACCGATGGATCTCCAACAGCGCCGACATTCGGGAACCCCTCATGAACTGCACTGCGTCAGTACCTTCCGCCTGCCTGATGGCAGGCGTAAGGGTGACGCAGTGCCACAGGGATAGGCTGGCCCCATGCATTGCTGGAGTTGCGTCATGGTTGTGACACGACTGCAGCAATGCGTGTCTTTAGCGCAGACAGATACGTCAGGATTCCTGATGCATCTGTCATTACTTGCGTCATGAAGCGCTGTCCAGTGAATACAGCGCATCCATGCTGTCGCAAGAAGGGCGTAGTGAGAAGTGTTGCAACGCTGTCTTGTCGCAGCGCTGCAACACTTTTCATGACTGGGGCCCAGGAATGCGCATTCCTGGACTGTAGTTTTGTCGCAGGGCAGCGCTGCAACATTGCTTGCAGCGCTGTCCAGCACCAAAACCTGCTGGGATGTGGCCCCAAGTGTTCTCCCCATTTTTTAGACCACCTATTTTCTGGTCTTAAGTCCCAGCAGCTAACCGGCCTTAGCGGCTGTTTTTTTAACGTATCGCCGGTCCGGGCGATCGTTGAGAAAATCGCGAAGTGGGGTTAGCGTGCGTTTTAACACGGGAACACCTACATTGCATATGATTAGCGTTAGTTGTCGCTGACATCGTTGGCGATGTTATTAGCGCCGCTATCGCCAGTAAGCTGTCGCTAACGGCAGTTAGCGACAGCTTGTGAATACGGCGATAAAAATATCGCCGCTTTAGCGGCAGAAAAGTGCCACTAACGCAGCGATGTCGCCTTGAGAATATGCCCCTAAGTAGTTTAACCGCATATTTATTCATTTCTAACAGGAACACGTGGCCTTAAAAGTAAAACCTAATTTCCGGTAGTTTTTGATGGTACTTTTTGAGGTCAAAATACACACGTTCACAGCATGTGCCTTTGCACAACATAATTCATTTTTGAGGTGAGAAAGGATTTCATCCCTACTCTAGGAGAGGAGATTACTCGCTTGGGAAGCTGTTCGTTTTTCCAATAACCGCATGCCTTTAGAAGCACTCCTTCTTGACAATTTGCATAGGGTGCCAGTTTTCTTGGTTATTAAAAACTACACCATAAAAAAACGATAATAAAGAAATAGCTGTGCTGTGACTTGGTGTTAAGTAAAGCCCTCTTTGAGCTAAGGGATACTAATCCCCCTCAGGTTCATTAGTAATTGATTGTACACACTAAGCGAGTTCGATTTTTCTTCCGCCGGAGCTAACAAATAGTAAGTTGTTTCCCTATAAAAAAACATTTCAATCGTTCCTGCTAGAGCTATTCTTTGTTTTTTCTTGCAAATTTGAAGGGTGTAGCCTAAGCTCTAGAAGGTTATACGGGCTCCCTCCCTCCTTTGTTGTCCCCTTGGGAGTAGGGACATGCAAATCCAAGGGCCATCCCATTGTGGATGGTGTGTCCTTGGGTTATATCTGGATTAATATCCTGTTCTCCAGGCAGAGGGGTGCGTTGCTGGCATTGAGTCATAGCACGTGGCTTATATATCCATACACATGGGACGTTCATCTAAAGCTGTTTTGTAATTGATGTATATATATATATTTTGTTTTTATTTTATTTTATTTATGTTCAGTGGGTAGAGATAGAATATGTCAGAGCCCTATACAGTTAGTTACACTGAAGAGCAAATAGCAAAATTACTGGTCAACCCTTCACTCCTTAGCACTGGAGAAGTATCCACTGGCAATAGACAACTGAATGTTGTCCTTGAGGACCCTGTTGCATCTCTCAACAAGGCGATTACTGCTAGAGTGGTACAACAACGTTTTGGTGGGTTTTACACCCAATGAGATCAAAATTGCCCAAACTTGCCAAACGTAAATTTAGAACCATTGTCCGACATAACTTCATCGGGCACACCTTCCCTCATGAACACTGTTTACAGATACTCCACCACAGTAGAAGAATCAGATTAACTTACAAATTCTACCTCAAGCCAATGTGAAAAATAGTTTATCAGCACAATTCCATATCTACAGCTCTCCTTCATGACATTAATGGGTCCAATAATGTCAATTTCTAATTTGGTCCATGCTCTGTCTGGAAAAGGCACTGTCTCCAGCGGATTTGGCATGGTATCCTAAGACTGGTCACTAATGGCACATGCCATGCATTCGCACAGGAAATGCTCCAACTCACTGTCCAAACCCGGCCACCAAAATATATCTTGAATCCTTCTTTTCATTGTTCTCATTCCAACAAGGCCTTCATGGGCTAACTCCAACACCTTAGCACATAACCCAGCAGGCACAACCAACATATCTCCTCTCCTTAGCAGACCGTCCACATTATTCAACTCAGCAAAAACATGCTTGTAAGCGTCCACATGCGCAAAAGACTTGTCCTTAGGCAACTCCTTGCCAATGTGATTTCTGACATCCAGCAAATCTTTGTCACACTCTGAAGCAGATCTCCACTCAGCTTCTGAAATGCACCCATAGGTAATGCTAGCTACGGCTCTAACCATGACAAAATCATCAATATCCGTGTCTTCAACTTCCTTCACATCATTCAAGGGCAAACGGAACAGGTACCAACTTGTACTGCAACTCTGAAAGCCTAAACTATCATTTGGCAATGCGTGGTGTGGCATTACAGGCACCTTTGATGGTAAAAAGGTTGATTAAGTGCTTATGGTCCATCCTGATGGTGAATGCCCCATAAGTAATTCCTGAAGTGGTTAACTCCCAACCAACAGGCCAGGGCCTTGCGTTCAATAACAAAGTATGTGCTTTGAGCCCCTCTCAAAGCACAAGAAGGGAAAGCAACCACTTCATCCTTTCCTCCACGACTCTGCAACACAGCGCTTAAACCATATTGGCTGGCGTCTGTAACAATGACAGAAAAATCATGAATCTCAAAAGGCTTCAAGGGAACAGCCTTGGCAACTTGCTTTTTGATGACTTCAAATTCACGATCTACCACCTCACTTCACACAAATTCTTCATTCTTTTTGAGTAAACTCCTCAAGTTACAGGTCCTTTCTGCACATTTGGGTATAAAACGGGAATAGAATTCCAACATACTGAAAAACGACTGTACCTGATCCTTGTTAGTGAGAACTGGCAATTCAGCAATTGCCCTTGCTAAACTTTCCTTTGGTTCCGCCCCTTACCCAGAAATGTTGTAGCCCAAATAGTCCATGCACTCGACTGCAAATTTGCACTTATCTACTCTCAATATCATGCCTTTGTCTCTCGAAGCAGCCAAGACCATTGCCAATGACTTCTCATGGGAGGACATGGCTTGACCAAAAATCAGGATATTGTCCTGAAAACATTGGACATGTGTATACCCTTGCACAATGCCTCCACTACTCTCTGAAAAACAGAGCAGGCTGAAGCCAAAACCAAAAGGCATGCGTTTAAATCGAAATGTACCCACTGGCGTGATAAAGAATGTTAAATGCCTCAACTCACATTTAAGCACAATCTGGTGATATGCAGCTGTCATATCTAAGGTTGTAAACACCTTGGCACTCTTAAGAGAAGCCAACATCTAAGTTATATTGGGCAGAACATGCCTTTGTTCCCAGATTCTATTATTGAGGTCCCTCAAGTCAATGCACATCCTCAACACCCCATTGGCCTTCTATGCTAACACAACAGGGTACAATCATTCAGAACTTTCAATGGCTCCAATAATGTCACATAAATTGTTTAGTTCCTTCCTAAGTTCCTCTCTCATTGTTAATGGTACACACCTCACTTTGTGCACCACTGGAATGGCCACAGACTTTATTATGATTTGATCAGAGAAACCCTTAAGTTTTCCCAGTTATTCTTTAAAAATTTCTGGGAATGCTTTGACCCACGGACAATCCCTAACAGTTGGCAAACACTCATCTTTCAACAACACCTGCTCCGGGCTATTGGGATCAAGGATTATTCACAACTTCCTCTTCTCCAGCCACCCCAATAGACACAATCTATCCTTGGCCACATATACAGTGGACTACGCTTTGTTCCCTTTAACCCCTTCCATGCTTATGACGAGCTGGACTCGTCATGGCACACAGTGCTCGTGTGCTCATGACGAGTCCAGCTCGTCATAAGACCACCCACGGGGAAGCGCTGGCGCTCCCCGTGGGAATCCGATCGTCGGGGTTTTTTTAGGAGGCAGGGGAAGGACTTCCCTGCCTCCCCCCGCCCCCCATCAATGACGCCAGCGCGCGAGGCGCGCTGGACATCATTGAGGGTTTCCTTTCTTCCCGACGCGCTGGAAGCCATTTGCTTCCAGCGCGTCGGGGAAATAAGGTGAGTTTTGGCTCGGGAGAGGGGGTTTGATTCAAAAGAGACATCGAGGGAAAGGAAAGGGTTTTCCTTTCCCCCGATGCCTCTTTTGTGCATTCCTGCTGCACGATCATGTGATCGTGCAGCAGGAATGCCCACTAGGGCGGGATTGTGAGCGTGGAGATGTGCCTTCTCTCCATTGCCACCCTGTAAAGTTAGCTGTAATCCTTGATGGAGGTCTCTGCACCCTTGATTTTCTTGAGCGCAATCCTTCTCCTCGTCTGCCGCTGCGATCCTGCAATTCTTCTGGTCCTTTACGCAGCTGTAGTGTAGGAAAGGCATTATACATTTACCCAACGAGGTAGCACTTACTGATTAGCCAGTAGAAAGTACTCCAGTTGAGTAGAGGTATTGCACAAAACGGTGGCATCTTCGTGAGCGTGGAGATGTACCTTCTCTCCATTGCCAACCTGTAAAGTTAGCTGTAATCCTTGATGGAGGTCTCTGCACCCTTGATTTTCTCGAGCGCAATCCTCGTGTAGTTCCTGTGACCAGGAGGTTCCTTCTCCTCGTCTGCCGCTGCGATCCTGCTCTGACCCTTTATAAACAAGAGGCATGTGAACGGGCCTAGAAGCCCCGCCACACATACACTAGCGGTATGCAACGTATGCCCGCCCTTTCCCTACTATGATGGACAGCTTACTCAAAGGATCCCGGCGCTTTCGGCGCGGTGGCAAAGTTACAGACACACAGGTCACTGGAGACAATCCTTGATGGAGGTCTCTGCACCCTTGATTTTCTCGAGCGCAATCCTCGTGTAGTTCCTGTGACCAGGAGGTTCCTTCTCCTCGTCTGCCGCTGCGATCCTGCTCTGACCCTTTATAAACAAGAGGCATGTGAACGGGCCTAGAAGCCCCGCTCGTTTGGCCCCGCCACACATACACTAGCGGTATGCAACGTATGCCCGCCCTTTCCCTACTATGATGGACAGCTTACTCAAAGGATCCCGGCGCTTTCGGCGCGGTGGCAAAGTTACAGACACACAGGTCACTGGAGACAATCCTTGATGGAGGTCTCTGCACCCTTGATTTTCTTGAGCGCAATCCTTCTCCTCGTCTGCCGCTGCGATCCTGCAATTCTTCTGGTCCTTTACGCAGCTGTAGTGTAGGAAAGGCATTATACATTTACCCAACGAGGTAGCACTTACTGATTAGCCAGTAGAAAGTACTCCAGTTGAGTAGAGGTATTGCACAAAACGGTGGCATCTTCGTGAGCGTGGAGATGTACCTTCTCTCCATTGCCACCCTGTAAAGTTAGCTGTAATCCTTGATGGAGGTCTCTGCACCCTTGATTTTCTCGAGCGCAATCCTCGTGTAGTTCCTGTGACCAGGAGGTTCCTTCTCCTCGTCTGCCGCTGCGATCCTGCTCTGACCCTTTATAAACAAGAGGCATGTGAACGGGCCTAGAAGCCCCGCCACACATACACTAGCGGTATGCAACGTATGCCCGCCCTTTCCCTACTATGACGGACAGCTTACTCAAAGGATCCCGGCGCTTTCGGCGCGGTGGCAAAGTTACAGACACACAGGTCACTGGAGACAATCCTTGATGGAGGTCTCTGCACCCTTGATTTTCTCGAGCGCAATCCTCGTGTAGTTCCTGTGACCAGGAGGTTCCTTCTCCTCGTCTGCCGCTGCGATCCTGCTCTGACCCTTTATAAACAAGAGGCATGTGAACGGGCCTAGAAGCCCCGCTCGTTTGGCCCCGCCACACATACACTAGCGGTATGCAACGTATGCCCGCCCTTCCCCTACTATGATGGACAGCTTACTCAAAGGATCCCGGCGCTTTCGGCGCGGTGGCAAAGTTACAGACACACAGGTCACTGGAGACAATTCTTCTGGTCCTTTACGCAGCTGTAGTGTAGGAAAGGCACTATACATTTACCCAACGAGGTAGCACTTACTGATTAGCCAGTAGAAAGCACTCCAGTTGAGTAGAGGTATTGCACAAAACGGTGGCATCTTCGTGGATAAATATGCAGGGCAGATGTGCCTTCTCTCCATTTACACCCTGAAAAGTTAGCTGTAATCCTTGATGGAGGTCTTTGCATCCTTGAATTTCTCGAGCGCAATGCTCGTGTAGTTCCTGTGACCAGGAGGTTCCTTCTCCTCGTCTGCCGCTGAGATCCTGCTCTGACCCTTTATAAACAAGAGGCATGTGAACGGGCCTAGAAGCCCCGCCACACATACACTAGCGGTATGCAACGTATGCCCGCCCTTTCCCCACTATGATGGACAGCTTACTCAAAGGACCCCGGCACTTTCGGCGCGGTGGCAAAGTTACAGACACACAGGTCACTGGAGACAATTCTTCTGGTCCTTTACGCAGCTGTAGTGTAGGAAAGGCACTATACATTTACCCAACGAGGTAGCACTTACTGATTAGCCAGTAGAAAGCACTCCAGTTGAGTAGAGGTATTGCACAAAACGGTGGCATCTTCGTGGATAAATATGCAGGGCAGATGTGCCTTCTCTCCATTTACACCCTGAAAAGTTAGCTGTAATCCTTGATGGAGGTCTTTGCATCCTTGAATTTCTCGAGCGCAATGCTCGTGTAGTTCCTGTGACCAGGAGGTTCCTTCTCCTCGTCTGCCGCTGAGATCCTGCTCTGACCCTTTATCCCCTTCGGTGCTTATGACGAGCTGGACTCGTCATGGCACACAGTGCTCGTGACGAGTCCAGCTCGTCATAAGACCACCCACGGGGAAGCGCTGGCGCTCCCCCGTGAGAATCTGATCGTTAGGTTTTTTTGGGGGAGGCAGGGGAAGGGCTTCCCCTGCCTCCCCCGCCCCATCAATGACGTCAGCGCGCTGACATCATTGAGGGTTTCCTTCTTCCCGACGCGCTGGAAGCCATTTGCTTCCAGCGCGTCGGGAAATCAGGTGAGGTTTGGCTCGGGGAGGGGGGGTTTGTATCAAAAGAGGCATCGAGGGAAAGGAAATGGTTTTCCTTTCCCCGATGCCTCTTTTGTGCATTCCTGCTGCACGATCATGTGATTGTGCAGCAGGAATGCCCACTAGGCACCAGGGTTTTTTTAATTTTTGTGTTGGGGAGTGGCCAAAGGGCAAGGGTTGCTCCCTTTTACGGGTGTGAATATTTTATTTATACTGTTAGGCCCAACTACCCCTTAGCTTGGCTGGTGGATTGTGTGTGGACTGGTGCATTATTTGCATATGTGATTGTAATGTTTTTTTCCTCCTTTTTATTCTAGTGTAAAGCTTTTGATTCCTGTTTGCGGTTTCGGCAGTTGTGGTTCTGCAGTTTTGCGTAATTGCATTTATTTGGTAAGAAAAATATTTTTGTTGTGTGTACTCCAAATGAGTATTATTGTCATGCATGAATGAATTTTTTGTAAGTGGTGCCATAATGGCAGCATATTTGTTAGTGTTCAGAGCATGAAATTCTTTGCGATGTTTTGCATTGTCTTATGTGTAATTTTTTTCTTCTTCTTTTTAGTGGGATATTGTTGATCTTTACTGTGTCTGTGCAGAGTAGGTGGTGGTGAGTCTAGCTGCTTCTGTCACGTGAGTGGTATAGTGTTGGAGTATATAGGTCTTTGTGATAAATCTACATTTTGTTTATTTCTTTTTTTTTTTACAAAGGGTTTGTTGTTGTTGACTTGTTTGACAAGTAACCTTTATTAGTAAGCATTATGGCTAGCCGTAGAATTACTGCTCAGCAGGTGGTTGGTTTGCTTCTTGAATCTTCCTCTGAGCAGGATTATGAGACTGACAGTGCGTCTGAGGGAGAGGAGGGAGGGGAAGATTCAGGCAGTGAGTTTTCTCTCCACATGGAATCATCGGATGATGAAGGTACTCTCAGTGCAGATGAAGTGCCTGATTTAGAGGAGGATACTAATGTGCCGATGGTGCAAGAGGCATCTGGATTGCAGCCTGGGGCTGCTAGGCTTCCTACTGGAAGTGCTGGACTCTGGGTTGATCCAAACATGGTGCAGCCGGTGTTGCCTGCCTTTAGTGGTTATGCAGGGTGTAGAGTGGATTGTGAACATTATTTGCCTATACAGTATTTTCAGTTGTTTATGGATGATGTATTTTTGGGTGAGATTGTTGAGCAGACTAATTTGTATGCTGAACAGTTTTTGAGGGACAACAGTGCCAGACTTAGGCCCCATTCTAGAGCTACCCGGTGGAGTCCCACAAATCTGGAAGAGATGAAGAAGTTTTTGGGTTTGACTTTTTTGATGGGTTTGATAAGGAAGCCGTCCATGAGTTCATATTGGTCTACCAGTCCCTTGATGGCAACGGCCATATTTCCTGCAGTTATGACTCGTGATCGGTATTTACTTTTGCTTCGGATGCTGCATTTTGTTGATAATGGTTTGGCGTTGCCACGAGATCACCCTGAATGTGACCGTCTTTTTAAGATTCGGCCTGTTCTTGATCACTTTGTAGATCGATTTTCAGAGATCTATACTCCAGGGAAAGAAATATCTATTGATGAGTCTTTGGTGCTGTTCAAGGGCCGTTTGGTTTTTAGGCAGTACATTCCTAGCAAGAGGGCACGCTATGGAATTAAGCTGTATATGTTGTCTGAGAGTAGGACAGGATATGTTTTTAATTTGCGTGTGTACACTGGTAGGGATTCCACTATTGACCCCCCTGGTTGTCCGTCCACTTTAGTAGGAGTTTCAGAGAAAATTGTGTGGGAACTTGCTAGAGGACTGTTTAACAGAGGCCACCATTTGTACATTGATAACTTCTACACTGCTGTGCAATTGTTTAAGGAATTGTTCAAAGTGGACACTTTTGCTTGTGGCACAATCCGCTCTAACCGTAAAGGTTATCCAAAAGAGCTTGTTTGCAAAAAACTTCAGAGGGGACAGTGCAGTGCCTTGCGTAGTGAGGAACTGCTAGCTGTGAAATTTGTGGACAGGAGGGATGTGTACATGCTGACTACCATCCATGATGAGAGTACTTCACCTGTGGCTGTTTGGGGTCAGATTGCTGAAGTGCGCAAACCTGTGTGCATTTTAGACTACAATAAGCACATGGGTGGTGTTGATAGAGTAGATCAGAGGTTGGAACCTTACACTGCTATTCGTAAGTCTTACATTTGGTATAAGAAGTTGGCCATCCATCTCTTCAATTTAGCAACTTTCAATGCTTTTGTTGTGTTCAAGGAGTGTTCTCCTGCGTCAAAGTTGACTTTTGTTCAGTTTCAGGAGTCTGTCATAGGCAGCCTTGTTGTTGTGGAACAGGCAAGTGTTCCTAGAGTTGGAGTGGTGGAGGATGTGGCTCGATTGAAAGATCGCCACTTTCCTGATCACATTCCTCCTACATCCTCAAAAGACTTTCCCACTAGGAGATGTAGAGTCTGTTGGCGAAGAGGTACGCGGAAGGAGACTCGTATGTACTGCCCTGAGTGTCCTTCTAACCCTGGGCTGTGTGTGCCTGCTTGTTATAGAGCGTACCACAAGCAAAAGAATTATTGGGAGCAACCATGAGTGGTAAAGTGAACTGCCTGGTCTGTAATGTTTAAGAATTGTTGTTCTGTTTCAAGGTTGGCATTAGTGCAATGTTTCTGATTTTGTGTTAGTAGATTTGTATCTATTTGCAATTTGTTTGTGTTTTCTTTTTGTATAAAAAAATCCTAAATGTGATGGTGGTGTGTGTAGGCTGGTGCTTGGCTGGCGGTGTGCGTGGAGTGGCGCTCGGCTGGCAGTGTGTGAGTAGTGACTTGCTGCTGGTCACTACACACACTGCTAGCCGAGCGACACTCCACGCAATCCATCAGGTTGTGTTGTTGCTGGGTTAGGAATGTGGGCGTGTGAAAGTGATGGGCCCTTGAATGGCGCTGTCTGCTGGTGTGAGTGTTGTAATGTGATGGGCCCGCGGCTGGTGGTGTGAATGGTTTTGTATTTGTCACACGTATGAAAGGTGTATGAATGGCCTGTAAAGAGGTTGGTGCCTTGTCGTGGCTTTACAGCTCACGAGCTGTGAGTCAATGGTTCAGTTTCTCGTCCTTTCAATTATTAACAGTGCATTTCATTTTTGTGAAATCACTTGTTAATACAATTGTATATACTGAACCATCACTCACCCTCGTGCCAAATCCAACCAGTATGTGTGTGTGTGCTTGAGGATTAGATGGTTGTGCAGTAATATTTTTTTTGTCTTTCTCAAGCAGGGTGTACCTTGTCCCTTTTTGTGAATGTTGTAATGTGTTTGTTTCGTGCCTGGGGGTGTGAATGGTCTTGTGTGTATCACGTATGAAAGGTGTGTGAATGGCCTGTAAAGCGGTTGGGGCCTTGACGTGGCTTTACAGCTCACGAGCTGCGAGTCACTGGTTCCGTTTTTGTCCTTTCAATTATTGACAGTGCATTTCATTTTTGTGAAATCTCTTGTTAATAAAATTGTATATACTGAACCATCACTTGCCCTCGTGCCAAATCCAACCAGTATGTGTGTGTGTGCTTGAGGAATAGATGGCTGTGCAGTAATCTTTGTCTTTTTAGTCTGTCTGCCAAGGTGTACATTCCGTCTAAGAATAACCTACCAACTGTAGATATTGTCGTAAACGAAACACCCATGGGAGTACATGGTGATATCTCTCTTGTGGATCCCAACAAGTTATGGTACCCACAATGTCCTGCAAACCTCAAAATGTCTGTCACATTTTCCTTGCAATATTGTGCCAACATTTTCACGCTGCAGAAATAAACAACACATTATCTCATTATGACTTGGTTTTGCAAGGGGGTCACCTGGGTTTTTGGCCCGGGGCTCGGCGGCCACATAGGGAAACCTACCAAACCCATACATTTCTGAAAAGTAGACACCCGGGGGCTTCCAGGAGGTATGGCTTGCGTGGATCCCCCAACGTTTCCTTACCCAGAATCCCCTGCAAACCTCACTTTTAGCTGAAAAAATCACTTTTTCACACATTTCTGTGTGGGAAAGTGTGGCATCACTGGCCTCACACAAATTTCCTACCACCCAGCGTTCCCCCAGGTCTCCCGATAAAAATGGTGCCTCACTTGTGTGGGAGGCCCAAGTACCCGCGACAGGCAGGGCCCACAACGTATTGAGGCGACCTCAAAATGGCCTTTCACAAAACCACCTGGTTTTGCAAGGGAGTCACCTGGGTTTGGCTCCGTGCTCGGCGGCCATCTAGGGAAACCTACCAAACCCACACATTTCTGAAAAGTAGACACCCGGGGCTTCCAGGAGGTATGGCTTGCGTGGATCCCCAACGTTTCCTTACCCAGAATCCCTGCAAACCTCACTTTTAGCTGAAAAAATCACTTTTTCACACATTTCTGTGTGGGAAAGTGTGGCATCACTGGCCTCACACAAATTTCCTACCACCCAGCGTTCCCCAGGTCTCCCGATAAAAATGGTGCCTCACTTGTGTGGGAGGCCCAAGTACCCGCGACAGGCAAGGGCCCACAACGTATTGAGGCGACCTCAAAATGGCCTTTCACAAACCACCTGGTTTTGCAGGGAATCACCTGGGTTTTGGCCGTGCTCAGCGGCCATCTAGGAAACCTACCAAACCCACACATTTCTGAAAAGTAGACACTCGGGGCTTCCAGGAGGTATGGCTTGCGTGGATCCCCCAACGTTTCTCACCCAGAATCCCCTGCAAACCTCACTTTTAGCTGAAAAATCACTTTTTCACACATTTGTGTGTGGGAAAGTGTGGCATCACTGGCCTCACACAAATTTCCTACCACCCAGCGTTCCCCCAGGTCTCCCGATAAAATGGTGCCTCACTTGTGTGGAGGCCCAAGTACCCGCGACAGGCAAGGGCCCACAACGTATTGAGGCGACCTCAAAATGGCCTTCACAAAACCACCTGGTTTTGCAAGGAGTCACCTGGGTTTTGCCCCGTGCTCGGCGGCCATCTAGGAAACCTACCAAGCCACACATTTCTGAAAAGTAGACACTCGGGGCTTCCAGGGAGGTATGGCTTGCGTGGATCCCCAACGTTTCCTACCAGAATCCCTGCAAACCTCACTTTTAGCTGAAAAAACACTTTTTCACACATTTGTGTGTGGGAAAGTGTGGCATCACTGGCCTCACACAAATTTCCTACCACCCAGCGTTCCCCCAGGTCTCCCGATAAAAATGGTGCCTCACTTGTGTGGGAGGCCCAAGTACCCAGCGACAGGCAAGGACACAAAACGTTTTGAGGCAACATCAACATTGCCTATCAAAAAATGTTTTGGGCCCTTGCCTGTCGCGGGTACTTGGGCCTCCCACACAAGTGAGGCACCATTTTTATCGGGAGACCTGGGGGAACGCTGGGTGGTAGGAAATTTGTGTGAGGCCAGTGATGCCACACTTTCCCACACACAAATGTGTGAAAAAAGTGATTTTTTCAGCTAAAATTGAGGTTTGCAAGGGATTCTGGGTAAGGAAACGTTGGGGGATCCACGCAAGCCATACCTCCCTGGAAGCCCCGGGTGTCTACTTTTCAGAAATGTGTGGGTTTGGTAGGTTTCCTAGATGGCCGCCGAGCACGGGGCCAAAACCCAGGTGACTCCCTTGCAAAACCAGGTGGTTTTGAGATAGGCAATTTTGAGGTCGCCTCACTACGTTGTGGGCCCTTGCCTGTCGCGGGTACTTGGGCCTCCCACACAAGTGAGGCACCATTTTTATCGGGAGACCTGGGGGAACGCTGGGTGGTAGGAAATTTGTGTGAGGCCAGTGATGCCACACTTTCCCACACACAAATGTGTGAAAAAGTGATTTTTTCAGCTAAAATTGAGGTTTGCAAGGGATTCTGGGTAAGGAAACGTTGGGGGATCCACGCAAGCCATACCTCCCTGGAAGCCCCAGGTGTCTACTTTTCAGAAATGTGTGGGTTTGGTAGGTTTCCCTAGATGGCCGCCGAGCACGGGGCCAAAACCCAGGTGACTCCCTTGCAAAACCAGGTGGTTTTGAGATAGGCAATTTTGAGGTCGCCTCACTACGTTGTGGGCCCTTGCCTGTCGCGGGTACTTGGGCCTCCCACACAAGTGAGGCACCATTTTTATCGGGAGACCTGGGGAACGCTGGGTGGTAGGAAATTTGTGTGAGGCCAGTGATGCCACACTTTCCCACACACAAATGTGTGAAAAAGTGATTTTTTCAGCTAAAATTGAGGTTTGCAAGGGATTCTGGGTAAGGAAACGTTGGGGGATCCACGCAAGCCATACCTCCCTGGAAGCCCCCGGGTGTCTACTTTTCAGAAATGTGTGGGTTTGGTAGGTTTCCCTAGATGGCCGCCGAGCACGGGGCCAAAAACCCAGGTGACTCCCCTTGCAAAACCAGGTGGTTTTGAGATAGGCAATTTTGAGGTCGCCTCACTACGTTGTGGGCCCTTGCCTGTCGCGGGTACTTGGGCCTCCCACACAAGTGAGGCACCATTTTTATCGGGAGACCTGGGGAACGCTGGGTGGTAGGAAATTTGTGTGAGGCCAGTGATGCCACACTTTCCCACACACAAATGTGTGAAAAAAGTGATTTTTTTCCAGCTAAAAGTGAGGTTTGCAGGGGATTCTGGGTAAGGAAACGTTGGGGGATCCACGCAAGCCATACCTCCCTGGAAGCCCCCGGGTGTCTACTTTTCAGAAATGTGTGTGTTTGGTAGGTTTCCCTAGGTGCCGGCAGAGCTAGGGTTCAAAAACTACAGCTAGGCACTTTGCCAAAAAGGGTCATTTTTCACTGCGAAATTGAGGTGTGACCACGTTGCGTTTTGCGCCGTTTCCTGTCGCAGGCACTAGGCCGACCCACACAAGTGAGGTACCATTTTTCTCGTAAGACTTTGGGGAACGCGGGGTGGGTGGAAATTTGTGGATCCACGCAGATTCCAGAACTTTCCACCACAGAAATGTGGGGAAAATGTGTTTTTTGGACAATTTTCTATGTTTGCAAGGGATTCTGGGTAACAGAACCTGGTGGGAGGCAGTCAAGTCACCCCATCCTGGATTCCCCTGGGTGTCTAGTTTTCAAAAATGTATAGGTTTGCTAGGTTTCCCTAGGTGCCGGCAGAGGTAGGGTTCAAAAACTACAGCTAGGCACTTTGCCAAAAAAGGGTCATTTTTCACTGCGAAATTGAGATGTGACCACGTTGCGTTTTGCGCCGTTTCCTGTCGCAGGCACTAGGCCGACCCACACAAGTGAGGTACCATTTTTCTCGTAAGACTTTGGGGAACGCGGGGTGGGTGGAAATTTGTGGATCCACGCAGATTCCAGAACTTTCCACCACAGAAATGTGGGGAAAATGTGTTTTTTTGGACAATTTTTTATGTTTGCAAGGGATTCTGGGTAACAGAACCTGGTGGGAGGCAGTCAAGTCACCCCATCCTGGATTCCCCTGGGTGTCTAGTTTTCAAAAATGTATAGGTTTGCTAGGTTTCCCTAGGTGCCGGCAGAGGTAGGGTTCAAAAACTACAGCTAGGCACTTTGCCAAAAAAGGGTCATTTTTCACTGCGAAATTGAGGTGTGACCACGTTGCGTTTTGCGCCGTTTCCTGTCGCAGGCACTAGGCCGACCCACACAAGTGAGGTACCATTTTTCTCGTAAGACTTTGGGGAACGCGGGGTGGGTGGAAATTTGTGGATCCACGCAGATTCCAGAACTTTCCACCACAGAAATGTGGGGAAAATGTGTTTTTTGGACAATTTTCTATGTTTGCAAGGGATTCTGGGTAACAGAACCTGGTGGGAGGCAGTCAAGTCACCCCATCCTGGATTCCCCTGGGTGTCTAGTTTTCAAAAATGTATAGGTTTGCTAGGTTTCCCTAGGTGCCGGCAGAGGTAGGGTTCAAAAACTACAGCTAGGCACTTTGCCAAAAAAGGGTCATTTTTCACTGCGAAATTGAGATGTGACCACGTTGCGTTTTGCGCCGTTTCCTGTCGCAGGCACTAGGCCGACCCACACAAGTGAGGTACCATTTTTCTCGTAAGACTTTGGGGAACGCGGGGTGGGTGGAAATTTGTGGATCCACGCAGATTCCAGAACTTTCCACCACAGAAATGTGGGGAAAATGTGTTTTTTGGACAATTTTTTATGTTTGCAAGGGATTCTGGGTAACAGAACCTGGTGGGAGGCAGTCAAGTCACCCCATCCTGGATTCCCCTGGGTGTCTAGTTTTCAAAAATGTATAGGCTTGCTAGGTTTCCCTAGGTGCCGGCAGAGGTAGGGTTCAAAAACTACAGCTAGGCACTTTGCCAAAAAAGGGTCATTTTTCACTGCGAAATTGAGGTGGGACCGCATTGCGTTTTGCGCCGTTTCCTGTCGCAGGCACTAGGCCGACCCACACAAGTGAGGTACCATTTTTCTCGTAAGACTTTGGGGAACGCGGGGTGGGTGGAAATTTGTGGATCCACGCAGATTCCAGAACTTTCCACCACAGAAATGTGGGGAAAATGTGTTTTTGGGACAATTTTTTATGTTTGCAAGGGATTCTGGGTAACAGAACCTGGTGGGAGGCAGTCAAGTCACCCCATCCTGGATTCCCCTGGGTGTCTAGTTTTCAAAAATGTATAGGCTTGCTAGGTTTCCCTAGGTGCCGGCAGAGGTAGGGTTCAAAAACTACAGCTAGGCACTTTGCCAAAAAAGGGTCATTTTTCACTGCGAAATTGAGATGTGACCACGTTGCGTTTTGCGCCGTTTCCTGTCGCAGGCACTAGGCCGACCCACACAAGTGAGGTACCATTTTTCTCGTAAGACTTTGGGGAACGCGGGGTGGGTGGAAATTTGTGGATCCACGCAGATTCCAGAACTTTCCACCACAGAAATGTGGGGAAAATGTGTTTTTTTGGACAATTTTTTATGTTTGCAAGGGATTCTGGGTAACAGAACCTGGTGGGAGGCAGTCAAGTCACCCCATCCTGGATTCCCCTGGGTGTCTAGTTTTCAAAAATGTATAGGCTTGCTAGGTTTCCCTAGGTGCCGGCAGAGGTAGGGTTCAAAAACTACAGCTAGGCACTTTGCCAAAAAAGGGTCATTTTTCACTGCGAAATTGAGGTGGGACCGCATTGCGTTTTGCGCCGTTTCCTGTCGCAGGCACTAGGCCGACCCACACAAGTGAGGTACCATTTTTCTCGTAAGACTTTGGGGAACGCGGGGTGGGTGGAAATTTGTGGATCCACACAGATTCCAGAACTTTCCACCACAGAAATGTGGGGAAAATGTGTTTTTTGGACAATTTTTTATGTTTGCAAGGGATTCTGGGTAACAGAACCTGGTGGGAGGCAGTCAAGTCACCCCATCCTGGATTCCCCTGGGTGTCTAGTTTTCAAAAATGTATAGGTTTGCTAGGTTTCCCTAGGTGCCGGCAGAGGTAGGGTTCAAAAACTACAGCTAGGCACTTTGCCAAAAAAGGGTCATTTTTCACTGCGAAATTGAGGCGTGACCACGTTGCGTTTTGCGCCGTTTCCTGTCGTAGGCACTAGGCCGACCCACACAAGTGAGGTACCATTTTTCTCGTAAGACTTTGGGGAACGCGGGGTGGGTGGAAATTTGTGGATCCACGCAGATTCCAGAACTTTCCACCACAGAAATGTGGGGAAAATGTGTTTTTTGGACAATTTTTTATGTTTGCAAGGGATTCTGGGTAACAGAACCTGGTGGGAGGCAGTCAAGTCACCCCATCCTGGATTCCCCTGGGTGTCTAGTTTTCAAAAATGTATAGGCTTGCTAGGTTTCCCTAGGTGCCGGCAGAGGTAGGGTTCAAAAACTACAGCTAGGCACTTTGCCAAAAAAGGGTCATTTTTCACTGCGAAATTGAGGTGGGACCGCATTGCGTTTTGCGCCGTTTCCTGTCGCAGGCACTAGGCCGACCCACACAAGTGAGGTACCATTTTTCTCGTAAGACTTTGGGGAACGCGGGGTGGGTGGAAATTTGTGGATCCACGCAGATTCCAGAACTTTCCACCACAGAAATGTGGGGAAAATGTGTTTTTTTTGACAATTTTTTATGTTTGCAAGGGATTCTGGGTAACAGAACCTGGTGGGAGGCAGTCAAGTCACCCCATCCTGGATTCCCCTGGGTGTCTAGTTTTCAAAAATGTATAGGTTTGCTAGGTTTCCCTAGGTGCCGGCAGAGCTAGGGTTCAAAAACTACAGCTAGGCACTTTGCCAAAAAAGGGTCATTTTTCACTGCGAAATTGAGGTGTGACCACGTTGCGTTTTGCGCAGTTTCCTGTCGCAGGCACTAGGCCGACCCACACAAGTGAGGTACCATTTTTCTCGTAAGACTTTGGGGAACGCGGGGTGGGTGGAAATTCGTGGATCCACGCAGATTCCAGAACTTTCCACCACAGAAATGTGGGGAAAATGTGGTTTTTTTGACAATTTTTTATGTTTGCAAGGGATTCTGGGTAACAGAACCTGGTGGGAGGCAGTCAAGTCACCCCATCCTGGATTCCCCTGGGTGTCTAGTTTTCAAAAATGTATAGGTTTGCTAGGTTTCCCTAGGTGCCGGCAGAGCTAGGGTTCAAAAACTACAGCTAGGCACTTTGCCAAAAAAGGGTCATTTTTCACTGCGAAATTGAGGTGTGACCACGTTGCGTTTTGCGCCGTTTCCTGTCGCAGGCACTAGGCCGACCCACACAAGTGAGGTACCATTTTTCTCGTTAGACTTTGGGGAACGCGGGGTGGGTGGAAATTTGTGGATCCACGCAGATTCCAGACCTTTCCACCACAGAAATGTGGGGAAAATGTGATTTTTTTGACAATTTTTTATGTTTGCAAGGGATTCTGGGTAACAGAACCTGGTGGGAGGCAGTCAAGTCACCCCATCCTGGATTCCCCTGGGTGTCTAGTTTTCAAAAATGTATAGGTTTGCTAGGTTTCCCTAGGTGCCGGCAGAGCTAGGGTTCAAAAACTACACCTAGGCACTTTGCAAAAAAGGGTAATTTTTCATTGTGAAAATGTGGTACGTCCACGTTGCATTTTGAGCCATTTCCTGTTGTGGGCACAAGGGCTACCCACACAAGTGAGGTACCATTTTTATCGGGAGACTTAGGGTAACACAGAATTGTAGAGCAACTGTTATTACCTATTGACTTTCGATGCATTTCTGCCTTCCAAATGAAAGACAATGTGTAAAAAATAAGTCGTTTTGAAAAATGACCTATAATTCTCATGCTAGTATGGGTACTCCCAATTTCGGAAATGTGCAAATATCTACTGTTTCTAAAATCTACATTTTGTTCCCATTTCAGAAATACATAGGTGTCTTTCATAACAATTTTTCCATGTATACATTTTCCCAAAATAATTGCTATATACCCGGTACTTAAAAAAAAATCATTGCAAGATGTTGCTCAATTATTGGCTCTGGGTTCGTCGGGTTCTTGGTGAACCTACAAGTCCTATATATCCCCACAACCAGAAAGGTCCAGCGGATATAACGGTATATTGCCTTCAAATAGCTGTCATAATTAGAAGAAGTTACAGGTGAAAACGTTGACACAAATGGCTGTTTTTTTCAACTAATTTTCAATTTTTCCTTTATTTAACTGTTAGTTTCTATAAGGAAAACTTTAAGGATCTACACAAATGACCCCTTGCTGAATTCAGAATTTTGTCTACTTTTCATAAATGTATGGCTTTCCAGGATCCATTATTGGTTTCATACCCATTTCTACCATTAACTGGAAGGAGGTTGAAAGCACAAAAAATAGCAAAAATAGGCTATGTCCCAGAAAAATGCCAAAACTGTGTAAAAAAAGTTGGTTTTCTGACAAAAGTCTGCTTGTCCCTGAAAGCTGGGAAGATGGTGATTTCATCCCCACAACCCCTTTTTTGATGCCATTTGCAGGGAAAAATCAAGACGCTTTCATCTGTAGCCCTTTTTTTGCCTTTTTCCCAAAAAAACCAAAATTTAGCTGTATTTTGACTAATTTCTGGGTCCCCTCCAGGGGAACCCACAAACCCTGGGTACCTTTACAATCCCCATGATGTTAGAAAAAAAGGACGCAAATTTGGCATGGATACCTTATGTGGTCAAAAAGTTACAGGGGACTAAGCGCGCACTACCCCAAATAGCCAAAAAAAGGCTTAGCACAGGAGGGGAAAAGGCCTAGCAGCGAAGGGGTTAAATTCCAACACTGCATCAAATTCACCCGCGACCTCAATGGATTTCACTCCATATGCTAATGGTCGCACGTTGGACTTCCTTAAGCTAATATCTTTGAATGGTTCCCACTCTGTCGTACCAAAAAAGATCCTGAATCAGCCATCATACTGACCGAAAAGTCTGCTACGTTCACCAGGCAAAAAGGCCTTTTGAACTTTTCAGATTCAATTTGCATCACACCTTTGTCTAGATCATTCCCCGCCTCTTGTACACAAAATACAACATTCTCATTATCAGATTCCTCAGATGTATCACCCTTGATGATAGTGTTTTCAATTACATTAATTTGTTTGGGACCACTCTTCTCATTACCAGATTTACACACCTTGGCGAAATGCCCTTTTTTCTTACAGTCACACACTTTTTATCCACAGCAGGGCACATCGGGGAATTCCCAATATGATTCATATTCACACATCTGTAACATTCCATGACTTTCCTCTCAGATTCCCCTTTCTTATCCTTGCGCTTCACAGAGTCCCCCCTTCCCCCTGATAGCATGTACCTGTGATCCAAGAGACATCTGTTCCATGTAAATCATAGTAGATTCGATGCTACTAGTGATTCTAACTGCCCTGTCCAAGGTTAGGGTATCTGGAAAACATTTCTTGAATTTTCTTATTCTTGGCTTTTTCCACAATCTGGTCCCTGAGCATCTCTTCCTCAAACACCCCAAAACTACAGGTAGCAGCTAAGATTCTTAATGCTCTGACATAAGATTCAATAGATTCTCTAGACAATTGTTGTCTGGCATAAAATGTATGCCTTTCCATAATAAAGTTTTTCTTTGTCTTGAACCGGGCATCCAAGGTTTTGATGGCTGTGGCATATTCATCCAAAACATCCCCCTCCCCCAACACCCTGACGCTAGGTAGATGTCTTAACACCTTCTTGCCCTCAGGACCTAAGGAATGCCTTAGAATAGCAGATTTCTTCTTCTGCGTAAAAACCTCCCCCTCTATGCCCTACAAATACGCTTAAAAATCCTCCTTCCATTGTTCCCACTCGATTGGTGGAGACCCAGGGGTTGCTAAAAAGGCAGGAGGTGGAATTATGCTCTGCTGTATGTTATCCTGTGTTCTACTAAAAATCCCATATGAAATACAATCAACTTACATATACAGTTTCACAAGCAATACAAATTATAATCACTGTAACAGAAAAATACATTGTGCTTAACTCCACAAATGTCTCCAACATGAAGGGTGTGTGAATCACAGCTATCTGCAGGATAAGCATATAATCTCTACATATGCCCATACACAACACCCAGTCACAAGGTGAGCGAATCACCGAAATCCGCCTCAGTTCAGACAGTAAAGAAGTTACAGAAAGCCAAAAAACAGTAAAATGGTGAAAGCCAGAAAACAGCAGTAAAATGGTGTGTGAATCACCGCTATCCACAACTGGAGGGGAAAAAGTAAACTCTCATAAATAAAGAAATGGTGTGCAGATCACAGCAATCGGCTGCCAGAGTTACCTTTTTGCTCTTTTGCAGTTTGTAGGCAGCTGCAGTGTTGTGAACACACAGATTGTGAATAGCCAAACCAAAGGTGTGTGGATCACCGCGATTCGCAAACAAAGACAATGATTAATGAAGCGACACACTTCAGTGTCTCCTCTGCATTGCCAGGCACCCCAATAGTAGATGCCACAACACGTCACAGCATCTCCTGCATGCCGCATTTCCAAGCAGCACAGAACATCACATGAGCCTGAACACACAGACTCCAACATGTAGGCGTCACACAACCTCGTGCACAGCTCCTTCAGGCATCACTGGATTCTCATCCCAGAATCCAGTCCCAGCACATATGCAAAAGGTTCCTGCCTTTTTTAAGTAGTTGGCTTTCTGCTTTGTTTAGATTTGTCACCTTTAATTTAGTTTGCCTTTCTTTACCAGTAGCTATACTCTGGAAGGGAATTTGTGGCAGTATTGGAGTGGTTGCTGGACCCTTGTTTGTTTAAATTTTTCCTCACTGTTTTCAAACTCATGCTGAGAAGCGCTGTGTCACCATGCCCCCTCACATATCCCCCTGGATGCCTGCCTACAAAGGAATCAGCACAGCGCGTCCATGCAGCCTCTACACAATGTAGTTCTTATGCCAATTACTTCCCTTGTAAGCACTACTGTGCTGTTTTGTGGAGGTCCCTGGCTCCTGCATCGTCTCTCAAACGTCATATGGAAAAGGCTTGTGCCTTTTTTAATTATTTCGTTTTATGCTTTGTTTAGATTTCTCACCTTTAATATAGTTTGCTTTTCTTTACCAGTAGCTATACTACACGAGGGAGCTTGTGGAAGTATAGCAGGGGTTGCTTGGCCCTTGTTTGTTTTAATTTTTCCTCACCAGTTTCGAACTCACTCTGAGAAGTGCCGAGTCACCACACCCCCTGACACATCCCTCTGGATGCCAGCTTACAAAGGAATCCACACAGCGCATCCGTGCAGTGGACGCACTCAGCGGGCATGCCAAAGGCAAGCCTGTCTGTGCTCGTCTGCGCCCAGACAGTGCCCAGTGCCCGCCCCCTGTGCCTGTTTTCAGTCCCACGATCCAACTATGCTTTGGTACTCGAGAGAAGAGCTGCTAAAGTATATTTCAGGTAAGAAATCTCAATGCACCACTTTGGAACCCCACGGGACCACTGACGCCATGAAATGTCAGGGTTGCAACGTCACACAAACCAACCCCCAAATTGGAACCAATAATTTATCAAATTCATAACCAATAAACCTGATATTCAGCAAACTATCTCCTGCACCCTAATAAACGCCAGATCCTTGGTGCAAAACAAAATTGAAGTCTGTGACTTTTTAGATTCCCACAAGCTAGACTTGGCATTTATAACGGAAACTTGGGAGACCCATCCTCTGGGCCAGACCTGATGGCGCTATGCCAATGGGCTATTCCATTTTTAGGATGGACTGACTTTTGAAGAGGGCTGGAGGACTGGCGATAGTCTACCACGATTCACTTTTAAGAATGTTTTATCGATCTGTGTTTGCAAAGCACTTTCTTTTAAAATTGTGTTGAACAAAAATCATACCTTTAATGTGCTACTTATATATCAACCTCCGGGCCCTAGACGTACTTTTACTAACTGGAGTCCAGATTTTACTCTGCAGTTTACACGGTCCTCTGATATTTTCACTTTCATTTGAAAAACTTTTCAGTCAGAGATTCAGAGCTCCTAATTGATACCAGTCTGGGCCTTGTTCAGTTGGTAAATACCCCTACTCATGTGGTGGGCCTCATACTGGATGGCATTTTTTACGACAATCCATCTCTCGACCATATGGCAGTCATGTTTGATCTAAAAATAATAAACAGCTCAACCCCTAGGTAACAAGCTCTGCTAGAAAGGGGTGCCCTTGGCACAAGATAGAGTCAACTTTGCTGGATTCAGCTCTCACCAGGTCAAAGCCCAACCTCCCTTAAGAACTTAGACCTAGCCATCTCAGATTATCACCATTCGATAGGCACAGCTGTAAATCAGCTAGCTCCTGAAATGTGCATACCAGTTCTAGAGCTACACCTTCAGAACCATGGTTTTCTGACAAATGTAAAGCCCAAAAGCAACTCTGCCGCTGGCAGGAGTAAATGCAGAAAGAGTTACGCTATTCATGAAAGAGGAAATTAAAAAAGCCTCAATCGTTGAGTATTTGTTCACAGGATTAAGACTTCTAAACATTCAACCAAAAACTTTTTAAAACATTAAAAAAAACTTGCTAATATCCCCAAGAACAACAAGACTAATTGCAATCAATCCTTCTGTAATACGCTCGCTACATTTTTCCGGATAAAGCTGAAGATGCTTAAAACATCTTCACTGCAAACTGCGCTTCGGGCTCCATGTCACGTGATGATACCTGCTCTACCCCTAAAATAGAAACATTAGCTTCTTTTACCCCACTTACTACTGACCAGGTGCTTGACTTGATCAATTCCATTAAGTCAGGCTCCCCATTGGACCCTTGTCCTCCGAAAATAATACAACTGGCTCCTAAAACAATATGCATGCATCTGGCCGATATCTTTAACGGAAAGCTCAGCTCTGGCTTCTTTCCTAAACTTTGGAAAAAAGCATCAATCCAGCCTCAACTAAAAAAGTCCAAACATAGCCCTTTGGACCCTAGCAATTACCGACCCATCACAAGTCTGCCATTCCCGGCCAAGATAGTAGAAAAAGCTACGAATTGAGAGCTGACCGTTTTTATAAACATCAATCACTTGCTCGACCCTACTCAGTTTGGGTTTAGGAGCAAGCACAGCACCGAATCTGCCCTGATTGTTGTGTCTGAAGACATAACATCTACCCTAGGTAAAGAAGGAAATGCTGTGTTGGTTCTTCTGCGGCATTCGTCATGGTCAAACATGACCTTTGATTGACCGTCTCCATTCTATTGGAATCAGGGGACCAGCGCTCACTCTCTTAACATCCTTTTTGTTGGAGTGGGAACAATTAGTTGCTCTGAACGAATATGTGTCTGTTCCTTTTTCCCTTCTGTCTGGTATGCCACAGGGGTCCTCCCTGAGTCCCACCCTTTTTAATTTATATGTCACCCCTCTGGCCAGGCTCATAAAATGTTTTGGCTTTTCACTAATATCTTGTGCTGATGACACCCAATCGTGGTCTCAGTGTCGAGTAATCCCTATGAAATTGCAGCAAGATTCCACAACTGTATGTTGCACATAGGCAAGGGGATGAACAGCAACTGCCTGAAATTGAACTCGGGAAAAACTGATGTCCTCTTGCTTGGCAATAATTCCTCCTTCTGTACCCCCAGTTGGTGGCTTCAAGAAATGGGCACATTGCCAGTCCCGGTCAGGAAAGTGAGGAATTTGGGGATTATTTTAGATAACAAGCTGACCTTCGAAAACCAAATTAATACTGTGCCGTCATCAGTTTTTTACACTCCGAAGATTCTTAGGAAGGTGCTTCCCTTTATTCCCAAGGAGCTGCAGAAGACTGTTGTCACTGCCCTTATGATATATTAATTGGATTATTGTAATTCCCTCTATACCAACATGCAGCAAAACGTCTAAATAAACTGCTAATCCTGTAGAATGCTGCAGCTTGATTACTGATAGAGACTCCCAGGCATCAATCAGCCTCACAGGTCCATAAGGATTTACACTGGTTGCATATAAGGAGACACATTGAGTTCAAGTCCGTTTGCATTGCTTTTAAAGCACTTCATGACTCTGGCCCTGAATATCTTAAATGCAACTTTTCTTGGTATATCCCTTCCAGGTCATTGCAGTCATCGGCAGCAAAAAATGTAATTGTTCCCAAGTTTAGAAAAACCAACTGGGGAAGGAGAAGCTTTGTAAACTCTGGAACAATTTTCCTCTCAGTCTGAAGGAAATGACAGGCCTTCTCCCATTTAGGAAAGCATTAAAGACATGGCTGTTTAGTCAATAGACTGTCTTTTTCTTCCACTCTTGCTTGTTCTCCTTAGCAATAACCGCTTTCCCATCCTTATGTAGTGGCAGCAGCAAGATGCCTCCAGGCATTCAAGCGCTTTATGAATTTCAATTTAATTTAATTTTCATTTCATTTCAACTAACAGAGAATTTTAAAAGGTACTGATAAGAAAACAAAGGTTACAGACTTATGTAAAAGTATTGTTAAATGTGTTCTGTTTATGATCTTAGTTACTGCGGTCGCCAGTAGGTAGTTATAGTTAGGACCTCGTTTCTATTCAAAAAGTGTTTTTTCTTTTGCCAATATCTTTGGCGCCGTTTGACGAACCTTCGCAAAAGTTTCAAAACTAATGCCCTGCTCCAGTCAGCTTCTGACTTGAAAGTTTCGGGGTGATTCGTCAAGCGAGGGCCAAGAAAAAAGGGGGGTCCCAAAACGCGTTTTCTCCATCTTAATTTCCATAGGAAACTTTAGACAAAGCTACAGCCCGAACTGCTGACGGAATTACACCATTTGGCATAAAGGAAGTTCTTGGTTCAGAAAGCGACCTTTTTTTAAATGGTGTAAATCCGTTCAGTAGTTCCTGAAATATTCATATTTTAAAAATGTATATATCTGGTGACCGCGGTGGATCCACGAACCCTCCCGAGTACGAGCTTGATTCTGATTGGCTGCCAACACTTCAAACCATAAAGTGTTGGCAGCCATCTTGTGACTCGTTAGAACCGAGTCATAAGAAAAAAAGTTAAAAATGAAGAAAAGGGGGCAGGGTAGAAACACCTGACCCCCTAGGCCTGCTCAGGGGGTCCCACAGGGCCCCCCAGGGGCAAAAAAAGCATTTTTTTTAAACAAAATTCGGCGGGATTCAGGCTGGGTTCGCGAATCCTGCTGAATTTTTTTAAAAAAATGAAGAACGGGCTCCCGTGCTTCGTTTTCTAGAAGCCCCCGGGTGGGCCAGATCCCGGGGGCAATGCACAATTATCATACGGGGCCCCGGGGACCGCCACCTCCCCACGGCTTTGTTATTAATGTGTGGGGGCACGCGGTCACCCGCAGCCCCGGGGACCGCCATCTCCCCAAAGCTTCAATAGAAAATGCGTGGGGGGCTCCTGCCCCCCCACGCTGCCCCAGGGACCACCACCTCCCGGGCCATAACTTAAATTATGTACGGGGGTGTCCTCGCGGTCCCCCCAAGCTCCGGAGACTGCCACCCCCTGGGCTTCAATTTAAATAAACAAGTGTGGGGGGCTGCTGCCCCCCCACACTGCCCTGGGGACCACCACCTCCCGAGGCATTCAGTAAATTAAATACGGACTACGTGGGTCTGTAGCGGCCCCCCAGCCCCGTGGACCACCACCTCCCAGGGACTTTAAATCTGTTGGAGGGGGGCCACATGGCCCCCCTCGTGGAGCCCTCCTTGGCCCTGAGGACCACCACCCCCCAGGGCCGGCTCCAGCAATGTCCGGGGTGCCCACCCCCGGGACATTGCAGTTTGCTATGACAGAGCAGGAGCACGGCTCCCGCCCTGCCATAGCAAACACTGCTTCGCTTCATGGAAGCGAGAGCAGGAAACCTGCTCTCGCTTCCATGAAGCGAAGCAGAATTGCTTTTGGACAAGGGGAGCTGCATGTTTGCAGCTCCCCTTGTCCAAAAGCAATGCCGGCTCCCGCAGGAGGCGGGGAGCAGGCTGGGACCGCGGGGGCATTAGGGCTCCCCCCGCGGTCTCCAACGTGTGGCCAGGCACCGGGGGATGGAGTCCTCGGGGCCAAAAGTGGCCCAGGGAAGGGGGGCCACGAGGCCCCCTCCCATAATTAAATAAAAGAAAAAAAGAAAAATTAAAGAGGCAAAGCCCCAGGGGGTTGGGGTCCCCTGGGCAAAAGTGGCCTCAGGAGGGGGCCGCGTGGCCCCCCTCCTTTAAAATAAAAAAATAATAATAAAAAAATAGGTGGCCATGCCCCTGGGGATGGGGTCCCTGGGGCTGAAATCGGCCTCGGGAGGGGCAACACGGCCCCCTTCCCGTTTAAAAAAAATATATAATTTAAATGGCTCAGGCCCTGGTGGATGGGGTCCCCACGGCCCACAAAATATTAAGATAAGTGGGGGGCCACACAGTCCCCCTTCTAACCAAAAAAAAATAGAAAAGCCGGCATCTCGCCGGAGGCCCCGCCCCCTCCCTGCACCGCTCTGCAAGCACGCCTCCTAGCGCGTTCTCAGTTGGGGGATTAAGTACCCTTAAATCCTGAGGGTCCCTGGGGGACAACTAGCCCACCAGGTACCTCCAGTAAGCCCCACACAGTGGGATTGCTGAGAGGTGGTCCCAGGCCATGCCCCTTTTTACATCACTCTGCAAACGCGCCTCTTGGCGCACTGCCGGTGGGGCGATGAGGTCTTCTTGTGTCCTGAGGACCTCAGGGCTAAAGTAGACTTCATCCCCAGAGCAGCAGTCAATCAATCAATCAATCAGTGCATTTATAAAGTGCACTACTTACCCGTGAGGGTCTCAAGGCGCTGGGGGGGGATGGTGCTGCTACTGCTCGAATAGCCAGGTCTTGAAAAGTCTCCTGAAGGCCAGCAGATCCTGGGTCTGTCGCAGGTGGATGGGGAGGGTGTTCCAGGTCTTAGCGGCGAGGTGGGAGAACGATCTGCCACCGGTGGTTGCTCTTCGGATGCGGGGGATGGTGGCAAGGGCGAGGTCGGTGGAGCGGAGCTGGCGGTTCGGGGTGTAGAAGGTGAGACGTCTGTTGAGGTATGTTGGTCCGGTGTTGTGGAGAGCCTTGTGAGCGTGGGTGAAGAGCTTGAAGGTGATCCTCTTGTTGACGGGGAGCCAGTGCAGGTCTCTCAGGTGGGGTGTGGTGTGGCTGTGGCGGGGGATGTCGAGGATGAGGCATGCAGAGGCGTTCTGTATTCGTTATAGTCATTTCAGGAGTTTGGTCGATGCTCCTACATAGAGTACGTTGCTGTAGTCCAATCTGCTGCTGACGAGGGCCTGGGTGACCATCCTTCTGGTTTCAGTGGGGATCCATCTGTAGATCTTGCGGAGCATGCGGAGGGTGTTGAAGCAGGAGGATGAGACGGCGTTGACTTGCTTGGTCATGGATAGCGATGCGTCGAGGATGAACCCCAGGTTGCGTGCATGGTCGGTGGGTGTCGGTGCAGTTCCTAGTGTGGCCGGCCACCAGGAGTCGTCCCAGGCAGAGGGGGGGAGCCGAGGATGAGGACTTCCGTCTTGTCCGAGTTCAGTTTCAGTCGGCTGTTCTTCAGCCATTCGGCAACGGCCTTCATTCCTTCGTGGAGGTTGGTTCTGGCGGTGGAGGGGTCCTTGGTGAGGGAGAGGATCAGCTGGGTGTCGTCGGCGTAGGAGATGATGTTGAGGTCGTGCGATCGGGCTATGTGGGCGAGCGGTGCCATGTAGATGTTGAAGAGTGTCGGGCTGAGGGATGATCCTTGGGGTACGAGGCACGTTTGCAGGGTGGTGTTAAAAGGGAGCGTGGCCTCAGACCACTCTCAGCAATCCAGCTGTGTGGGGCTTACTGGAGATAACAGGAGGGCTAATTGGACCCCAGGGACCCTGAGCAGGCAAGGGGACTTCTTCCCCCAACCAAGAGCGCACCAGGAGGTGCGTTTGCATAGTGATGGAGAAAGGGGGCGTGGCCTGTGTCCACCTCTCAGCAATCCCACTATCTCGGGCTTACTGGAGGTATCAGGTAGGCCAGTTGGACCCTAATGACCCCCAGCAGCGTAGGGGACTTTAATCCCCATCGAAGAGCGTGCCAGGGAACGCGTTTGCTGACTGGTGGGCAAAGGTGGCGTGGCCTGCTATGAGAACTTACCAATGCTGCTGTGTGGGACTTACTGGAGGTAATAGGAGGGGTAGTTCACCCCCAAGGTTGTCCTTGGGGGCCAACTACCCCTCTGTTACCTCCAGTAAGTCCCACACAGTGGGATTGCTAAGAGGTCTTCGTAGGCCACGCCCCCCTTTCTCCACCACTCTGCAAACACGCCTCCTGGCACACTACAGGTTGGGGGATGTAGTTCACTTTACTCCTGAGGGACTTTGTGGGCCAAGAAACCCTCCTGGTACCTCCTGTAAGTCCTACGCAGTGGAATGCCTGAGCATTGGTTGGAGGCCCAGCCCCCTTTCTCCACCACTCTGCAAACGCCACTACCAGTTAAAGAAGAATTTGCAATGTAATAGGTCTCGCATTTGCAAGAGTTAGAGCTACTGGCGTTGTAAATGTAAAAGTTTTTTACTAAGTTTTTTTGGAGTGAAGTGGATGTATGTTGTGTGTAGTGGAATTATGTGGTATGTTGTGCAGTGAAATTATGTGAATAGAAAGTATGTGGTATTTAGTGTATAGGAATTATGTAGAGTGGGATTATGTGTTATAGAGAGTAATGGAGAGTAATTATGTGGTATGGTAGTCTGTGTTGTGGAGTGGTAACCTCAGGTTTAGTCTTCCTCGTTTCCATAGAAGCTAAACTATAAACTGAATGAGACAAAAAAAAGAAGGAACCACTGAGGAGCACTTCTGGACCTAGTCAGAGGTATGAGCAGGGCCACTGGAATTATGCGACTGTTTGGCTGCACTGACTTTCGCACAATTATACATTTTCTGGATTTACCACATAATCCATCATCTGCTGCATAATCTGCAGATTTGTACAAAAAAAACCTTGTTTCTAGCTCAAATGGCTCAAACGTTACCAAAAATGGAGCAACAAGTGTTACAGCGTAGTGGAAGGCCCTTTGCAAAGATGGAATGGTCACCTGTTACTTAATGCTAAATGTGGGTGTTAAATTGGTACTAATCGTGTACAAACCTCTTGCTTCTTTCTGTGCCTCTCTTGCCTTTTACTGCATTTATGTTGCTTCTTTCTGCACCTTTCTTTCTTTTTCTGCACTTCTCTTGCCTCTTTCTGCACATCTCTTCCACTTTCTGCACCTTTCTTGCCTCTTTCTGCACCTCTCTTGCCTCTTTCTGCACCTCACTTGCTTCTTTCTGCACCTCTCCTGCCTGTTTCTGCACATCTTGTGCCTCTTTCTGCACTTCTTTTGCCTCTTTCTGCACCTCTATTGCTTCTTTCTGCAACTCTCTTGCCTCATTCTGCACGTCTCTTGCCTCTTTCTGTACCTCTGTTGCTTCTTTCTGCACTTCTCTTGCCTCTTTCTGCACCTCTCTTGCTTCTTTCTGCACCCCTCTTGCTGCTTTCTGCACCCTTCTTCCCTCTTTGTGCAACTCTCTTACCTCTTTCTGTACCTCTCTTTCCTCTTTCTACACCCCTCTTGCCTCTTTGTGCACTTCTGTTCCTTCTTTCTGCACTTCTTTTGTTTCTTTCTGTACCTCCCTTGCTTCTTTCTGCACCCTCGTGCCTCTTTCTGCACCCTTCTTCCCTCTTTCTGCACCTCTCTTGCCTCTTTCTGCACCACTGTTCCCTCTTTCTGCACCCCTCCTGCCTGTTTCTGCACATTTGTTGGTTCTTTCTGCACTTCTCTTGCTTCTTTCTGCATCTCTCTTGCTTCTTTCTCCACCCCTGTTGCCTCTTTCTGCACTCGTCTTCCCTCTTTCTGCACCTCTCTTGTCTCTTTGTGCACCTCTCTTGCCTGTTTCTGCACCTCTCTTGTGTCTTTCTGTACATCTCTTGCCTGTTTCTGCACCTCTGTTCTTTTCTGCTTCTTTCAGCAATTCTCTTTCCTCTTTCTGCACTTCTCTTGCCTGTTCTGCACCTCTCTTACCTCTTTCTGCACCTCACTTGCTTCTTTCTGCACCCCTCTTGCCTCTTTCTGCACCTCTCTTGCCTCTTTCTGCACCTCACTTGCCCCTTTCTCCACCTCACTTGCCCCTTCTACACTTCTCTTGCTTCTTTCTACACCCCTCTTGCCTCTTTCTGCACCCCTCTTCGCTCTTTCTATAACTCTCTTGCCTCTTTCTTCACCCCGTTCCCTCTTTCTGCACCTCTTTTGCCTGTTTCTGTAACTCTCTTACCTCCTTCTGTACTTCTCTTGCATCTTTCTGCACCTCTGTTGCTTCTTTCGGCACTTCTCTTTCCTCTTTCTGCACCCCTCTTGCCTCTTTCTGCACCTCTGTTGCTTGTTTCTGCACTTCTCTTGCCTCTTTGTGCACCCCTCTTGCCTCCTTCTGCACCTCCGTTGTTGCTTTCTGCACTGTTCTTATTTCTTTCTGCACCTCTCTTGCAAATTTCTGCACCCCTCTTGCCTCCTTCTGCACCTCTGTTGGTTCTTTCTGCACTGCTCTTGCTTCATTATGCACCTCTTATGCCTGTTTCTGCAACTCTCTTGCCTCTTTCTGCACTTCTATTGCCTCCTTCTGCACCTCTGTTGCTTCTTTCTGCACCCCTCTTGCCTCTTTCTGCACCTCTGTTGTTTCTTCCTGCCCTTCACTTGCTTCTTTCTGTACCTCTCTTGCTTCTTTCTGCACCTCTCTTGCCTCTTTCTGCAACCTTCTTCCCTTTTTCTGCACCTCTCTTGCCTGTTTCTGAAACTCTCTTGCCTCTCTCTGCAGTTCTCTTGCCTCCTTCTGCACCTCTGTTGCTTCTTTCTGCACTTCTCTTGCCTCTTTCTGCACCCCTCTTGTCTGTTTGTGTACCTCTATTGCTTCTTTCTGCATCGCTCTTGCTTATTTCTGGACCTCGTATGCAAATTTCTGCACCCCTTTTGCCTTCTTCTGCACCCCTCTTGCCTCCTCCTGCACCTCTGTTGGTTCTTTCTGCACTGCTCTTGCTTCTTTCTGCACCTCTGTTGCTTCTTTCTGCTTTTCTCTTGCTTGTTTCTGCATCTTTCTTCCTCTTTATGCACTACTATTGCCTCTTTCTGTTCTTCTCTTGCTTCTTTCTGCACCTTTTTTACTCTTTCTGCACCTCTCTTGTCTCTTTCTATACCTTTTTTTCCTCACTTCTGCACCTCTCTAGCTTCTTTCTGCACCTCTTTTGGTTCTTTCTGTACTTCTGTTGCCTCTTTGTGTACTTCTCTTGCGTCTTTCTGCACATTTCTTGCTTCTTTCTGCACTTCTCCTGCCTCTTTCTGCACATTTCTTACTCTTTCTGCACCTGTCTTGATTTTTCTGCACTTCTCCTGCCTCTTTATGTACTTCTCTCACCTCTTTCTGTACTCAAATGGGAAGTGCAAGCTTTCAAGTTTAAAGGTCTGCATGCTCTCAGGACTGAGGTATATGTCTACATGTACATGTATTCTTACATGTGTTATGCATCTGATGATGGTAGCTTCAAAAGCGGGTAACTTCTCGTATAGGTGGTCAAATTTTTTCAGTTCTGCTCTGTAATTCGGTTGCACAGGCAGACATGTCTTATGTATATAGGTGTTATAAAGCCCCTCAAATATACTATTGAATACCCATGTACCCTATATTGTGAGCAGAAAGAAATGCATATACCTTTTTGTACACAAATTTACAGAGTATGCTGTTTGAAACATAGGTATTCAAGTATTTGTATGTTTATTTTTATGTAACATGTCACTAGGTAAAAGCAGACACACACACATGCATACCTTCACAAACTTGGTGAGACTTACAACAGTGATATGGTTAGGATTGCTGTTTTACATTTGGTAGGCCTAACATTCTGAGCAGTCGATGAATAGTGAACCTTGAAGAGAAAAGTGAGGTTTAAGACATTTTGGGAGAAGGATTAGTGATTAGGCTACTTTGTATGAGTCTGTGGAAAGGTACAGTCAAAGTAGGCCTTTTTCTGCACCTCTGTTGCTTCTTTCTGGACTTCTCTTGATTTTTTCTCCACCTTTCTTCCTCTTTCGGGACTTCTGTTGCCTCTTTCTGCATTTTTCTTGCTTCTTTCTGCACCTTTCTTCCTCTTTCTGCACATCTCTTCCCTCTTTCTGCACTTCTCTTGCTTCTTTCTGTGCCTTTCTTCCTCTTTCTGTACATGTTCTACCTATGTAGGCATAGTTAGAAATTAGCATTTAAAAAACGTTAGAAACTCACTGCAAAAACCACAGGTTTCAGGGACGTTATAGTTAGTAATTAACATTTAAAAAACCTTAGAAATTCACTGAAAAAAACAGAGGTTTTGGGACGTTAAAGTTAGGAATTAGCATTTAAAAAACTTGGAATATCACTGAAAAAACCACAGGTTTCAGGGTCGTTATAGTTAGGCTGCCATTTCACTCGTTCAAAACCAGAGAAATTCGGCCGTTATAGTTAGTAGAGCTAACTATAACTCGTGCCCCCGCAATGCACTGTTGATGGCGTCACATGTGATATCACTCATGACATGGTCAGTGACATCACTGATGACATCTCAAATGACATCACTGATGATATCACTGATGACATCATCCACTTAATATCTGATGCACCTCCTCACACTCTAATATAACCTTTCATACACCCACTCTAAAATACAGACTATCATACACGAAACCATAGACACACCAATACCAGTCAGTACATACCCACTTACTGATTCATAGGTCTACACACATCCACTGACTCAACCATACAGTCACTCATACATGCAGTCACTCATCAATACAGCCATGATATATGCGCTCATACACCCATACAGACACTCACATACCGCCACTCACCCACAGAGATACTCACACACCTAGTCAGTCACGCAAAGACTGAATCACACTGCCATTTACTCACCTATACAGTTATACACACACCACCTCACTTATTCATACAGATACTAACACATACTTACTCTCTTATACAATCACTGTCACAAGCACACACTCATCCATACAGCCACTCTCACAATCACTCACTCTCACATCTAGTCACTTGTATACTCCAACACTCACATATACTGCCTTTCACATATGTAGTTACTCACACATATACAACTGAGACATCTATTCACTCACCAACACAGCCATACGCACACTCACTCACCCATACAGCCCCTCGCAGACGCACTCATGAACCCATACACCCACTGAATCACCCACTCACACATCTGTGCAGGGAATCACACCCCCCCACCCACCCACACAGACACCCATACAGGTAATCAGACAACCAATCATTAACCCATATTGACACTCATGTGGCTACTCACCAACCCATGCAGCAACTTACACACCAACTGACAGACTGATACAGACATTCACACAGATTAGTCATTTACCCATGCATTCACTAAGACATGTTTAATCACTCACTTATACAGTCAGTCACGCACCCACTAAATCATCCATTCAGACACTCATACACAAACTCATTCTTCAATAAACCTTGGCGTGTATATATATAACATTCGTATACTTTTTAGACACACTCAGTCACTGGATGATGTCATCAGTGATGTCATTTAAAATGTCATCAGTGATGTCACTGACCATGTCATGAGTGATGTAATATGTGACGTCATCAGCAGTGCATTGTGGGGGCGCGAGTTATAGTTAGCTCAGCTAACTATAACGGCCAAATTTCTCTGGTTTTGTACGAGTGAAATGTCAGCCTAACTATAACGTCCCTGACCCCTGTGGTTTTTTCAGTGAATATATATATATGCGTAATGACATTGGATTTCTTATAAAACCAAGCGGAGGAAACAAGAGGAGTTCGTGCCCTTTGTGTTCATACCAAGGAGGTGAAGGGGTGCTTTTGGTGTTTTCGATATATATATATATATATATATATACATATATATCCCACAACGCCGTTCCTTCGCACTTCCCTTCCTCTGGGAAAAACGGACTGCGAGACCTCAATTTCGTGCTTGAATTTGTTTTATTTAGCCACCATTTTCGCCATGACGCATTTCGGCCTCACTCGGCCTTGATCACATGACGTGCTAGGGAGTTACCACAATATTTTTAAAGTGCAAGTGTACACACATGTGATGCTTAAGTTACATGAACATAAACAACATACTTTCAATGCTCAGTAAATTCTGTGCAATCTATAATTCAATGTGCAAAATGATGCCATAAATAAGATTTCTTAACTTATTTAAAACCAGGTTTAAATGATAAAATTAATTCATAGAATAATTTAGGTAAAATACCAAGTCATTGTTCTAAAAAAGTTTCTATGTATAAAAACCATGTTTGTTAAATACACAACGTCAAATAAAATCATTTTTAGGTCCACATTCTTCAATAAATAAATAAAGTTTGTAAAATCATATATAATGCATTTACATTGAGTATGTAGTAAAAAAAAACCCACACACTTTTTAGCATAGTTTGGGATTAATACCCAACACATTGCCTGCGCAGGTTATGTTTGTTATATAGCTACACACCTCATATATGTGCAATTTGGTTTATATTTACCTAACTGCCGATTTAAGTTTAGTTTACATTATATATTGTTGCAACCTATACATAGTCTATATTTGATCTGCTGGTAGTAATGCTACCTGGACCTTCAAATTATCAACGCTGTTGTATCTATTGTTTTGCAGGCATTCTTTGTTATGATCTTCTATATACATTTATACAAATCACTGAATTTGTGACCTGATTGCATTTTCTGTATGTTGTAAGTTACAATTTAAAGTGCAGGTGCTAAAATAAATAAAGTGCTACCAATAAAATTTGTTGTATAACAAAACGTGTGTTGCTAAAACATCTATTTTGATTTCATTATGACATAATGTCATTGCGGCGATGCGTTTGAAGAACCTTTCATATATATATTTTTTATATCATGTACTGTTACATTTCATTTTTCCATCCTTATTTTATTCATAAGCATGTATGAAAGTCTTCACTGGACACTCAGGCACCCATACAGGTAATCAGACAACCAATCATTAACCCATATTGACACTCATGTGGCTACTCACCAACCCATGCAGCCACTTACACACCAACTGACAGACTTATACAGACATTCACACAGATTAGTCATTTACCCATGAATTCACTAAGACACGTTTAATCACTCACTTATACAGTCAGTCACGCACCCACTAAATCATCCATTCAGACACTCATACACCCACTCATTCTTCAATAAACCTTGGCGTGTATATATATAACATTCATAAACTTTTTAGACACACTCAGTCACTGGATGATGTCATCAGTGATGTCATTTAAGATGTCATCAGTGATGTCACTGACCATGTCATGAGTGATGTAATATGTGACGTCATCAGCAGTGCATTGCGGGGGCGCGAGTTATAGTTAGCTCAGCTAACTATAACGGCCGAATTTCTCTGGTTTTGTACGAGTGAAATGTCAGCCTAACTATAACGTCCCTGACCCCTGTGGTTTTTTCAGTGAATATATATATAGGTCACTCGCTGACCAAAACGCGTAATGACATTGGATTTGTAATAAAACCAAGCGGAGGAAACAAGAGGAGTTTGTGCCCTTTGTGTTCATACCAAGGAGGTGAAGGGGTGCTTTTGGTGTTTTCGATATATATATATATATATATATATATATATATATATATATATATATCCTGCTCCTTTGCACCTGCTTGGTGCACTCTCGTACGGGTGCCTTTTTCGCGGAGGTGCGTCCGCGATTTGAATAACTGCTCCGTTTTCCTTCACTACATAGGAAAAATTAGGCACTCATGGGGGATTAAATTCCGTGCGGTTTTAATTTCTTTAGTAAAAACATGACGCTGTTCTACTGCCAAGGAAAGAGCATGTTTATGTAGATACATGAATAAATGACGATTGGTTATCTAACATAGGTTTAGATAAACAAGAATACTCGTTTTATCATTCAAAGATGGCGGGTATTCTTGCAATGGATCGAAATGTCCGTTGTTGATTGCAATGATCTGTAAATCATGTGATGTGATCTGCCTTGAATGAACTTTATTTAAAAAAACGCCGCAGCAATGGCGCATTTGTAACAAACATTTGATGAAGGCGCTTGCCGAAACGCGTCATGTTTTTACTAAAGAAATTAAAACCGCACGGAATTTAATCCCCTGTGAGTGCCTAAATTTTCCTATGGAGTGAAGGAAAACGGAGCAGTTATATATATATATATATATATATATATATATATATATATATATATATATATATATATATATGTGTGTGTATATATATATAACCTACTATGCCATGTCCTGCTGCTGAATTTACAATACTGATGCATTCTGGGGTTTGTGGTTGTATGATCAAGCCACATGACCACTTGGACTACATTATTTTAATTGCACTCACCTGTGAACAAGGCTCAAGGCTGAAACGCGTAAGGATTTAAAGAGTGCATTTTTTCTCCACATTTCATGACGAATAAAGTCAGCCAGTCAGCAAGTCGGTGTTGGGCTCTTTTCTTTTGGAGGCAGTTTTGCAGTTTCCAGGATCTCCATTCCTGGCTTGAGAGCCCGCCCTGCAGGATTGGGGGCCCCCGGCAAAGTGGACGTTTTCTTGTGATATATATATATATATATATTATCTACTGGCGGTCGCCAGTAGATAGTTATAGTTAGGACCTATTTTCCATAGGAAATCTGCGACATTCTATTTGAATAATTCTTGCGTCGGCTGACGAATCTTCGCGAAATTTTCAAACTTTATGGCCCGCTCCGGTCAGCTCCTACCCTGAAAGTCTCAGGGTGATTCGTCAAGCGGGGGCCGAGAAAAAAGGGGGGTCCCAAAACGTGTTTTCCCCATTCATTTTCCCATAGGAAACTTTAGACACGGCTACAGCCCGAACTGCTGAACGGAATTACACCAAATTTGGCAAAGAGGTAGTTCTTGGTTCAGAAAGAACCCTTTTGTTAAATGGTGTAAATCCGTTCAGTAGTTGCGGAGAAATTAAAAATAAGAGTCAAAAAATCAATTTCCCATAGGAAACTTTAGACACGGCTACAGCCCGAACTGCTGAACGGAATTACACCAAATTTGGCAAAGAGGTAGTTCTTGGTTCAGAAAGAACACTTTTTGTTAAATGGTGTAAATCCGTTCAGTAGTTGCTGAGAAAATCAAAAGTAAAAGTACATATATATCTATGGCCGCGTCGGATTCGCGCACCCTCCCGATCACGAGCTGTCTGCTAATTGGCTGTCAACACTCCAAACCAGGAAGTGTTGGCAGCCATCTTGTTCCTCGGTAGAACCGAGGAACAAGAAAGCAGTAAAAAAGTGCGCAAACGCACAAAGGGGCAGGGTAGAAACACCCTGACCCCCTAGGTCTGCTCAGGGGTCCCACAAGGACCCCCTGGGCAGAAAAAGTATTATTTTTTTAAATCGGCAGGATGCGCTCAGGGAGCGCGAATCCTGCCGATAAAAAAATCGAAGCGCGGTCTCCCGCGCTTCGATTGTATTTTGCCCCCGGGTGGCCCAAGTCCCAGGGGCATGGTGGGGGTTAAATTTATGTATGGGGGCCTCAAAGGGCCCTCAAGCCCGGGGACTGCCACCCCCGGGGCTTTCTTTTAAATGGTGCGGGAGGGCTCTGAGCCCTCCCGCAGCCCCAGGGACCACCACCTCCCGGGGCTTCTTTTTTTTAGTTTTTCCTGTGTGGGGGGCTCGAGCCCCCCACACGCCCCAGGGACCGCCACCTCCCGGGGCACTAACAAATTAAAATGGGGGTCCGTTTTGGACCCTCGAAGCCCCGGGACCACCACCTCCCCGGGGCTTTGCTGATGTGGAGAGGGGGCCGCGCGGCCCCCTCCTGGAGCCTGTGGTGGCCCTGGGGACCGCCACCCCCAGGGCCGGCTCCTGCAGTGTCCCGGGTGCCTACCCTGGGACACTGCTGTTTGCAATGACAGGACGGGAGCCTCGCGGCTCCCGTCCTGTCATTGCAAACTGCTTTGGACATTGGAAGAGAGAGCAGGGAAACCTGCTCTCGCTTCCAATATCCAAAGACAATTGCTTTTCCACACGGGGAGCAGCATGTTAGCTGCTCCCCATGTGTAAAAGCAATGCCGGCTCCCGTAGGACACGGGGAGCCGGCGGGACTGTGGGGGTTTGGGGACCCCCACAGTCCCCAACCAGAGGCCAGGCCCCGGGGATGGGGTCCCCGGGCAAGTAGTGGCCCGGGAGGGGCCACGCGGCCCCCTCCCCAGAAATAATTTAAAAAAAAAAAAAAAAGGGGTAAGGCCCTGGGGGATGGGGTCCCCAGGGCCCAAAAATAAGAAAAAGGAAGGGGGCCACACAGCCCCCTTCAGGAAAAAAACAAAAAACAAAAACGATCGGCCCGCAGGCCCCGCCCCTTCCTTCACCACTCTGCAAACGCGCCCCTGGCGCGTTTGCAGATGGGGAAGTAATTCCCCTTGAATACTGGGGGTCCCTGGGGGCCAACTAGCCCACCAGGAACCTCCAGTATGCGCCAGGGGCTGCGTTGCAGAGAGGTGTACAGAGGCCACGCCCTTTATACACCTCTCTGCAACGCAGCTCTGTGGCGCTTTTGGAGGTACATGGTGGGCTAGTTGGCCCCAGGAACCCTCAGGATTCAAGGGGACTTAATCCCCAACTTAAAACGCGCCACGGGCGCGTTTGCACAGTGGTGAAGGGAGGGCGGGGCTTCAGGTGACATGTGTGCAAACAGGCCCCGTGGCGCGTTTTAAGATGGGGAATTAAATCCCCTTCAATCCTGAGGGTCCCTGGGGCCAACTAGCCCAACAGGTACATCCAGAAAGCGCCACAGAGCTGCGTTGCAGAGAGGTGTAAAAGGGGTGTGGCCTCTCTACACGTCTCTGCAGCGCAGCCCCTGGCGCATACTGGAGGTTCCTGGTGGGCTAGTTGGCCCCTAGGGACCCTCATGATTCAAGGGGACTTAATCCCCCAACATAAAACGCGCCACGGGGCGCGTTTGCACAGATGTCACCTCAGGCCCCGCCCCCTACCTTCACCATTGTGCAAATATTCCTCTAAAATCTGCCGAACTACGAATTCGGATTTACTCACCTGTTATCAGGAGAGACCTCAGTGCTGCATCTTTCAGCCCAGTACTAATCCTGAAAAGTAATTTTAACCGTACTTACCAGTAACTTGAATTTCCTTCCATAGGATATCATTGCCTGCTTTTTGCTGAAAAAGTTTCTAAGTGTTGATTTTTGAAACATACAAATATTCCTCTAAAATCAGCCGAAATACGAATTCCGATTTACTCACCTGTTATCAGGAGAGACCTCAGTGCTGCATCTTTCAGCCCAGTACTGATCCTCAAAAGTAATTTTAACCGTACTTACCAGTAACTTGAATTTCCTTCCATAGGATATCATTGTCTGCTTTTTGCTGAAAACGTTTCTAAGTGTTGATTTTTGAAACATACAAATATTCCTCTAAAATCAGCCGAAATACAAATTCCGATTTACTCACCTGTTATCAGGAGAGACCTCAGTGCTGTATCTTTCAGCCCAGTACTGGTCCTGAAAAGTAATTTTAACCGTACTTACCAGTAACTTGAATTTCCTTCCATAGGCTAACATTGACTGGTTTCACTTGGAAATTCTTCTAAGTGTGGAGTTTTGGAACTTTAAAATATTCCTCTAAAATCAGCCGAAATACGAATTCCGATTTACTCACCTGTTATCAGGAGAGACCTCAGTGCTGCATCTTTTAGCCCAGCACTGACCCTGAAAAGTAATTTTAACCGTACTTACCAGTAACTTATATTTTCTTCCATAGGAATCCATTGTCTGGTTTTCAGCTGAAAAGTTTCAGTGTCGATTTTCACAAACTACAAATATTCCTTAAAAATCGCCTGTATGACTTAAACGCATTCTTTCAACTGTTTACAGGAGATGCACCAGTGCTGGATCCAGGATCCAACACTGAGTAAGAAAAAGTAACGATAACAGTTTTTACCTGCTAAGTGAATTTCCTTCCATAGGATAACATTGGTGATTCTATGAGAAAAAGTTTCTAAGTGTCAACTTTTAAAATACAATAATATTCCTTAAAAATCACTACTGTAACCAAAACGCTTTTACTCAACTGTTTGCAGGAGATGTCCCAGGACTGAATCTAGGATCCAGTCCTGTGGTTAGAAAAGTAATCCATAAAGTAACTAATTGCATTTAACTAGAAATTCACATTGAGCTGAATGTTGCATTGTGTTTGAAAATGTGTTGCCCATTGCAACAACTGTAACTACTGTACTTAAAAGTCTATTGCCTATGTGCAAAGTATTTAAACTAAAGTAATTCATTCTGAGAAAGTATTTTTGTAATGTATAATGTAATTACAATGTAATTTAAAAAATAAAATATGTAAAAAAAATGTTTCTAAAAATGTAGTAAATCAGTATGAAAAAAATAAATATAACAATTAATACATTTAAAAATTGTCATTTACAAAACCTTTGAAATTCACTGAAAAAACCGTAGGTTTCAGACATGTTATAGTTAGGAATTAGCATTTAAAAAACCTTTGAAATTCACTGAAAAAACCATAGGTTTCAGACACGTTATAGTTAGAAATTAGCATTTAAAAAACCTTTGAAATTCACTGAAAAAACCATAGGTTTCAGGCACGTTATAGTTAGAAATTTGCATTTAAAAACCTTAGAAATTCACTGAAAAAACCATAAGGTTTTAGGGACAGTTATAGTTAGTTGGACATTGCACTCGTACAAAACCCGTGAAATTCCCCCGTTATAGTTAGTTCAGGTAACTATAACTCGCGCCCGCAATGCACTGCTGATGACGTCACATATTACATCACTCATGACATGGTCAGTGACATCACTGATGACATCACTGATGACATCTCAAATGACATCACTGATGACATCACTGATGACATCATCCATGTGAGAATTTAATGCATCTTCTCACACCCTAATATAAGTTTTGAAACACCCACTCTAAATTACAGACTGCCATTCTCAAAACCATACACACTCCAATACCAATAAGTACATACCCACTCACTGATTCTTAGGTCTACACACACACATCTACTCACTCACCCGTACAGTCACTCATACTTACAGTCACTCAGTACAGGACTATCATATGCACTCATAGACCTATATAAACACTCACACAACGCAACTCATCCATAGAGGTACTCACACACCTAGTCAGTCATGCAAATAATTAATCACACTCCAATTTACTCACCTATACAGTTATACACACCAGCTCACTTACTCATAAAAATACTAGCACATTCTTACGCTCCTATGCAATCACTGATGCAAGCACACACTCATCCATATAGCCACTCTCACAATCACACACTCTCACTTATAGCCATTTATATACTCCAACACACATATATACTGCCTTTCACATATGTAGTTACTCACACATGTACCACTGAGATATACATTCAATCACTAACACACCCATACACACACTCACCCACCCATACAGTCCATCACAGACGCACTCTTGAAACCATGCACCCAGTGAATCACCCACTCACACATCTATGCACAGAGTCACACTCACCCCACCCACACAAACACTGAGGCACCCATACAGATACTCAGAGAACCAATCCATAACCCATATAGACACTCATTTAGCTAGTCAGAAACCCATGCAGCTGCTTACACAACAACAGACAGACGGATACAGACATTCACACAGTTTAGTCACTCACCCATGCATCCAGTAAGATACGTTTAATCACTCACTTATAGACTCAGTCACGCACCTACTAAATCATCCATTCAGACACTTATACACCCACTCATTCTTCAATACGCCTTTCCCTATATATATTAAACATATTTAAACTTTACACAAACACACAGTCACTGGATGATGTCATCAGTGATGTCATCAGTGATGTCATTTGAGATGTCATCAGTGATGTCATCAGTGATGTCACTGACCATGTCATGAGTGATGTAATATGTGACGTCATCAGCAGTGCATTGTGGGGCGCGAGTTATAGTTACCTGAACTAACTATAACGGGGGAATTTCACGGGTTTTGTACGAGTGCAATGTCCAACTAACTATAACTGTCCCTAAAACCTTATGGTTTTTTCAGTGAATTTCTAAGGTTTTTTAAATGCAAATTTCTAACTATAACGTGCTTGAAACCTATGGTTTTTCAGTGAATATATATATATATATATATATATATATATATATATATATATATATATTTGTGTGTATATATATATGTGTGTATATATATATATAACCTACTGCAGTCACCAGTAGGTAGTTATAGTTAGGATCTATTATCCATAGGAAAAGCGTTTTTGATTTGCTCAATATCTTTGGCGCCGTTTGACGAATCTTCGCAAAAGTTTCAAAACTAATGGTTCACTCAGGTCAGCTCCTGTCTTGAAAGTTTGGAGGTGATTCATCAAGCGGGGGCTGAGAAAAAGGGGGGTCCCAAAACGCATTTTCTCCATGTTAATTTCATAGGAAATTTTGAAACAGGCTACAGCTCGAACTGCTGAATGGAATTACACCAAATTTGGCAAAAAAGGTGGGTCTTGGTCTAGAAAGCGTGCTTTTTTTAAAATGGTGTAAATCCGTTCAGTAGTTGCTGAGAAATTCTAAAAATAAAAATATCGATATCTGAGCACCGTGGAGGATTCGCGAACCCTCCCGAGCACGAGCTTAATTCTGATTGGCTGCCAACACTCCAAACCAGGAAGTGTTGGCAGCCATCTTGTGACTCGGTAAACGAGTCACAAGAAAAAGGAAGAAAAAAGATGAAAAAGAAGGAAAGAGGGCAGGGTAGAAACACCCTGATGCCCTAGGCCTGCTCAGGGGGTCCCACCGGGACCCCCAGGCCCAAAAAATGTACTTTTTAAAAAATAATTTCAGCCGAATTCACACTGGGTGCGCGAATCCGGCTGAAAAAAATAAAACAAAACAAAGCGTGGACTCCCGCACTTCATTTTTGAAAGCCCCCGGGTGGGCCAGGTCCCGGGGGCAATGCTAATTTATTTAGCGGGGGCCCCCGCAGCCCCGGGGCCTGCCACCTCCCTGGGGCTTTATAATTTATGCACGAGGGGGCACGCGGCCCCCTGCAGTCCCGGGGTCTGCCACCTCCCCGGGGCTTTGATACAAAAATGTGCGGGGGGCTCCTGCCCCCCCATGCTGCCCTGGGGACCGACACCTCCCTGGGGCAATCCTGATTAATGTGTGGGGGGCCTCACGGGCCCCCCAAGCACCGGGGACCGCCACCTCCCCGGGGATTAAATATAAAAAAAGTGTGGGGGGGCTTCTGCCCCTCCCCACACTGCCCCGGGGACCACCACCTCCCCAGGGCAAACGTTATTTACATATAGGGGTCCGTTGCGGACCCCCGGACCCTGGGGACCACCATCTCCCCGGGGCTTTACAAACGTTGGGAGGGGAGCCGCAAGGCCCCCCTCCTGGAGCCCTTCATGGCCCTGGGGACCACCACTCCCCAGGGCCGGCTCCTGCAATGTCCCAGGGTGCCCACCCCCAGGACATTGCTGTTTGCTATGACAGGGCGGGAGCGCAGCTCCCGCCCTGCCATAGCAAACTCCTGCTTTGCTTTGTTGAAGCGAGAGCAGGAAACCTGCTCTCACTTCAACGAAGCAAAGCAGAATTGCTTTTGGGCAAGGGGAGCTGCATGTCAGCAGCTCCCCTTGCCCAAAAGCAATGCCGGCTCCCGCAGGAGGCAGGGAGCTGGCAGGGACCGTGGGGTCATTGGGGCTCCCCCCACGGTCCCCAACACTAAGGGCTAGCCCTGGGGGATGGGGTCCCTGAGGCCAAACGTGGCCTGGGAGGGGGGCCAAGCAGGCCCCCCTCCCATTTGATTAAAAAAAAAAAATTTTAAACCCAGCAGGCCGGCCCCGGGTGATGGGGTCCCTGGGGCCAATAGTGGCCTAGGGAAGGGAGGCCACGCGGCCCCCCTTCCCAATAAATCTTTTTTTTAAAAAGAGGCCATGCCCCGGGGGATGGGGTCCCCGGGGCCAAAAGTGGCCCAGAGAAGGGGGGCCACGCGGCCCCCCTTCCCTATAAATACATTTTAAAAAGGAGGCCATGCCCCAGGGGCGGGGTCCCCAGGGCCGAAATTGGCCCAGGGAAGGGGGGCCATGCGGCCCCCCTTCCCTATAAATACATTTAAAAAAAGGAGGCCATGCCCTGGGGGATGGGGTCCCCGGGGCCGAAATTGGCATCGGGAGGGTGGCCGCCTTCCCGTTTAAAAAAAAAAAAAATTAAAAATAGGGGTCAGGCCCTGGGGGATGGGGTCCCCAGGGCCCCAAAAATACTAAAAGAAGGGGAGCCACACAGCCCCCCTTCTAATAAAATATTTTTTAAAGGAAGCTGGCATCTCGCCGGATGCCCCGCCTCTCCCTGCACCACTCTGTAAATACACCCTCTGGCGCGTTCTAAGTTGGAGAATTAAGTCCCTTGAATACTGAGGGTCTCTGAGGGCCACTAGCTCACCAGGTACCTCCAGTAAGCGCCTCAGAGCTGGATTGCAGAGAGGTGGTCCGAGGCCATGCCCCTTTTTACACCACTCTGCAAACGTGCCTCTTGGCGCAATGCTGGTGGGGTGATGAGGTCCTCTTGTGTCCTGAGGACCTCAGGACACAAGTGGACTTCATCCCCCGAGCAGCAGTGCGCCAGGAGCCGCATTTGCAGAGTGGTGTAAAAAGGGGGCATGGCCTCGGACCACTCTCAGCAATCCAGCTGTGTGGGGCTTACTGGAGGTACCTGGTGGGCTAGTTGGCACCCAGGGACACTCATGAGGAGAGGGGACTTCATCCCCCAACCAAGAGTGCGCCAGGAGGCGTGTTTGCAGAGTGGTGGAGAAAGGGGGCGTGGCCTGTGTCCACCTCTGAGCAATCCCACTGTGTGGGGCTTACTGGAGATAAGAGGTAGGCTAGGTGGCCCCTAAGGACCCCCAGCAGTGAAGGGGACTTCAATCCCCATTGAAGAGCGCACCAGGGAGCGCGTTTGCAGAGTGGTGGTCAAACGGGGCGTGGCCTGTTATGAGAACTTAGCAATCCTGCTGTGTGGTACTTACTGGAGGTAACAGGAGGGGTACTTGGCCCCCAAGGATGTCCTTGGGGGCCAACTAAGACGTCTTCGGAGGCCATGCCCCCTTTCTCCACCACTCTGCAAACATGCCTCCTGGCAGACTACGGGATGGGGGATGAAGTACACTTTACTCCAGAGGGACTTTGGGGGCCAAGAAGCCCTCCTGGTACCTCCTGTAAGTCCTACGCAGTGGAATTCCTGAGCGCTGGTTGGAGGCCGAAGACCCTTTCTCTACCACTCTGCAAATGCGACTACTAGTTAAAGAAACATGTTTCTGCACCTTTGACTTAGAGGTAGTTTTAATCACCCTGCCCTATTATGTACTAGGGCCTTACAGGGGAGGTCATGCCAATCACAGGGGTACCCCAACCCATAGTGTACCCTAGTGTATGTAGGTGTTTTTACTGTATTCTAAGTGTCTTTTAGCATAGCACTGGCTCTAGGCCTGGTTAGGCAGAGTCAGTTACCACCAGTACCCGTCAGCAAAAAGTTGGCGGCACAGGATGGCTTTGCAACAAGGCCTCTTTCTGCACCTCTGTTGGTTCTTTCTGCATATCTCTTGCTTCTTTCTGCACCTTTCTTTGTCTTTCTGGACTTCTGTTGCCTCTTTCTGCATTTCTCTTGCTTCTTTCTGCGCATTTCTTCCTCTTTCTGCACATGTCCTACACCTCTGTAGGCATAGTTAGAAATTAGCATTTAAAAACCTTAGAAATTCACTGAAAAACCATAGGTTTCAGGGACGTTATAGTTAGAAATTAGCATTTAAAAACCTTTGAAATTCACTGAAAAAACCATAGGTTTCAGGCATTTTATAGTTAGAAATTAGCATTTAAATAGTTAGTTGGACATTTCACTCGTACAAAACCAGTGAAATTCTTCTGTTATAGTTAGTTCAGTTAACTATAACTCGCGCCCCCGCAAAGCACTTCTGATGACGTCACATATTACATCATTCATGACATGGTCAGTGACATCACTGATGACATCTCAAATGACATCACTGATGACATCATCCACGTGATAATCTGATGCACCTCCTCAATCAATCAATCATATCATTTGTAAAGTGCACTACTCACCCGTGAGGGTCTCAAGGCGCTGGGGTGGGGAATGCTGCTACTGCTCAAAAAGCCAGGTCTTGAGGAGTTTTCTGAAGGTCAGCAGGTCTTGGGTCTGCCGTAGGTGGATGGGGAGGGTGTTCCAGGTCTTGGCGGCGAGGTGGGAGAACGATCTGCCACCGGAGGTCGCTCTCGGAGCGGGGACAGTGGCGAGGGTGAGGTCGGCGGAGCAGAGCTGGCGGGTGGGGGTGTAGAAGCTGAGTCGTCTGTTGAGGTACATTGGTCCGGTGTTGTGGAGTGCCTTGTGTGCGTGGGTGAGGAGTTTGAAGGTTATCCTCTTGTTGACCGGGAGCCAGTGCAGGTCTCTCAGGTGGGGTGTGATGTGGCTGTGGCGAGGGATGTCGAGGATCAGGCGTGCAGAGGCGTTCTGGATGCGTTGGAGCCGTCTCAGGAGTTTGGCCGAGGCTCCTGCGTAGAGGGCGTTTCCGTAGTCCAACCTGCTGCTGACGAGGGCCTGGGTGATCGTTCTTCTCGTTTCAGTGGGGATCCACTTGTAGATCCTGCGGAGCATGCGGAGGGTGTTGAAGCAGGCGGAGGATGCAGCGTTGACCTGTTTAGTCATGGAGAGGGTGGAGTCGAGGATGACCCCTAGGTTGTGTGCGTGGTCGGTGGGTGTTGGGGCGATTCCCAGTGCGGTCGGCCACCAGGAGTCGTCCCAGGCCGAAGGGGTGGATCCGAGGATGAGGACCTCCGTCTTGTCCGAGTTCAGCTTCAGTCGGCTATTCCTCATCCATTCAGCGACGGCCTTCATTCCTTCGTGAAGGTTGGTTTTGGCGGTGTGGGGGTCCTTGGTGAGGAGAGGATCAGCTGGGTGTCATCGGCATAGGAGATGATGTAGAGATCGTGGCCGACGGGCGATGTGGGCGAGCGGTGCCATGTAGATGTTAAACAGAGTTGGGCTGAGGGAAGAGCCCTGGGGTACACCGCAGATGATCTCGGTGGCTTCGGAGCGGAAGGGGAAGGCGGACGCTCTGTGTTCTGCCGGAGAGGAAGGAGGTGGTCCAGTCCAGGGCCTCTCTTGGATCCCGGTGTTGTGGGAGGCGTGTTCGTAGTGTGTGGTGGCAGACCGTGTCGAAGGCGGCTGAGAGGTCCAGGAGGATGAGGGCCACCGTTTCTCCGTTGTCCAGCAGGGACTTGATGTCATCGGTGGCGGCGATGAGGGCAGTCTCGGTGCTGTGGTTGCTGCGGAACCCGGACTGGGAAGGGTCCAGGATGTTGTTCTCCTCGAGGTAGCGGGTCAGTTGTTTGTTGACGGTTTTCTCGATGACCTTTGCCGGGAACGGGAGCAGGGAGATGGGCCGGAAGTTCTTGAGGTCCTTGGGGTCCGCCTTGGGTTTCTTGAGTAAGGCGTTGATCTCGGCGTGCTTCCAGCTCTCCGGGAAGGTTACTGTCTCGAAGGAGGTGTTGATGACTTTCCGGAGATGGGGTGCGATGGCTGTGCTGGCTTTGTTGAAGATGTGGTGTGGTCATGGGTCTGACAGAGATCCGGAGTGGATGGTGTTCATGATCTTGATGGTGTCGTCGTCGTTGATGTTGGTCCAGGAGAGCAGGCGGTTGGTGCGGATGGTGGTCGTAGGGGCGGAGGTCTCAGTGGTTGTCGGGGCGGTCGTGGCGTTGAAGCTGTCGTGGATGTCTCACACCCTAATATAACTTTTGATACACCCACTCTAAAATACAGACTACCATTTTCGAAACCATAGACACACCTATACCAGTGATTCCTAGGTCTACACACACATCCACTCATTCACCCACACAGTCACTCATACTTTCGGTCATTCATCAGTACAGCACTATCATATGCACTCATACACCTATATAGACACTCGCATACCGCCACTCATCCATAGAGTTACTCACACACCTAGTCAGTCATGCAAAGAATCAATCACATTCCCATTTACTCACCTATACAGTTATACACACACCACCTCACTTATTCATACAGATACTAACACATACTTACACTCTTATACAATCACTGATACAAGCACACACTCATCCATACAGCCACTCTCACAATCACTCACTCTCGCATATAGTTATTTATATACTCCAACACTCACATATACTGCCATTCACATATGTAGTTACTCATACATGTACCACTGAGACATCCATTCACTCACCAACACACACACTCACCCACCTATACAGCCCTTCACAGATGCACTCTTGAACCCATACACCCTGTGAATCACCCAGTCACACATCTATGCACTGAGTCACACACCCCCCACCCACCCACACAGACACTCATACAGATACTCAGATAACCAATCAATAACCCATATAGACACTCATTTCGCTACTCACCAACCCATGCAACCGCTTACACACCAACTGACAGACTGATACAGACATTTACACAGTTTAGTCACTAACCCATGCATTCATTAAGACACGTTTAATCATTCACTTATACAGACAGTCACACACCTACTAAATCATCCATTCACACACTTATACACCCACTCATTCTTCATTACACCTTCGCATATATATTTATAAAACTTATTTAAACTTTACAGAAACACACAGTCACTGGATGATGTCATCAGTGATGTCATCAGTGATGTCATTTGAGATGTCATCAGTAATGTCATCAGTGATGTCACTGACCATGTCATGAATGATGTAATATGTGAGGTCATCAGCAGTCCATTGCGGGGCGTGAGTTATAGTTAGCTGGACTAACTATAACAGCCGAATTTCACTGGTTTTGTACGAGTGAAATGTCCAACTAACTATAACGTCCATGAAACCTATGGTTTTTTCAGTGAATATATATATAGAAATATATATACACCACTGCTCTTGGAAGATAGATACATTCTTTATCATACAATAAATTACAACCATTACAATATAACACCTCAATATACCTAGCAAGCACAATGTATAATTGGCCACTGACAAGTGAACGCTAAAGAGACCTACATCAAAATAGCAGATTAAAAACAACAGTTAAAAGAAAAAGAAAGAGAGCCCTCTCCATCCAGTGTTTGGGATTCTGGTTTTATCCCCAAAGTACATTCCAATACAGGGCCAAGGTAAAGTGCAGTAAATTAAAATGCTTTCAAAGACTAAAGAGCTAAATTTCCATTAAGTATAGGTTGTGAGGCTAGGCCCATGGCAAATAAAAGTGTTTAACCCCTTGGCCGCGGCGCGAATTTCGCCGCGGAGCGGGTGGGAGGTGAGCTGCCATGCCGTGACGGAACCACGCCGTCATGAGTCACGGGCGGCGTGTGCTCATGACGGCGTGGTTCCGCCACGGCCCGCCCGCCATCACTCCGCCCGCACAGGCGGGGAATTAATGCCGCGTGAGCGGAGCGGCAGCCGCATGACGGAACCACGCCGTCATGAGCACACGCCGCCCGTGGCTCATGACGGCGTGGTTCCGTCATAAGCAGGCAAGGGGTTAAAAGTACAATGTTTTGATCGCATGATGAGTAAGAGGGCCTGCCTAAAAATTGAGGGGCATATTCTCAAGAACGTGTGATAACCATCGCAAAGTTAGCTTAACGCAACTTTGCATTTCGCAGTCCATCGCGAGAAAATAACACCATCTTAATGTCCAATTCCCAACCCCGCTTCACCATGCGATAGCAGCATGATAACCCGCCAAATGACCGCGTAAAAACCAACGCGACAAACAAAAAATGCGAAACACGAACAACCAATAAGTTGATATGCCACGAAGCTCGATACCAAAATCAGCGAAAACCAGCAACAGACCTTCAATACCCACGCGTCATGCGTGAAAATGCACTATAAAAGCAACAAAAAAAAACACCCCAAAACCAATCCAAACTGTGTAGCACCATGGATGCACCCAGACCGAGTGCAGAGGACAAGCCGAACTCCACAAGCCCCACGGAGGACCAGCATGGAACCCCGTGTGCGGGGGAGAGCAAGGAGAAGAGGAAGAGGAAGACGGGGTTCAGTCCACAGGAAGACCTGATCACCATCACGGAGGTGACAGAACACTACCAACAACTGTTCGTCACCTCCACTGCGCCATTGGCAACACAAACAGAAATATGGCAGTCCATCGTCACCAAAGTGAATGCAGTCGGAGTGTCAAGGAGGTCAATGGAGGAGTTCAAGAGGCGCTAGCATGAAGTGCACAGCCAAACCAAACAGAAACTCGCTGCCAACATGAAGGCAGCAAAGGCGACTGTAGGTGGGAGTCCTGCACCACAGGAGGAGCTGGATGAGCTGGAGGAAATGGTGGCCACAGTCATCAGTGTGGAGACAGTGCAAGAAGTCGGGGGTCTGGACACAGCCCGATATGACCTGACCCAACAGCAACAGGGTGAGTAATGACCAGGGACTGGGGGGACGGGGGAGGATGGGCACAATGGCACACATGCACAATCATGTGCAGCACACTGCACACCCACAATGAGTGTGGAACATGTCCCTGATACCCTTGGCACACTGCAGCACACATAGAAACACCAAGTAGGCCCCCGTCCACAATGTGCACAATTGGGCCCCCCTCCATATCACCAATGCCACAACCTACCCATGCACATGTGCTGAATCCAGAAAAGCAGTGGCTCTGTGAGCCACACTGACAATGCAAGTGACACTGCATGACAGATAGCATGGCTGAAGTCACAATACATGACATGGTGCACGAGACGACACTGAGGTGGCTGAGTGTGGACCACATCCGTAAAGGAGGAGGTCACACTCTGACACATCCACGTGCACCTACGACCCATGACGTCAAGAACACATCTGCAGACAAACAATGCACAAGAGTACCAAATATCTCCAGTAGCACAAATGACCCAAGTCGCAAACATCCCAGCACCCGAAAAGCACACAAGTCAAATGCACACCGACTCAAAGGGATAAGGGTCCGCCAATGCAGAGCTGCAGGGGCGAATCGCCAACAATGCAGCACACACATAGCAATCACAGTACATCAACATTGACGACAATGTGGGACAGAGTGCAACCCCTACACCACAGGACAGAGGACACAACTGGTGCCTCTCATGCGTAGAAACTGGCCAATCACATCTGACAATGCATGACACTGTGAGATGATAATGTACGAGTACAACCACACATCCGTCACGTAGTCGAAATGTCCACTGACTCCCATCAAATAGCCAGCTTCACCAAAACAGTCACAATGTACATCGTCATGCAGTCTCAATGTAAACATCTACAATGCATCAACATACATGGAACACACTGTTAACCTGCATCTCCCCTTTACATTGCAGAGGGACAATCAACACCTCCTGCAGAGCAGACCACACATCCCTTCAGTGATGATGAATAAGACACCCTGCCCATTTGCCCAGACACACTCCAACTGCTCGTGGACAGCCTCCGCACCACACCTCCAGGAGCAGGGCAGCCCAGCTGCATCGCGGTGAGCCCACACCCTGCACAGACCACACAGCAGGAAGCACACATCACCACGGCTGCCTCCCAGGACCCCCACGACCAACACATGGATTTCAAACGCCGTGTGTTAGGGTGCCAGGAGAAGATGGCAGATCAGCTGCGGCTGGGTTTCGAGCTCATGTCAGCCAAACTCGATGCCATATGTGGGTCCCCGAGTCCCATCAGGGAGCACTTACAGTCCCTAACGGATACCCACTGTCTGCACCATGCTCACCAACAATCCTTGGCTGACATCACTGGGTCCATTACTCGGATGCAAGAACTGCCTAGGCTCCAGCGATGACAGCACAGAGTTGGCACAGATGCGGAGGGCAATGGAGACCATGGAGCCGATGCAGGCTGGAAGTATGGCTGCCACTGCTGAACACCAGCGAGATGTAGCTGCGATCTTCCATGCCTTGCAGATCCTCATCTTGCCATTGCTGCCACTGAGCCTGTTCCAGATGACTGCTGCAGGAACCTCGACACACACATCTCCGACCCCTGATGTGTCAGTGGCACACAGTGATGCAGCCCCATCACCTTCGCACCCTGATGTGTCAGTGGCACACAGTGATGCAGCCATTACACCGCCACACACACCGGACACACCCGACACAGAAGAAGTATCAGACGAGTAAGATGTGGATGGTAATTACTGTGTGAGAAAGGAGGCTGTAGCATCCATCACCTCCATATGGCCTGTCCCTGCCTGGCTCTGCCCTATGCCCTGGGACAACACCTTCCACTGACCCCCGGAACACTCTGCGACATTCACCCGGACCCCAACACGGACTGCCATATCTCCACTGCTTGACAATTACACAGCAATCCTGCTTCGGACTGCACTCCCCCTCTTCCAAATCACTTTTCAATCCCCAAAGGACTCTGGTTGGCCCACCACTGGGCTTCCATGTTATGTGGCCATGTATGGCCACGTACAGCTCCCTCTCCGTCATTCACCAGAATGTGAATAAAACATTCGAAATCATACAGATGTGTCATGACTATGTTCACTCACGTATGGAAGTATGGCTGGATGTAGGGACAATGATTGCACAAGAAGGTACACCCTGGTAAATGACATCAATGCGCATGTTTATCCCCGAGACACATGGCCAATTGGATGACTGTGAAGGTGAGTACTAGCTGTGTCCCCATTGCACATTAACAACAATCTCACAACCCCACAACCCCCCCAACGTAGACACAAGTCCATATATTGAATAGGGCTGTGTGTAGGAATGACCAAATCGGTAGCAGGCCAGAAGTGGTGTCCTACATCACATGCGACAACAGAACTTCACGTCGCATACCTACTCACACACATCTGTGTGGACACATTCTGATATGATTTATAACATTGCTCAACATGGTCAGAGGTTGGACACCATACTCACATTGCTGAAGACACGTAAGTGCACAAGTCGGCCAGCAACTATCCCAAAACAATGTCTGGCTCACAGAGGTGGAGCTGTCATAAGGGACCCACCCCCATTGTACATGCGTCACTCAGTTCCTCCCTGTGTAGGGACGATGCTCATTGAGGCACACGAGTGGCCAATCTAATCAACACTCATCACAGTTAGACACCAGTGGTGTTGCGTAGACTTTATTTGCATGTGCGTGTCAGTACGGACAAGGCAAGCGCCACAACAGGCAGGGACATGCTTAAGACACTTACACGCAGCATGGGAACATGTCGAGGTGCAGGAAATGGGGAGGCAAAAATGAATACCAATCATCACGGATGGCAACGGTCCCAGCCCACCTTGCCTTGCTGGACGAGTCATGTGTTGTTTGGCGTCTGCCCATTGCCCCGTGTGAGGGGGCACGACTCACAGCCCATGGGGTCTGCATAGTGCTCTGCCACCCGACTGCGCCGACTGTCTGCTCTGCTGACAGTGATCAGGTGAAAGGGTCCGACAAGTTCACATGTCGTGCTACATTGCCATGTGTGTACTCTCCCCCCAGCAGTGTGTCTGACTTGGTAACGTTGCCAAACGACGCTGTGCTGCTCCGTCCATGGAACTGCATCACCTTGCACAGGTGTGTGTACACACACGTAGTTCCACGCACATGCATTCAGAGTCCAGACGAAGGCAGACATGTCCTCTGTTGTGGTGGGATATGTGAGCATTCCCCACGATGCTACAAGGTGTTGGGACTTGTGCTGTGGGTGACAATTCGATGTGGCTGCAGGAACGTAGTTACTCGTCCATGAATGCCAGCGCAGCTTCATGTGCAATGTGTTCCAATAGTGCGTCGTTGTCGGGTTCAAGGAACTCCAGGGTGAGCCAATCCATTGACTGATCCGGGCAGATGTGCTCAGTCCACGCCGTTTCCCCAATCCGCAACACAGCCCAATAGGGGAGCGCCTCGATGTGGTCACTGCACACGAGGAGTTGTGCAATCTTCCATGCGCAACTGCCAGCACATACGCCAAGGATCAGTGCATCATGCACAGCTATCCAGGTGACACTCCTGTTCGTGGGCCAACAGGGGGCGCACTGTCAGGTCATAATCCAATTCAGCTACTGCTATGCGTTGGATAGGCAGACCTCCATGGGCCACTCGAATGTGCATGATCGACAGTGGAACCAGGGCTGGACGCAGGTGACGTAGGCAAGACGGAAACTCAGACGGAAACTGATTCGCAACACTGCCATTGGCAGGGATCCCAACAGATGCAGCATTCGTGCACGGTACACTTCCACGTGACAGGGGTTGTGCATGTAAAAACAACAGTTGATGGACAGAATGCAGAACAATGTCATACATTCACCCCAGTACAGAGATCTGGGCCTAAATCCATCGTTTTTGCTCACCATGCCATTCCAGTTTGAACCCAGCCATATGCAAATCAGTCTTGACCCTGTGCCTCATGGGAACAGTCCAGCCCAAACTGCCAAGCCAGGTCCTCCCTGGACTGGAAACAAGCATCCTAGGACCGGTTTTGGGGTTTCACCCTCTTCAGCCAGGATAGCTTGATTCCAGTGGCATGGAGAGCACGGGACCCACGTCTGGGCATACCCATCCCACTCGGGGTGACAAATGCAAAAACAACAGTTGATGGACAGAATGCAGAACAATGTCATACATTCACCCCAGTACAGAGATCTGGGCCTAAATCCATCGTTTTTTTGCTCACCATGCCATTCCAGTTTGAACCCAGCCATATGCAAATCAGTCTTGACCCTGTGCCTCATGGGAACAGTCCAGCCCGAACTGCCAAGGCAGGTCCTCTCCTGGACTGGAAACAAGCATCCTAGGACCGGTTTCGGGTTTCACCCCTCTTCAGCCAGGATAGCTTGATTCCAGTGGCATGGAGAGCACGGGACCCACGTCTGGGCATACCCATCCCACTCGGGGTGACAAATGCAAAAACAACAGTTGATGGACAGAATGCAGAACAATGTCATACATTCACCCCAGTACAGAGATCTGGGCCTGCTAGGGGTTGTGCATGTGCCCGGGAATGCCTGCCATTGCGTTTGTTGGTCTCGTGGCACCGGCACTCCTCAGACCGGCGGAAGTTCGGTGGACGATGTGCCACAGCTCTGGGCAATGAGTCGTATGTGTGTGCAACGTTTGGACGTATGGGTAGTTTTTAACCAATGTGTCAAGGGCATCCCTTGCAGGTGTAGGTCGTGCAGGGACAAGTGTGTGGGGTGTGGGCACGTTGGTGTTTCATTAGCGCAGTTCGTGGTGTGGGAGTCGTCGGAGGCTGGTATGGTATCTCACACAGGGTGTGCCAGCCGCATTCAGGACCAAGGTCGGGGTTTGGTTGGCCTTCGGCCTTGTGTGTTGAGACAAAGGAGCTTTCATTCCTGATTTTAGTCTGACTACTGCTTGCATGTCTTAATTGTGATGTGGACTTCGCGCCTGACTTTGATGCCAGGCCTGTGATTTGGGGTGCGCAGATTTCGAGACACACGCAGCTGTTGGCATGTTTGCATGAGCCAAGGGCCCGATTGGCCTTGCGCTCCTTGTTCAGCCTCTCTCTTTCTCTCTCTTTCTTTCTCTCTCTCTCTCTTTCTCTCTCTCCTGTCCTTTGATGAGTGCTTGACACACCTTCTTATCTTGGATATTGTCTTGCAGGCTGTGAGTCACAGATTGTCCAGGGATGCCCCGCCATGACTCTTCAAAATAGTTGTTTGGTGACAAATTAGAATGTGACATTTTGTTTGGTCTTTCAATGGTGTATGTATGAATCAGGATTTCAGTGCTCACATGTATGTTGATTGTTGCAATTGTGCGACATCAGGCAGTTGCTTGTGTTCATGTTTTCGTGCAGTTGATGTGCTGTGTCTTGGTCCGGGGGAGGTGGGGGGTGCCCAGGGTGGGGCCCGGGGGGGTGGGGTGGGGTGTGAACCTGGGGGTGGTGGCGGTGGGTGTTGTGGCCCTCTTGGGTATCCGGCACGCATGTTCAGTGGCTCCATGGCATCTGTTTTTCTTCAGGTGTGGCTCTGGGCTGGGCTCTATTTTGTGGTGCAGGTTGTCATCCGACTTTGCACCAGGTCGGAGCAGGTGTTAGTTTCCTGCTGCTAACGCGCCTTATCGCATGTTTTGTGATCTTATCGCGGATCTGGCTGGTCGTTGAGAATGTTGAGGAGTGGTGTTGTTGCGGCTTTTTGCACGGGAACGCCTACTCTGCATCTCATTAGTGATAGTTGCCGGGGTCATCTGTGGCGATTTTTTTTGCGGATGCTATCGCGGGTAAACTGGTGTTATGGGTTGTTAACACCAGCTTGTGAATGGTGCGATAAATTTATCGCCACTTTGGCTGCGATAAAGTGCCGCTAACTCGGCGATAAGTCCTTGAGAATATGCCCCTGAGTTTCTTCACCTCCCAGGTTCAGGAATGCTCTGGTTGTCTGTGTTATAAATTATAAGTTATAAATTATATGTTCTCAGGGAAAAGAACAAAGTGTTTAAGGTGCATAAGTAATGACAGCCTGTTCAATAAAGGGGCCTACTATGAGGCTGGTAATATCAATCCTCCACAGTCTATATTGCTCTATTTGCCACTGGTTGGAGGACCACTACTCTGGCCTTCATAACGTGCAAGATTTTATGCAGCCTTGCTTTGTGGTGAGAAGGGGACTATTAAGTGATGTGGGGGGAAAAGGCTTACGATGGGCATAATTTTGCCTGACCTCGTGATCATAAGGACCATGAGGGACATGCAATGCTCAATTCGCCTGTGTCTTTAAAGCATAATGTACTTGCTTGCCTAATGTGCAAAGTCAGCTCTTTAATGTGCAATGCTTTATTAGGACCTGATTTAGATCTTGGTGGATCAGATCCCACTGTCGCTTTTTCTGCAGTCTTTGCGCCTGCCGCCTCTCGCCCTATTTAGATGTTGGCGGGACCAGAGACAAAAAGACCTCTGCGATCCTGCTGACTCCGCCAGGATTTCCCAACTGTGTCATCGATGGCAGTAATTCCGCCAAGATCTAAATCAGGCCCTTAGTCTTTAGTTTTTAGCAGCATGTTAAAGATTCAGAATCCAACACAATGTTGGGAGGTGCTAGCACAGTTTCATGAATTTCAGAAATTGAACCACTAGCTGCAATGAATCACCTCTGAGTTAGGTTGCACCATGCCTCGGCAGATCCTGTTGTTTATGGTGCACCATATTGGCTGCAACCAGAATTTTCTTAACAGGAGCAGCTTTTCGCAGATGCAGAGAATGTGTGTTAGTGATTCCTCTACTTCTGTGCATAAATGACATTGTATGTTGGACTCATCATGGTTTCTCCAGCCATACCAGTAGGTTTTTAGAGCGATTTATCCAAATCAAAGGCTTACCAGCTGTTGTTTCATGGTCTTGCCAAAAGGCAATGAAAGGTAAGTGGGCAGGACCACTGGTTCATACAGTGTTCTGAGCCAGGCACCGTGTGCCAGTTTCTTTAGGGTTTGTGCATCTCGTTCCCTCGATATTAGTGTTGCTTGTTTAATCAGCAGTTTTGGGAATACGGACGCTGGGAGGCCACTTGACCAAATCTCTCGGGACTCCAATGCATCCAGTGCTCATCCAGAGGTTGCTTATTACTTCCCAGATTGTATTTTTTAACATCTTTTTTTTAAAGAAGACTTCAAAGGAGATGTTTCCCCACCCCCAAGGTATCATAAGAGGAAAGATAATAGTGATCAAAAGGAATCTACACACATACCCAAGCTGCATTGCAGGTAGAGTTCTAACCCTACTTATTCAAAGGCATTTAGACAGGAAGTCTAGGGAAAACTCTTGATGACATCACTTATGAGTTTTCTCTTATATTCAAGGTTGATAGCTACTCTCCCAGGTTGAACTCCAGTCCAAGAAGCAAGTCTCTCTTCCCTGGTCCTAATCACCTCTACTTGCTGTACCTCACTTCACAAGTAAGGAAGGTTGGGGTACAGGAAGTGGGTTTTTATCTTTTCTGCAGAGCCTCATCATGTGTCTTACAACAAGGTGTGCACCTGCGTTGCTCGCTCGACAGGTTTCCAGCATTTTTAAGTACTCACTGGGCTGGAGCTTTTGCTCTACTGCTTAGGTGTGCAGGGATCTGTGGCACATGTGTATTGTTTTGAATACAAATTCTTTCTTAAGAAATATTTTTGATGAACATTGCAATGCTTATTGATAATAAATGCTCTTAGGTCAATGGTGAAGCCCAACATATGATAATTGTGTTTGCAATGTAGTGACCCCCTTCACACTGCAGGTTTGTCATATACTTGAATGTGGTGACCACTTGACAAAGACAATAGGCCTACTTTATTTCAAATGACATACTTTCTATATTGTGCTGTTGCATCTGGTATATTAATGGGGCTATTGTGATTTTGGGGGTCGTGGCTTGTTAGGGTTCAAATGTGATTTCAGAAACCACAAGTAAGAATCCAATTTCTTACACCTATTTTATGTGCAAATGTTATTTCTGGCCACTTTGTATCCAAGCACATAAATGTACACTTATGCCTTCTTACCTTGGTCTAAATGTCTCTATGACTTTTGTGTAAGAAACCTGCAAACGTTTTGTAAATACCCACAAAGTGAGTGTGGCTTAATGGTGTACACAAATTTTCTTAATTACCACAACTCTTGTTGGATCACTTTGCCTCTCCTTCTAATCCTTTCAATCCTCTTTCTCACATTTAAGTGAAGAACGTGCAAAACCATTCAGAAATCCTTACTAATTTGGGATTTCCAATTAGTAGATGGAAACATCAGTGTTTATATCCATAACTGACTTCTGGCAATATAAAAACGTGCATCAATATGGTCCTTCCTTGGTACCCATTTACACTCAGTTTCTGTACTTGAATCATACTTCTCACTGCTAGTCTTATTTTGCTACTTTTACCTGGTCCAGGATATGTATTTGATTTTCTTTGGCATGCTGTGTATGTGAATTCTTATACCGCATGAAAATGTGGGTTACATTTCTGAATTATTATTTCATTAAATGCTTGAAACAATTTTGCTGTTCAGCTGATTTTAAGGAGCGGGCAAGTAAAGCTACATGGTATGCAATACAATATGCATGAATGTGGTGGTGCAGGCTAATATATAAATAGAATGCATAAATACATGCAGAACCATTTCAATAATACATTACTTAGAATTGCTCACTGGTGCAGATGATTTTCTATCTACTCATTTTAACATCCTGAAGAATATTTCCTCAATTAAAAATTATCCAGTCTGATCGTTTCTGTGTGCCTTTAACCTTAATTGACAGAGCAAATTCTGTCTCGTTTTTTGATTATTTGGGCAATGTGAATGAAATTTAGTCTTGGAAAATAAAACTTAAGTGTGTACTGTTGTAGTGTAGTTCCTATTTCCCTAATAGGCTCTGCGCATTGGAATAATATAACCTATAGGCTTGACATAGGACTAAGGTCGGTATGTCCCTATCGAGTATATTAAACTTAATTACTTGTGCCAGCTAGCTCAGAGGCCACTAGAAACTCCTTGAGAACAAGAAGGGAGTAGTTTCTGGCAACCGAAAAACATGACTACTTTGTTTCCCTTTAGAATCGGAACACGTCTCAGAATCATGGAAACAATAGATAACAGTTTCACTCAGTCAATCGTGCATGCTTAGTTTCTACAGAGTTACACAGAAAGGAAAGACGGGCGTTTCAATAAAAGGGTTTTATTGAACAGTCTTGTTTCTCGTGTAAGAGATATGTGCTGTTATGATCACAAGACAGTATGCAAGATAAATAATGTACAGCGTAAGCAGTAGAAATAAATAATACTGCGCTAGCATTATCTTTTAGCATATATTCACGTACATAAATAACATGAGCTAAAAATGCGAGTACTCATACGATGCGTCTCTAAGCTAGTTCTACCCCAATGTACCTAACCTAGTCTAGGTGTAGGAAAAGGTAGAAGTAGGTGGAGTATTCTCTAGTCTGGTATACTAAGAGTATGTTAAGTCTAGTATGCCAAGTATGGTATGCCAAGAGTCCCTCTAGGTTCTAGTCAGCTCCATACCTTGTGAATGAGAGAGGTGGGAATCTCTTGCCGGATCTGGAACTCTAACACCCCGCGAAGGGAGTCAGAAGACTGGAAGCTGGATTCGTCTGCGTGCAGGAATGACAGCGTCTTCTCAGTGCTTTCAGGCCGGGATACTGGCTCCTCTGAAGTCGAGGTCTCCTCTAACTTGCTTGGGCAAGGGAATGTATATTTATACCTGGTAGGTGTCTTGGATTGTTAGCATTGACGTGAAGTCAGACAGAGGAAGACGTCAGGAATGAACCCTTAAGGTATAACGGTTCATACATAATAGATGAGTTCTTGGAGAAATCAATAGTCCTGTGCTAGGGGAACTCCCGAAGCTTAAGGGTCTGGTTTCTAAGAACTCGTTGTGACGTTAGGGTGGACGGATGTCGGTGACCTTGCCTGTATTTGGGGTGCACGGTTAATGCCTAAATAAGGACAGGGATTCTATGCCTATATAAGGGCAATGCGAATTGTGCCTATATAAGGACATGATTCAGGAAAACCTATATACGGACCCCTAAAGCGGAATACAACACCCACTCCACTTTCGATTGAACGATAATACTAAATGCTAAACATTTAAATGCTAAGCATAAAATTGAGTACCACATGTTGCTAAAAACATTTCTAAAAGCATTTTAAAAAGAAGCTCAAAACTGTTGAAATGCAATAGGTACTGTACATTTAAAGCATCGTTTCCATTCTAAGCATATAACGGAAGTAAAATGCAACGTGAATGAAACAGAAATATATACATATGATGAAATGGTCGATAAGTTCTTAAAATCAAAGCCATTGCATATCATGGATTGTAAATAAAATGTTAGACAAGTAAAGGGGACAATGTGTCCCTGGAAGTATTCAAAGAAGTCCGTTTTATAAGACTAGTTCTACTGTAAGCAGATTGTTCACTTGCCATGTCTTTTCTATCGAGAAAAAAAGTTTTTAAAAGAAAAAGTTCAATTTCTGGGAATAGTTCCAAGTTTTCAAAATATGAAGGCCAAATTTCATTGTTGCCCTGGTACACTATGAGCTGAATCTAAGTCAGTGTATGGGTCTGAAGTAAACATTAGATCATCTATTTCCGTAGCCAAAATATCGTCCACCAAAGTTGGTGACATTTGGAACACCTCGTTCAGAAGGTTAATTGCACAGAGATGAGAAACATCGCCTTCAGCACTAGAAGCAATGTTCGCGTCCGTTGTTACCTGTGTGCCTGTTGATCCATCTCGTACCTCAGCAGCTGCCGGAAGCGTCTGTGAGATCTCAATGAATGCCGTCATCAGGATTGGAAGCCTCTGGGCACAACACACAGCATGGGCCGTTATCGGGTCCAGCAGAGTATCGATATCCGTTGGCATGACTGATGGGAGTGTTAGACATGTGTCTAGCATGCATTCTTCACTGCAAAACAGGCAGCGTAGAACAGGTAAGATGCAATCTTGCCAGATTGGTCTGAATGACAGGAACCACGTTGTATTAAGTTCCCGTAGACGAGGCATGCCCAAAAGCTGTACTATTCGCTCACGGCATTTCCGTTCAAGGAGGGCTCCCTCCACATCGCTCGGAGTGATGTTGGCGAAGAGGCTTGCCATAGCGTAGTAGGAAGAATAGAAACAGAATTCCTGCAACAAGTGCTAGAATTAACGGCACACCACCAAACACCGAATGTGCGAAGTTTGGGATGATTCATAGGACAGCCTGGAAAGGTGCTAATAGTCCAGAACAGATGGCCTTAAATACATGTACAATTCCGCTTGTATCAGACATGTTAAAGATACGTCCTATCATTTCTACGAAATGCATAGGGCAGTTTGTATGAATTAAGTATCTCAGCCGAAGTCCTTGCAACTTGTAGATCATAGGTTTCTTTGGCCGAGGTCAAAGGCACTGACTGTTGTATAAGCATGGCTTTCATTCTGCTTAAAGTATCAAATCGTATAAAAGAGACATTCAACGAAGGCCATAGAGGCGACTCCCTGACTGTGTCTATTGGGGCAAACAATACTTGCATACAGCAAGTGACCCTGGAGTTGACCGTTACTAGATATGGGATGCCTGGCAACATGCCACAGCAACTCTGATCATTCAACATGAGGTAACTCCCATTAGAAAGTTGTCCAAACGTTGGATTAATCACAGCAGCTGGTGTACCTTGCTGGTGGCAGGACAAATTTGCCACAGAACCATTACAAGCCCCGTGTAAAGATATGTCCTGACAAATCAGTGAACCGCTCAGTGCACTTTCACAGTGTGTACCGCTTAGAAACACTTCACGATCCCCACTCCAACATCTATATGTGTATGGTAAATTCCAGGATGTCTTAATGTATTCTTTACCCAACCTTTCATATTTGCCTGCTTGCATCTGTGTAAGGCAATACTGAAACTGAAAAGTAGTCACAGGTAGACTAAGTTTGCCATGAATAAGCCATTCTGTAGCTGGTTTTTCTGCCACTGTGAATGGTAATTTTTCAAGTTTTTCAATGCTCAGTACTGTATACTTTGCTCCCCTTTGTGCCAGTTCGATCTGTTTATCAGTTAGATTGTATTCTGCAAACAGAGCTGTCGTGTTGATAAAACGCCAAGGCACATAGCCCGCACGCAAAGTTTGCAGCGTCCAGCTTAATAACATAATAGAACGTAACTGAGACTGGCCTTGCTGTAACATGGCTAAATCTTGTTCCAATATGTCGATAGCAGAGGATACAATACTGTCCAATGAATAAATTCTGGAGGACAAAGTTGTTAACCCATTGTCGACCACAGAGAGAGTTTTCTCTAAATTAATACGATCAAGTTCACGTATTCGTTCTGCGGCCTCCATCTGTGACACCTTCCATGCTTCATTATAAGCAGCATAAATGCCGGCATATATGAAACGTTTTTGATGCGGTTTTCTTGGTCCAAGCAAGAATTCCCTTCGGTCTGCGTCTTCTTTAAGTAAAGATAAGTGTTGTTTCACATCCTTAAGTGTAGATTTTTGCAGCCAATCGAGGCATAATTTCCCTACACTGTATGTTGTTACTATCCCCGGATGTTGTCTTTGGACGTATCGTGGGTCTGGCCTATGAATAGTAAACCCCTGTGTTTTATTCAGGAATCTCTCTTGACAGTTGTTTGTGACTGTGGGCCAGATCAACCATTTTCTCCAATCAGGATTTGTTCTGTTGAGTTGCAGTATTTTGTCAACTGTAACCGCTGCCTGTGTATTTTTATCACTTGCAGGTGTTGGTACAGAAGGATTTTTCATGTCTTTAATCTTGGTTAAACCAAGGCAAGACGTTTGTTGGACAGTGTCATTCAAAAACATTATTTGCTGAGGGACGATACAGGCTCTAAACAAAGCTTCCATCCCCTTCACTTGCCAATCTTTAGTACCCCAGACAGATGTTGTGTCTATTGTCTCTTTCCATAAGTCGAAACCATGTCTAGACAGTTGGGCAATAAATGCTGCAGAGTAAATCTGTTTTGTATTCGTTAACATAATTTTCAGTCCTGTTTTGTTTACATTTTTATAGTAAAATGTTTCTGGATCAGATGTATTGTATCCTGAAAAATATGGAAACTTTTTAGCAAATGTTTTTGAACTACCTTTTGGTGGTGTAGGACAATGCTCCCATTGGTTAAACATAAACACATTTCTAGGTGTTGCAGATTTATGCAAAACATGATGACCATAGTGATTATAGCAATACAGCTGTTCATAGTCTGAAGAACCCTCTAAATATTCATTATTAGAAAATGCAGCAGATTTTTTAGGTCAAACATCATATCATTTACAGTCTCAAAGTCCCAGTCATCAGAATAGGTACTGGATGAAACAAAATCACTTAGTGAAATCTTAAATAAATGTGGAATGTTCAAATGTTCCGTCGGGCCAAAGATATCGAAATCTGTTTTGTCCCACACTATACCATCATGTATAGGAACGGCTGTGATGTTCACTGCAGACATGTCTCTTGTTTCACGATGGGATGATTTGTGAGGTTTCAAAAGTAAGTTCACTTCTTTTCTTTCAGTGTTCACATGGATATATCTGCCATTTATAAGCACGCTCATAGTCATAACTAAAGCTAGCCAAAGCAGGAAGAAAAATATTCCAGAAATAACCCATAGTTCAATCCACGGTGAAACCAGATAAGTCTTTTTCAAAAAATGTAAAAAGTCTTGTACTTGCTGTTTAAACGTTTTTGATGCTGGCGACGTCTCAGGCTCACTCAGATCCTCAGAAAACGTATCAAAGTTAATGAAATAGCCAGAAGCAGTTCTGTCAATTGTTGGAATTGCATCAGGATTTGTAGAAATCGCTGGAGCCAGTTGATCATTTGTCACATTGGTGTAGACAGGTGTATTTGGACGAACTGTTACTTGAGTTTCAAGAGGGATGAGTTCCATAGCATTGTTGCTCAGTCCTTCATCTGTTACTGCTGAATTCTCGATGGTTATCAGTCTTTCAGTCTGAACCTCTTGATAGTAGCGAGAGGAGTGTGTCTGCTACTAAGTCGGAGTCCACGAGGCCTACTATTTAGTATTGGCCACATACTGTGGTTTGATGAGGTCGATGGACACAAATCTTTTCTCCTTTTTTCCAGCAAGGGGCGGCAGAAGTACTGTTCTTGTTCCGTGTATGGCTAGGAAAGGTACTGGTTGTCTGTAAGAAGGTCCAAATTCCTTCTTGTCCGCAATTTTCTCTCTGACTAGATCCCCAACTTTTGGAATCCAGACAGGCCTTGCTGGGACCGCCGGTTTTTCCCCAGTGGTGGTTGGCTGCAGGAATACGTTGCTTTGTTTCGATCTTAGTTCATTTAGATCCTGTAAAACAGCCAAACGATCTTTGATATCAAAGGGTTTATTTTCCACCACTGTGCCACTACATTCAAGATCTGGCACCCACATACTTGTCCCAAATAGGACCTCATATGGAGTGACCCCCCCTAGAGAACTTCTTGGCAAATTGTTTAATGAGCGTTGGACCCCATAAAGATGTTTGACCCACCCATCACCCGAACCTAATACCCTAGCTGTTATAGGCTGCTTTATGTCCCAGTTTTTCCCTTCCACAACAGAATTTCCCTCAGGATGAAATGGAGAGGAGTACCGCAATGCAACGCCCAGACTGGCCATGGCTTCTTTGTAAGCTCGAGAGCTAAATGCAGGGCCCTGGTCAGAATGTAGCGTGCCTATTGCGTATGTGCCGATAAAGACTCGCAAATCTTTTATAACAGTTCGAGCGTCAGCCGAGCGCTGAGGCCATATCCATAGGAACCTTGACTTAGCATTTGTGGGATTGCAGTTGTCCACAAGGACGCCTGTGCATAGATAGTCTAATGCTGTCTAACAATGGTGTCTGTCCCTGGCAGGCTACTTCGTAGCATGGTGTCTGGTGGTGTTCTGCATCTCGCTGTACTTTACAGTCTATGCAGTGATTGATGAAGATGTGAATCTGTGTATTCATTCCAGGCCACCAGTACATCTCTTTTAATGTCAATATTGTTTTAGAGATCCCTTGATGTGACAGACCCTCCCCCAGATGTGTTTCATAAATCAAAGCTGCTCTACGTTCCATGTTTGGAATTACCCTATCCCCCACTCCAGGGATTCGAGCAAATGGAACGTTGTTCGCATCAATTACATAAGAGTACTTGAGTGGAAACCTTTTTGGTAACGCTGCACCACTGCCTTTGCTCGTAGCATTGACAGCCAACATTATCTCACTGTCTATTCTCGTTTTTGAACGAGTGATCGCAGCTACGGAAGCCGTCTGAACAGCCCCCTTTGCGGCTTCGTCAGCCAATGAATTCCCTGCAACGTGAACACCATCACGTTGATGACTCAGTGTGTGTATCACGTGAGCCTTTGGTAGTTCGCTTTTTAACTGAACTACTTGTTCCCAAAGCGTTTTATGCTTTATTGTGCCACCTTTGCATCTTTGAACCCATTTTCAAGCCAAGTTTGTATATATTCATTATACGACTGCCCACAGTAGAAAGAATCGCACACTATTAGTGTGGGGAATTCTCGATCTGTACTTTCAAGTGCCGGTTTGAATGCTTGTAGTTCAGCTCGCTGAGCTGTACAATCTCCTAGAGATTGGGTTTTTGTGACCATAGGTCTGAAGTTGCCATCGCGCATGCGACCTTTAACGATTGCGCACGCTGCACTGTAAGCTTGCTTACTCCCTGTTGCGGGTTGTGCGGATCCGTCAGTGTAAATTATGAATTTGTACTGATCGAGAGGCAGAATCTCAGTGGGCAGAGGACATTCATGTTCATATTGCAGGATTGCTTGTGTTTTTAAATCAGGATCAAAAACATATTCAACATCTGTTGCAGCAAGAGAATTAACCCATTGTGTCCATCTCGGATGTAATGCTTTAGCATTTGGAATGCTCGCTTTTGTTACCACCTCTAAGGCCGGTACACGGGTTACGACAATAATCCGCTTCCCTTGGGCTAGAGCTCTTTCTTTTGCTACTGCAGTTTGAACTGCTGTCAGTATTTTTTCAGTTGAAGTGAAGCGCATTTCTGCTTGTGTATACAAATGAGATTTGTATGCAATTGGTACTTTTTCACCCTCATTAAATGTTAAGTAGGTGAATCCGCATTGACCCGAAATTATTCGGATCACTAAATTGCGTTGACTAACGCGTGTTTGTAAGTGATTAGTTGCTAACATGTTAGCTTGGAGTGAACGCAAGATTTCTGTGTGTTCTTGTGTCCAATTCTTGATTGAAAAATAAGGTTTAATTAATGCGTAGAGAGGTTTAACCCTCTCTGCGTAATTTAGAATGTAAGTTCTTCCAAAATTTAGGAAACCCAGGATGGATTGTAAATTTTTCAGCGTCTTTGGAGGTTGGAGCAGCGTACACCTTTCTAAAAAGTTGGCTGCCAAGCTCTTGCCTTCACTTGAAAGCTCATATCCTAGAAAAGGACATTGAGATGGGCAATTCTGGACTTTTTGAAGTTGAATTTGTAGCCCTCAGAGGCGAAGCCCAATATAATGGTGCTCACCCTGTTCAAGTGCCTGTCTAGGTCATCGTCTGTCAGATAGATATCATCGACATATGACAATGCCTCATTGTCATAAATTTGTAGTAACTCCATTACTCTCGCTGAGAATAACCCCGGGCTGTTCTTGAACCCTTGTGGGAGTCGACAAAATTGACGCTGGGTCCCCATTATTGAGAAAGCTGTTAAGTACCTGCTTCCAGGTGCTATGTTTTGACAAAAGAAACCATTTGAGATATCCAATGTGGTTTTATATTTTTTACGCACAATGTTATTCATTAATGCTGTACAATGTGCATTTTGTACTGCAAAAGTTTTTGAACAAGGGTTTAAGTGTCTGTAATCCAAAACTATACGATAGGTGTTGTCTGGTTTGGAGACAGGAAACAAAGGATTGTTCATTGAAGAGGTGCATGTTTCAATCACCCCTTGGTATTCAAGTTGATCTAAGATCTCCCTGACCTGTTTTTTAGCTTCTTGCTTTATTGGGTACTGCCTCTGTGCAGTAGGTTCATTTTTCAGATATATTTCATGGTGAGGTGAGTCCTCATCCCATCCTACATGATTTTTGTATAATGCTGGGGCCTGGGCAACTGCCCATTTCCTGGCATAAGTATATTTCAGATGAATTGGAATATGGTTGGAGAAGGCAGGCATAATAATGTCCTCACCATGTGGGCACTCCCTGACAAATTGTGGTGGCCAGTCTTTTTCTGCTAGAAGTATGTCATAAACCCTTGAAAGTTTTTCCCAAAAGAGTGCTTTCACCTATCTAGGTATGTCTCCCTCCATCCGGAGTGTTATTTCATATAACGTTTGTGGAGTACTAACCCTGGTGTCTACAGTCTCAACTGTAATGTACTCATTCAAGTCCACTGTCTCCAGAAGTTCCTTCAGGTTCTGGCGAGCTATTGTGACTTCTGCTGCACTGTCCAGCATTGTCTGAGCCCATTCTCCGTTCTTGAGTTGTGTTCTCAGTATCCTCTGCATATCTGATCTTCAGACCTGCTAACTTCTTTTTTGAGAATTGAGGTTTTTATTTATTTTTCTGAACGTGTTTGTCGTCTTTCGATTTCACGCGTTCTTCTCTATGTTCTGACCGTCCTCTTCTTTCCGATGTCTGTGACGAGATCTGAAAGGTACGAGAGGAACGTGTATCAGTATCTTGATACCTGTCAGGCTTTTTCAAATTATCCCTATTCCTGAGGTTATACCTCCTTTCAGAGGGCTCCTTTTGAGGAGACCTACCTCGGCATTGAGAACGGTTCTCATTCGAATTATGTTTATTTGTTTCCCACTTCTTTTTAGAAGATGTAGGAGTTTGTTTAATAGAGTCCTTCTCAGGACTTTCAGATAGTTTTGGCTTCACTGGTCTTCCATCCAAACTATGTCTGCCTAATTCTGCATAAGATTGTTCTATTATTCTGGGTAGTTCTGTTTGATGTTCTGTAACATCCAATTCCCTTAACCGTTGGCGGATCGCCACTGCTGCTGCCTCCCCTTTAATATTAGATAATATTATTGTTGAGACCTGGTCGAAGTTTTACAGTAATTTCATACCTAAATTTAGAGCAGGCTCTGCCCCGTATTCGTTTTGAATTTGTTTCAGGACATCAGGTATTACTGCAATTGACGGAATACCATATGTTTTAGTATAGATGGCAGCAAAGACTGAGCCCCAAGTGGTGCAGTCTTCCAGTTGTGGTGTGATCCCCATTGGTAAACAGATTGTTAGGATTCTGTGTTTCTCATAAGGGCTAGTATTTGGAAATACTGCTTCTATTTGAGCAATTTTTTGAGCTATCCAGAATGGAACTTGCTCACGTTTTGTGGGCATTTTTCCCATGACTGCGTATAAAGTCTGTGGTGTAATTTTTAGTGTATTCCCCTGTTGAGGGGTTTGATTTGGAATGGTCAATGGTGGTTGGACTATGAAAGTCCGCATGACATATTGGACTAATTGTCTGTAAATTTTTATTAACTCTGTAAGTTGAGTAAGTAATTCCTCGTCTGACATTATTTCGATGTCAGGATGAGGAGTGTAGCCGGCTAGAATCGGCCATGTTGCTCCTGGTCTACCTACTGGACCGAGCCTGGTAATGTTTTTGTGATGTTTTAGGGCGCCTTTAAACCAGAGCTGATGCTCCTGGTATGTTAGTGGAATTTCAATATCCTCGAAAGGAATATATTCCTCTGGTGGTTCATCTTCTTTGTAGAAGTGAAACATTCTTGTAACTGGATTTGATTCTGGGAATATTATCCATGAATAGAATACCTCTGTCTGAAAGGATTCGTGTGCCTCTATCACGAAAACTGCTCTACTGCCTCTTTCTGGTAGGCCATGTTTTATAAGTTTTAGAGTGATGGCTCTTCTTAAATTTGAATGGATGTCTATAACACCGTCCTCAGTTTCAATTAAACCTGTAAAGTTAAAAGCTGTTACGACTGGTTGAGCCGCAGCTCCACCGGTGTTGGTGGCATCGTCCCCGTGTTCGGACATTTTGTTTTTTGAAAAATGTAGAACAAGTTTCAAGGAAACAAAAAGATAAGGTGCACAATATTTTGGAACACTGTATCCTTCAACGTTGAACAAACCAATCAACTAATATATAGGGTGCTTCCCTATTTAGTTATGGCGGATATTTAACCCTACCCACTCCAGACGTCTTATGGAGTATGTGAGTAGGGGTCTCTGAGAAAAGCACGACTGAGTTTACTCAGTATCTAGCGTTAAATTACTGCCTTACCAAACGTTGGGCGCCATGTAGTGTAGTTCCTATTTCCCTAATAGGCTCTGCGCATTGGAATAATATAACCTATGGGCTTGACATAGGACTAAGGTCGGTATGTCCCTATCGAGTATATTAAACTTAATTACTTGTGCCAGCTAGCTCAGAGGCCCCTAGAAACTCCTTGAGAACAAGAAGGGAGTAGTTTCTGGCAACCGAAAAACATGACTACTTTGTTTCCCTTTAGAATCGGAACACGTCTCAGAATCGTGGAAACAATAGATAACAGTTTCACTCAGTCAATCGTGCATGCTTAGTTTCTACAGAGTTACACAGAAAGGAAAGACGGGCGTTTCAATAAAAAGGGTTTTATTGAACAGTCTTATTTCTCGTGTAAGAGATATGTGCTGTTATGATCACAAGACAGTATGCAAGATAAATAATGTACAGCGTAAGCAGTAGAAATAAATAATACTGCGCTAGCATTATCTTTTAGCATATATTCACGTACATAAATAACATGAGCTAAAAATGCGAGTACTCATACGATGCGTCTCTAAGCTAGTTCTACCCCAATGTACCTAACCTAGTCTAGGTGTAGGGAAAGGTAGAAGTAGGTGGAGTATTCTCTAGTCTGGTATACTAAGAGTATGTTAAGTCTAGTATGCCAAGTATGGTTTGCCAAGAGTCCCTCTAGGTTCTAGTCAGCTCCATACCTTGTGAATGAGAGAGGTGGGAATCTCTTGCCGGATCTGGAACTCTAACACCACGCGAAGGGAGTCAGAACACTGGAAGCTGGATTTGTCTGCGTGCAGGAATGACAGCGTCTTCTCAGTGCGTCAGACAGGGATACGGGCTCCTCTGAAGTCGAGGTCTCCTCTAACTTGCTTGGGCAAGGGAATGTATATTTATACCTGGTAGGTGTCTTGGATTGTTAGCATTGACGTGAAGTCGGACAGAGGAAGATGTCAGGAATGAACCCTCAAGGTATAACGGTTCATACATAATAGATGAGTTCTTGGAGAAATCAATAGTCCTGTGCTAGGGGAACTCCAGAAGCTTAAGGGTCTGGTTTCTAAGAACTCGTTGTGACGTTAGGGTGGACGGATGTCGGTGACCATGCCTGTATTTGGAGTGCACGGTTAATGCCTAAATAAGGACAGGGACTCTATGCCTATATATGGGCAATGCGAATTGTGCCTATATAAGGACATGATTCAGGAAAACCTATATACGGACCCCTAAAGCGGAATACAATACAGTGTCTTATTCGAAAAGCATATTAACATCATAGTATTATAATGTGGAGACCACCATTCAGGACAGTGGTGTGCTCTGTGTCAATAATGACTGCTATATGCCTTCTGCTGCAACATCTAATGTTTGTCTTTCTGTTTCACCCGTTTTAATTTAGAACATTTTACCTTCATTTGGGGGAATGTTTAATAGACCTTTCCAATGATGACCAATGAGCTTATGATTACAATATCTATTGAAATTAAATGTGATTATTGTAACTTGTTGTAATTACAGAAATAAAGATAACCCCTAAATAAGGGTTTTGGATAATAGCCTGAAACACATTGAGCATTGAGGAGTTGTAGCATATACAGCAAGCAACGAATGATCGTGATGAAGACATGTGCAATACAACAAACAAAGGAAATAAAGAAAGTTCAAAATCCAATTAAACTGTGGGAGACCGTGGGGTCGATTCCGATTCGGGCCGGAAAAAGCACTGACCGACTCGGAGCCGGAATTAATTCCGACCGACACGAACCTGTGGCGCCCGACACGCCAAGTACGATGCAAAGCGTGCAAAATCCGACCGACACGTACTGAACACAAGCCGAACGACCGAGCCGCACGGAAAACAGCAATCCGGCCGGAAAAACACGCGAATCGAACCGACCGACACGCACCCGGAACAAATCCAACCGAAACGTACCCGCGAACTCCAAACCGCAAAGTACGATGCAAGGCGCGAAAACCACGACCGAGTCGTACGGAGGACAAGCCGTACGACCGACACGCATACAAAACTGCGAGCCGAAGTAACACAAAACACCGCGACCGACGCGTACGCAGCATAGAAAACTGCACAAACACAGCGTGAACGAAACGGAGAAGACCGTACGAGACAACTGCAGGGTCCGACTCGGTCACAAGAACGTTTCCAACATGCACAGAAGGTACTAAGGAAAATACACAAAAAAGGCCAAACAAGCAATTACAAAGCCAATAAATACTGGGGGTGGGGACAGAGAACAAAGACACACCCACAACTCCACCCATATAAAGGACACAAATGCCAACCATGATCCTTTGCAAATGCTATTCTACTGCCAGCACTCAATAGACAGCAACCACACACCCACAGCTCATCCCTCACACAAGCCACACACCATCAGCACACCAACAAATAGCTACCTCACATACACCCAGCAAAACACACACTCACACACCCTCACCTGCACACCAACACACACATCACTCACCATCACCACCCATCACCATGCCCCCAAAGAAGAATCACAAGTTCCTAGATTGTGAATTGGAAGTCCTGGTAGACGAGATCCTCAGGGTAGAGCCACAGCTGTTTGGCACACTGGTCCAACAGACACCCATCTCCCAGAAAACCAAGATGTGGGAGAGGATCATCAACAGGGTGAACGCACAATCACCATGTCTGCGCACAAAGACTGACATCCAGAACAGGTGGTATGACGTGCGCAGGAGGGTACGGGAGCTGCTCAAGAAGGACTACCTCCTGAGCCAATACACCGGCAGTGGCCCTCCTGCCAAGCCAGTATACCTCAGGCCCTGGGAGGAGAAGGTGCGGGCCATCCTTCCGCCAGTGAGCGTCTATGGACTAGAGAACATCCCAGAGCCTGGTGAGTACACAACAAATGTACACAATATTCTGCCACAATACACACACACATCACTGTCAAGGGAGAGTCAAACCATGCACTCATAGCAATTACACAGCAACCAGAACAGAATCATCCCAAAATGTGTATGTCAGTCAGATAAACACAACACATGCCATCTCAAAGTTACATTTAACCGTGTCATCGCATGTACAAACACAACTACAACTACAGCTAGGCAGTGGCACAAATAGAACTAACAAACACATCCAGACATGTAGCCACCACTACAACACCAACACACAGTGAAGACCACTGAAAGAAAGGAATTCTGTGTATGCTGGGCAAGTCAGTGTAGCCAATAGCATCATGGGAGTCGTAGTCACAGATATTGCTCACCCCCACAACTGTCCCATCAACACCACCATGAACCATGTGCACATCACAGGGAGTGGAAAAGGACTCACAAGATGGCTGACACTGGCTACTGCTGTGGGGAGCACAAGGCCCTGCTGGCAACTGTGCAACAACCAACAGCAGGACACCACTGACTGACATCCTGAGAGACAACTTCCACTCCCTGCAATGGAAGCACGTTCCATGGTGGGATATCTGGCTGGGTGGGAAGGAGGACTCGCAGCACTGACCATAGTCACAAGCACCTCCCCTCACACACCCCCTCAACACATACTCCACATAACCCACCTGGGAGAATGCAATGCCTCACATCCCAACTCAAGATCCCACAAAGAACCTCCACCCTGGGTTATGTTGTGTGAAGCACAGGGACACTCTTTGGACTTTTAGCCAAACAACTGCCAGGACAACACTCCCAGCCATCCTGTCAGCACAGGCAGCCCACCCCACAGGGAAGCAGAGTCAAAAGGAAGGAAGGATGGGCATGCTGGGAAGGGGGGTGTAGGCAATAGCATGATGGGAGTCGTAGTCACAGCTCTACATCCCCCACCACATGGCCCAGCAAGCTCACACTCACGCATGCACATCCCACAGAGAGTGGAAAGGCCCATCAAAGATGTCTGACACTGTTGCTGTGTCGTGGGGAGCACAAGGGCATGCTGGGAACTGCACACCAACCAACAGCAGGACACCACTGTCAGCCATCTTGCCATTGCTCTCACACCCACACACACTGAACTCCCCACAAAAGCAAGTAAGTATGGGAATGCTGGGAAGTGGGGTGGAGGCAATAGCATGATGGAAGTCATAGTCACAGACATAGCTCACCCCCACAACTGTCCCATCAACACCACCCTGAACCATGCTCACATCACAGGGAGTGGAAAACAACTGACAAGATGGCTGACACTGGCTACTGCTGTGGGGAGCACAAGGTCCTGCTGGCAACTGTGCACCAACAAACAGCAGGACACCACTGACTGACATCCTGAAAGACAACTTCCACTCCCTGCAATGCAAGCACGTTCCATGGTGGGATATCTGGCTGGGTGGGAAGGAGGACTTGCAGCACTGACCATAGTCACAAGCACCTCCCCTCACACACACTCTCAACACATACTCCACATAACCCACTTGGGAGAATGCAATGCCTCACATCCCAACTCAAGATCCCACAAAGAACCTCCACCCTGGGTTATGTTGTGTGAAGCACAGGGACACTCTTTGGACTTTTAGCCAAACAACTGCCAGGACAACACTCCCAGCCATCCTGTCAGCACAGGCAGCCCACCCCACAGGGAAGCAGAGTCAAAAGGAAGGAAGGCTGGGCATGCTGGGAAGGGGGTGGAGGCAATAGCATGATGGGAGTCGTAGTCACAGCTCTACATCCCCCACCACATGGCCCAGCAAGCTCACACTCACGCATGCACATCCCACAGAGAGTGGAAAGGCCCATCAAAGATGTCTGACACTGTTGCTGTGTCGTGGGGAGCACAAGGGCATGCTGGGAACTGCACACCAACCAACAGCAGGACACCACTGTCAGCCATCTTGCCATTGCTCTCACACCCACACACACTGAACTCCCCACAAAAGCAAGTAAGTATGGGAATGCTGGGAAGTGTGGTGGAGGCAATAGCATGATGGGAGTCATAGTCACAGACATAGCTCACCCCCACAACTGTCCCATCAACACCACCCTGAACCATGCTCACATCACAGGGAGTGGAAAACAACTGACAAGATGGCTGACACTGGCTACTGCTGTGGGGAGCACAAGGCCCTGCTGGCAACTGTGCACCAACAAACAGCAGGACACCACTGACTGACATCCTGAAAGACAACTTCCACTCCCTGCAACGCAAGCACGTTCCATGGTGGGATATCTGGCTGGGTGGGAAGGAGGACTTGCAGCACTGACCATAGTCACAAGCACCTCCCCTCACACACCCCCTCAACACATACTCCACATAACCCACCTGGGAGAATGCAATGCCTCACATCCCAACTCAAGATCCCACAAAGAACCTCCACCCTGGGTTATGTTGTGTGAAGCACAGGGACACTCTTTGGACTTTTAGCCAAACAACTGCCAGGACAACACTCCCAGCCATCCTGTCAGCACAGGCAGCCCACCCCACAGGGAAGCAGAGTCAAAAGGAAGGAAGGCTGGGCATGCTGGGAAGGGGGTGGAGGCAATAGCATGATGGGAGTCGTAGTCACAGCTCTACATCCCCCACCACATGGCCCAGCAAGCTCACACTCACGCATGCACATCCCACAGAGAGTGGAAAGGCCCATCAAAGATGTCTGACACTGTTGCTGTGTCGTGGGGAGCACAAGGGCATGCTGGGAACTGCACACCAACCAACAGCAGGACACCACTGTCAGCCATCTTGCCATTGCTCTCACACCCACACACACTGAACTCCCCACAAAAGCAAGTAAGTATGGGAATGCTGGGAAGTGTGGTGGAGGCAATAGCATGATGGGAGTCATAGTCACAGACATAGCTCACCCCCACAACTGTCCCATCAACACCACCCTGAACCATGCTCACATCACAGGGAGTGGAAAACAACTGACAAGATGGCTGACACTGGCTACTGCTGTGGGGAGCACAAGGCCCTGCTGGCAACTGTGCACCAACAAACAGCAGGACACCACTGACTGACATCCTGAAAGACAACTTCCACTCCCTGCAATGCAAGCACGTTCCATGGTGGGATATCTGGCTGGGTGGGAAGGAGGACTTGCAGCACTGACCATAGTCACAAGCACCTCCCCTCACACACCCCCTCAACACATACTCCACATAACCCACCTGGGAGAATGCAATGCCTCACATCCCAACTCAAGATCCCACAAAGAACCTCCACCCTGGGTTATGTTGTGTGAAGCACAGGGACACTCTTTGGACTTTTAGCCAAACAACTGCCAGGACAACACTCCCAGCCATCCTGTCAGCACAGGCAGCTCACCCCACAGGTAAGCAGAGTCAAAAGGAAGGAAGGATGGGCATGCTGGGAAGGGAGGTGGAGGCAATAGCATGATGGGAGTCGTAGTCACAGCTCTACATCCCCCACCACATGGCCCAGCAAGCTCACACTCACGCATGCACATCCCACAGAGAGTGGAAAGGTCCATCAAAGATGTCTGACACTGTTGCTGTGTCGTGGGGAGCACAAGGGCATGCTGGGGACTGCACACCAACCAACAGCAGGACACCACTGTCAGCCATCTTGCCATTGCTCTCACACCCACACACACTGAACTCCCCACAAAAGCAAGTAAGTATGGGAATGCTGGGAAGTGGGGTGGAGGCAAAAGCATGATGGGAGTCATAGTCACAGACATAGCTCACCCCCACAACTGTCCCATCAACACCACCCTGAACCAGGCTCACATCACAGGGAGTGGAAAACAACTGACAAGATGGCTGACACTGGCTACTGCTGTGGGGAGCACAAGGCCCTGCTGGCAACTGTGCACCAACAAACAGCAGGACACCACTGACTGAAATCATGAAAGACAACTTCCACTCCCTGCAATGCAAGCACGTTCCATGGTGGGATATCTGGCTGGGTGGGAAGGAGGACTTGCAGCACTGACCATAGTCACAAGCACCTCCCCTCACACACCCCCTCAACACATACTCCACATAACCCACCTGGGAGAATGCAATGCCTCACATCCCAACTCAAGATCCCACAAAGAACCTCCACCCTGGGTTATGTTGTGTGAAGCACAGGGACACTCTTTGGACTTTTAGCCAAACAACTTCCAGGACAACACTCCCAGCCATCCTGTCAGCACAGGCAGCCCACCCCACAGGGAAGCAGAGTCAAAAGGAAGGAAGGATGGGCATGCTGGGAAGGGGGGTGGAGGCAATAGCATGATGGGAGTCGTAGTCACAGCTCTACATCCCCCACCACATGGCCCAGCAAGCTCACACTCACGCATGCACATCCCACAGAGAGTGGAAAGGCCCATCAAAGATGTCTGACACTGTTGCTGTGGTGTCGTGGGGAGCACAAGGGCATGCTGGGAACTGCACACCAACCAACAGCAGGACACCACTGTCAGCCATCTTGCCATTGCTCTCACACCCACACACACTGAACTCCCCACAAAAGCAAGTAAGTATGGGAATGCTGGGAAGTGTGGTGGAGGCAATAGCATGATGGGAGTCATAGTCACAGACATAGCTCACCCCCACAAGTGTCCCATCAACACCACCCTGAACCATGCTCACATCACAGGGAGTGGAAAACAACTGACAAGATGGCTGACACTGGCTACTGCTGTGGGGAGCACAAGGCCCTGCTGGCAACTGTGCACCAACAAACAGCAGGACACCACTGACTGACATCCTGAAAGACAACTTCCACTCCCTGCAATGCAAGCACGTTCCATGGTGGGATATCTGGCTGGGTGGGAAGGAGGACTTGCAGCACTGACCATAGTCACAAGCACCTCCCCTCACACACACCCTGTAGGAAAGTGGGTTTCTGTTGCAGTAACCCCCCCACTTTTTGCCTGATAACTGATGCACTTTTCCTTGGTGTGCCCTGGATCCCTGCCAATCAGGTACCCAGGGCCTGTGTTCCTTCCCTAAAAACTGTACTCAGCCTAAACCCAATTGGCATCTCTGGCCACAGGTAAGCTCCTGGTAAATGGTACCCTAGGTACCCAGGGCACTGTGACCAGAGAAGACCCCTAAGGGCTGCAGCACTTATTGTGCCACCCTTAGAGGCCCTGTACCCTGACACACATACACTGCCCTTGCAGGCTGAGTGTCTTGGTGCAGAACAAAACAGAGAGTCGACATGGCACACATCCCTGTGTGCCATGCCCACAAACACACTGCCCTGGCATACCTCAGTCACCCCTCTAGCTGGGTGCCCTATGCCAGTGGTGAGGGTACAGGTGCATGAGCCCTGTGCCCCTACAGTACCCAGGCCCATTCCTGGGCACTGTAAGTGCAGGGCTGCCATTCCGAGTATATGGTGCTGGGAGGTCGTCAGCACGAACTCCACAGCACCATGATGGCTGCACTGAAGACTGAGAAGTTTGGTATCAAACTCCTCAGCACAGTAAACCCACACTGATGCCAGTGTGGGATTTACTGTAAAATGCACGTCAGAGGGCAACTTAGAGTTGCCCCCTGAACCTAACCTACAATCCACGTCTTGTCTGAGGGGCTGCCTAGGCTGCCACACAGCAGACATGTTGCTGGACCCCTGGGTAGAGAGCCATCCGCTCTCCCGGGCCTGCAACAATGCACGTCCTGGGTGAGGTGCTAGGCCCCCTCCCCCAGGATGGGCAGGGGAAGCTTCAAAGGCATTCCGCCTTTGTGAGCTTCCCAGACCACTTGCTGTACCCAGCAACTGGTCCCCACCGGTTCCTCCCCCATCCTGGCGGGAAGACTGGCGGGAAACACCAAGGGAGGAAAGGGGTGTGCCACCCTCTGCCAACCCCACCCCTCAGGTGGGGGAGGCGAGGTGAAGCACATCTCCGGGCTCTCGCCATCTTGAAGATGGGGAGCCCTGCCCAATCAGGACTAGGCTCCTGCCCCCTCCCACAGGAGAGTGGCAGGATAGGGGGTGTACCCACCCCAGGGCAGGGACCCATTGGTCCCTGCCCTTTACCTACCTGTAACGCCCCTAAATCTAGTATTTAGGGGCACCCTGAACCTTCCTTCCTTAGATTCCCGCAACCTAAGAAGAAAAAGGACGAAAGAAGACGCCCAGCAGAGGAGACTGCAGAGAACAACTGACTTGGCCCCAGCCCTACCGGCCCGTCTGCAGTTTCCAGAGATCCTGCGCCAAAAATAGTCTTGTCCTGCAGCCAGCGACCTCCAGAACCCCAGGGAGGACTGACTGCCTTCAACAAAGACCGGATCTCCTGTGAACAGCAGCTCTGTTCAAAAGAAACACCAAACAAAGACTCCGAGCCTGCTGAGGAGAAAGAAACCCGACGCCTGGAACCACCACTGCACCCGTCGCCTACAGCCCGAGTTCAAGTGGCCCACCGGTCCCAGCGAGGTCCCCCAGCTCTCCAGAGTCCGAGTCCACCGTGGGTTGACCCCTCCAGGACTCCCCGACGTCGCCTGCAGCCTCTGCACGGAGAACCCCCAACCGCGAGTGGCCCGGTAAGGTGAAATCCGACCTCAAAAGACACCCCTGCATCCAGACGCCCTGCGCCCTGGAGAAAGGAACCCGAGGTGCACCTACGTCCCCGAGCCCTCCAACTTACCTGCCCAGCTGTTGGTTCCTCCTGGAAGTCTTCCTGGACCGAGCCTGCAGCTGAAAACCAAAACCGAAAATTTCCATTGAAATCAACAGGGCACCCGACCTCAAAACAGCACTCTGCACCCGGCCGCCCTAGTGCCGCTGAGGGTGCCTCTTTGGTGCTAACTTGGTCCCCAACGTGCCCTGAGCTTAACCCTAGGAGCTTTGCTCCCACAACCCCGTGGCCTGCTTGCCAGCCGCCACCAACCGGAGTCCCCCTATCCTCCATAGGATAACATTGGGCCTCAACACTCTGCACCCGGCCGCCCTAGTGCCGCTGAGGGTGCAACAACAGTGCATCACTGACCCTGGGAGACCCCTGAGTCTAACCCCAGAACCCTAACTCAAAAGACCGATTACTTACCTCGAGACCGATAACTCATTTTTCCTCATAGGATAACATGGGCACTTTTTCTTCCAAAAGTTTCTAAGTGTCGACTTTTGAAAACAAGAATATTCTTTAAAAATCGTACAGACTACCAAAACGTAATTACTTACCTGTTTTAAGTAAATGTCCCAGGGCTGAACCTAGGAGTCCAGCACTGGATTACAAAAGTAACGTTAAAAGTAACTTACCGGCGAATTGAATTTTCTTACATAGGGATCCATTGACTGGTTTTCTGTGAAATTTCTTCTAAGTGTCCACTTTTGAAATACCAAAATATTGCTTAAAAATCACAACAGTAACGAATTCCGAATTACTCACCTACTATCAGGAGAGACCTCAGTACTGCATCTTTTAGTCCAGTACCGACCATGAAAAGTAATTTTTACCGTACTTACCAGTAACTGGAAATTCCTCTCATAGGATATCATTGCCTGCTTTTTGTTGAAAAAGTTTCTAAGTGTCGATTTCTGAATCATACAAATATTCTTTAAAAATCGTACAAACTACAAAAACGTAATTACTTACCTGTTTTAAGTAAATGTCCCAGTGCTGAACCTAGGAGTCCAGCACTGGATTACAAAAGTAATGTAAACATACTTTGCTTGCAAACTGTATTTCCTTCCCTAGGATAACATTGGTAATTTTACCCAGAAAAGTTTCTAAGTGTCAACTTTTGAAATACAGTAATATTCCTCAAAAATCACTACCATAACCAAAACGCTTTTTCTCACCTGTTTACAGGAAGTGTCCCGGGACTGAATCCAAGATCCAGTCCCGTGGTTAGAAAAGTAATCCAAAAAGTAATCTATTGCATTTAACCAGAAATTTCCATTGAGCTCAATGTATAATTGTGTTTAAAATTGTGTTGCATATTGCAACAACTGTAACTATTGCATTCAAAAGTCTATTGCCAATTGAACAGTAGTTAACTAAAGCATCTCATTCTGAGAAAGTATATTTTGACACCCATTGTTGGTTCTAAAATAAAACAACTATATTTTTATATACAAACCATTGGCCTAGAGTTCAGTTCTTGAGTGTGTGGCTTCATTTGCTGACTGAGTGTGTACAACAAATGCTTTACACTGTCCTCTGATACTGCCTTACTGCTCGACCAAGCTACCACTTTAGAGAGTAAGGTTATATCTAACTTTAGCCTCTGCCAAACCTCTGGGGACTGTGGACTCTGTGCACACTGAACCTTACTTTGGTGCAGTATATACAGAGCCACTTTCTTACATTGGTGGATCAGCGGTGGGATACAAACTTGCATTGTTGGACTACTTGGTTACCATCTGATCACACGACAGAACTCTTAAATTGCCTTTAGAATTCTGATTTTTTCAAATTGGCATTTTTTACCAAATTACTAAAAGTCTTGTTAGGGCCTTGCTTAAGTCCCTTTAAAATTGTAGAAAATAAAAAGTCACTATAGTCAAGGGTAGAGGGGTTAGAACTTTTTGTTAGAATGTCTCAAGAAAACAACCCAGCTATTAGTGAAAATAATAATGACATACAGGACATGGTTGAGGAGCTCGACCTCACCCCTTATCTTCATTTGTCTTTCAAAGAGATAAGGTCCTTATGTAAACTTAAAAATATACCAATGGGCCAGCATCCAACCAAACAAGGGCTCCAGGAGCTCCTGGCTGAGTATGCTAAGGCCCACCCCTCTGAGCATGGTGATGACCACGCAGAGGAGGAAAGGAGTGAGGAGGATGGGGATGGTAACCCACCTCCACCACTTCCTAGGGAAGACAGGGTCACTGCACCCTTATTTCCAAGAGTAAACCTCTGGGGACCTAGGGGCCACCTAGGTGGTTCAGGTCCCAGAGAGGACACTGAGGATAGCCTTAGTGAGGAGGACCACCTTTTAGCAAGGTTGGCCAAAAGACTGGACCTAGAGACCAGACTCCTGGCTCTAGAGAAGGAAAGACAGGAGATGGGTTTAGCACCCATCAATGGTGGCAGCAATACTAAAACTAAGGATAGGGAGGAAACTTCTGATCCTAAAATCCCCAAAGGGATTGTCCCTAAATTTGAGGAAGGTGATGACATCACCAAATGGTTCACAGCCTTTGAGAGGGCTTGTGAAATAAGAAAAGTAAAGAAACCTCTCTGGGGGCACTCCTGTGGGAACTGTTCTCTGGTAACTGCAGAGACAGGCTTCTGACCCTCTCTGGGCCAGATGCAGGGTCCTATGACCTCATGAAGAATACTCTGATTGAGGGATTTGGGCTCACTACTGAGGAGTATAGAATTAGATTCAGGGGGCTCACAAAACCCAGACCCAGTCCTGGATTGACTTCGTAGACTACTCAGTAAAGACACTGGATGGTTGGTTAGCTGGACATAATGTGCAGGATTTTCCTGGACTTTACAATTTGTTTATGAAGGAACACATACTAAGTAATTGCACAAACGAAAAGTTGCATCAGCATTTGGTAGACCTAGGTCTAATTTCTCCCCAAGAATTGGGAAAGAAGGCAGACCACTGGGTCAGAACAAGGGTAACTAGGACATCCACTGGGGGTGACCAAAAGAAAGGGGTCACAAAGCCTCCCCAGAAGAAAGATAGTGAACCCCTTAAGGATAAAAGTAAGGAGTCCCAGGCAGCCCCCAAAAACCTGTCCAGGAGGGTGGGCCCAAAGACACCTCACAAACTAAACCAGGGTACCAAGGTAAGAATTGGGATCCCAACAGAATATGGTGTCACAACTGTCAGAAGTCAGGACACCACACCAAGGACCCTAGCTGTCCTAAAAACAAGATCCCTAGTACAGCCCCAGGGGTGACTAGTGTAGCCCCAGGAGTTGCCAGTGTAGCTCTGGAGGAAGGGTCCTCAGATGAGGAAGTCCTCCTAGCTTTCAACTGGAAAATGGGCCCAAGAGGTAAGCTGGAGATCCCAGAGGGGAGTAGACACTTCCACCGCCTACTGGTGAATGGAATCCCAGCCACTGCCCTGAGAGATACCTGTGCCAGTCACACTGTGGTGCATGACAGGTTGGTACTCCCACACCAGTATGTCCCAGGGGGAGTCACTGTTAGGCCTGTGGCTGTAGTGCCCCTAGTCATAGCTGGGTCCCTTAGATGGAGAAAGGTGGTAGTCAGTAAAGACCTCCCCCTTGATTGTCTCCTGGGGAATGACCACTTAGAGGTGGACCTGAGCCAAAGAGAGGCACTGGCCCAATGCCAGGCCTCACCCAAGAAACCTGGGGGGGCTCAACCTGCAGTCAGTGCAGCTGAGCCCCAAAAGAGTAAAAAGGAACAGGGTAGGAAAGGTGGGCAACTGTTAGCCACAGTCCCAGAGGGCCAGGGAGATTCTATCCCAGTGAGGGAAAACTCCAGAAGTGGCCCTGGTAAAGCCCCCCCTAGCCAACAAGAAGACCTGACTAGTCAGGCAACTGTCCAGCCTGAGTTGGTGGCTCCTCAGCTGGCAGAACAAAGGGTGGAGGAAGGGTGCTCACTACAAAGTTTAGTGACCCCCCACCCTAAAGCAACAGGCAGACAGCCAGGACCCAAAGAGACCTGTAAGATAGCCCCTTCACTTGCCAGACAGGAGCTAAAGGTGTGGTTCTGGGCACTGACAGCTGTCAGCAGCCTCTGCTGGGTGTTAGCCTTCATGGCAGCCCTATCCTTGGCATGGTGGCCTAACCCCCTGCCAAATAACAAGCTAGGCCCCCTGACCCTATTGGTCATGGTGGGGTTGCTCAAACTGTGGGTGACCTCTGTGGGTAAGCTGGGCTTTGCCCTGGCTAAGTTAGACTTTGCAGAGGTGGGCACCTCTGAACCCAAACTTAAAAGATGGGGTGAAGACACTAAAGAGCAAGGAGAGGAGCTTTGGGAATTAGGTCCTGAAACTGATAAGGTAGGCCAGCTCCCCAAAGGGACTGACCTGGACAGAAGGATATAAGGCGGAGTAGGCCCTGCAACTTTCAAACCACTTCCCCAACTCTTCCTCGCCTGAAAGACTAGACAGACTCTCCCAGCGTTGGCTGAGTCTCCTGGCCTTTGGGCTGGGGGGGCTTGTGTAGGAAAGTGGGTTTCTGTTGCAGTAACCCCCACTTTTTGCCTGATAACTGATGCACTTTTCCTTGGTGTGCCCTGGATCCCTGCCAATCAGGTACCCAGGGCCTGTGTTCCTTCCCTAAAAACTGTACTCAGCCTAAACCCAATTGGCATCTCTGGCCACAGGTAAGCTCCTGGTAAATGGTACCCTAGGTACCCAGGGCACTGTGACCAGAGAAGACCCCTAAGGGCTGCAGCACTTATTGTGCCACCCTTAGAGGCCCTGTACCCTGACACACATACACTGCCCTTGCAGGCTGAGTGTCTTGGTGCAGAACAAAACAGAGAGTCGACATGGCACACATCCCTGTGTGCCATGCCCACAAACACACTGCCCTGGCATACCTCAGTCACCCCTCTAGCTGGGTGCCCTATGCCAGTGGTGAGGGTACAGGTGCATGAGCCCTGTGCCCCTACAGTACCCAGGCCCATTCCTGGGCACTGTAAGTGCAGGGCTGCCATTCCGAGTATATGGTGCTGGGAGGTCGTCAGCACGAACTCCACAGCACCATGATGGCTGCACTGAAGACTGAGAAGTTTGGTATCAAACTCCTCAGCACAGTAAACCCACACTGATGCCAGTGTGGGATTTACTGTAAAATGCACGTCAGAGGGCAACTTAGAGTTGCCCCCTGAACCTAACCTACAATCCACGTCTTGTCTGAGGGGCTGCCTAGGCTGCCACACAGCAGACATGTTGCTGGACCCCTGGGTAGAGAGCCATCCGCTCTCCCGGGCCTGCAACAATGCACGTCCTGGGTGAGGTGCTAGGCCCCCTCCCCCAGGATGGGCAGGGGAAGCTTCAAAGGCATTCCGCCTTTGTGAGCTTCCCCAGACCACTTGCTGTACCCAGCAACTGGTCCCCACCGGTTCCTCCCCCATCCTGGCGGGAAGACTGGCGGGAAACACCAAGGGAGGAAAGGGGGTGTGCCACCCTCTGCCAACCCCACCCCTCAGGTGGGGGAGGCGAGGTGAAGCACATCTCCGGGCTCTCGCCATCTTGAAGATGGGGAGCCCTGCCCAATCAGGACTAGGCTCCTGCCCCCTCCCACAGGAGAGTGGCAGGATAGGGGTGTACCCACCCCAGGGCAGGGACCCATTGGTCCCTGCCCTTTACCTACCTGTAACGCCCCTAAATCTAGTATTTAGGGGCACCCTGAACCTTCCTTCCTTAGATTCCCGCAACCTAAGAAGAAAAAGGACGAAAGAAGACGCCCAGCAGAGGAGACTGCAGAGAACAACTGACTTGGCCCCAGCCCTACCGGCCCGTCTGCAGTTTCCAGAGATCCTGCGCCAAAAATAGTCTTGTCCTGCAGCCAGCGACCTCCAGAACCCCAGGGAGGACTGACTGCCTTCAACAAAGACCGGATCTCCTGTGAACAGCAGCTCTGTTCAAAAGAAACACCAAACAAAGACTCCGAGCCTGCTGAGGAGAAAGAAACCCGACGCCTGGAACCACCACTGCACCCGTCGCCTACAGCCCGAGTTCAAGTGGCCCACCGGTCCCAGCGAGGTCCCCCAGCTCTCCAGAGTCCGAGTCCACCGTGGGTTGACCCCTCCAGGACTCCCCGACGTCGCCTGCAGCCTCTGCACGGAGAACCCCCAACCGCGAGTGGCCCGGTAAGGTGAAATCCGACCTCAAAAGACACCCCTGCATCCAGACGCCCTGCGCCCTGGAGAAAGGAACCCGAGGTGCACCTACGTCCCCGAGCCCTCCAACTTACCTGCCCAGCTGTTGGTTCCTCCTGGAAGTCTTCCTGGACCGAGCCTGCAGCTGAAAACCAAAACCGAAAATTTCCATTGAAATCAACAGGGCACCCGACCTCAAAACAGCACTCTGCACCCGGCCGCCCTAGTGCCGCTGAGGGTGCCTCTTTGGTGCTAACTTGGTCCCCAACGTGCCCTGAGCTTAACCCTAGGAGCTTTGCTCCCACAACCCCGTGGCCTGCTTGCCAGCCGCCACCAACCGGAGTCCCCCTATCCTCCATAGGATAACATTGGGCCTCAACACTCTGCACCCGGCCGCCCTAGTGCCGCTGAGGGTGCAACAACAGTGCATCACTGACCCTGGGAGACCCCTGAGTCTAACCCCAGAACCCTAACTCAAAAGACCGATTACTTACCTCGAGACCGATAACTCATTTTTCCTCATAGGATAACATGGGCACTTTTTCTTCCAAAAAGTTTCTAAGTGTCGACTTTTGAAAACAAGAATATTCTTTAAAAATCGTACAGACTACCAAAACGTAATTACTTACCTGTTTTAAGTAAATGTCCCAGGGCTGAACCTAGGAGTCCAGCACTGGATTACAAAAGTAACGTTAAAAGTAACTTACCGGCGAATTGAATTTTCTTACATAGGGATCCATTGACTGGTTTTCTGTGAAATTTCTTCTAAGTGTCCACTTTTGAAATACCAAAATATTGCTTAAAAATCACAACAGTAACGAATTCCGAATTACTCACCTACTATCAGGAGAGACCTCAGTACTGCATCTTTTAGTCCAGTACCGACCATGAAAAGTAATTTTTACCGTACTTACCAGTAACTGGAAATTCCTCTCATAGGATATCATTGCCTGCTTTTTGTTGAAAAAGTTTCTAAGTGTCGATTTCTGAATCATACAAATATTCTTTAAAAATCGTACAAACTACAAAAACGTAATTACTTACCTGTTTTAAGTAAATGTCCCAGTGCTGAACCTAGGAGTCCAGCACTGGATTACAAAAGTAATGTAAACATACTTTGCTTGCAAACTGTATTTCCTTCCCTAGGATAACATTGGTAATTTTACCCAGAAAAGTTTCTAAGTGTCAACTTTTGAAATACAGTAATATTCCTCAAAAATCACTACCATAACCAAAACGCTTTTTCTCACCTGTTTACAGGAAGTGTCCCGGGACTGAATCCAAGATCCAGTCCCGTGGTTAGAAAAGTAATCCAAAAAGTAATCTATTGCATTTAACCAGAAATTTCCATTGAGCTCAATGTATAATTGTGTTTAAAATTGTGTTGCATATTGCAACAACTGTAACTATTGCATTCAAAAGTCTATTGCCAATTGAACAGTAGTTAACTAAAGCATCTCATTCTGAGAAAGTATATTTTGACACCCATTGTTGGTTCTAAAATAAAACAACTATATTTTTATATACAAACCATTGGCCTAGAGTTCAGTTCTTGAGTGTGTGGCTTCATTTGCTGACTGAGTGTGTACAACAAATGCTTTACACTGTCCTCTGATACTGCCTTACTGCTCGACCAAGCTACCACTTTAGAGAGTAAGGTTATATCTAACTTTAGCCTCTGCCAAACCTCTGGGGACTGTGGACTCTGTGCACACTGAACCTTACTTTGGTGCAGTATATACAGAGCCACTTTCTTACACACCCTCAACACATACTCCACATAACCCACCTGGGAGAATGCAATGCCTCACATCCCAACTCAAGATCCCACAAAGAACCTCCACCCTGGGTTATGTTGTGTGAAGCACAGGGACACTCTTTGGACTTTTAGCCAAACAACTACCAGGACCACACTCCCAGCCATCCTGTCAGCACAGTCAGCCCACCCCACAGGGAAGCAGAGTCAAAAGGAAGGAAGGATGGGCATGCTCGGAAGGGGGGTGGAGGCAATCGCATGATGGGAGTCGTAGTCACAGCTCTACATCCCCCACCACATGGCCCAGCAAGCTCACACTCACACATGCACATCCCACAGAGAGTGGAAAGGCCCATCAAAGATGTCTGACACTGTTGCTGTGTCGTGGGGAGCACAAGGGCATGCTGGGAACTGCACACCAACCAACAGCAGGACACCACTGTCAGCCATCTTGCCATTGCTCTCACACCCACACACACTGAACTCCCACAAAAGCAAGTAAGTATGGGAATGCTGGGAAGTGGGGTGGAGGCAATAGCATGATGGGAGTCATAGTCACAGACATAGCTCACCCCCACAACTGTCCCATCAACACCACCCTGAACCATGCTCACATCACAGGGAGTGGAAAACAACTGACAAGATGGCTGACACTGGCTACTGCTGTGGGGAGCACAAGGCCCTGCTGGCAACTGTGCAACAACCAACAGCAGGACACCACTGACTGACATCCTGAAAGACAACTTTCACTCCTGCAATGCAAGCACAGTCCATGGTGGGATAACTGACTGGCTGGATGGGAAGGAGGGCCGGCTGTCAACCAAATACAACCAATGCAGACCATGTTCACACTCCAACAAATACATAGAAATGCCCAAATAATGCAGGACAATGTGCTACACCAATATCAACCCCTGACTGTGACAACTTAGGACAATGCAATGTACAGGCCCGCACCCAGAGGCACAGTCACAACTGTCAGGTGTGTCAACCATTGATGCCTGTAGAAACATTACATACATTGTGTGTGTCTCCCAAAAACAGGTGATGATGGGGACACAGCAGCAGACGCTGAGGAGTCCCAGTCCCAGGCTCAAGAGGATAGGGAGCTCACTGGTGTCGTACAGCTTCTGCCCTCCTCGGACGAAGAAGACCAACCTGGCACCTCCGGTGCAAGTCAACATGCAGCACCAGCAGGACCACCAGCTGCAGCACCAGCAGGACCACCAGCTGCACCCCTGCACCCACCCCTCCAACGACTGTCACCACAAATACCATCCCTGCCGACATGGACAGAACAAGGAGCACCACCAGCACAGGGACCCTGGACCAACGTGGGGCCATGGACACCACCACCACCACCACCAACCCCCAAGGGGGACCAGGGTCATCTGTGCGTGCCACTGCACGCACTGCACATGTCGGCAGGGGTGGTGGGAGGGGTGGGAGACAGAGGTCGCTGCTTGCAGAGGTTGCTGGTGTGCATGATGACCCACAACTGGTACGCATAGCTGATGCGTACCAGTCCAGCACCGGAGATCTCAGCCAGGTAGTGGTGCTCCTCAGAGACATGAAACAGCAGCAGGCTGCCCATCATGCCCGCTTGGACTCACACATGTCCCGCGTGGAGTCCAAGTGGGACGCACTGCAAGAGATGACGGCGGTGCACAGGGACATATTACAATGCCTCCGCCAGATGAACAGCAACCAGTCCACACCTCCCTGTGTGCCAACAACATCTGGTGCTGAACAAACTGCAACTGCCACAGGGAGGGAGGATGACTCTGGCGGAGAGTCCCCTGCACCGCAGCAGCCTGTACTTGAGGGGCCCCCAAAGAAGAGGGGTCGTCCGAGGAGGGGCAAGTGAGAGGCCGATGGCCAAGTGCAACCCCAGGAAGCCTGAACCTGTTCTGGATGTTCACCTTTGTGCACAAACTGTTCACCCTGTTGACGGCAACCCAACTCCCACACATGACATGGGAGTACAAGTTGGACCAATGTCTCAGACAACTGTGGCCCCGATACTGGGGATTTTGTCTACCAGGACTTTCAATTCACCTAGGAACTTCTGATTGCAATATATATGTACAGCACTAACCATCCTATGCACTATTCACACAAATGTATCACAATAAACACACTAATACACCATACTTGCCTCTGTTGTGATTCCAACATGGGTGCTGTCATGGGGATGATGAACTGCAAAATTACACTGTGTATGCGAACTGCAACAGCAAGTACAACACAGGCATGTGAGTAAAGGCAACGTGACACATATGAGGGAGACACACCACCAGGGCTACACAACACATACACACCTAGGCCATCTGACTCATTGCCTACACTGATGTTGCCAGGGAAGACGGTGCAATGCACAGACACCACACCTATTCCCAGTTGTAGTCAAGTAGCCCACAGGTGCAGTAAGCAAATGGCAGTCAAATGTGTGACCACAGACAACGCACATCACAAAGTGAAGCACAGGTTTATTACACAGTTGCAACATGTCGTAACCACTACAGATGCAAGGTAATCCCACCTGGCAGCGGGCACACAGTCAACAACTGTAGAAGGAAGGAAGTCCATGGGTGTGGCGCACATCACCTGTAGGGACACAACAGCTACCACCCTGGAAGTACAATCACGTCGTCGGTGGACACAGTTGACCAAACGAATCTGAAAGTACCCTGTGAAGGACAGAAATGACACACAGTCAAAAGCAATGGAGAACAGGACAGAACAGCAAAACTCATGCACAATACATGTTACAAGATACCCACCCAGAACCAAGTTAGCATGTCAACACTGTTGGGGAGTACAGACCACCTGTAAGCACACATCGCTACACACATCCAGTCAAGTAGCCCATGGACACACTCCAACAGCACCAGAGCACCACCTACACATATCATGCCAACTCACATCATTGACATGACACCTCAGGATACTCACATTCAGCTAAAGAAGTTGGTGATGAGCTGTGTGCGGACATCACCCTCATCATCATCATCATCACTGGCATCGTGGTCCAGGCCAGGATCCTCCACAGGTGGCGGATGTTGGTCATTGTCATCCTGGATGAGAGGCAACTCCTTCCGCACTGCCAGGTTGTGGAGCATGCAGCAGACGATGATAATCTTGCACACTTCGCTGGGGCATATGGGAGGGACCCTCCTGTCTTGTCGAGGCAGTGAAAGTGGCTCTTCAGGAGACCAAATGTCCGCTCAATCACTCTCCTGGTCCGACCATGTGCCTCATTGTAGCGCATCTGGGCTGGTGTCACAGGGTTCCTGAGGGGTGTCAGCAACCACGGCATGTTGGGGTATCCCGAGTCACCTACGGACAGACAAGTGCACATTAGCTGACTTGGAAAAGTGGGCGGAATACTACAGATCAGATCACACACAATGGCACAAAGTCAGTACACACCGACAAGCCAGGCACGCTGGTTCTGCATCTGTGCCATCATCCTGGGGATGCGACTACTCCTCATCACAAAGGCATTGTGTGCTGAACCAGGGAAACGGGCACACACGTGTGTGATGGTCATATCTGCAAGACACACCACCAGTGCATTGACCGAGTGGTAGTGCTTGCGGTTACGGTAGGCCTGCTCCTGGGCCTGTGGTGGTACCAAAGCCACATGTGTCCCATCAATGGAGCCAATGACATGCGGCATCCTCCCCAGGGCATAGAAGTCACTCTTCACGTCAGTGAGTCGTTGCAGTCTAGGGAAATAGATGTACCGGTTCAGGTATAGCAACATTGCCTCCAAAACATCGCGGAGCACACGGCTCAACATGGTCTGTGACATCCCACCAGCAGTCGCCACAGTATGTTGGAAGGTACCGGTGGCAAAGAAGTGTAGGGCTGCCATCACCTTCACCTTGGGGGTCAGCGCTGTAGGATACGGCTGGCCAGGCTGCAAATGTGGGGCCAACTGCACTGCCAAATCCTCAATCAGCTGCCTGGTGAAGCGGTACCGTCGGATGCTGTCCCGTTCCACCATCGTTGCCAGGTCTGGGAATGGTCTATGGACAGCAGGAGCCCTGCAGTGCAGAGGAGAAGAAAGCAAGATTGTCAGTCACCCCACATATGCGGCATTGAACACACTCAATATCACATCATACATCATTATGAGGCACAACTACATGAAGTGTGCAGTTCCGTAAGGACATGTATGGTACATACATGGCCAACATCTGTCATCACGGTTCAACAAGTGGCATCAATAAGTCCCAGGTTGGCCCATTGGATATCATGAGGCCGTGTCACAGTTCCCATCTCCTGCTGCCGTGTCACAATCACCCCCACAGTGACATGTGAGGACAGATGTGCCCCAGGCATCACAGCTCAACGACAGGTACATTCCCAGGGACCCTGTATTGCCACATGGACACTGGCATTACATGGAGTATCATGTATACACCACAGCAAAACAACCATGACCCCCACAGGTAGTGGTCCCACTTGCCACTGCAGGACAGACATGGACGTCTGTGACACACACACGCACAACATCAAAGTCCATGCACACACAACGTGGATGTGGAGACTGTCTCCCATTGTGCACATGAAATCAGAGACATTGTAAACACTACATGAACACAGACTGTGGAGGACCATCACTATTGTGCCACTGGGACACCCTGGCTCAAACATACCGTCCCACATGGGACTCACGGGGTATGTGACATGACATACACATACAGCACCGTGAAATGTGACCATGGCACATGCACAGATATGAACAGTTGCACATCACAGTGGTCATGTACACGTAACACCCAGGATCCTGTCCCCATGAACACGTGCACAGCCTGGGGGTGGCTGCCCCCAGGTGACACCCACAGGACAACATGTACACCAACATCTACACAATAGGAAATGCAGCCTTACATGCCTTATGATACAGTTTGGACAGGCTGTCGTGTTGTAGGTGTGCCCCTCACTCCCTGGGAGCTATCTGTGGCTGGCATATGTTCATCTGAGACAGGCATGGTGACATATGCCAGTCACTTGTACAGGGATGCGTTGAACAGCAATGGACCGATCGGTGCACCCGGCCGGCCCATTGCATTCAATGTGTGCGGGTACGCGTTGTACCCCTGTACGCGTTGTACCGCAATGGACCGATCGGTGCGCCCGGCCGGCCCATTGCATTCAATGTGTGCGGGTACGCGTTGTACCCCTGTACGCGTTGCACAGCAATGGACCGATCGGTGCACCCGGCCGGCCCATTGCATTCAATGTGTGCGGGTACGCGTTGTACCCCTGTATGCGTTGTACCGCAATGGACCGATCGGTGCGCCCGGCCGGCCGATTGCATTCAATGTGTGCGGGTACGCATTGTACCCTGTACGCGTTGTAACCGCAATGTACCGATCGGTGCGCCCGGCCGGCCCATTGCATTCAATGTGTGCGGTGCACGCGTTGTACCCCTGTACGCGTTGAACAGCAATGGACTGATCGGTGCGCCCGGCCGGCCCATTGCATTCAATGTGTGCGGGTACGCGTTGTACCCCTGTACGCGTTGTACCGCAATGGACCGATCGGTGCGCCTGGCCGGCCCATTGCATTCAATGTGTGTGGTACGCGTTGTACCCCTGTACGCGTTGAACAGCAATGGACCGATCGGTGCAACCGGCCGGCCCATTGCATTCAATGTGTGCGGGTACGCGTTGTACCCCTGTACGCGTTGAACAGCAATGGACCGATCGGTGCGCACCCATTGTCAGTGGCCTAGCCTGGCAACGGACGCGTTTTCGAAATTCGAACGAGTCGGTTGCTGGAAATTCAGTTGGTCACCCACAACAATGTTGCAAAATCATGTATGTCATGAAGTTGAAGATTTGAAGGATGCTGTGGGCGTGTATTGGTGCTGCTATTCCATGGATTGGCCAGATTCAGAAGATGCAAACGACTTGGACCTATCACTTTGGACACATGGGACAGTATCTGCCTCTGCAGCACATATATATTGCTGGCTGTTCCCCTGAGAGCTCACTTGCCTGCACTACATGCTCCAGGATGACATCTGCCACTGCACTGCTGCTGTCTCTGCCCCCTCTGGACCCTGCAATGGCACGTACTGTGGAGAGAGCCCCAGCCTTCAGCCTTGAGGAGAACCAGGCCCTGCTGGACAGCCTACTTCCACAGTACAGCAAGCTGTATGGGACACCAGGGGAGCAGGTGAGTGTTCTGTGCACTGCCTTTCTGAATGTGCATTTTGTCTGACTAGCAAGGCTGAAAGTCTGCACGCCACTGGCTAGCAGGCTCACTGAGTAGTTGTCACCCCCCATAGTGTGTAGTGACATGCACTGGACAGGTATGGTGCAGTGACAGTGCATTTGAACAAGGTTTTACTTCCCATGCAATGATACCATGTAGTGACTTCTGGCAAACTGTCCATGGGCAGCGTTGCACTGCCTGTGTACATCATGTGCCCCTGTGATTGAGACATGTATATACAACTGTGTCATGCACGGATATGTTGCATGTGTAGTAATGGCCTTTTCACTTTGTCATCCTGACAGGTTAATGCCCATCGGAAGCAGGAGATCTGGAAGGACATCGTCCGGGCTGTCCGGTCCGTGGGGGTCTACAAGCGCCAGATCCGCAACTGCCAGAAGAGGTGGCAGGACCTTCGGGGCTGGACCCGGAGGATTGCACGGGTCCAGCTGAAGCTGTCGCCTCCTCGCAGGAGGGGCGGAACACGGACCCTGACCCCCACATGCTCCAGATCCTGGCGGTGGTATTTCCAGACCTGGATGGGCAGCTGAAGGCCAGACAGCAGCAAGGAGGGGGTGAGTCAAAGACTGCACTGTGAACTCTGTATTACATGCTATGTGCCCTCCTCTGGCCTGGTTAAACTGCCACAGTACAGCAGTCATGTTGTCCAGGAGCCATGTCCCTCTATTGTGCACTACCCACTCCTCATCTGATACCCAGGTGTGGCCCTTACATTCAGGGAATTGTGTCACTTGGGACTGTGTCCTTGCAGTTTGCTTCACTCAAGGTGGGGGACAGCATCTGTTTCCCTAACTCTGTTGTGGGCATCATGGGTGGGTCCATTGTTCACACAACGCCTGTGTTCGGACATGTAATCTGCGTGTTGCTTTGATATGCGGTCCACTTGCTGAGCTGAGCCACCACATGTGCCTGGGGTATCTGGCACACACCCATGCAACGGGTGGGAACAATGTTTGGGCCCCAGGAGTGTGCAGATTACGTGTGTCACACATACATAGCCAGCTATCCACTGTCCAGGGCTCATCCCTCATTCATGTGGGGCAGGACAGTCATGCCTACTCCAGCCCATCCAATACACCTGTACTCCCACTCCCGTGTATCAGCTGACACGTTGTGCGCAGTGATTTGACCCCTCAGGTGTCTGCCTCTGTGTCAGTGTGCTGTGGATTTGTTGCCAGGACTGCTGGGGTGTTTCTCGGTAGGGGCTCAGCATGCCACTGGAGATGTGACCATAGGAGACGATACTTGTGTGTCACATAGGTGTTTGATCAGCTGCCCGTGCAGACTGGGGTATGCGAATGTGAAGTTCAGGCAGCTGTTTCCCATTCACAGCAGATTGTGAGGGGCTCAGGTTCAGAGGGTAGTGTCACAGGTCTCCCATATGTCCAATTGGTATGACCTGGACAGATGAGGGTTAAGATGATGTGTTGTGTGGGGGATGTACATGTGCACTTGTGCAGCTCCAGGACTTGCATTCCCCATGACCTACTATTGTGACACAGTGCAGAGTGTTGTTGTCTGGCTGCCAAGTCATACATCACTGAGACAGTGATGTATGACTTAGCAGTCATGCCTCCACCATGGCATGTGTCTACTTATTGGTGATCCTGCAGGGGAGTGACATGTGCTACATGCACACCATTGTGGCGATGGCTATCAGGACATGGGTGCATCATGGTGTCTGTCGCTGGTATGCATCACATGCATTTCCTATTTGACTCTGGGCATCCCTTTCATCCGGAAACCTGTACTGACTCAGTGGCAAGAGTTGTGATGTGTGCATGTCCACATGCTACACCGTGTCCTCTGCACTGTCCAACTACTGTGTAGGTGGTGCATGTGTCCACACTGGGGTGTTGCTATCCAACAGACACCAGACAGATGGGTGCAAGGCCATGTGGGATGTGAGTGCCATGGTTGGCATCAGACTGACAATTGGCTTCTCCTGTTCAGTTAGGGCACTTTTAGCAATGTTCAACTAATGATGCCAGGGCTTGCTCTGTAATGTGCTGTGCTCACAGTGGTGTGTGCGTTTGGTGCAGGTGACTGATGTCTGTCTGTTTCCCCATTGTTTGCAGATACATCCACGGCCACGGAAGGGGACAGCTCCATGGACCAGGAGGAGCCGGAGAGCCAGACTGGGTCAGCAGCCGAGGAGTGGTTGGAGGGACCCAGTGGCACGGAGGGCGAGGGAGCCACACCGAGGAGTCCTCAGCAGCATCCACCTCAGCTGAGGACCACAGCGGCTCGGAGGATGACTCCCTTATGGAGGCGGGTGTCAGCAGCCACCACACCCCAGCTAGTGTTGCTGTCCCCGCCACCACCAGCACCACCACCGCCCTCCCATCGGCTCCCATTCCCCAGGTCCGTGGAGGCTCCCATGTTCGGGAGCATGTCTCCTTTGGGCCAGGCACCGCACCCCTGCCCCTGTGTCCCCTGCTGCCCTGAGTGAGGAGTCTGTGTACCTCCTTCGCCAGCTCCATGTAGGGCAGACAGCCATGCTCAGTGTCCTCCATGCGCACACCGCTCTGTTGACTCAGCTGGTGTCGTTCATGGAGGGCATCTCATCGGGCATGTCTGACCTACAGAGGGGCAATAGGTCCATGGACTCCTCCCTGACGGCAGCAGTGTCCCTCCTCAGACAGTCCCTCACCCCTCCTGCCTCTGCTCCATCCACACTCCCCAGCACCTTACCCGTCCCAAGCACACACACACCGGCACAGGCACACACCAGCACACACACGTCCAGCACACAGACACACACGCCACAAACAAAACGCACACGCACGCACAGTCAGGGGACTGAAACCAGACTCACAGGGGATGGGGCCCTGGAACACACACACGCATCCACGAGCACTGCGCAGTCCTCAGTTGCCTCTCCGTCCAAAGCACCCTCCCTTGCCTCACCTGCAACCCCAAAGACCCAGCGGCTCTTCCTCAGTGACCTCGGCCTCTTACCCTCCGATCCAGCTGATACAGCATTCAGGGGGAAGAGGAAGCCCACCCACATGGAGCAGAGTGCCCCTCGCCCCGGACACCCTCCCCCAGGTGCAGACAGACTGAGGCCCCCACCCGCAAGTCCCCCGGAGTCGTAAGAGCAAGACCCCGCCGCCGCCCTGCAGCTCAGGCACCAGGTCTCCTTCCTCCATCCCTCAGGCCCCCACTCCACAGGTGCCCCCACCACACCCTGCCCCAGGTTCCCCACCCACAGATATACCATCCCCAAGAGGATCCGGCCTTCTCCCCCTGCCACTTGCTCTCCCGGCACCACACCCCCGCTGCGCTTGTCTGTGCCACTGATGTGGTGAGGGTGTCCTCCCCTCTGTCCAGCCCACCTTGCCTGTTCCCCATTCTCCTCCCCTGGTGGTAGGCACTGCAGTGGAGTCCACTACCACCCTGTCTGACTTGGGCACTGCAGTGGCGGACCTGTCCACTCCATCTGCAGGGTCCACTGCAGTCGTGCCGGCACCCACAACATCTGAGTCATGCCCCCAGTTGTGCCGGCACACACCATGTCAGACACCTCCACTGCAGTTGTCAGTGGCTCTCCAGCACCCACCACCCCTTCCCTGCCTCCTCCTGGTGAGCCCTGATCCTGTCCCTGCGGTGCCTGGCCTGCCCCCCGGTTGCCCCTCCTAGTGGATTGTCCCTGGTTTTGTGCAGTGCAGGCATGCGTAGGGTGACATCTGCCACTGTCACCCAGTTTGGACTTTGACAATGGACTGGCCATTGGCCTTTGTGTTTTTTCTGGACTTTGTTTTCATTACACACATATGCTGAATAAAGCAACTTTCTGTTCTCTAGTGCTTATGCTTCTGATGTACATGTTGTTGATGATGCTAACCATGCCCTTGCTGCAGTGATGGTGATATTTGGTCTCATGATAATGAAGTGTTACTGTGCAGGAACCCATGTGGTCCAGGGGAATGTGTCCTATCCTGTGGTGTATCCATGTCATCCATAGCAGCATCTGAGGGTGTCATGTGTTCAGTATTTGGCACTGGGATTTCCTACTTAGATTAGCTATTTCACATCTGTGGCTTCCACCCCTGCACATCTGTTGTGCCTGCCATTGTTCAATTCGTCTACTTCCCTGACCGTGTGGCCATCTCCACTGGACATGCAGGTTTGGGCATCAATGGGGAAGGACTCATCTGTGTTGTCAGTGCAACATTGCTATACAAGTGTGTTGGATCTGTGCTGATGATTTCGTTGGCACTTCCATGACCAGGCTGATGTGACGGGAGCCTTCATTTGGTGCTAATTGTTGATTGTGTGACCAAGTGCTCAGCTGACATGATGGGGCCCTACTGAGGCAACATATGGCACAGCTTTCCTCACACAGGAGTGGAGTCCCCTCATGGCAGTGTGTACTCCTGTGACATTGCCTGCGCCCAAGGTGTGTGTTGTATGAGCATGTCTGTGTGTTCACTTCCGTTTTGCTGTGCATGCTGTGATCCCTAGTGTTGTACCTGTTTGTGATGCTTGCTGAGTTGACCTATGTTCCCCCAAAGTCTTCTCCCTGGGTTCTCTGTGATGTGGGTGCATGGCACATTACTGGTCATCAGGGTGTCACCCATAGGTGTGTTTGCTGTCAGGGCTGAGTTTGTGTGCAGACGCAGATGGGTCACAGTCAGGTTTCCCCTTGGCACTTGTTGTCTGCACCTGTCATGTGATTTCCAGTTTGTGTTATCTTTCAGTGATTGTGACACGTTGTGTGTGTGACTGCTGGCACTCCTCAGGGTCCGGGCTGCAATGTTGATTGTTGTCTATGTGTGTTCTTTGTGGGTGACCTTGGCTTCTTCATTGGTGTGTGACTGTGGCTGGGATCCCATTGGTTGGTGTGGTATTGCCGTCATGTCCATGTACAGCGTAGTATGCAGTGTGTCAGACATTCAGGAGTCTTGTTGAGTGGCCATGTGTGATGTGTTTCTGCACCTTGGTTCCCACCCACCACCCTGGAATTGTCATGGGTGCATGTGCAATGTCACCAGTGCATGTGTGCTTCACTGCTGCACATTGTTGGAGGTCGAGGTGTGTGGTGTTGAGTGTGTGCAGATGAGAGTTGTTGCCCGGCTAGACCCCTGCCTCCATGTTGACCTTGGCTTACTGGCCGTGCTGATTGATTTGTGCTTGTGTAGGTGTGATGGTAGTTTGTTGCTCAGGACACATGACTGTGGTTCACAGTGTGAACGACATTTAGCTTTGTCATCACAGTGGGATTGTAATGCAGCCCAGGGTCACCACATTGTGGGGGCCCTGGGGGTAGTGCTGTGGTGTGTCTGTGTCTTGCTGTGTCAGTTGCTGTTCCTACGTGCCTGTGTGACATGTGTGATTTGTGCTCCCTCTCATCTGACAATGCCTGATTTCCCACATAGGGGATTTGGATCCATGAGTTACCTTTGTGTGGCACTGTATGCACATCTGTATAATTGGTATTCAGGCCTCCTCATGTGTTGTGTGGTTGCCTGGGGACACTGGCACCCCCCTCACCTGTTGTGTTTGATGTGCAGTGTGGGTCTGCCTGTTTGTGTTTGTGCATCTGCACCACTGCATTGGCATATCTTAGGTGTGCCATTGGCTGTATGTAGTTTGGTGGGTTTCCCCTGCTGTCCCTGGGACTCCTAGGTCATCAGTCAGCACAATGATCATGGTTTGTGTGTCCCATTGCTGCCATGGTATGGTATCTGGTCACCTCACATCTACAGTCTCCACAGGGTATCTGCATTTGTGTGCCCATTGGTGCAAATATGTGGGTCTGCATTCTGATGGTCACTTCTGTCATTGTGTCATTGATGAATGTTGACAGTGTCAGCCCCCATGGGTGTTGTTTGTCTGCACATGGCCAAAGGAATGTCTTATTTGCACTGCAGTATTTGCCTCCCCAATCTATGTTGCAATGGGACACATGCACTACTTTGCCACTGATGTGTTTTATGTTCTGTGACCAGGAATCATCCATGCAGTTTGGTAGTTGCAGCTTTTTCTTTGTCAACACTTACATTTTGGTCACTGTGATGATGGGGGTTTGGACCCCATTGCCACACTGTTCAAAATGTGCTTCAGCTATGGACCCCACACTTACATTTTGGTCACTGTGATGATGGGGTTTTGGACCCCATTGCCACAATGGTCATGGCCTGCTTGCATTGTGGGGGCCACACACATATATGTGTGGCACATGTGATAGGGGGTCACATTGTATGTTCAAAGTCATGTTCAGTGTTGTAGGCATTTGACACAGTCTACACACGCTTGTCATGGTGTTGGGGGGATGTCTTTTTCTTGCATTTCCTAGGTTGTGGTGTGCTGGTTGTGTCATGCATTGTCCATCCTATGAGTGGGGGTGGTGTTGGCGGTAGGCATCCAGCCCCCCCTGGGTAAGGGTGGTAGTTGTGGTAGGCATCCAGCCCCCCTGGGTAAGGGTGGTAGTTGTGGTAGGCATCCAGCCCCCCCTGGGTAAGGGTGGTAGTAGTGGTAGGCATCCAGCCCGCCTGGGTAAGGGTGGTAGTAGTGGTGGGCATCCAGCCCTCCTGGCTTAGGGTGATAGTAGTGGTGGGCATCCAGCCCCCCTGGCTTAGGGTGATAGTAGTGGTAGGCATCCAGCCCCCCCTGGGTAAGGGTGGTAGTAGTGGTAGGCACTGGCACCCCCATGGCTAAGGGTGGAAGTAGTGGTAGGCATCCAGCCCCCCTGGCTTAGGGTGATAGTAGTGGTAGGCATCCAGCCCCCCCTGGGTAAGGGTGGTAGTAGTGGTAGGCATCCAGCCCCCCTGGGTAAGGGTGGTAGTGGTGGTGGGCATCTGGCACCCCCCTGGCTAAGGGTGGTAGTAGTGGTAGGCATCCAGCCCCCCAGGGTAAGGGTGGTAGTTGTGGTAGGCATCCAGCCCCCTGGGTAAGGGTGGTAGTTGTGGTAGGCATCCAGCCCCCCTGGGTAAGGGTGGTAGTGGTGGTGGGCAGCTGGCACCCCCTGGCTAAGGGTGGTAGTAGTGGTAGGCATCCAGCCCCCCTGGGTAAGGGTGGTAGTGGTGGTGGGCATCTGGCACCCCCTGGCTAAGGGTGGTAGTAGTGGTTGGCATCCGGCCCCCCTGGGTAGGGGTGGTGGTGGTGGTGCGCATCCAGGCCCCTGTGTGCATATGTGGCATTGGTGATGGGCATCCCGCCCCTATGGTGCTGCTGTTGCTGGTGTAAGTAAATTCTGCATCCCTCTGTGTGTGTGTGATGTGTCGTGTACGTGTTGTATGTGTTTTGTGGTTGGTGTCTGACTTACCTTCTGCGCCGTACGCGTCCGTGCCTGTTCCGGTAGTAAATGTAGAATATTGGTAGGATCGGGACGAAGGGATTCATAGTTGGTTCGTGTCGTTCGTCTTTCTCGTTGCTTCGCGTCGTCCTCGTCGCTGGCGTGTTCGCCTCGTAGCCGTGGATCGTGTTGTGGCGCAAATCGGAGCTTATGTGCGCCTCTCCCGGATGCTTTGACGTGCCGTGCGTAGCGACGGGTTCGGCGCGTACGGAAAGCGCATCGTACTTGTTCGGCCGGACGGGGCTGCATTTTCCCTTCCGTGCGACTCGATTCTGCGTTTCCGGATTCGTCTCGGTCGGTGAACAGGACCTGGATTGGGTGAGTACGACTCGGCCGGATTCTGTGCTGTTGTGCGCATCGTACTTACTCGTTCGGTATGATGTACGGATCGGTCGGGAAACAGGCATTCGCATGGCTTTTTTCCCGACCGAATGGTATTGGGTGCGCCTCCGACCGAGATCGGAACCGGCCCCTGTGTTTTTATAAAAAAAAACAGTGTTTTTTCCCCAAAGTGAAAAATTTGCCACAACATGGACAATAGATTGTGGCGGCCATTCCAGGACTCAGGATCATGGTCCCCATTGAAATATAGTGTAGTGAGTGGAAGATTTTGTGGGTCACAAAAAGGAGCACATATTGTTGTAAGAGTAGAAATGTTATAACGTTAGAATATAGAATGTTCAATGTTGCTGTGGAGAATGCAAGGTAGAAATCTGTTGAGTCACTTCCTATGTGAGATGCTGGTTGGTAAGCTGGACTCGTTTACTGAATGAACCTACTACATAGTTTCATATTGCAGTTTCCATTGATACATGATTTGTCGACGGGGATGTCTACAAGAACAGGGTTCAATTGGTGTTCACCAAAGCTTTAATCAGCTGTGTGCTATTACAGTTGTTACATCTTTCTCCACAGTGGCTGGTCTAGTCACAGAGCACCATGAATTTGTCTACAGACACTGGCGGCCTCATTTAGGAGGAATTGGCATAAGGCAGAGCTGCAAGTCTTCTTGCTGCACTGCCCTATGCCCGTGTGAAATGGCAGGAATGCACAGTATTTGTGAAATATGGTGCATTCCTGTCCTTTTCCCCTGCGCTGGTGCACACTTTGTTGACTAGCACCAATGTAGACACCCTTGCACCATGGCTGCAGAGTGTCTCCGTTGCAGGCAGGATTGTTGTTGTGCAGGAAGGGGTACCTTCCTGCACAAAAACAATCCAGAGAGGGGTTTTCCTCTTTCCATGTGTGCTGCAGAATGTAGCACACATGGAGCGAGGAAAAACAACGAGTAATAAAAATATTTCTCCTCGTTATGCCTGCTTTGCGGAGGCGTAAGGTTTTGGAGCTGACCCGGGATTACATGCCTAAGTAAATCTGGGGCAGCGTCAAAATCCATGGGTGTTGCATGGGAAAACCAACTGTAACATCCATGGAATGCCTCCTTGACGCAGAGTAAGGCATGGCAAAGACTTGCACTGCTTTGTCTTACTCCATATCTATAAGGCCATGCAAAGCCACGCAGAGTGGTTTTTCATGACCTCATAGATATGAATGAGAGGCTTGCGCCGCCAGAGCATCAAAAAAATGATGCTCCAGCGGTGCAAGCCTCTCATAAATAAGCCCCTGGGTGTCCATTGATTTTCATTTGTGTCAGTCATGGACCAACAAGAACCTGCTTGTAGCAACTGGCGAGTGTCCATCACTTCTCATTTGTGTTATCCTCTTCATTCAGAGTCACAGCGGTGTTATTCAAAGTTTAGGACTACTCACATGCATGTAGAGCTCACAACTGTCCTTATGGCATCACTCTGTTCTGTGATAGCTCCTGCTCCGTACAGTTCAAGCTGCAGCATGTTTTTCTAAGGGGATTCTGCTTATTCCACAATTCCCTGGGAGTGCATGTGACATCACACATTGGTGGTCAACTTTATTTAGGAATTCTCCCATTGGAAAGTACATTATATATGGTGAATAGTGTTTTTTCTTGCACTATTCAATATATTGTTCTGTGCACTATCTCAACTTTACGACTTCACTATGACCAATATTGCTGCTCCACCTCCTTTTCTACAAATGGCTGGGAAACTCCCAAAGGAATGGTACCCAGTATTCATGATGTGTGTTGGAAAAATAGGAGGTGAAGGTGCCTTTAGTCTTTATTGAAACATTGTTGAGGTGGAGTTAGTATAAAAGAAACCAAACTTACCTTCTTTAGAGAATATTGGTGATATTTGACCAAGCAATAAAGAGAATGATCATAAGATTTGGGAAAAACATAAATACCATGATGGAGAGATTTCACTTTTATTCTCATGCACAAGAAGAGGATGAATCGATTGAAGAATACTTTTCTAATCTACAAACTCTAGCTGGATTTTACCAATTTGAGACTATCACATATGACCAGTTGCTGCATGACCAGATAATAATGAAGACTAAAACAAAAAATACAGGAAAGGTTATGGGTAGGTACAGACTCTACATTGAGTGCTTTTCTAAGCAGTGTTAAGGGTATTGAACACTCTGAGAAATACGTAAGTGAAATTCGAGGGCAAAATATCAAGGCCGTTGAAGTACGTAATGAAGTTTGTGTAGTACAGAACATTGCTGGTGATAAAAGCAGAAAAGATTATCAAAACAAGAATTATGGAAGGAAGAGTGGTCCTGCATGTTTCAGGTGTAGAAGTTAATGCCATGTAGGGAACTTCAAGGAATGTTACGCAACGTATGTGTCAGATGTAAAAAAAAAAGGGATATTTTGGCACAGTGTGTTAGGCTGGCAGTCCAACAAGATCAACTGTATTCTAAGTGACGAACCTGAGGGAAAAAGTGTAAATGCCAAGTCTATTTTGTGTATTGTGGACAAGCAGTGTAAAGGTTTTCCAAAATGTATACTTATGCTAGATGGGTGTAGTGCTATATGCATTTATATACATTGTGAGATTGTGGTGACCATTGACTCCATGTGTTTTAATTGACCCCATTTTGAATGTACAACATCATGTTGTGCTCTTGCGTGGTTATATTTTGTGCCTTCTTGCAACTTGAGAGGGATGTTTTTATTTCTATTTGCACAGAGCAAATCAGCTTTGCTTGGAACATGTTGTGTGGGATGCGCGCTTAGTGCCTTTCACAGGGTTGAGATTGTTTTTGCCAGAGAAATGTGCGGAATGCGCAGCTCTGTCTTGGAGTCAAAACTCGGAGGTTTGGCCAGCTTTCGCCTTGACCTCGACACAGACTGTTACGGTCAACCTTGGTTATGCAATAGATGAAGGGAGGGGGGATTTCTAGAAGTCTTTCTCCGTGTTAGTAAAGGTACTAAGGGCAGAAAATCTTGGCTCTCAGACAGAAGCTTGCTTGTGGGGTGGATGCACTGTCACAGGGAAATGTTTGGTGCTTCCTAATTGAGACTTCTGGATGACTGAAAAAGCTTCCAAGTCAAGCTGGGCAGAATGATGTGTTTATCTCAATAGGTGATGTATGTGCATCCTTGATTATTCACTTTGTATATCTATTTCGTGAGTTTATTTCTTGCATTTGACAATGCTTATTCCTGGCATTTGATAGTGCTTATTTCTTGCATTGGTCGTCCATTATTATTACTTGCATGTGTTTTACTATTATTATCTGCTTGTGTTTTATCACTTGCATTTGACAGTTGGATGATTACTTGTGAGTGCTTTATTATTACTTGCATGTGTTTTATTATTATTATCTGCTTGTGTTTTATCCCTTGCATTTGACAGCTGGATTATTTGTGAGTGTTTTATAATTACTTGCTTGTGCACATATATATATATATATATATATATATATATATCCTGAAAAAGCACAAAATACCGTGTGTGTGTGTGTGTATATATATATATATATATATATATATATATATATATCGGTCAAACGCTTGCCAAAAAAGTCTTAAGAGACAAACGGAGCCAGCTTCAAATGCGATTCTCCATTCTTCAGTTATTTTTTAGCACGTCAGCCATAATATATATATATATATATATATATATATATATATATATATATATATATATATATATATTGCATGTTGTTTTGATTGTTTCATTTGACATCTGGGAAAGTCTGTCTGTTAGAGAGTGTTGTATTAATGAAACCCCATGCTTCATTTTGAAACTGCCTTTTGAAGGTTCATTTGCCTCATTTTATGAGTGCTGAGTCTCTTTTCCAAGTGTTTCTTCTTGCTTTACCGAGTGCCTCATCTTGGGAGTGCTGAATTTCTTTTATTTTGGAGTGAAGAGCAAGACAATGGATTAATTTATGAGGTGTGGGGAGATAGACAATTGCTTTCTCCTGATTTACAACCTGGGGGTAATCTGACCACAAGACTGAGTTAGAAGGGTATTTCAGGCCTGATTTGGAATTAAAGGGGGAAGGACATAGGGGAAGGTTTATGTGGCAACTAAGAGTGACTCCATCTTAGGATGCCCTCATCAGCTGGAATTGAGAATGAAATTAGATCTTAATGCATCCCCACCTGTGTATGTAATTATATCAGAGAAGCAGGGTTTTGATTTTGTGTCTGAGCTAGAGTCAGTGTATCCCAACCGGTTCGAAGAAAGGTTAGTGAGATATGAGGATTTTAAGCGCAAAATCATTCTTAAAGATGAGGCTGTTCCCTTTAGGTTTAAAAAAAGGAAGGTACCTTGAGCACATTGTAAGAAATTGAGAGAAATGTAATTAATTTGTGGAGGGGGAACATAATTGAGCCAATTGAATCATCCTCATGGCTATGTCCTGTGGTGAATTCTTTTAAATTGTCTGGTGAACTACGTCTGTGTGTAGACTTGGGTAGTTTCAACAATGAGAGCTGGATAAATAGACATCCTCTTTCAAATTTGCATGAAATGGTTTCTACTCTTGAGAGGTTTCTACTCTTGCATATCATCAACTTGAGTTACACATGGAGTCCAAATATCTCAAAGCATTTGTGACTCTGAAAGAGATGCTCCAATTCTTAAAAATGCCTTTTGGATTTGTAAGTGCTGTGTCAGTATTCCAACATCATATGAAACACACCAGTGAAGGAATTACTGGCATGATGGCCTTTTAAAATGATATATTAGTTTCTAGTAAGAACCATAAAGAACATGATAAGAATGTATGTGCTCTATTAGAAAAACTACAGTCTAAAGGATTGAGAATAAGGCTGTCTAAGTGCAAAAGTCTAAAAGTTGAGTTTAGGTCATGAAATTTCAGAAGACCGAATAAAGCCTAAAAAGAACTCTGTAAAAGCTATTGTAAACACCACTGCTCCCATGGATCATTTACAGTATTTCTTGGTCTATCAGAGTTCTATGCCAAGTTTGTAGAAGACTATACTGCTAAAGTTGACGCTTTAAAGCAACTGTCAAAGAAAAATGCAAAATTTGCATGGGGTAATGATCAACAGAAGGCCTTTGTTTTTTTTTAAGAAAGGAATTTGTGGAGGCACCTTGTTTAAGGTATTATGTAGTTGGTAAAGAATGCGTGGTGGCGGTGGATGCTAGTAGCAATGGTTTAAGTGTGGTGCTGATGTAGAGAGATAAAGGCAAAGAATAGATAATATCATAAGCATCCTGCACTCTAAGGAACTAACAGGCACATGCATCAAGCCAAAATCGGTGCGCAAAAATAGCGAATCGCAAATTAAACTATATTGCGACCGCAATACAGGCTTTGGCAATGCATGAAAGAGAAAACCGCTAAATCGACTAAAATCGCAAAAACAAGGAATCGCTAATTAGCAAGAAGCAGGAAATGCAAAATCGAAGTGCGAATCCTAGATTAGCGTTAGCATGGTGCGAATCGCAAAATGAGATTCGCAAAGACATGCATCAAAAATTGCAAATAGCGAATAATCTAAAAATCGCTATTTTGCGAGTGCAGTTTAAAGGGAATCACATAAAAAAAAATCTAAAAACTTGAGAAAAAAAAATGCACAGGTGCAACCTATCCCAAAGGTATTTAAACACACCCAGGAGGGCCCTGCAGCCTCTCACAATGGCAGCACTCTATGTTATGGTGAGGAGGATGAGGATCCAGGCAGCAGGACAGCGCCAAAGGAGAATACAGGAGCGGATATTTAGAGTGCGGATCACATTGCTGGGCCAGACAGAGGATGAAATCTATGCTAAGTACAGGCTGGACGGGGCAACTATCCTACACCTAATAGCTGATTTGGAACCACTATTGCAGCGCCAGACACGTAGGCCCCATGCCATCCCCACACATGTCCAGGTCCTATGCTGCCTGCACCTACTGGCGTCTGGCAGTTTCCAGGGGGTAGTAGCAGTTGCAGGAGGGGAATCCCAAAGCTCACTGTCATGTTTCTTCAGAGACTTCCTGGACGCCATGATGAGTAGGATCCACACCCACATCACCTTCCCCACAACACAACAGGAACTGAATAAAACCAAACTTGACCACTATCAAATAGCACATTTCCCACATGTGGTTGGATGCATTAATTGCACGCACATCCCCATATGTCCCCCAGCTGAAAATGAATACATCTTCAGGAACAGGAAATCGTATCATTCGATCAATGTGCAAGTGGTGTGCAATGCCAGACACATCATTACAGACATAGTTGCGCAATTCCCGGGGAGCACCCACGACTCCTACATATTCCGCCACAGTGGCATCCACACCCGCCTGCTCAGGGGTGAATTTGGAGAAGGACACCTGCTTGGTAAACACATACACTATGGCACAATACGAATTCAACATTTGCTAATGCATAACAGTTGCTAACACTTTGCTTACTACCCTGTAGGTGACAGCGCATACGCAGTGCGGAACTACCTCCTTACGCCGTATCTCAACCCAGCTATCACCACAGGAGAAGAGGTACAACGCTGCACACATCAGCACACGGAATGTGATTGAACGTACTTTTGGGATACTGAAAAGTCGCTTCCGCATACTCCACAAAACAGGTGGAGCATTACAGTACCGAACAACAAATCACCAGATAAGCAAAAGGGTCTAAGGGAATTTTATAGACCTGCGCGGATAAGTCCCCCACTATATATATTAACAACAAAAAACTGCGGGTCTCTGACTAAATGAGTATACACAGACAAGTGAACAACGCAAACCAACAGGCTAGAACAAGAGAAAAGTCCTCATTAAGAGGACAGAATCCCATCACCCACCAAGGTGGCATGCTTCATCATTTGGGATCTCCTCTTGGCTGCAACCTAGTGCAGCCAAGGAGCTACAACTCCTTGCTAGGGTAAAGGAGGAGCTCACGGATGTTTTAATATTGTCCTAGGGTGAGATCTCCTAAATTCGATGGAACATGAAGCAATGAAGTGGAAATACGTGATGCAGTGTATATGATGTGAGAAATCTAAAATTGGCTACCAGGAGACAAACAAATTTATTAAATATCTTGTGGTGTCAAGGGTTAAAAAGTAGTATACCTGGATGGTACGAGCCCGGGGTAGCGATGGAGAGATCGTTGCCTCACGCCCTGAGTTGTTACCAGGAGCGGTTGGTGGTCCCCCGATTTAATACGGGTGTTCTCCACGTATCCCTGTAGTTTTTAGGTCTCGGCCTGCACCAGCGCTTGCGCTGGTCTGGCCGAGAGTTTTAGTAAGCGGGTTTTGGAAGTGCAAACACTGGCTTTCAGCTGGCGACCAGCTTGAGTTCACGATGGCGTGCACGCGCAGCTGGCATCTGGGTTTCCTAACTCTTCCTCATTTCCTCGTCATGGCTCATTAACTCTCTGGACTCTGATGTTTCAATCACAGCAGCAGCTCACATTACCAACTGAGTGCCCTGGACTACAGTCACATGAAAAATAACAGCGATTAGCATTGAAATGCAAGCTTTTTTTTGTCTAGTTAGAAATATTGCTTCGGTGGGTTGATTTCACCTTATATCGCTATTTGTTTTATATTGGGAGTCACAGCCTAATTACCAGTATTTTTGTCTCTCACTGTTTTTTTAAAAAATATTTATTCGCGCAAAGCACAAAGCTATATTTAAGGTTACTTTTTCCGCGTCACTTCTTCACTCTATTTAAACTCCACACCCCCACTCTTATTGTCTCTCTCCTTCTCTCTCTCTCCCCTCTCTAATTCTCTCTACTTAATTAACTCTCCCCTCTCTATCTTTTTTAGCCTTTCATTCTCTCTCACCCCTTTATCTGTTTCTCTTTCAAACTCCTTCATTCACTCTCTCTCCCCTTCTTTCTCTCTCTCTATCCCGCTCCACTCTTTATTCTATGTACACCCTTTCTCTCTCTTTCTCTCTCACCACCCTCTCTAATTGGGCATTATATCTTCACTCTATCTCTCACTCGGCAACACCACAGCATCACTCAGCGCAACCACAGCATCAATCAGAGCCAGCACAGCATCAATCAGAGCCAGCACAGCATCACTCAGCACCAACACAACATCTCTCAACGCCATCACAGCATCACTCAACGCCATCACAGCATCACTCAGTGCAACCACAGCATCACTCAGTGCAACCACAGCATCACTCAGTGCAACCACAGCATCACTCAGTGCAACCACAGCATCACTCAGTGCAACCACAGCATCACTCAGTGCAACCCCAGCATCACTCAGTGCAACCCCAGCATCACTCCGCGCCACCACAGCATCACTCAGCACCACCATAGCTTTACTCAGCGACACCACATCATCACTCAGGGCCAACACTGCATCACTCAGCACCACCACAGGATGACTCAGCACCACCACAGCATCGCTCAGCACCACCACAGCATCGCTCAGCGCCACCACAGTATCGCTCAGCGCCACCACAGCATCGCTCAGCGCCACCACAGCATCGCTCAGCGCCGCCACAGCATCGCTCAGCGCCGCCACAGCATCGCTCAGCGCCGCCACAGCATCGCTCAGCGCTGCCACAGCATCTCTCAGCGCCGCCACAGCATCGCTCAGTGCCGCCACAGCATCGCTCAGCGCCGCCACAGCATCGCTCAGCGCCGCCACTGCATCGCTCAGCACCGCCACTGCATCGCTCAGCATCGCTCAGCGCCGCCACAGCATCGCTCACCGCCGCCACAGCATCTCTCAGGGCCGCCACAGCATCACTCAGCGCCACCACAGCATCACTCAGCGCCAAGACAATATCACTCAGCACCACCACACCATCACTCAGCGCCAAGACAATATCACTCAGCACCACCACAGCATCACTCAGCACCACAGCAGTATCACTCAGCAACACCTGAGTATCATTCAGCATCACCTCAGCATCATCTCCGCAACAGTCACCACCACCACCACTACCACCTCAGCATCACTCAGCACCACCTCAGCCTGCTCTCGGAATCTGGCATCTGTTGATTCTCCCCTAGCGTCTGGCCGCTGCTAGTGTTATAATACAGGTACTAGTTCCCAACCTTCACCCTCCGATTGTTTATGCCCCCTCAAAAAAAAAGCTTTAACAAACAACCATTGCAATAGGCAGAAACAAGTTGCCAGCATTGCAAGAACAAAAGAAAACTGAGGAATTTTTTTATTGTAAATACTTTTTTAATATGGTCGTTCAGTTTTACATAATGCCTTCTTGGTCATATATAAAGTAACAAAAATGCTTCTGACACTTTTTTATTATAACTTTTCAGCATGCCGCACAGCAGCCACACTTCTCTACAGCACAGCTTGAAGACATTGGCAAAGTCAATAGCTCTGGCTAAACACTTATAAGGCCCCAAAGGCGAGACCTATTGGCTATGCCAATGCTTGTTACTACATGCACTACGCAGGTATACGTAGGTTGTATCGTTCTTAATAATTCCTTTTTCTTGTTATTGTGTGACATTAGCACTCACGTAAATTTGCAGTAGTAAACTTTTTGGTCCTGAAGAAAGCCATGATCAATTTATGATCACCAGTGGCTGAAACATGTAGACCCCTTCAGCAATACTTCATCCATGCGATCACACATCTATTTGGATTGCGCTTATACTACTTTTTAACCCTTGACACCACGAGATATTTAATAAATTTGTCTGATAGCAATAACTGTTTAATTGAAAGGAGCACATGTTACAATGTGTTGCGCCACACATAGTAGGTGCCAACAAGTACTGTGTTAGAATGGAAAGAGCATCAACGTAAAACATTCCAGGGCCTGGAACACCATTACAGTCATGGTCTTGTCCATGGTTACGTCACCATGAGCACATGCCGACGGACAATTCACTTTAGCGTTTCCTGCCACGCACACCCAACCGCCTCTCACCTTCACCTACAACATCCCCCTGGTGTGCACCGGCAGGTGTTTTGCTGCGAGTACTGTGCCTCCGGGCAGTGGCCCCTGGCACCGACAGGCTGCTAAGGCTGGATGCCTCCTCACTTTCCTCCTCTCCCGTTTAAATGCTGCCAACAACAGTGCCAGCCTGGATCTGTTCCACGGCAGTGGTGACTTGTGCAAGGGCCTTGGCCACATCCCCAGAGCAATGGGCCATTTCTATTTGCATGGCCATGGACCTGCGTGACAACAGTGCAGTGGCGTTGCACAGGTGGTTGTTTGACCGGGTGTAGCCAGCCATGCGCATCATTAACAGGCAATGCCTTCTCCTCTTCCCTGCCTGCCCCTCAAGCATCGCCCTGGTCAGCTCCTGCATGCTTTTGTTTGTCTGCTGGTTTCCCTCCACCACCGCTGTTGTGAGTGCCCGCACACTGTCTGACATTGCTGAGATGTCCTTGCCCAATTTAATCATTTGCATGTGTATTGCCCCCATGTGTCTTGCCTGCAGGCGCTGCACCCGCAACATCTGGGACTCCACGCCACCGAACACATTCGGACCTTGGTCTTCCAGAACAGCAATGTGGTCTCATGAGCTGCGCCTGCGTCTACGTTGCACCGGAGCCTTTGGTCTAGGTGTGGGGCTCACACGTGGCTGGCTGGCTAGTCACAGGAGCTGCGTCAGGAGCCGGATCTGACTCCATGAGTTGCAGTGCTGGGACTTGTTGTCTGCGTTGTTTTGGTGCAGGGGTGTTCTGGCTGGGGCTACAGGTGCCTCCACGTCAGTCTCTGCTGGAGTGTCTGAGATTTGAAGACATTCACTGTCGGCACTGTCTCCATCCGCGGCATCTGTGACGGCAAACAGTGTAATATTAATTTGTGTATGGGCTTGTGTTGTGTGACATTGTGCAGACATTTTTTCAATAAATCACTGACCACATTCACTGACAGGCCTGCAATTTTTGTGTATTTTACTTGCCATAGTTGTGTTTGATTTCCCTCATGCCTGACATGCCTACAACTCCCACAATGCATTTGGGTAATGATTGAAATTGTGGACCGGAGTTAGATTAGTACACTGGGATTGGACTGTGGGGGGCACTTTTGGGCAGTACTATGAAGTTAAAGGTCGCATGCGTCTTACCTTGTGACGTACTAGCCGCACCAGATGTGTCCAGCTGGGTGACTCCCACCACTGCCTCAGGCTGTATTGTGGCTTCCACCAGCTCCTCCAGGGCTGTGTTGTTGGGGACTGTTGGTTGACCCCCTCCAGTACCCCTTGCCTCCTACAGGCGGTCTGCTATCCGCTCCTTCACACGGCTGCGCAGGTCATACCAGCGTTTTTTGAGGTCATCAACACTACGGTGTGTGACCCCCACTGCATTGACCTTGTTCTTGATGCACAGCCAGATCCTGTGTTTCTCCGCCTCCGGCACCTTCAAGGACAGTTTCCCAAAGAGCTTGTCATGGCTCTTGGACACGCCCTCAATCAGGTTCTCTAATTCTCTCTCACTGAATTTTACTTTGCATTTCCTGGGCGTGGCAGGCTCCACCCCTGTTGCTTGCTCCATTGTGGTCAACACACACTTCCAGATAGACACACTTTGGGGCTGTCTCCAACTGTGCTTCAGCACTCTGCTTCCTCCTCTCACAGTTACTGGCAACAGAATGAAGCATGGGCTGGCTGACTTCCTTGTTGTGATGTCATCAGCCTGCTTCCAGTGCGACGCGCTTTTAGCGAAATCGCAATTTGCGAGTTCGCAAAATGCGATTTCGCATATGTTGATATCGCATTCGGGGATGCCTGCTTTTGCACGTCGCTATTATCATTTAGCAAAATGCGATTGCGATTATTAGAGATTCTGTATTATATCGCTATTTTCTTCATGCATTGCTTTTTGAGAGTTCTAAATAGCGATTCCTTAGAAATCGCTATTTGGAACTCGCTATTTTCTATTTTGATGCATGTGCCTGTAAGATAGGAGTTATTCTGTGATTAAAAATGACGCACGCGGGCATTGCAACATTTTAAGCAGTTTCTATGGGGGAGAAAAATTGTTCTAAGAACAGATCACAAGAAACTTGTGAATATGTTGTCTGATGGTGGGAGAAGAACACTGACTGCACGTTTAGCTTGTTTGGCTGCTAAACTCCAAGAATATCAATGTGTTGTGGAATATTTTCCTAGACTAGACAATATCAATGGTAAATGTATGTCCTATTTTGCGTTGTTAATTAGTGGAGAATAGGCGGATGCGTGTGAGTGTGATGTGGCATACACTGCGGAGGATTTGAATGTGTGGTCTGAAAATAAGGAGTTGCAAGATGCTATTTCTGAGTAAGTATAGAAGGAATCATTTTAATGTGATCAAGCTTTATTTGGTTTGTAACTATTTGAATGATGGATGGCCCGAAGACAAGAAATTGAGGGGAGATTTGGCTTCTTTTTTCAAAGTAAGGAGTGAATTGATAGTTTGACCGTGTTGTACTGAGAGGAGAGTAAGGTTATTTCTCCTCAGAATCTAAGGAAAAAATGTTCCTTCTGGTGTATAAAGGACATCTTGATATGTCTAGTACTAAAAAAAGGATATGAGAATTCTGTTGGTGACCTACGATTGGTAACATGATTGAGAACTGGGTGAGGGAATGTGAACTACGTGTCAATAGTGATAAAACAGCTAAATTTTGCATGCTTGGGCACCAACATTCTTGGGACTAGGAAGGCAGCTTTTGCTCTAGTGTTGAATGATTATTTTACAAAATGGCTGGATGTAACAAGCTGATACGAGTAGTGTGATTGAGTTTCTTGATGAGGTTTTCTGTAGAGAAGAAATACTCAAAGAATCGGTGTTTGATAATGGTCTCCAATTTATAAACAAGTGTTAGGCTGTTTTTCTAATTAGATCCGGAGTTGTACATAAAAAAGCATCTGATTACCACCCTCAATGTAATGGCCAAGTAGAGCGCTTTAACAGGAAGGTTAAGGATTCTATACAGTTACAATTAAGAGTGGGTTGCCCTGGAAGAATGCTTTACAAGCCATGCTTTTAACATAAAGGACTTCTCCTAAATCCGTTACTGGCATGTCTCTATTGAAGATGTTGAGAGATAGGAAGCCAGGAGTTACATTTTTTTTTGGTGTCTTAGAGGTAAGGACGAGTTTGAAAGTGGTAAAGATTTTTTTAAGATCACAGAAAGAGTGAAATGTTATCAGGAGAAGATGAAAGTGAAGAGTGAATGTGCCAAAAAGTCTAATTCTAGCTTAAGGTTAAATGAAGGTGATCTGGTGAGGATAAAGTTACCCACTCAGTCCGAGAAGGGATCTTCCAAGTGGTCTGTTCCTGTGAGTGTGGTTCGAGGTGTTCAGAGAGTTGAAGACGGGAAGATATGGAATCTTAGAAGAATTTCTATGTTCAGAGGAACGGTGGAAAATGTATGTGTACCGGATGGTGGTGATGATAATGCCTTTCTTGACTTTGGAAAAGATGTGTCTTCTGGAAGTGGTCATTTGAGTTGTTCTAAAATGTCCAATGATGACTCTGATATGTGTTAGAAATTAGATGGGAATGGTGTATCCTATATCACTAGTCAAGTTTTGTCTAATGTTACGAGTAAAAGTAACAACATGATTGTGCTGACAATATTTGGTTAATACTAGTAACCCATCCATGTTCAATGCAAACGTGAAAGAAGTAGGAGGACTCATGTGGAATTTAAAGACTATGTAAAGTGTTAATAAGCTTGTAAATTTGTTTATTTCCTCCAGATTTATGAAAAAAGGGAAAGATGTGATGTAGGTTAACTTCTTATTACTTTAACAGGTAGAATGTTGTAAGGTTCAAATATAGAATGTTCAACGTTGCTGGGGAGAATGCCAGGCAGAAATTGGTTGGGTTGCTTTCTCTGTGAGTTGGTGGTTATTAGGCTGTTTCCGTTTATTTAATAGACTTAATCCTTGGATTCCTATTACAGTTTCCATTATTACATATATAAAGCGTGATAAAAGATTTTAGTCACAATATGAATCGTTTATTGGATTTTAGGAACTGTGGTGAGTTTGAAGGTGATTTTACACAGTGAAAAATGCTAATCCAGTCCTGGGATTTAATGAACCATGTTTGAGAGAAAACGGTTTACTCTCAGGATTTTCTCATTGAAATTATGAAAGGTGCTCCAAGCGGTAAAAACAGAGTACATTTCTGTTAATTCACACTATCTTCCTTAGCCAAATGAGCATAAAGTCTGACATTCTGAGTTAATCATGTACTCCAACAGCAGCAGCACCCTGTCAGTTGATTCCCTAGTGTTCTGCTGCAGCCTTCCATAGTGTTCTAATGAACAACTGAGAGTGCTAACATTCTGTGTTTATGATAGACGTGTGGGACCCTGAAACCATTATGATGGATTCAAAGCTGTAAAACTTAAAGCATTTACTTTAGAAATTAGTAAAATGAGGGGGCCTGTTTTGCCATAAAAATTATGGTTAGTCCTGTAGAAAGCTAAAATGAAACACATTTTCTATGAGTTCTCAAATGTATTTCGCATCCATGCCACTAAAACATTCTGACATGCAGACAGAAAGATGAACTTTCAACATCAGCAGCAGTCTGTCAGTGAACTCCCCAGTGTTCTACTGCTACTTCCTTGGTGTTCTAATGAACAACTAGTTCACTAACAATTTGAATTTATGACAAAACTATGGCACTCAAAACTCATCATGATGGATTCACAGCTGTACAATTTTAAGCATTTACTTTAGAAATGAACCAAATGAGAGGGGTTGTTTTGTCATACAAATTATGGTTAATGCTCTATCAAGCTAAACAGAGAACACATTTTCCATGAGCTCTCGAATGTATTTCTCATCTATGTCAGTAAACCATTTTGACATGCAGACTGAAACATGTACTTTCAACATCAGCAGCAGCCTGTCAGTTAGCTCCTCAGTGTGCTGCTGCAGCCTCCCACAGTGTTGTAATAAACAACTAGAGCACTAACATTTCTATTTATGACAAAAGTGTGACATTCCTGAAGCCATTTGATGGAATCGAGCAGTAAAACTTAAAGCATTTCCTCTAGAACTGAAAAAGGAGGCTTTTTCTGTCATTAAAATATGGTTAGTGCTCAAGGCAGTTAAAAGGAGGACAGCAGATGGAAGTGGCAGCACAACGGGCCCGGAGGGCACTAAGGAGGGTGCAGAGGCATGCACACAGACAGCAGAGTACTGGGGAATAGGGGCAGGAACAGCAAGTTGACCACAGAGGGCAGGCCAGCATGGACAGTTTCAGCGCAATGAACCATTGAGGGCAGGAGGTAGGAGGCAGGAGTATACACATGGAGAATGGACGATGGAGAGGCAGTTCCATAAAGGTGAATATGATGGGCAGGTAGGAGGGGGCAGGGACACCTAGATTGTGAACAGAGTGAAGACGAGAGAGGGTCAGCATGCTGACCAACTGAGGGCAGGCTGGCATGTGCAGGGGCAGAAAATAGACCACATAGGGAAGACGATAGGGGGTAGGGGCATGCACATGGAGAACAGTGGAGGGAGGGCCTAGGCCAGAAAACTGAACAGGGAGGAGAGACTGGCAGAGGCAGCATAATGTACTACTAAGGGCAGCAGGGAGGGGCAGGAGCAGCTAACTGACCATGGAGAGCAAGCACGAGTGGGCAGGTGCACGCACACACCAATGCCACTAGACCCGATTTAGGCAGAACAATCCTGATTTTTGAAGGCAAAGAAATTGCACTTGCTTCAATAGAAGTCAAGGGGGAAAATACATTCCCTTGATTTTATTTTCAAAGTCTCCCACTTTCCGGGTTTTAACGTTGGCATGTATTCACAAATGTAGAACAGAGGGCAGGCAGGATGGGTGTGGGAGCAGCAAGTTGATCACAGAGTGCAGCTTGACATGGGCATGGTTAAAAAGCTGACCGTGGAGGACAGGAAGGAGGCTGCAGGAGCATCAGGCTGAATGTTTAGGGAAGGCTGGCTTGGGCATGGGCAGCAACCTGACCATGAAGGTTAGGAGGGAGGTGGCAGAGGCAGCAAGCTGAACATTCAGGGTTAGTTGACATGAGCAGTAAAATGGACAAAGGAAGGAAGGCGGGAGGGGCACTCACTAAGAGAACAGAGAACTGGCGGAGGGGTGCAGGAGCAGCAAGCTGGCCACAGAGTGGAGTCTGGCAGGGGCAGAAAGCTGACCATGGAGAGTAGATGGGGGCAGGAGCATCCAGATGGCAACCGAAGGGCCAGAGTAAGGGAGGCAGGAGAAGTAAGCTGAACATGGAGGGCAGGCTGGCATAGGTAGGGGAAGCACAGTGGAGAGCAGGAGGGAGAGGACAGGGGCATAAACACAGAAAAGTGAGAGCAGGGAGAGAGAGTCAAGGGCAGAGGCACCAAGCTGACCACAGAGGCCAAGTTGGCATGGACAAAGCAGCATGCTGACCGCAAAGGGCAGGTGGGAGGAGCAGGGTCAGCAAGCTGACTATTCAGTGGAGGCCGGCATGGGCAACAAGCTGACCACAGAGGGCAGGAAGGAGGTGGCAGGGGCAATGCAGATGGAGAATGGAAGGCAGGCAGGATGGGGGTAGGGGCAGCAAGTGACCTAATAGTTAGTGTTGAAATGGATTAAACACTAACTTTTATAAATCCAAAAAACACTGAAATTAGCCCATTATAGATCAGTGAACTAACTATAACTTGCACCGCTTATGACCTCACATATTATATCACTCATGACATATTAAATGACCTCATTGATGACATCACTGATGCCATCATTGATGACATTACTGAAGCCTCATCCAAGCTACTGCTCCCATTGCCTCATCCAAGCTATTGCCGCAGGAGTATGTAAGGTAATTATGATGTGATGTAATGACTGCAATGTTACCTGCAGGGATTTAATTACTTGTGATGTTGTAACAACTGTCATTCAACCCCGTTTCCTAACATTGCTGCAAAACCTTAGAATCATACATTTAACAGAATGTTCAACATATAGATAAATAGCAAGATGATCCAGTGAAGCATTCCCAATTAAGGAATCACCCTAATCTAGTCCAAACCCTGTCAGGTTTTCCGTTTATCCAGTCTAATCTACATTATCTAGTAATCATTCAGTTCAATTCTCTGAAACATTGAGAGTAGGAGGTTAATGCCTATGCCCCATTCTCTCCAATGATATGAGGAAAGGTATTTGCTTGGGGAAGGAACCACTCAGTGCTTAATTTGTAATAGAATGAGTGCTGGTGCCCAAACCTTTTCTCAGAAACCTGCGTCCGATGCTTTTAAACATCACCACACCGAATACTAAGGCTGCATAGTCTTGAATCCTCCTCATTGCTCTTCTATCCACTATCAGTCATTCCCTTCCATTTTATCTCATTTGTGTAGGTTCTTATTTTCTCCCTTTGCTGTGTTTTTTTCCATCTTTCTCTTCCTCCTCCTTTCTGCTTTTTGAGTTTTTCCCTCTATTGCTCCTGGTCAATGTCTGAAGAGAAAAGTGCCGGTCCCCAAAAATGAGAGCCGGCGGGCCCCACCGTCAACCACCAGCTCAAATTAAGCACTGGAATCAGTCATTGCTGTAATGGAGCACAACTAGATGTACAATAGTTAGCTCATGGTGATTACCTTCCAGGCTACCTTGTCTTGTTCCCACACATTTTACCAATCAAATAGTGATAATGCTAGACTTGCAATGTTGTATTCTGTTGTCTGTTATGTTTGTGTTTACCTTGCCTCTCTCCTACAGGACTAGTTACTCACCCTTCACCAGTTCTATGAGGGTGAGTGAATAATAAACTGAACTTGTATGGTGAGGTAACAACCATATTTCCTTAAGTAAGAAAACACTTTCCCCCACTTGCTGCCTTTACATTAAAGCATAGGGTTCGGAATTATATTTTGTATTCTTCACAGAGAATGATTTTCCATGAACTGAAATGTGTTTCCCCATAATCGCAGGGAAGATGAAAGACATTGCGTCACTTTGCCACATTAAGGGCCCATATACTAAAAGACTACTTGCAAAAGTGGTTGTAGAATGCTCACTGACTTTTTCCAACCAGTCTATAATTTTTCAATGCTGCCTATTCACTAATAGATTGAAGACAGCAAAACAGTGACAAGGTAAGAAAGCAGGGATGAAAAAGAAACTGTAATTGAGGCGCAGACACAGATCATGTGATTTGCCTCACCTACCCTGACATGAAAGTCTTTTGTATTAAGGAGAAACGCGCAGAGGCTTCAAATTCTATTCTGGAGTCGAGATCTCCCTTTCTGTTCCTGCCATTGCCATCATGATCCTTAATGCACATGTTAGCATGGTCAGTACTATGGGTACTTAAATGATAGAGAACTAACTGTAGAGGAGGGCAACAGTTGTTAAGTAATTTCCGGAAATTTCCATGGAGTAATAGATGTAATTACTTGTAATCAGATGGTCATAAACCAAAATCTATTTCTGCAGAAAAGAAAATGTTCTCCAAGTGTCTGCAATTCTCCTATTTCTTTATTTTCAAATCAGTTTTCCAATTTTGGACATACCCAGCCAACGTTTTCATCCCAATGGAGACTTCATCAGAGCCTAAAAAATATATAAATATACAATAATCAAAAATATAACATTTAAACGATTTCTTTGTTGTTCCTAATTTTTTTAATACATTTTTAGAAATATGTTTTTATAACATTTTAAGTATATACCTTCTGTATATGCATATTCGAAATCCAAATGTGCCCAACACCTCAATTCTAGCACAAAATCACTCTGTAGCTGTAATATAGTTGTGGTAAGGTGTCAGACAAATCCAGATGCTCATGAAAGAGAAATGCCAACACTTGAGGTGAGTAGAAGTTTCATGTACTTTATTTCATGGACCCACGATGACGAGCTCCCATCCAGTTCAGAGTGGCAGGCAACTGAAATGGTCATATGCTCTAGAACCAGATGAGGACCCTAGACCATGGGTTACAAACACAGAGCTTAGAACACAAAAAAGCATTTCAAACATACTCACTGCACAAGCAGTGAACAATAAAAGCATAAGAACCATAATGAATAAAGGTAAAATACACAAATACCACATCACCCCCCTTCCTTCTACAAAACAAATCAAGTAGGAATATAGTCAAGCAGTGTTGAAGGGAATTTGATTGAACGCTGGCTACGAGAGACCGTGCCATCCTGAACCGATTCATCTTGAGCCCCTGGAAGTTCTTTGCTATTTCAATTGACTTGACAATTGGTCACAGAACAACCTCCATCAGCAATATCAGTGGTGCATTACTTTTTTGCTACATGTTCAGACAAAACTTCAACATCATAGCTCAGAGCAGAGTCATCAACCCCTGTCAGCAAAAACAAGCTTGAAAATATCCACTTGCTCATCATTTAAGTGGACTACATTTTTCTTATTCCACCATCCCTTCCCATCGAGCAAAACAGAAGGCTTACTGGCTTTGACAATACGCACGGGAAGTGAGAACTTTGACTGCCCCTTGCTGACCCTATACGTTTTTTAATAAGCACCCAATCATTGACAGCAAAGTGTGCGTCTTTGACGTTGGACCTACTATCATGCAAAACTTTCTGTGCTAGCTGTCTGGCTGCCACCCTATCCCTGATGAGTTGAGCATCCTCCCCCTCAACTCTTCTTTTAGCTAGATCTAGTCCAGCAGAGAAATTAAGGAACCAGTCTGGCAAGAGTTTAGATCTGGCTTCCCTTCCTCTACGTTTGTTGAACGGTGTAACCCCAGTGGTAGAGTGAGGGGATGTTAGATATGCCCAAACCTTCTCTTGCAAAAATTCAGCAACATCAATGTTAGCTGCAAGAGCTGTTTGTATACCTTCTTTTAGAAAACGGTTGTCCCTCTCAACTAGCCCATTGGAGGAAGGACTATTTAGCGCTACCTGAGCATGCTTCACATCAAACCTCTTCATAAAGACTTCCATTTGTTTGGAGACAAAATGCATCCCATTGTCTGTTACTATGCAGCTAAGAGAACCTGCCACCTTGAAAATGTTCTCAAGAAAATTGATTACTGCTGAAGAGTTGGCCACCCCTACGCCGGAGTAACACATCCACTTCGAAAAGTAGTCAAGCAAGTACTTTTTGTCAGAAGGGAACAGATTGAATGGCCCAGAAAAGTCTAATGCAATTTTTCACCATGCTCTTTCTGGAAAAGGAACTGGGTGTAAAGGTTTCTCATACAATTTCCGATTTTTGTCAACACATTGAGGACACACTTCATCAAAGTTAGAGACTTGTTTGTCTCGACCCGGCCACCTGTAAACTTGCATAATCCTCTAGGTGATAGCTGAGATCCCCAAGTGTCCCTCATGGGCCATGCTTATAATTTTTTGCCTGAGACTAGTAGGAGGTACAAAAACTCCATTCCTTATGCAGATGCCATCCTCAAATGATAATTCCTCAGCAACCTGAGTGAAACACCTCATCTCACTAGTGAGAGTTTTCTTAGATGGCCATTTGTTCTTGATATAATACTCAACTTTCTTCAAGGTACCATCTTCATTCATAGCTGAACACCATTCTTCTTGAGTGACAGACCCCTAACAAGCAAACACGGCATCGACGATCCCCACCACACATTCTCTGTCAGAACTCTCCAGAGAATCACTGTTATGCGGAATAGGAAGGCGTGATAAACAATCTGCACGAATATTCTTTCCACCTTGAATTTATTTGACTACCAAATCATACTCCTGTAATTTGGATAGCAAACAAACTAAACATGCAGATGCCCTTCCCTAGCCATTCCCAGTCAAAAGAAATACCAGAGGTTTGTGGTCAGTAAAAATCTCGCAAGAATTGCCCCATATATATGTTTTGACCTTTTGTACCGCCCATACCATAGCTAACACTTCTCTTTCCATTGTGCTATAATTGCTTCCAGCACCCGACAATGCTCTAGAGGCAAATACTATGGTGTTTTCTTGCCCATCCACCCACTGACCAAAAACTGCCCCAAGCCCCTTGAGACTGGCATCAACAGTGATGAATGACTTTCCTGTAGACAAATGGTTGCAGAGTGGGAGCATTCCCCACCAAAAGCTTGACTTCTTCAAACACAGCATTGACAGTATTATTCCACTTGAACTTCGTACCCTCTTGAAAAGTGACCGTAATGGCTGCACGGTCAGGGCATACCCTGGCACAAATCTGGCGTAATACTCACAAAGCCCCAGAAAAGAACGCAAACCATCCTTATCAGTTAGAGCCGGAGAATTCTTAATAGCCTCCACATTGCAAAACGTCGGTTTGATCCCCTTATCCGAAATGAGGTGTCCTAAGAATTCTTGCACTAGAAGCTTGCACTTACTTGGTTTCACAGTCATACTTCGAGTTTGTAAAGTGCTCAACACTTTATTCAGGGCCAGTACACATTCTTCTTCTGTGTCAGTGTATATAAGTATATCATCTTGAAATGCTTGCACATGTGGCATATCACCAAATAAGCCATCCATCAATTTTTGAAATACACTCGCCGCTGATGCGAGTCCGAAAGGCAGCCTCAAAAAATGTGAAAGCACCAAATGGAGTCACAAAGGCGGTGAGTGACTGAGACTCTTCCGAGAGCTGAATTTGGTGATAGGCTGAGTACAAGTCAATGATCGAAAAAAACTTAGAGCACCCAATATTAGCTAGCATTTCTTGTATGTGTGGAAGAGGATGACAATCAACCACAATGTTCTGGTTGAGTGGTCTCAAGTCCACACATAACCTGAGATCCCAAGTCCTTTTCTTGGTCAAAACAATGGGAGAGATCCATTCAGATGCATCAATGTGTGCAATAATTCTTTCTGCCTTCAGTTTGGCAAATAGCACCTTAAGGTCCTCTCTGATACTAAGAGGCGCAGGCCTGACCTTGTGCACGACCGCCAAGGCATTTTTCTTAAGTCTAATGCTGTGTTTAAAACCCAACACAGTACCAACTGCATCCTTAAACACACCAGGATAGGACTCAAACATTCTGTCAGCAATGTCACTCTTAAGCTCCATGGACAATAAAGCCAAACGAGGTTCACCCAAAAAAATGGGAGGATCCTGCCCTGGGCACAAAATGATGCCCAGACTTGCAAGATCTTTCCAACCAACAATATCTCTCCCATTCACCTTCGTAGTGATGGACCTACTCAAACACACCACGGTTGTCTAGAAAAACCCTAGAAGGTCTATGTCCTTTTCCCTAAATGTCTTGGGGTTGATATCAGGAGCAGAAAGTATTGTCCCTGCTGGCAATAACTTGTAAAATGTACAATCCGCCAAAATGGTGACAGGAATGCCTGAATCCGCCATTACCGAAATCTGCTTACCATCTGTCACTGCATCCATGATAGGACCCTTAATCTTTTGTTCAGAGTGGAGAGATGGAACTTTAGGTAAATCTACAGTTAAAAATACATTTGAAAATGTGTTAGTACTCGCACTTCACCCTCAAAATCCTCAACATTCACATTACTAATCTTAAATCTGTTGACCTTACTGCCCCAATCACCATTCCCCTGCACACTCCTTGGAAATGACCCAATTTGTGGCAACAGTTACACCTCCTTCCAATTACAGGGCACGATGGACTATTTCCTATGTGTTTCCTAGAGCCACATCTATAACAGACTTGTTGCCCACGACCTTGCTGAATCCTCTGAACTCTCCAGTCATTAGTTGGTTTGTTACTTACAGCACATACAACCTCCTCATCAACAACAGAGTTGACAGCCAACTGGGATTGTACTGCATGATTAGACAGTACTTTTGGCATAGCAATAGATCTCTCAATGCGTTTAGCTATGTCTATTGTTTACACTAGTGTAGGATTAAAACACGTAAGTAGACACTCCCGTATTTTTTTTTAAACGATAGAACACAAATTGATCTCGTATGTAAACATCAACATTTCCCCCAAAATCACATTTAGCTGCTAACACTCTCAAGGTGGCCACATATTCTTCAACTGACTCATCACATGATTGTTTGCACATCGCAAAGTTAAATCTCTCTAGTAAAAACACTAGACTCGCGGAGTACTGCTTTCTCATCCTTCCTCTGCCCTCCAAATAAGGATTCCAAGGAGTATTTTCTCCAAACGGCGCCAGAGAAGGAGGAAGATTGTCAATAACCCTTTGGCCAGCCACCCCCAAATGATTAAACAGCAAAGTCATCTTCCTGGGAGGAGAATACCTGTCCGCATTTATGGCAGTCAGATAGTTCTCGAAAATCCTGAGTCATTCCACCCACTTAATTTTCAGCTTCCCAGCCTTTGGAATAAAAGACAGTGGTTGAACAACTCCTTGGGCAGTGGCCATGATAATGTGACAAAAGGTGCTGCAAGGATACTGAATTGGAGTCGGTATTTTGAAATAGTAGTTATCAATAAGGCCTTGTGAGGAAAGTAACCCAAAATTATCAAATTAAAACAAAATCTCACCAGTTTAAATGACGATGCGCAGTGCACAAATGACAACCACCCAAATTACGAAATGCTCCGATGAAAATTAACTCCTCCGGTAATTAGCAGGGGTGGGCGGAATTTGCGTAGTCGCGTTACGCAAAATTCCGCGAAACGGTAAAAAATCTCCACGAGCACGCAGAATTCCGCGAGCACGCGGAATTGCTTGTTCCGCCCGTTCGCAATGCGTTTTTCCTATTCGGGGACGCTGTTTGCGTGCTCGGGGGGAAATATCTCGCGAACTTGCCCATGCGGTCGCCAATTGGCGCGGCCATCTTGTTTCACTTGTCCCACCCGCTCGCGATGCGTGTTTCCTGTTCGCGAACGCATATGTCCGATGGCGCGTCCGAATGACGTGTTCGCGATCGCACACTCTCGCGGGATCGCGCCAACGGATAGGAAAACTCGTCGGCGAACGCAGGGATCCCGGTAAGTCACTACCGCGCGCGCGAACACGCATTTTGAAAGCGCGAACAAGGAAAAAATTCCACTACGCCGCGGATGGCGGAATTTTCGGCAATTCCGCATTCTCCGCAGAACGCGAATTTCCAAAATTTCACGAATTCCGCAAGCAGAACGGAATTTACCGCCCAGGCCAAGTAATTAGGGCACTGCGGAGAGCAGCTTCAACTCCTCGACACGTAGCAAATGCGGGCAGAAATAAATGACCAAATTCAAAATGGCCGCACACTGGCGTGACGAGCTGACATCACCCAGCGTGCGTGCCCTCAGAGCAGTATTGAGGCTTGAAAATCCTCGGCGAGTCGACATTGACAGAGGACAACGTCCCACTGTGATGCACTCGCCTGGAGGAACTCACCACTGACAGAACGAGCGCTCAGCTTTCGGTGCACACGCATGGAGACAAGGCCTTTTGTCTCACGCAGAATTCAACGGACCACTCCTGCGATGAAGATGCAGAGAAAAAACACAAAAGCCAGAAACAGCAGGATACCACATGCATTTCACAGCATGCACATCTCTTACCCTCCGCATACCTTCACCGGTTGGCACAAGAACCAATGGGAAACTTCTGCCAAGAGAAAACGAGGGTCGTGGGTCCAGAATAGATTTGTGGAATCAAACCCCACTCCTGGTACTAAAGAATGTGGTAAGGTGTCAGACAAATCCAGATGCTCATGAAAAAGAAATGCAGACACTTGAAGTGAGTAGAAGTTTCAAGTAGTTTATTTCATTGACCCACGACGGCGAGCTCCCATCCAGTTCAGAGCGGCAGGCAACTGAAATGCCCATGCACTCTAGAACCAGATGAGGACTCGAGACCATGGGTTCCAAACACAGAGCTTAGAACACAAAAAGCATTTCAAACATAATCACTGCACAAGCAGTGAACAAGAAAACATAAGAACCATAATGAATAAAGGTAAAATATACAAACCAGAATAGTGACCATCTTTACCCCCAACAGTTTGTCAAAAATTACACAATTGATCCATTCCTCATGATCAGTACATTAGTGCGGTGTATTTATAAAGAAGAACAGTGTTCATTTCGTACAAGGTGTAATTTCTTGTACAAATCCGTCAAGTGTGTATTGTCTTCAATTTCAATATATTTAAATTCACTGTTAAAAGAAAGAAAAAATTCCTTTATTTGTATTCTAACCATCACCTATCTATACATGATATTGTTTTCGAACCTGGCATTATTTTCGAACTTTGGAAAACTCTTATTAGGGAAATATTAACTTGTCAGAGGTCTCACATTGACTCATCACTCTCATCATCTAAAGCACATACTTGCACTATTTGCAATGGAAGCTAAATCAAACAGTATACAGTTCTCGCTGTACAAACCAGTGTCAATTACAATGAACACGTGTATAGCTATCACTACGTTCATTTCACATTTGTATTCCCCGCAATATATTGCATCTCTCATACATTAATCAGTTCAACCCATCATCATAGTATAGTGTTTATCCTCACTGAACTTGCATTTTAAAGGCATACTCTCCTTACAAAGGATAACAGCCATTGACTTTCTTTTCCATTTATCAGGACGGACAGGTAGTATGACCCGACACTACCGCATCAATCGATACAGCACACGCTGATAACCGTCAAGGGGAAACATCCATTACAATGCAGTCATTACATCGCACTGATTTTACAACGCAACTGTTACAATGCAACTGCCTTTACATCGCATGCCATTACAACGCATGCCATTACAATGCATTCCACTACAACGCATGGCATTACAACGCATACCATTACAACGCATGCCATTACAACGCATTACAAGGTAAGTAATGGAGATGTTTAAGTTTTAGGGTAGGTATGGCTTTTGGGGTAGTTGGGAATAGTAATTTTTACCCCTACGCTATCCAACACTTTCCCTACTGTTGCACTCACTGGAGTGGGAATAGTAATTTTTACCCCTACGCTATCCAACACTTTCCCTACTGTTGCACTCACTGGAGTGGGAGTAGTAATTTTTACCCCAACACTATCCAACACTTTCCCTACTGTTGCACTCACTGGAGTGGAAATAGTCATTTTTACCGATACACTATCCAACACTTTCCCTGCTGTTGCACTCACTGGAGTGGGAATAGTAATTTTTACCCCTACGCTATCCAACACTTACCCTATTGCTGCACTAAAAGTATTATGCGTTGTAATGGTATGCGTTGTAATGGAATGCGTTGTAATGGTAGTTCTTAAAAATGCGTTGTAATGGCATGCGCTATAAAAACATGCAATGTAATGGTTGTTGCGATGAAAAAACTGTGTTGTAAAAGCATGCGTTGTAATTGTTTGCGTTGTAACGTTATATATTCACCGTCAAGATGCCGGCAACCAGTGGCGGCTGGTAGGGAATGGTGGCGGGGGGTGGGGTCAGGTGGGCAGGTTAGAAACAAAAAACCAAAAGAAAAGAAAACTTACCTGGTGGTCGCCAGTAGCCGCCTCTCCTCCAACAGGAACAAGGAAGCACACAGCCTCCCAGAATCCCCTGACCAATAACAATGCTGTGATTGGTCTGAGTGCCATGGTTCAGCGCTCCGAGAGGGACTGGGAGGGTCTGCATGCTCTCCACCCAGGCTGTACAATACAGCCTGTGGAGAACATGCAAAGTGCGCATGCCAGTTTGGCCGGCCTGAGGTGGTTGGCCAAAACATTATGCGCACTTAAGGTACAGCCACCAGTCCTCCTTCCTCAGCTTCAGGGGAGCCTGGCCCCACCCCGTCCTCACAACCTGGCTGCAGTGCAACTGCAATTGTAAAAATCAAATGCTAATAACTTTCCGTTAATATCATTTTTTTTTCTTTGCACTGCTTTAAAGTAGTGGGGCCATGCCCCTCCGCCTTAGCGGAGGAGCCGCCCCTGCCGGCAACGAAATTTACTCGCAAGATATCGTCTATAGATTTAATTTTGCTTTCCATGGCACACTCTATCATTTTCTATTGAGAACTGTCATGGTGTTCTAGAAAACAACTTTCAAAGTATGTATAGTTAAATACGTACTACTGTTTAAATTAGGGGGAGGCTTTAGATTAATAATTGGAAAATAATTTACATTTAATAAAAGGTAGGAGTAGTGTTAAACTTAGAATTCCGATTTTTATTTTTTTTACAGTCATTTCACTTGTTGCTTTTCTGCAGGTAGGAAAATGTTAAAAAAAACTCCATCCATAGCATTTGCAAGATAGATTGAAATGCAGCTGGGGAGTTTCCAGTGTATAACAATGCTGTGCATGTATTCTCTAGATTAGAAAGAATTAAATATTTCAGAAGGAAGGTTCTCTGAAATGATTGTTTTGAAGTGTGCTTAACAACAGAAGATATCAAATGACTCATTACCCGAAAGAGGAAAATTAATTAAGATACCATCATCTGTCATCATTTATCCCTGAGGTAATAGTCTAATATTCTTGTATATTATGTGCATCCATTCAGAAGTGCAGATCTAACAATCCACAGACATGTGAAATGCAAATAAGCATTAGATAGGCAATTAGATGTACTTTCCTTTGCCTCAATTACATGTATTTATATAATGTTGGAAATAACTGAATAACACTTGTTTTCAGAAACTGCATATCAGTATCTTTAGCTATTTACCTCTAATATCCCTCTTTGTTGTTCCTTACATTTACTTCCCTGCCATTACTTTGAGAGCACTTTATTTTGTATGCATGTACTGAGATACACTATGTATTTGGCGAAACCATGAGGAAATTAATTTTTCAGATGAGTATAATTTAACATGTACCCTATTTAAATCAGATTTAGGGTTAATTTCACTGTACAGAGGACATGGTGAACCTTAGGCTGAGAGATTAACAAGGGGTTATTGACCCTTGTAGCTAGCTTCAAAAGGTACACGATGACAACAGTGACCTCATACCATGTACATATGATCAGAGGAGAGCCTCCAATAGCCATTTCCTTAACTTTTCCATCCGGACCACTGTACGGTGGCAACTTCTGCATAAGTTGATGGGCCTTAGGGAGCCAACCTGAATCTTATATTGACATTTGCCAGTACATACCTTAACTTCTTCTTTTGCTTCAATTTTGACCTAGAAAGGTTCATGTGGGAAGCGATCCATGAAAGCAGGACTTGGACCTGAGATTAGCTGGCCTAGCTTAAATTTGAATTATCACAAGAAGCCCACAGGTCAACCTTTCAGCATTCGCTGGAAATTACTTTCTCTACAGGGTCATCCCAAGCTTTTTGCCTTCCTCCTCCCCTTTTTGCTGAATTCGTTTTTGTTGGCTTTAGGACTATGTGCTATTTACCACTGCTAAACAGTGCTAAAGTGCTTTTGATCTCTCCTTAAGACATGCTAACATTGGCTTATACTCAATTGGCATATTTAATTTACTTATAAGTCCATAGTAAAGTGCCCTGCATGTGCCCAGGTCCTGTAAATTAAATGCTACTGGTGGGTTTGCAACACTGATTGTGCCACCCACTAAAGTAGCCCTTTAAACATGTCTCAGGCCTGCCATTGCAGAGTCTGTGTGCGCAGCTTTAAACTGCCATGTGGACCTGGCAAAATAAACTCTTTTCCAGGCTCAAACCTTCCATTTTAATACATATAAGTTGCCCCTAGGGTAGGCCCTGGAAAGCCCCAAGGGCAGGGTGCACTGTATTGAAAAAGTGTGACTTGTACCTTTGAGTTTTACATGTCCCGCTAGTGAAAAACTCTTACATTGTTTTTTCACTACTGCAAGGCCTATCTCATCCATAGGAGAGTAATTTCCAAATGGGAAGAGATAACCCCTTCAAGTTTGGTGTCTCTGGCATCACAATTTAAAATCCTAACTTATGGTGAAGTCAGATTTTAAATAACAATTCTAAAAATGCCACTTTTTGAAAGTTGGCATTTTCTTGCCTTAGCCATTTGGTGCCTGCAGCCTGTCTCTGGTCACATGACTGGGTGTAGTTGGCAGTTATGCTTTGTGTATTCCTCCAAGACAGTCACCTGCAATGGGAGCTCAGATGTGACTAAACGGGCCATCACTGGCAGAGAGGGAGGAGCTGGCTCAGCCTCACTTACACCTGAATAGGTTGTATCCTGTCCCCACACAATAGGCTTAATGACCCTGCATTGTCACTTCAGCCAGCTTGGAACCAGGGCAGGAAAGTCAGGGTATCTGTGCACTTCAAAGGTATGCACACCAGCACTTCAGCAAATGTCCGAACATGTGGATACTCTGCCAGGAAGAAGGACTCCTGTGCTGCTGAAAGAACTGCCACCATGCTGGACTGCTACTCTGAAGAAGCTGCTGCCTGCTGTCCTCTTGCCTGGGGAGGAAGAACTGGACCTGCAACTCCACCTTGAACCAAGGACCCCAGAGTGACTCAAAAGGCTGGTCTGCTGGCCTCCTGATCTGAGTCTCATGTACAAAACATGTTCCCCACAGCTCCTGGAACCATCTTCAATGAGTTCAGGACACCCAAGAGGTGCCTCTGAGATCCTGGTCCCAGGGTATGGCTCTCGAGCTCTTTAATGCAAGCTTTTGGGATCTACACAACTGCGAACTGGCCAGAGAACTGGCGAGCCGCTCGCACGGAAAATCAGTGCTAGCCACTGCATGTTTGTCGCTTTGCACAGCAAGCATCATCCGCTCGAGTGGACTGCCACTGCAAGGCTCCAGCCCGCCCATCCATGACGCCCGACCTACTCTTCGTGCCACGCAGACCATCGCCAGTGATGTTCACCTTGCTCTCGTTGACCTTCTTCTACACAAATGGGACTCTTGGCACAAAACTTGAGAAAGTAAACCTTCAGTGGGACTAATCTGGGACATTATATGACCTGTACTCCATCGCTGTCGGCTTGAACTTTTGAATTTGACTGGGTGCAGCATGACCAGATATCACCGGTTGGCGCTTTATGCTTTTAAGTGCTATTTTACAGTTTATTCTTTAAAATTTCATAACTCCTGTTCTACTATTTGGATTTTTGTTTTTTTATCCTGTTTTATTTATTAAATTAGAATCTATTTTTCTAACCTGGTGTGGAAACTTTTGTGTGGTGTTTTCACAGTTTTACTGTTTGAAGTGTTACACAAATTCCTTACATTGCTTTTAAGTTAAGCCTACCAGCTCTGTGCCAAGCTACCAGCACAGGTTAATGTTTGGTGTGCTAGTACCATACCCTGACAAGGAATGTGGTTGCTACTTGACCAGGTTTCACGCCCCAGTCAACCAGCAACCCGATTTCTAACAGTGTTCATATGATTGGAGAGTTCTCTATGGGGGCACAAACTTTAGACACCTACCAGACATTGAGAGGGCACACTGAGCACAAGATATTTAATATTAGTTACAAGAAAGTGAGTCCTTGCTATGTCTATACCTCAAATCTGTAGATTTTCAGTGTAAGCCAGTAGAGAATTTAGGTTACGTTCAAACACTAAATTTTTGAGAAGGGGTAAACTCAGGGATCTAGCTACACTTAAATTGAGTGCAACTACCTCAAACGATTTCCTCAACAACAATACATTTTCTGCTAGAATTACCAGGCAATACTAAAATGACCTGCTTGCCGACATGTTGAATGTCAGCAGACAATTGTTGCTATAGCCCAAAAAAATAGACAAACCTTCTGTTTGATTTTTAGGTAAAGCCTTCAAGACAGTGCAAGCTGTCTGAATGCAAATGACTTATTGTAAGTTTACCAAGCTCCTACAGTGGGGCTTCAATCAATCAATCAGGGGAATTATAAGTGCAGTGCTCACCCGTGAGGGTCTCAAGGTGCTGAGGGGGGGGGTCAGCAGTTCCGTATCGGTCGAAGAGCCAGGTCTTCAGCGCCTTCCTGAAGGTGTTCAGGGAGGGGGCACGTCTGATGTCGATGGGGAGCTCGTTCCAGATCTTGGCCGCGATGTAGGAGAAGGATCTTCCCCCTGCTCTGGCTCTGTGGATGCACGGGGTTTTGGCCAGGAGGAGGTTGGAGGAGCGGATGTTGCGTTTGGGCACGTGGAGGGTGCCTCTGTCGTTGAGGTATTGGGGTCCGGTGTTGTGTAGGCATTTGTAGGCATAGGTGAGTATCTTGAAGGTGACTCTTTTCTCGACGGGGAGCCAGTGGAGCTTGCATAGGTGTTGGCTGATGTGTTCGTGTCGAGGGACCCCGAGAACGAGTCTGGCGGCGGTGTTCTGTATTGTCTGGAGCTTGCGGAGTAGGGACTTGTTGATGCCGGAATAGAGGGCGTTTCCGTAGTCCAGCCTGCAGGTGATGAGTGCATGGGTGACTGTCTTCTTTGCCTCGGGGGGATCCATTTGAAACTAGCCCATTGCTTACCAGTGATTTGCGTTATTGTCACTCTCGTTTTTTTGCTTCTTATACAGTGTGTTGCCTTGTCCATCTCATATTGTCCCCCTATTGGGGCATAGCCTTTTCACTTGTGCCCTTTCATTGCTCACTTTTAGAAAAATACTCTTTTTATTTTTGATTAAGTACTTTATAAGAGTGTATTTGTTTTCCAGCTGGCTCTCTAATGTGCTTGTCTCCTCCCTCCTGCTCTGTGTTGCTCTGCCTTGTCTTTCTGCTTTTCTACTATCCCCTCCCCCCGGGCTGCTCTCTTTCATTTCTTTTTGCATAAACACTCCACAAATGCATGTGTTTCCCAGCTATCTCCCTTGTCTGATTCTCTTAACACCCAGCATTGCTCTCTCTCACCTGGGTGCTTCTCTCCCACTGCCGAGGGTCCATGGAGCTCTCTTTCATCTGTGTACTTCGGTGGTGTTCTCTCACTTTTGTGCTTCTCATCCCACGCTCCTTGTGCTGCTTTTCGTCTTCCTCCCCACCTGCTCCTCGTTGTGCCCCACCATACTCAAACACCTGTGGTCCTTTAATTTAATTGGTTCTTTTGTGCTAAAGAAATCTTTATTTTTACATTTACCAATCCAAGTAACGTCTGCCATCTTAGATCAGTAAATAAAAAATTAAAGCAAAAGGATACCGCATCATTACGCTGACTTGTGCATGCGTTCTGAAGCATGCGTTCCCAAAGTGGAATGAAGCAACCAGATTTGCATATTTTAATTTTTTTATTTTGATCAATGCTGCATAGCATCCCTACACTGTACATCAAAGCCAATAGGTCCCAAAGGCAAGACCTATTTGCTTTAGAAATGCTTGTTTGATATTGCTAACAACATGTTACTGTGGTCCAAATTATTTATTAAATAATTTCAATGCTACACACTTTGACTGCCCTTTTTACCTTTACCTTTTACCTGTAACACTGGGAAGATTGCAGACATTCCTTTATTTGCACTTTCAATATGGCACAATGTTAAGAAACTAGGTGTATGTACAGCACAACAATGCAAGGCTGCAGTAAAATTATTTCCTATTATTTGTAGATTTGTATGGGATACACCAGACACACTATGATAGCAGAGTGCTTTACAATGTTTTGAATGCATATACAAATACAGAGCTTGACATTAAAAGGCCGTAACAAATTCAGGACACATTCATGAGTAGTAGCAGTACCATACATAGGATCATCTACCATTCTGATCTCCAAGGCATATCTGTTTAGTGACTTAGGGTATAAGGGTCTGAGCTCTAGAAGGTGTGATACGAAGGGGCTCAGAGGCAAGAGAAGATTCCCATCCCCTGAGAGATATTATATTGCAACACCAAAATTGTTTCACAATGTACTCTATTATGGTTATTGTTAGACCTGGGGGTCTCTAGTTGGCTGAGGTATGTACCTTAGTCCAAATAGGGACCCTTGCTTCTACGTCAGGGTAAGAAGGGACACACCTTTAGATAACCCCTGCTCACCCCCTGGTAGCTTGGCACGAGCAGCCAGGCTTATCTCCAAGGCAAATGTGTAAAGTATTTGCATCCATGCTCTCAGTGACCCAGTGATAACACCACAAATGGACTCCACACGAGTTTCATAAAAAAACAATTATATGTTTATAAAAAAGATATACGATGAGACCACACAATAAAAATCCAACATATGCGTATTTGTAATATTTCACCGTGCCGGTTATTAGGCCAGCACGCACTGGTAGGTTCTTGCTGTATTAATGAGCAGTTCTCGATGATCCAATGCAGTCCTAATGCAATGCTATGCAGTTCGTAATGCAAGAATCAGGCACTTTGTAATGTAAAAACAATGCAATGCGTAATGCAACAATCAGGCAGTTCGTAATGCAAAAATAATGCAATTCGTAATGCAACAATAAGGCAGTTCGTAATGCAAAAATAATGCAGTTTGTAATGCAACAATCAGGCAGTTCGTAACGCAAAAATAATGCAATTCGTAATGCAACAATCAGGCAGTTCGTAATGCAAAAATAATGTACTCCGGCACCGCTCGCGGTGCTCTGGACGGTCTCTATGCCACTCTTACTGACTCACGGTCAGCTACTGCCAAAATATGCCCCCAACACTGTTATGATGGAAAACAAAGTGCAGCTCCACACTCCGGCCCCGGTACTGCCACTCCTCGGCAAGTACGGGCCGCGATACGGACTTGAGCGGGGCTCGTGCTGCAAAGATGGGAAAGGCCGAGAGCGTTTCTCTCGTAGCTCGCAGCCCACCCCAGGCAGCGACACATGCACGCTCGCTGAGCGTTACCTGGGGGGTACGATCTCACTCTCCTCTCTTCTCCTTGCGGCTTGGGCCTCCGGTGCGACTTCGTTGATCTTGGGCAGTGGAACTTGGACCCCCTACGATGATGATGGTTCGAGGTCTCTCCTTGGCAAAGGCAGGCTCGGGCCGGCGGCGGTGAATTCCCACAGCTCCTCTGGGGATGCCGGTCCGGGCCGATGGCAATGACGATCACAGCAGTTCTGGCCATGCTGTCGATCGAAGCAGAGAACAAGACTGCTCCGGGACACACAGTCACGGGGTAATTACTCACGAAGGTCTCAGGCTGCAACAGCGCACACGCACACAGCGTCGCTGAGACTCACTTGAACTCCGGGTGCACACGATCACAGGGCAATCCTCACGAAGGTCTCAGGCTGCACGAAGCACACGCACACAGCGTCGCTGAGGCTCACTTGGACTCCGGGTGCACACCATCACAGGACAATCCTCCCGAAGGTCTCAGGCTGCACAAAGCACCCGCACACAGTGTCGCTGAGACTCACTTGGACTCCGGGTGCCCACGATCACAGGGCAATCCTCACGAAGGTCTCAGGCTGCACGAAGCACGCGCACACAGCCTCGCTGAGACTCACTTGGACTCCGGGTGCACACGATCACGGGGCAATCCTCACGAAGGTCTCAGGCTGCACGAAGCACACGCACACAGCGTCGCTGAGACTCACTTGGACTCCGGGTGCACACAATCACAGGGCAATCCTCACGAAGGTCTGAGGCTGCACGAAGCACACGCACACAGCGTCGCTGAGACTCACTTGGACTCCGGGTGCCCACGATCACAGGGCAGTTCTTGCGCAGGTCTCAGGCTGCACGAAGCACACACACACAGCGTCGCTGAGACCCACCTGGAAACTTTTATGTTCCTGAGTTTCCACAACAGGGAGAGACACACAGAATTGTTAGAACAAAAAAACAGCCACTTCTAAAAGTGTGGTTTCTAAACACACAATGTAAAAACCACCTTCAGAAAAAGATGTGTTATTAAATTGTGAAATTCAGGCACACTAAACTTCACCTCTCTATCTTAAGCCTATGGGAAGATAGGCTGGAAACATATTACACAGCCTTCCCCATTCTGTCCTATGGGCAAGATAGCCTTGCAACAGTGAAAAACGAAATGGAGAGTATTTCACTATTAGGACATGGTACACACCTTAGTACATGTCCTACCTTTCACATACACTGCACCCTGCCCAGGGGGCACCTTGGACATACCATAGGGGTGTCTGATGTGCATAAAAAGGGAAGGGTAAGGCCTGGCAAGTGGGTGCACTTGTCAGGACAACATGGCAGTTTAACAAACTGCATGCAGGCACTGCAGTGGCAGGCCTGAGTTCCCTCTTTAAGGCTACTTGTGTGGGTGGCACAATTCGTGCTGCAGACCCACTAGTAGCATTTGCATTACCAGCCTTGGCACACATAGTGCACTTTACTAGGGACTTTACTAGTAAGGCAAACATACCAATCATGGACAACCAATTACCATTACACCTTACACAGGGAGCACTTGCACTTTGACACTGATCAGCAGTGGCCAAGTGCCCACAGCATCTAAGTTGGCAACACCATGTCAGAAAAAAGGTCTAGGGGGAAAGCAAAAGGTTTAGGGAACTTTAGCCAAAAAAGGGCAAAGTCCAACAGTTATGCAACATTTCCTGCTTGAGATGATCTTCCTGTAGACATATCCAAATGGAAGTGACATTGGAAAAGCATGATTTTGAGCATTGCCTTGACGTAGCTATATAAAGCATTTGTTCTGATTGCAAGGGGGATGGATTTGCTGATACTGGAACACTTCCTGGGAACTCTTGATTTAGAGTTCCTGCTTTCTTGAAGACTGGCAAGTGATTTGAGGGCATATTTATCAAAGTTTTACGTCGCCCTTGCACCACACAAGGTAACGCAAGAGCGACGCAAAACCTAGATGAGATTTATCAAGTTACGCAAGGCCACCTTCCATGGCCGTGCGTGGGTTGGTAAACCTGGAGTAATGCAAGACAGAGCAAGTCACTGCCTTGCTTTACTCTACGGGGTGGATGCATTACATGGGTGGAGCGTTCTTGATCCCACACATACACTCATGTATTTTGAGGCATTACCAGATTTACACGTGCTGGCAGACCTGGGAATGCATCAGAATTGTTCGCTTTCCTACCAGGGGAACAACGAGGAGCAATATCTTTATTTCTGCTTTCTGCAGCACACATAAAAAGAGGAATATGATCTAAGGATTGTTTCTTTGCAGGAAGGTACCTGTTCCTGCACAGAAATAATCCTGCCTACAATGCTAGCACCCTTGGTCCATGGCCTGCCTTGGCACTAGGCTGCTGATTGTGCACCAGTGCAGGTAGACAATAGGATCGTGACCTTGCTCAATAGATATGGCACATTCCTGCCCTCTCCCTTTCATGCAGTGCAGCAAGTTGTCTTGCTGCGTTGCATGAAAGAATGATAAATATGGGCCTTTGTACTTTGGACTCCTTGCACTCCACCCCAGAAGTTTAGTTGCCAGCTTGATATTCAGCAGATTCATTGTGAATAGACATATGGACGGTGCAAGCCAGTTAAATAGGCCTCAAATCTCAACAGGAAACCAGTTGAGTGCAAACAGGAGTATTGCGCTCAGACTTTTTAGAACTAGATATCAGGTGATCACCAGTGTTCAGGGCTGCTTATGAGGCAGCCTGGTAGGTTTTCAGGAAGCCAGTCAGAAAGAGAGAACTATCACTTGCACAACAATTTTGAGGACATTCCCTAGGATAAAATAATTAATTCCTCAGAGGATTATAGTTTGGAGGTGCACTCCTGTTACTAGGGCCTTGGTATGAATATGCTTATTGAGCCTTTTGTCGTAGACAAAACCTAAGAATTTCGCATATTTCATGACAGAATGCTTGCAGTTTTGTTGCATCTATCCGGTCTGAACTAGGTGATGTATTTCAGGAGATAGGTGAGGAAGAACTCAGGGGCATATTAGCAAGAAGAGGCGATAATCATCGCTAACCCTGCTTAGCGTGATTTATTTTATCGCCGGCTATCGCTGGAATATATCGCCACGCTAACGCTGTATTAGCAACGATTAGCGCTATGGCGATGAATATTCCAGCGATAGCGGGGAAATGGGCCAACATCGCTGAAAAACCAGCGATGTTGCATGGAGAAGGGAGAACAACTTGCTGATACGACCCTGTGGTCGTATCAGCATAATCCACCCCCCATGTTAGGTATGGCTAACACCTGCTAATTGCAGGTGTTAAATAAATGGCGATGACCCCGGTTAGCGCGACTTTTCACGTCGCTAACTGGGGCCATGGCCACCTTGCTAATAGGCGATAGGCCTGTTAGCGGGTGTTTCCCAGGTTTGTTCGTCGGAACGCCCACTTTGCATGTCATTAGCGATAAATATCGCTGACATGCAAAGCGGTAAAAACGGGCGCTAATGCCCGCAAACTGTCGCTAACTGCTGTTAGAGACAGTTTGCTGATAGGGTGATATGAATATCGCCGCTTAGCGGCAAAAAGTGCCGCTAAAGCGGCGATAGTGCCCTTGCTAATATGCCCCTCAGTCTTCCTTGGGTTCAGTCTGAGGTGAAAAGACATTTAGAATTGGAAGAGTTTTAGGGAGCTCTCCAATTCCACATCGTCATCTGGTAATGCAACTTTCAGGTAAAGCTGTGTCATCAGCAATGAGATGAAAAGAAATCTTTGAAACTGGATTTTAGTACAAGCTGAAGTGTGTTGAGGAAAGTAAAGATCCTTCTGAGACTAAGGATGTTAGGTTTCGAAATGGAGTTCGTTTTGCTGGGAGTGTTTGGGCAGACAATAATCCAACCAACTCAGACTGTGCCCATCCGCCGGAGTGCTTATTTGTAGCATAGAGATTGCTGCTCTGCATCTGGATGTAAAGTCTGATTGGAACTCATCAAGGAGAGTATTTTCTCTGATGAAATGATTAAATTACTTTTGTTGGCAAAGCTCTTCAGGACTTTGGCAAGAAAGGGTGATTGAGTACCGGCCAGTAGTTTATTTTGTCTTACAGGTCTGCTACTAATTTATTGGGTAGAAGAGTGACTTGATCATTTTTGCACTCTTTGGGAACAACAGCCTGAGGCAAGCAAAAACAATGGACATTATAGTTATATAAGGAATGAAAAATGTACTAAAAGGTTTCAGTATTGTGGCCGGAATGACATCTAACAAAAAAACATGACAGTCTTGGATTTCTAAAATAGTGCATGGGTGCTGACTGATACCACAGTAATGATGACCACTATTTTGCTAGTTTATCGATCTGTAAGTATTTCTGATTTGTTGATGAAGAGAGAGAGTGTAATCTTATTTATTTTCTTGCAGAAGACACTTGGGAAACTTTCACAATTCTCATCTGACTGTGTAAATCCAAAGAGACTGTGGGTGACTAGTATCTTTCTTATATAACTCCGAGATGTGGCTAGGTCAAACCTTGCGCAATACCATTATAATATCACAAGTACAAGTAATATCCAGAAAGTGCTCAAGGGAACAGTTAGGAGACGGCCACCCACGTATCCAAAGGTCCTTTGCGACCACTGGTACACAAAGGACTAGTCACAATGCAAAATCCCGTTCCCGAGCAAGAAACAGACTTAAATCATCATAGAGTCAGTTCAAACAAATATCAGTCTGAGTCTCGTATAGTATGACTCTTCTTTATTTTCTTTGTTCGGAGCCATAAGTTAGTCACCAAAGACTCATGACAACAGATAAAAGTAGCTGATATAGCCGAGATGTAGCCACATCTCGGCTATATCAGCTACTTTTATCTGTTGTCATGAGCCTTTGGTGACTAACTTATGGCTCCGAACAAAGAAAATAAAGAAGAGTCATACTATACGAGACTGTAGTATCTTTCTTAATGAGCTCAAACGGTTTCCTGGGTTGGTTTTCAGCCATATTGATATCAGGGGCCGTATTACACAATGTGCCCTGCGGGTGCAGTGGGCATTTGCGCCCGCTGGGCGGGCCCCTGGGGCACTTTGGCATTACAGAAGGGGCCACAGACGCTTGTGCGTCCACTTCTGTAATACAGATAGTCTGGCACACATTAAGCACCAGCACTATCTTCAGGGGGCGTTCCCTCATTTGCATGGGGGTGTGCTCCACGCAAATGAGGGAATCCCTTTGCCTCTGCGCCTGCAGCGTATTACAGACGCGGGCGCAGAGGCAAAAAAGCCCTCAGGAGGCGCACTGACAGTGCGCCACCTAAAAGGTGGCACACTGTCAGTGCGTCCCTTGAGAGCAGTCCTCTGGCAGGGGGGAAAGGGCGTCCCATGGACCCTCCAGACATCCCCTTGCAGGCGGGTGCAGTCACTGTTCAAAAAGAGGGCAAATTGAAATGCAAAAATGCAGGTTGAAATCACCTAACAATACATTGCTCACTGTTGAATGTATTCTATTTGCTAAATGTTAAATCTGCTGTTCAACAAACAATGTGTTGTCATCTGGGGCAAGGTTGGTAGGCAATGTGGAAAATGGTTGCTTTAGCTCTTAATCATTTACCTTAATCTTCAAACACTAGAAAGTAGGAAATTGATCAATTTTCAGAGATTTGCAATCAATGGATGGTTTGTTGGTTTGTAAGCCATTGCAACTCTTGCATCTGGTGGCCGTGATCAAGGGGCACTAATTAGTAAAATGAGGGTAAGAGAATATATAGTAATGTCTGTGAGGAGTCTCTTAGCCATGTTTCCATCAGAACTAGTAGCTCTATGTTTTCAAAGGTTAGCAAGCCTGCAATTTCTACACAATGTTTTGCAGTAAGCATTTGAGACAGGATTGCATCTTGTTGGTAATGGGTGTTGCCGAAATAGGAACCAGAACTAGGTTTTGGGGTTTCATATTTGAACTGTGTGGCGTGGCTGATAATCTCTGTGGCTCATGATGACTGCAATTTCAGAAAAGGACTCGGTCAGGCAGCAAGGTTCAGAGAGGTGGATGACAACATTAGCTCATTGATGACTTCCTCGGGTACTATTTGTGTAGATCTCTTGGGGTAAGATTTTAGTTATTAGGTGAGATAGTTTTGAGACTTGTTCCAGCAGAGTGGAACAGGTGTACAGGTGCTACTTGATGGTGCTTTATAGGGTCACTATAGAGTTTTTGATTTGTGTAAGGGAGTGAACTAGATATTTCATTTGCTGGAAGTAGGTGTTAAGTTTATGTTTGATGGATTTTAAGTGATGAGCTGATAAGTTGTGAGTACCATTGGTGGATGAGCAGGGTATCATTCAAGTTCTCTGCATCAGTTCATTTATTGGGATCTGCTAGTGAATGTATAGTGTGACTAACAACAAGGTTCAGCACAACTTATGTAGTATGACAGACTATAAGAGTATGGTGAGATCTTGAGAGTGGGACGGTCTATAGGTCTTACTTGATGCATATTTAGCTAGTGTTGACCGTTTACCCTGTTTCGATAGTGAAATCACATTAACAGTAAGATGAGCTCACATCAACCATGGTGGCAGCAAACATGATCTGTTATGTTTTATTTTTCAGCATAGATAAGAAGAACTAGTCAGGGTGTGAGAAGTATCAATTATGCTAAGGCAGTTGGGCAAAGTTTATGATTTGTGAACATTCCTATTTTGCGCGTCACCCATTTCTGTCTTGGGGTGAAGCTTTTCCCGTTTTGCAGCCATAACCCATGTCTTCAGTGCAGATTTAGTGGGTTTCCCTCTGTCAAACCCCATTTTAGTAGACTGTATGAAGTTACAGCATTCTTTTTTTGTAAGCTTCATATAATTCTTGGGAATACTAAGATTACTGCTTGTAGTTCAGAAGGTTTTCTGAGAGTTTTCATGTTAAAATCAGGACTTTTGAATCCCTTTTATTTGTGGCATTGCCAACTAGTCCACATGAGGAAATATTGGTAGCTTTTGGAGAAAAACTATGAGATAAAGTAAGCTTAGGATATTCTTCAAATTATCAGTTGGCCAAATAGCAGGATCTACCCAAGACTTTGCTTGCATAATGAAAAGTTTGCAAACCCCTAAATTTAGCACTCTCAAATAAAGAACTTTGTCCTCAAACCTCTAATTAATAAGGAATTTATACATGAATGTTCCATCTCATAACATACAGAAAAGAGAATTGTGTTAAGTAATACTTATAGATTTATTCTCGATTAGCTTTCTACAATGCAAATTCTTTTCACTGAGGAGTTTCCTAAAAACAATATAGACAAGAGAGAAGCTCAACTAATCTATGTCACACATTATCCCCAGTTGAAAATTTAGCAGTTTTATTAATAGTTGCCTTTCTACAATTTCATGTTGCATGTGATGCCCATATTCAACCCCTCAATTCCCTATGAAATCAATAAGTTACATGTCTGCCTAATTTCATTTACAGGTATGCTTTGCCCTTTCCATTTATGTACATTCCACTGTTTAAAATGTTTTCTTCCCAGAATTAATATCAATAAATACCTTTATAAAAGGTGTTACTCTCTAAATTGTTGATCTATTCCTCCCAGAATTGCCATTCCTTGAGGATGGTCCCCTTTGACAAAACCTTTCAGAAGGTATGCCTTCCAAATGTTCCCCCCACGTCCCACATAAGTATATTTCAAATTTTCCTCTAAAAATGTGCACAATTTTCAGAACTCTAGTCTCTGTTACACCCTAACTTTAGGCATAAACTTTACCAGTCCCCTATCCTGAGGAGAGCCTGGAATTTGATGGGGATGAAATGTGTTGACTCCATACATCAGGGGCAGAAACCACTCTGAAACTCTCAAATCAGTCACCACCATAGGACCATAGTCAGTTATCTGGTGTCACAGATACCATGAGTGGTTAATCAGTGTATGGCAAAGGAACACCCTAAAAGCGTTTCTTTTTTCAAAAGCATTGGACTGGTACAATCATAATGACACCGGTACAAAACCTGTGCCTTTGTGACTTGTTATATCTTTATAACTTGTTTTTAACCCGGGATATGCAAGTTTTTTGCTAATTTATTTTATGAAGTTGTTCTAGATCTGAGATTTTCTGAACATGACGGTCCTTGTTATGCTTCTGGTGAAGGTTTGCACTTCTACTTCATATTTCTTAACAATCTCCACGATGAAGAAGCACTAGTCATTTTATGAATATTGCTGTGTCTCTCTCTTATGGTATGAAGCACACAAAAGCTTGAATTTGTTTTTTGATATATACCAAAATATTTGATAATTTTAAAAAAAATGCAGTTTGGAACCCTTGATACACTTCTATAGTCTTTTTTTATTATAGGTGAATAGGGAATCATGAGACGGCTCAGTGCAAGCTGCTGTTACTCACCATAAATTGATTGGTGAGAAGACACATAAGTAGTTACTTACGAGTCAACTGAGTCACAATAAGGGATCTGTTGATCTCTAAGGTCGGTCCTGTTGAAGGCTTGAACCCTTATGGGCAATAATGGCCAAAACATGTTGACCGTATATTTGTGATGCTAAGGACAATATACACGTCCGAACAACATCACCACTTCCCTTTTTAAACTTACCCCTGTATACTGCACTTATATTAAATGTCAATTTTTAGATACAGGAGGTAATTTTATATTTCACCACACAGAACCCACCAGTACTTTCCCTCAAAAGGAGGTGGTACTCACCTAGGGAAGCGACTACATAGGTGCGAAACCCAATGATGACAACGCCCGATGCTACACCATAGTGGTGACCACTTAACACCACCAGTGGCCAATATTGGTTGAGGGTTTTGGATAGATAACTGGTACATGAAGACACCAGTAAATCTCTCAGTTCACTGTCTTGTGATTAAGATACATTTGCAGTACCACACAGGGCAAATGGTGGTTTTTTAAGCTGTACCACAGCCACACTGCTCCTCAGGCCTGCTCCTCCGGAATACCTATACTCTGAACAGGCCATTTGTAATATCACACTGCCTTCTGAAGCAAAATGGCCCTCTCTCCATAAACATTCTAAATACTGCATCATACAAAGTGACACCAGCTGATTTAGGCATCTCAGCAAAGCTAAAGTAAAAAACATAGAAGGTTGAGCTGCTAGCAACAGAGATGTACCTTAGTAATCAGATTAAAAGGTATCATCTATAAAACACAGCCACGGGCAAAAGAAGAAAAAAAGTATTTCTAGGCCCAAAGGAGAGTTGTAACAATACCTGTTAGAAATGACCATCTCTTGACTGTATTCGTCCAGATTTTTGCCTTCTGTAGCCAAACCCATTTTTATTGCCATTAGGACCTGCCAACCAGGGGTAAAGTGTGTCTGAGCCCTTTCCTTTAAACATGGTAAAATTAGCATCCACCTTATTGTCATATTTAATTTATCCATAGGTCCTTAGTATATGGTCCTACCAGTACCAAGGGCCTGTAAATTAAAATCTACTAATGGGCTGGAGCAGTCATTGCGTCACCCACCAAAGTAGTTCCCTAAAGCATGTCTAAGGCCTGCTATTGCAGCCTGTAGTGCAGGTGTAAACTGCCATTTTGACTTGGCAATATAACCCCTTTTGCCAATCATAAACCTTCCTTTTTAATAATTATGAGTCACCCCTAAGGTAGGCCTTAAAGATTTATAGGGCAGGGTAATTAAACAGCATGACATGTATATTTATTCTTTTATGTTTCCTGGCAGTGAAAAATCTCCAAAGTCATTTTTCATTGTGTAAAGGCTTGCGTCCCATAGACTAACACTGGCTTACCATATTACACCTAATAAGTGCTAAATTCAGTTTGGGAACAGCTAGGAAAACACTTATTCCCCTCATTTTAATAATAATGTAAAAACTTCTTTAATGGTGAAGCCGTATTTTAAATTACTATTTTGGAAATTCCACTCTTAGAAAATTTGCCTTTTTCTGCTTAAGCCAAAATGTGCCTTTCTGCCAGTGTTGAGGGTCTCCTGACTGTTGATGGCTCCCCCGATGGAAAATGTGTATTGGAACCAGGCAGTGGACAAAAGGGCCTCGGTGTAGAAGGGAGTGAGTCTTCCTGACAGGTAGACTGTGGAGGAGCTGTGCCTCTGCCCTGATTGTACTTCAAAGAATAGCCATCAGGCTGTACCCAACCTTTTCTGACTTCTGAAAAAGCTTACCCTGTCATTGGCAAAAGCAGCTCACACCTGGGCGTACCTGCCCTTTGCTTCACTAGCCAGTTTGGAGCTAAACTCAGGGGAAAGAGAAGAACTGACCAGAACCAGTTTAGTGTTAGACAAAGGGGGTGTCCCCCACTCAGAGGCAGGCACTGGACATAAAAGTGGCAGCCCCAGAACCTGAACTCCGAACACTCCTGGCCCAGGAAAGATTAAGAAGAAGGACTGCCCTGCTGTCTAAAAATGGAAGATTAAACTTGCCTTCATAGAGGCCAGGACCTCCATAATTCAAAATACTTATCCACTCTCTTGGATGTGTATAGACACCTTATGCATCAAAGGGAAACAACATGGACCTGTGTCTTGTCTCAGGAGGAAGATAGAAAGTTCTCCAAGGTTCCCGAAAACGTCTGTAATCAAATTTATTTATTTTTATTTTATTTTAGGAGTTTTATATAGCGCTGACCTGACCCGGGGGTATCGGAGCGCTTTACAGCAGTGTTTCATAAGAGTTACATAGTAAAGCAGTCTTGAACATAAAGTTCGGAAGTCCAAGAGTGCTGAGGATTCTCGAGGTAGTAGTTGAGTCCTGAGGTAGCCTTGTTGAATGCTTTATTGAGGTAGTCCGAGAGTCTTGAGGCAACCTCATTTTATGCACACTTGACTAGAAGCGGGCTGAGGTGGATCAGTTTGATGCAAAGTCAAAGAGCAACGGAGTCAGGGTTGGCGTGAGGGCGGCGGTTATCCATTCTGGATGGAGCGGTTGAGGAGGAGGGCTTTTAGGTGTTTTTTGAATTTTGTGAAGGACGGGATAGTTCTGATATCTGTTGGGATGGAGTTCCAGATTTTGGGCGCGTTTCCAGTGAATGACCTAGCAGCAGTTTTTTGTTTGCGTGTTTTCATGGGGATAAGAAGGAGGGAGTTGGAGCTCCTGAGGTTCCTTGTCTGACCTGCCCTCTTGAGTTTGGCGGCCAGATAGTCCGGTTTTCCTGTGTGTAGGGCTTTGTGCGTGAGGCAAGCCGTTCTGAAGTAAGCCCGCTGATCAACTGGGAGTCATTTTAGTTCTCTTAGTGCTGGTGAAATGTGGTCGTATTTCCTGATTCCGGTGACCATTCTGGCTGCTGCGTTGAGGGTTGTTTTGAGGGGAGCTAGGTGGGTTTTTGTGGTGCCGGTTAAGGTTGCGTTACCATAGTCGAGTCTGGATAGCACCAGTGATTGGGTGGCTTGTTTGAGGTCTTTGGTAGGGATGAATGGTTTAATTTTGTAGAGAAGCTTCAGGTTGAGGAAGGCAGTCTTTGCAGAGTTTTTGATGTGTTTGGTCATGTCCAGTTTAGGGTCCAGGGTGATTCCTAGTGATTTTATGGAGTTAGCCAGGGTGAGATTACCGTTTAGAGCATCCATAGCTTTAAGCCATTCTGCAATTTGTGGGTTCTCTTCTTTGTTGGAGATGAGGAGGATCTCCGTTTTGTCCTGGTTGAGTTTAAGGTGATTTTGGGACAGCCAGTGTTGAATTTCTTTTAGGGTGTTGTTTAGTCTGAGGATGTCGTCTGGGGAGGAGGTTTCTAGATAGATCTGGGTGTCATCAGCATATAGGTGGAAGGGGATATTAGCATTTTTAAGTATGGTGGTGAGGGGTTCCATGTATATGTTGAACAGTTGTGGTGAGAGCACTGAACCTTGGGGCACACCCCTGCTGACGGGGTGAAGGTCGGAGGTAAAGTTTTTGATTTTTATCCTTTGCGACCGGTTATGGAGGAAGGAGGTGAACCAGTGGACGACCATCTCGTCGGCACCTACCCTTTCTTGTAGGGCCTTGATGAGAAGTTGGTGATCTACCGTGTCAAAGGCTGCCGATAGGTCGAGGAAAATGAGTAGGCAGCAGTGATTGGTATCAAGTGACTTGTGAATATCATCTGTGATGTTGAGGATCGCCGTCTCAGTGCTGTAGCCTTTTCTGAAACCCGATTGGTGGGGATCAAGAAGGTTGATGTTGTCCATGTGCTGAGTCAGTTGTGAGAGGACGCATTTTTCGAGGATTTTGGATAGGAGGGGGAGATTGGAGACGGGTCTGAAGTTATTCAGGTCCGTGCAGTCAAGGCCTGGTTTTTTTAGTAGTGGCGTTGTTTGGCCGACTTTAAGGCATTCAGGTATGATGCCGGTTCTCAGGGAGCTGTTGATGATTCTGCACCAGAACGGGGCTATGGAGAGTTTGAGTTTTTTGGTCAGTTGGGTGGGTATAGGGTCAAGGATGTGAGAAGCGGGTTTGGAGGTGGAGATTAGTTTGATAATCTCGGCTTCCGTGATGGGATTGAAGGACTTCCATGTATTTGTGTGGTGCAGGCATGTGCTTTCAATTGAAACTGGGCGCAGGCTTTCGCAGGCGGGGTTGGTCGTGATGTCTAGTGAGAGCTCAATCTTGGAGATTTTTTCTTCGAAGAAGATGGCGAAGTTTTCGCACAGTTCCTTGGAGGCCTGGGTAGAGGGTACGGGGGGCTTGGTGGTTTGTTGCTTGATGATTTTAAACAGTTCATTGGGCCTGTTTTTTGCATTGTCCAGGGCGGAGCAGAAAAAGTTGGATTTTTCACTACAGATGTGTTTTTGTATTTTCTTCGAGCTGCTTTGAGTTGTTCGAGTAGGCTTGTGGAGGGGTTGTTTCTCCAAAGTCTTTCTGTGGCTCTGAGTTGTCTCCTTTCGTTGTTGATGTCCGTATTGAACCAGGATCTGGATGGGATGTTCCTGGCTTTTTTTAGTTTCAGAGGAGCTATCTGGTCTAGAATGGATGTCAGGGATGTGTTGTAATGGTCGGTGAGTTCTGTCGTGGATAGATCCTCCGTGGAGGTGGTGAGGAGGGAGTTGACTTTTTCTTCCAGGTCAGTCATGTTGATCTGGGTGAGGTTTCTGGTCCATTTGGGCTGTTCTTGGGTGGGGGGTTGTAGATTGGCTGGCTGAGTGAGGTGGAAGAGGATTAAGTGGTGGTCAGACCAATCTACGGGCAGGGTGTGATTTATCGTCACTGTGTCACGTTTGGCGATAATGGCATCTAGGATTGCTCCTTTGTTGTGTGTTTCTTCTGTGCAGTGTTGCGTAAGGTTGTTGTTGTGTAGCAACTCGCTCAGGTTTTGGATTAGCGGGTTGTTATCTTCATTCCAGTGTAGGTTGAGGTCGCCCAGAATTAGGTTATTCGCATCTCGTAGTGAGCAGTGGGCAATCAGGTCAGACAGGTGTTCAGAGAAAGTGGTGGAGTTGCCTGGTGGGTGATAGATAAGGTGGCAGGTTAGTGTTTTGTTGTTGCTCGTGCTGATGTTGACTGTTAGGCACTCAAAGGTGTTGTAGTTGAAGGAGTCAGTTTCCGTCACGGAAATATTGTCTCTGTGGATGATTGCTATGCCTCCTCCTCTTTGGTCTTTTCTGTCTTTGTTGGTGATTATAAAGCCTGGGGGACGAGAGTGTCCAGGAGTGGTGGGGTGGAGTCATTAAGCCAGGTTTCGGTGATGAATGCTATGTCTATGTCGTGAGTGAGGATGGATTCTGCTAATTCAGTGGCATGTTTGGTGGCTGATCTGCAGTTTATGAGCATGCAGTTTGTGGGGGTCGTCTCTGATTTGGGTTTCTTCGTTAGGGGGGCCGTGGGGATGCTAGTGCGGGTGGTCGGCGGTCTGGGTGATTTCGGAGGGGCTTGGTCTCTTCCTAGTCCGGTGATCACCTGGATTTTGGATTGGAGGGTGACAGTTAAAGGATTGTTGTACGAGGAGGCGAGATCCGCCGCATCACTCTCAGACATAGCGTCTCTAGTTCTTTTGGGTCTCTGTGCCAGATTGGGGATGGGGTTAGCTACCCATCTCTGAGGGGGGACTATGGACGGTCTTTGTTGTGTATGGGTGGTGTAGGAGTGGGTGCGCTGAGGCTGCTGGGGTGCCGCGAGGTTGGCTAGGATATCACTAAAACCCCGGATTATAGTTGCTATCTGGGTTTCCAGCCTGTAGAGTCGCTGCTCAGTCTTTAATTTGTTGAGGTATTGGGGCTGGTCCTGTGCGGGAGTGTTGGGCCTAGAGGGGGAGAGTCCCAGGGTGTTGGGTAGCTTAGTAGTGGCTGTGTTGTCCGTGTCGGGTCTGGGGGGAGAGAATCTCAGGGAATTGGGCAGCCTTGTTTTGGGTGTGTTGCCCGTGTGGGGTCTGGGCGGGGCCTTGAGTGCAGGTTGGCGGGGGTCTTGTTGGGGCATTGGTGCTATGTTGCCTGTGGGTTTGGGGAGGTGGGTGTTCAGGTAGTTCAGAGTGGGTTGGGGTGAGTGGAGGGCAAATGGCTGGTGGGGGTGGGAGCCGGCAGGTGGCGGATGGGGATGACAACCATAGGTAGGGAGTGGGGGGGTCCTGTTCTCTATGGGGGTGGTGCGGGGGTTGTCGTGTGGCGAGGGGTCTTGCTGGGGTGTTGGTGCTTTATTGCCTGTGGGTTTGGGGAGGTGGGTGTTCAGGTTGTTTAGAGTGGATTGGGGTGGGTGGAGGGCAGGTGGCGGGTGGGGGTGAGAGCCAGCAGGTTGCGGATGAGAGTGGGAGCCGAAGGTGGGAAGAAGGGGGTCCTGTTTTCTCTGGGGGTGGTGAGGGGGATGTCATGTGGCGGAGGGCGGGTGAGGTTGCTAGGGAGTATCGGAGCGGTAAGTGGCGGGTGGCGGTGAGAGCCGACAGGGGGAAGTAGAGGGGTCCTGTTCTCCCTGGGGGAGGTGAGGGGGGTGTCACGTGGAGGTGGGCGTGCTAGGTTGCTAGGGAGTACCGGAAGGTTAGGTGTCGGGTGGGGGTGAGAGCCGGACGGGGGCAGTGCGGGGGACATGTTCTCCCTGGGGGTGGTAGGGGGGATGACGCGTAGAGATGGGCGTGTGTGGTTGCTAGGGGGTACTGGAGCGGAGGGTGGGTTCTGATGGCAGGTCCGGTTCTTCCGTGGGGGGAGTAGGGGCGGGAGGGGTTCGTGAGAGAGTGTATTCCGGAGAGAGGGGAAAAGGGCATCAAAGGACTCTAGATTGTCATTGTTGGCTTGTATCAGGACTGTGCCGTTGGTGTAGATGGTCACCGTGGTATTTCCAGTATGCCTTGAGCGGTATGGGAGTGATATTGTCAGTTTGCAGCTATGTGAGGTGTTGGTGGTTTTTGAAATGTTGAGCTGCGATCTGAGGATGGATTTCCATACTTCGTGTCTCTCAGTGTGGAAAATAAGGTCCATTTTTACCTTTCCTTTGGAGGAGCAGTGGTAGATGTCTGCGAAAAGTGATTCGGGATGCTGTCTGATCAGTTTCTGTTTAAAGTTCTTCTTCTCTTTGGGTGAGAGGTCAGGCGGGAAACTGATCGTGAGGGAGTTCAGGCCGTGCGCAGTTACATGGTTCGAAGAGGGGGGGACGGTGTGGGTTGCCGTGGTGGAGGGCATTGTGTGTGAGTGGGACAGGGGGCAGGCTCCTACTTGAGGATGGAAGAATGCTTCCAGAGAGTCCTCGGAGGGTAGTAGGAGAGTGATGGAGAGATTTTTGTGGTTATTACATGGGTTAGCTAATGAGAGCAGACTCAGGGGTGTGGTGGAATGGGGTGCGGGCGGTGTAGATTGCGGGGTCGCCTCTGTCGAGAGTTATGGTCCTGGGCGACCCTCTAAAGGTTAAGCGCAAATAGATGGTGGTCACGAGTGGGCTCGGTCTCTTCGCTCTCTTCCTGTTGGGGGTACTGAGCAGCATAGAACTTATTCCATGGTGGGTATTGTCCACTCAGAGGTGGTCGTATTTGACCAGATGATGATCATTTGACCATTTGACCAGTTATGGTCCTGGGCGACCCTCTAAAGGTTAAGCGCAAATAGATGGTGGTCACGAGTGGGCTCGGTCTCTTCGCTCTCTTCCTGTTGGGGGGGTACTGAGCAGCATAGAACTTTTTCCATGGTGGGTATTGTCCACTCAGAGGTGGTCGTATTTGACCAGATGAGATCAGGGATGTATTAAACCAAATACAATCAGGGTCAACCAATGAGCAGCGTGGAGCTCCTATCCGTGGTGGGAGAGTGCCATTTAGTGGTGGTGGTTTTGTGGTTGTCAGGTCGGGGTTCAGTGTCCTAGGCGGCCATCTTGTGGTTGGCACCGGAGAGCTCTACACTTCGGGAGAGGAGAGGTTAGTCACAGGTTGCGGCGAGGGATGGTCGCGCTGCATCAAGGGCAGGTCAGCAGTCTGTCCGGATATCGATGGCGCAGTTAGGTTATAAGTTCTAGGTTGTGTTATTATTCTGCCGATTTGCGGCCATGGCGGCCATCTTAGGGACAGGCACAGGCGAGTGGTGGGGGGTGTTGCCAGCTCGGGACTTAATTTGCAGGGGGGGCCGTGCCCCACTAGGAGTTGGTGAGAGGCTGTCTGAGTACCTCACTTCTAGTACTCACTTGATGGCTCAGCAGTGTAGCGGGTCCGGTTACTAGTAGCTGGCCGGGGCGGCCATCTTGGAGTCAGGCATCCGGGGGCTGCGTGAGTCTCTGCTGTCCTGGAGTCTTCGTGCCGCTTCTTTCTTCCGCTGCTCCAGTCACGGAACTGGGTCCACATTAGGGGTTAGACATGAGGTGAGTGCCTGGGTGATTTTCTGTTTTTTTCCCCCCCGTAGAGCATCAATAGGGGTCGGGAGCTGCGTTCCTTTTTCTGTGGGGCTGCGGTCCTTCGTCAGTGGGGCTGCTGGGGTCAGAGCACTCTAGCGGTCTCCATACCGTTTCTTTCTTCTTTCTTCCTTCCGGTGCTCCTGTATCGCCACGGGGCCCACGGTCGATGTGCAGGGTGGTGGGAGCCTGCGTGGCCCAGGAACTTTCAGTTTTGTTCCGGGTCTTCGCTCCTTCGTCCAGTTTCCCCGTGGACTTTAGCAGATGACAGCAGCAGTGAGTGTTGCTTTATTCCCCTTCTTGAGTGATCCGGTGGGGGAACGACAGACGGGGCGTGGAGGGGGGACAAGCAGGGATTTCCACCGTGTGCCGGTGATCCTAGTGTCCGGGACCCAGGGACTTTCAGTTTCGAATGCAGGCTCCGATCCTTCGTCCGGTTTCTTTGTGGGTTCTTGCGGATGGCGGCAGCGCTGTATCTTGCTTCAAACCTCTTTTTGCCTGGTCCGGTGGGGAACGGCAAAAGGGGTGTGCTGGGGGGGCAAGCAGGGATTTCCACCGAGTTGGTGATCCTAGTGCCCGGGAGCTCTGTTGTGGAGCTCCTTCCCAGCGGCCATCTTCATCACCAGTCATCATCATCAAATAATAGTCCAGGGTCCTATAATTAGGAAAGCCCATTTAAAAAAATGGTGTAAATAGTGAATTTTCTTTTTCTGACCTCGGGCCTGAGTGGAACACTATTACAGACCATTGAAGATTAGAAAATCAATTAAAAAGCTTTGCTCAAATGATTTTTAATCAGAAGTTCAGAAATACGTTACTGCGGCGTGCGAGGTTAGTTTAACATTTCTGCCTTCTCAGCCGAGTGTTAAAATTGTTTTAGTACGTGTGTGGGGTATGTTATTGTGAAATGGCTTTGGTTTATCAATCCTCTAGAGCATTCATTTTGAAAGTCCAAATTTATATTTATGTTGGACTTGGTCCTCTCTGCAGGGTTACCCCAAACCTTTGCAGTGCCTTCACCCCTCCTGTTTTCTGAATTTTTGTTGGGATTAGGACTCTGTGCAATTTACTACTGCTAACCAGTGCTAAAGTGCTTGTGCTCTCTCCTTAAAACATGGTGTTATTGGCTTACATCTGATTGGCATATTTATTTTACTTATAAGTCCCTGATGTGTGGTACTTTGTGTATACAGGGCCTGTAAATTAAATGCTACCAGTGAGACTGTAGCACTCATTGCACCATTCACTTAAGTAGCACTTTCAAACATGTCTGAGGCCTGCCATTGCAGCCTGTAGTGCAGTTAAAAAACGTCCAATTCAAAGTAGCAAAATAAACTTTTGCCAGGCCAAAGTCACCCCTAATGTAGGCCCTAAACAGCCCAAAGGACAGAGTGAATTGCATTTAAAAAGTAAGACATGTGTTTTTAAGTTTTACATGTGCTGGTAGGGAAAAACTGTTTTTCACTACTGTAAAGCATATCTCTCCCATTGGATAACACATTTGGATAACACATTTAATAAGTGCTAACGTTTGATTTGGAACAGATAGGGATGTCAAGTTTGGACTCAAATACAGGTAATTTAAAAACGGGAAAACAGTGATTACAACGCTGTCATCACATCGCGTAACTATTACAACGCGGTCGTTACAACGACCGCGTTGTTAGATCGCGATGCCTTTACATCGCAAGTCATTAGATTGACTTGCTGTAGGGGGCGCTCTAACCTAAAGAATAGTATAATTTACTACTCCAACACCTTCCCTACTGTTGCGCAGGCTGGAGTTGGAATAGTAAATTATACTATTCCTAAGTCCAGCGCGCCCCCTACAGCAAGTCGATCTAATGACTTGCGATGTAAAGGTATCACGTTCTAACAACGCGGTCGTTGTAACGACCGTGTTGTAATAGAACGCGATGTTATAGCATGTGATGTAACATGCTATATTCTTTAAAAACCTCTTTGATGGTAAAGTCGAATTTTAAGTCACAATTCTGAAAATATCACTTTGAGAAAGATGCCTTTTTCTTGTCCTAACCATTTGGTGCCTGCTGCCTGTGTCCTGGGTCACATGATTCTGATTAGTTTGGCAGTTGGTCTTTGTGTATTCCTCAAAGACAGCAAGAAAAGGGACTAGGTATTGGTAGAATGGGCCATCCTGCCAGGACTGGTGGGGGAGTGGAGCTGTTCCCTACCCCACTTACATTTCAAAAGGCTGCCTCCAGCCACACACAAAGGAACCTGACACCAATCTTTTGTCACTCCAGACTTCTTGGAGCCTTTTCAGGGGAAGTGAAGAACTTTCAAGAACCAGATGTGGGGACAACCAAGGTATGCCCCCTGCTTTAGACCGTACCTGCTGGGACCTGTGATACTATATGTCCCTCAATTATATATATGACCTCTTTGTTAATATATGTCTGCACTTTTAGGGTTATCCCTCCCCAGGGGATAGATAACCTCTAATCAGAACATCCAAAAATCAGAACTCATTATTATACATAATGTGTAATGTATATATTTTGTAAAATGTGCACCCTGAACAAGCCACTTTTTCTGCCCCACTTGCACGTCTCTGACTGTCTTCTGCGTGTAAGTTTCACTTGGATCATTTAATATTTTCATGTTTTCATTTGTGAGATACTCTGTCTTTGTTTTCATTTGTGAGCTATATGTCTCTTCTTATATTGGAATGGGCCTTCCTCTCTTTGCCCATCTCATGAGCTCCCATTTCTCAAATTACTGATGTAAATCGGGACCATGTTGACGAGAGGCGTTTGGATGATGAGTCATGATCGAGCCGACGTGCACGCTTGATGCGCACACCGGTGCCATTCAGGGTTGGATGACCCAGAGAGGTGAGCGCACGAGAGGAATCGATCCTGTACAGGCCTTTGTTTCATGTCTTTTGTGTCCATTTTAACTAGCAGTCGGGGAGACTAATGCCTTTTAAATGTTTTTGTTTCTTACAGAAACTATTATGATTTAATTGTTGTGCTGATCACTATATTTCGACTTATTGAGCGATGAGGATGAGTTAATCCTTACGGGCATGTTTATATACCAAAATATTTTTAGACACACAGAGATTCCAAGGTATCATTGTTATGTCTATTTATTGACAGCCTGTTTTTTTTGGCTTTTTGACGTCTTTGGATATACATTTGAAATACGTTTGACCCTGACTAAATCAATCCATTTTGTGATCCCAGATCGAATTGAAGTATACTGTGAATTCTTTGAATTATTATTGTTATTATTATTATTATTAGGTTTTGTTAAGAGCACATATCACCCAAAAGGGTCTCATGGTGCTATAGCAGTTCGATGGAAGGAAATCATTCATGGCATAAAAAAAACACATTTAAAACAGCAAGGTTTTAAGCTTCTTTCTGACCAGTCTGTGGTCTGTAATGGCTTGAAGATGTATTGGTAGCTCATTCCAGAAAAGAGGAGCTAAGTAGGAAAAGGATCTGCCACCATTTCCGGTGGTTCGGACCCTAAGAGGGGTAGGTAAATGTTTTTTTCCCTACCTGAGATTCTTTTTTGGTACATACCAATTAAGTTTCTTGGCGAGATACCTCGGCCCATTTCCATACATGGCCTTGTGTGTTAGGCAGATGAGCTTGAAACAAACATGTTTCCTGATAGGGAGCCAATGTAAGAATTTTAAGCTAGGAGCAGATGGGGACCGAGATGGAAGATTCAACACCAGTCTGGCAGCGGTGTTCTGCAACACCTGGAGTCTAGTATATAGTTCCTCATTAATAGAGGCCATCAAAGCATTTCAATAGTCTAGACCACTGATTATTAAACACTGAACAAATGATTTTCTGGGTTCCAACGGAATCCATTGGAAGATTTTATGTAGGGTTTGCATAATGCCATAGCAGGTGCCCAGGATATGATTACCTGGTCCTTCATGGACATTTTGTCGTCTATTTTTACACCAAGGTTTCGTACCATGTGCTTTGGGGATGGACAGAGGCCCAGGCTAGTAGGCCACCAATCATTTGGCCAGAGTTCATGTGCTTTTTCAACTAGTATTACCTCGGTCTTACTTGCGTTGAACTGACGGTGGTTAGTTTGCATCCAAGCATTTGTATGAATCAGGCAGCTTTTAAATCTGGTTCTGGTGTCTGTTGGTTTAGGCCCAAGGGTAATTAGCAACTGCGTATCATCTGCATATGAAATTACGTTGAAGCCATACGATCTGATTACCCTTGCCTAAGGTGCAACATAAATGTTAAACAGCATGGGGCTGAGTACCAATCCCTGGGGGACTCCCTTATGTACCATCAAACTAAGGGAGACTAGTGAACCTAATTGCACAATGGTGGTTTGTCATTTTAAGTAGTTTCTCAGCCAGTTAAGAGCTTTTCCTCCGACTCCCATCTCCCCCAACCTTTGTGCTAGGGTTACGTGAGAGATGGTGTCCAAGGCAGCCAATGGATCTAATAAGACCAGCATTGCTGACTGCCTGTTGTCTTGGGCAAGTCTTATGTTTTCGACTACCTCTACTAGGGATGTTTTGGTGCTGTAGCCAGCCCTGAAACCTGACTGGGAAGGGTCTAGCAGTTGATGGCTTTCTAGATGGGTTGTTAGTTGTTTATTAACCAGGGACTAAAGTACTTTTCCAAAATAAGGAAGTAAGGAAATTGGCCGATAGTTACTAGGCTCTTTAGGATCTGCCGATTGCTTTTTGAGGATTGGTTTGACCCTAGCTGATTTCCATTTTATTGGAACTGTCTCTAGGTTTAAGGACATGTTAAAAAGGTCAGTGAGAGCTTTGAGAAGACCAGGAGATAGAGTTGACAAAATATGAGGTGGAACAGGGTAATCTGGAGAGCCTGATTTGGTCCTGAAAAGGGCAGTTCTAACTTCCTCCTGAGTAAATTCAGTGAACTCCTCTAGAAGCATACTGGGAGTCTGTATACAGTCAATCTCAATGTTTTGTTCTTCTGTCCTATGTTTGGGAAAAGTATTGGAAATATTGTCAATTTTTTCATAAAAGAAGCTAGACAATGTGTCTACCGAATCTTGAGAGGATGGACTGTCTATCTGACTAAATGAGGGATTAGTAAATTCTTTTAGGATTCAGTATATTTCCTTGTGAGAATTTGCCACCTTATCGATTCTCTTAATGATGTAAGTTTTTTTGGCTTCCTTGATATTGTTTAAATAGTGTCTGTAGATGTGCTTATAGGTTAGTCTGTCCTCAATGATTTTTGTTGCTCTCCATTTGCGTTCCCCTTTCCTACTTGCAGTTTGTTAATTTTCAGAGAGTCTGTGAACCAAGGTGAAGTTTAGGGCTTGCATTTAACTTTACTACTGACTTTTGACACTGGTGCAATTATGTCTAGGGCCTGTAAGATTGCTTTCTCAAAGACGTCCAGAGCGAGGGCTATATTCTCTAGGCCTGTCAGTGGGGAAGGACTGAAATAGGTACAAAAGGATGCGAGCATGACTTTTCTCCAGGACCTGGTCCATTTCTGTTCTGAGCTTATATTTTAATGGGTGGTTGCTTCTTGTATGTGGAATTTTAATAAACTATGGTCTGACCAGATCAGGGGAATAGGAGGCTTCACCCTGGTATTGGCTTCATTTGTGAACAATCAATCAATCAATCAATCACAGAATTTGTAGAGCGCACTACTTACCCGCGAGGGTCTCAAGGCGCTGGGGAGAGGGAAGGGGGGGGATGCTGCTACTTGTCGAACAGCCAGGTCTTGAGTAGCCTCCTGAAGGTCAGCAGGTCTTGGGTCTTTCGTAGGCTTAGTGGAAGGGTGTTCCAGGTCTTGGCGGCGAGGTGTGAGAAGGATCTGCCGCCGGTGGTTGTTCTTCGAATGCGGGGGACGGTGGCGAGGGAGAGGTCGGCGGAGCGGAGCTGGCGGTTGGGGACGTAGAAGAAGAGTCGTCTGTTGAGGTAGGCTGGGCCAGTTTTGTGGAGTGCCTTGTGTGCGTGGGTGAGGAGTTTGAAGGTGATCCTCCTATCGACAGGGAGCCAGTGCAGGTTCCTCAAGTGGGGGGTGATGTGGCTGTGGCGTGGTACGTCGAGGATCAGTCGTGCGGAGGCATTTTGTATGCGTTGCAGTCGCTTGATGAGCTTGGCCGGGGCTCCCGCGTAGAGGGCGTTCCCATAGTCCAGTCTGCTACTGACGAGGGCCTGGGTGACTGTTCTTCTTGTGTCTGTCGGAATCCACCTGTAGATCTTGCGAAGCATGCGGAGGGTGTTGAAGCAGGAGGAGGAGACTGCGTTGACTTGCTTGGCCATGGAGAGCGTTGAGTCGAGGATGACTCCCAGGTTGCGTGCGCGGTCGGTGGGTGTCGGGGCTGCTCCCAGCGTCGTTGGCCACCAGGAGTCGTCCCAGGCTGAGGGGTTGGAGCCGAGGATGAGGACCTCCGTTTTGAACAGGAGGTCAAGGGTGTGACCAGCTAAGTGTGTGGGTCCAGAAGGACTGCCTTGTACTCCAGAGGACTGCCCTGCTGCTACCTGAGAACTGCCTAGCTGCTTGAGGTCTGCCTTGTACCTCAAAGGACTGACCTGCTGCTTGAGGCCTGCCTTGCTGCTTGAAGGTGTTACATCGCTGCCTCACCCGACACCAGTTAGCATGCAGGTGGGCAGGGAAGGCAGAAGTGATGGAGGGAACACCGGCGGGCCACCGCATTCCTCTCAGAAACTTACCTGGCAGTAGCCGGCCCACCAGTATAAACCCCTGCATCAGCACTCTTGTCCTGGATCCATAATGGCTAGGAGGCCCCTCTGGGATCTCCATTACCAGAGTCAATATTCTTCCCAGAATCCTCTAGTGAGGGTTCATGCGATTTAACTTCCGAATCCAAGATGGCGGCTGCCCATAGATTATCATTAGGTTTTCCAAATCCATCATGGCGCCAATTATTCTGATGTAATTTCCTGGGATCTGATGTATTGAAAGGAACTCAGAATTGTTTTTCCTTGCATCACAATGGTCCGGCAGTCTTGTCGTAGCCTCTTCACTTCCAACTTGTCTCCAGTGAGTCCTGGTTCCTGTTTGGTATTCTTCTCCCTGGTATTCCTGATGGGCTTATCAGCCTCCTCCTTGTGGCTGGCCTGTTCACTGGATTCCTTGCCTGCTCTTGGAACCTAAAGTCCACTCCTGCTCTTCTCTGCCATCCTTGGAGGTTTTTTGCCCACTAGTTTTTTTCCTCCAGCTGGGACTTTTTTCTGGCATGCCTTGTGCTGGTTGCATTGTGGCTACTAAAAGGGGGTCGCCCTTCCCTCTGGCAGAACAGAACCGCCAAGACATGAACCTCCCAATCCAACTACCAAGAGTAATTTCAGCTAGGTACCAATCTTTTGGAGGATGGCAGAAGGAGAGAGAACTATCTCCTAACCCACAAGTGGTGTCCCTAGATCTTTGACCCTTTGAAATAGTGATAGAGTTGATGCTCCTGCCTAACCCTAAAAGTTGGGATTTGAAAAGCTTTTATCAAAAAGTGCTAAAAAAACGGACAGAAGACCGGGGCTTACCTGCCCAAGGTGCGTCGCTGGTCAGCCAGACTTTGTGGTAGCTTCCACTATGTTTTCCTCCGAAGGCAAAGTTCCTCCAAAAGATATTGATTGGGTAAAGGTAAAAAGAACCTCACCTCCTCATTAGCAAATCCTCTTCAGCAGGACCTTCGAGTGATGGTATTCAGCCTCGTGAAGCCCTGTTCGGCTACGGCTTACAGCTTCATTCCGCTTGAGGTTTTCGACTTACAAAAAGTTGTCTTAATCCTAAGGTAAAAATCTTCACAGGGCTTGATAGCGACAGGCTCCTCACTGACAACGTTGACTTCCTTGACCTGGAAATCTAGCTTCTCCCACTTTTTTATTTTTTATATTTTTTTATTTATTTTTTTATTAATGTTTTTATTAAACTTTTAAGTCAAACAATGAGTTACAAACAAAAACAAATTATAAACAAAAAGCAGATCACATAATCAATGAAGGTACCATTGAAAGAATATTAACATACTTGGGTCGGTGTGGCCTACAGGAGGCAGGAGTAAGAGCAAAGCATCATTGTTAAACACAAATGAGATCAAATGTACACAAATAAGCACATTGAGACAAAGGGATATAACCAATGTCAAAAGTGAAAATAAAATTATGCAGACAAGGTACAACAAGGAGGCCAGTACGTTACGGATTGATAACAGTCCGCTCTTCACTCTTCCTGAGCGTCATCGGTGTCCTGCTTAGACAGTTGGTATTGCGCAAAGAGTCCCCAGAAACTCTTTGGTCGGTTACAAGGGGGTCGCATCTCGTTATAAACATCTGACTGTGTATTACAATACAACATGTCTTTTTCCCATTCAGCCACAGTAGATACGGGGCCAGGCATCCACCTCATGGCAAGTCTGCGCTTGGCAAGCAAAAGACCCATTGCTATTAATTTATGAGCGCTTTTTGGGAGAAGTTTTGTATATCCTAATAGCGCCACTAGGGTATCCGGAGTTAGACAGAGTCCCACGATGTCGCTCAACATTTTAAAAATATTTGACCAATAGACCTCTACCTGTGGGCACAGCTATGCCACATGAAAGAACCCAGCAGCGGACATATGACAACGCTCACAAGCGTCCGACTCACGTAAACCATATCTATGCAGTCGTTGTGGGGTATAATGGACTCTGTTCAAGTATTTGAAGTGTGCTAATCTGTGACGGCCATTAATAGAAATCTTGCGCGTGACTTCGCAGCAGAAAACCCAAATCTCGTCTGTGATGGGAACACCGATGTCAGCCTGCCAGGCTAGCCTAGCCTTTGTCTGGGGATAAACCTTAGTGAGTATAGATGCAGCATAGAGCAGAGAGATTAGTTTACCAGGCGCCTTAGATCCCAGAAGGATAGCCAGAGGAGGGATTACCATAGGTTCCAGGAGTTCATCCCCCAGCACCGAGCGCAGAGCATGTCGGGTTCTAAAGAATTGGAATTTCGTGAGCGCAGTAGGAGTCTCATCACCTCCAGCCACTTCCTCCCACGTACATACCCGGCCATGTCTGAATAGGTCCCCCATTGTTTGTATATTCAAGCTACGCAAGGAACTGACAGTACCTCTCTCTGAGCTAAGGACAAACCACTGGCACCATTCCACCTGCAGAAGAGGCGAGTATAGTTGAGCACCGCTAAATGAATTAAGTAGTGCGTTCCACGCATGAACCGTGGAGTTAACTGAATCCAGTATTCTGCATCTTCTCGAGGGCGCCTGAGTGAGAAGACGGGTAGGGGATGGGGTGAGGCAACCACACGTTCGATCTGAAGATGCGGTAGATCCCTTGGGCCATGTACCCAGCTATGGGCATGCGAGGCCTGCGCTATTCTGTAGTAAAGTTCTAGATTCGGGGCTCCCAGGCCGCCCGCCGTGTAAGGCAACATGAGAGTGTCTAAGGCGACACTAGCCGTCTTACCCGCCCATGCTAATTTATTCATCAGGGATCACAGCTCACGAAACAGATGCTGAGGCACAACCATGGGAATGTTAACAAAAAGAAAAAGAAAGTGAGGAAGCACCACCATCTTCATCAGAGCGACCCTCCCAGCCATAGAAAGTGGGAGCCGTATCCACCGGTCTATGTCGTCGCCAAGTTTATCTATCGCCCTGCCATAGTTCGCCTTCAGAACCAAGTCTGCATCGGTATGAATATGGATACCAAGGTATCGCACCGGATCTGATGTCCATTGAAGTGGATAGTCTAGTGTGATTTGCTTAGTTGCAGGCGTCAATGGAAAAATTATGGATTTGTCCCAGTTGATTTTTAGGCCTGAAAGGCCCCCGTATCGCAATACTTCCCGAATAACCGGGGCAAGGTGAGTGTCAGGGTTGCGAACATATAGAAGCACGTCATCAGCATAGGCCGAAACAATTAAATTGTAGCGAGGAAAACGAAGTCCGCGGTGGCCATGATATTCCCTAAGCGCTCTCAACAGGGGTTCAGCTGCCACAGCATACAATAAGGGGGACAGCGGGTACCCCTGACGCGTGCCACGCAAGATCTGAAATGGGACGGAGATTTTTTCACCCGTGCGCACACGGGCCGTAGTTAAATTATACAACACCGGAATGAGTTGCAAAAAGACCTCACCAACACCCATATGGCGCAACACCGCATGCATGAACAGCCATTCTATGGAGTCAAAGGCCTTTTCAGCATCTAAAAAGACCGCCGCAGCCTGGACCTCCGGTCGAACATGCTGAATGGCACCAAACACTGTACGTAGGTTATAGGCGAGCGTGCGACCGGGAATAAATCCGGCCTGCTCCGGCCCAATCAGTTGAGGCAGTAGAGGGGAGCGCCGATTAGCCAACACTTTAGCGAAAATGTTAGTGTCCACATTAATTAGAGACAGTGGGCAATAAAAGGGACAGTCGCGGGGGTCCTTGCCAGGTTCGCGCATAGTCGGGGGCATTATCCCATCTGCGCCAATTTCCTGAAATAAGGTGACGATATGAGGTATAAGAAGATCACTAAAAGCCTTATAAAAGGAGACCGTCAGACCATCCAGACCAGGAGCACTCCCCTTTTGCATGGAATTTAAGGCGAGTCGGACCTCTGAGGCCTCTATGGGGCGCATCAAAAACTCACGGTGCCAGTTTTGCAACACGGTAATTCAATATAATCGAGATATTGTGCTATATCATCCTCACTAGGAGTGATCTTAGAGCTGTACAGGTCCTGATAGTAGTTACGAAATCAGTTGTTAATCAAATCTTGCTCCGTCAGGACAGAGCCGTCCTGATCAAGTACTTCAGTAATGTGTCTAGTCTCTGATCTGCGGCGAGCCAGAGCAGCAAGCACAGAACCTGGCCTATCTCATTACCCGTAGGCCCTAGCCGAAGCGTATTTCTCCATATGCTTAACCTCACAATCCGCCTCATCATGAAAGTCAGCCAAAGCAGCCTTGAGCTGCTCCCTCAATTTAGGAGTATTACTGACAGACAGCTCGGTTTCCAGAGCGGTTAGCCGTTTTTCCAGCGAAGCAAGCCGGCCTCTAATAGAGCGGAGGACTCCCGCATGTTTACTAATGGCTACCCCTCGAATGTATACTTTGAACGTCTCCCAAACCGAAGCAAAGGAATCAACCGAGCCCACATTAATGTCAAAGAACTCAGAGATAGCAGTGTGTAAATCAGCTTTGAAGACTGAATTGAGCAAGGAGTAAGGGGGAAATCTCCACAAGAACGGAGGGAAGCCACGAGAGGGCGCCGATATAGTTAGGAGGATAGGCGAGTGGTCTGAGAAAGAACGAGGTAGGACATCACAGTCACGAACCGTAGGCATTAGAGTATGTGAAATAAACCAATAGTCAATGCGCGTATGGACGTCATGATGCGCTGAGTAGTGTGTGAAACCACCCCGCTGGTCGGACCTGGCTCTCCAAGTATCTGACAGCTGCAGTTGTAAGGTTATGTCGTGTATGGCCTTGGCTGAATTCGATAGGGGTTGAGGAGCCCCCCTTGAACGGTCGAGATCAGTGTCCAATATACAATTAAAATCTCCCACCCATTGCACTGTGGTAGGCATGCGGACCTTAAGTAAAGAGAAAACTGATTGGTAAAACAACGGGTCGTCATAATTCGGGCCATAGGAATTAACAACGAGAAGATCCAACCCCTGCCCATCACATCTGGAAATAACATACCTGCCCGCCAGGTCGGACTCGAGGCAGTCCAACTGCAGGCCCGACCTAGGGTTGACCCACGTCAATACTCCTCTGGAGTGAGAAGTGAAGCAGGCAGCATGGATTGATCCCGATAGCCCCCTACCTGTGAGTAACTTACTGCCAGAGGTAAGGTGCGTTTCCTGCAATACAGCAATGTCGACTTCCCTACGCTTAAGGTATGCAAAAATTTTACGCACCTTTCGATGGTCGTTTAACCCCCTGCATTCCACGTTAGTAGGCGCAATTGTTTATTTTGGGTCTTACTAGTGTTAGAACTAGTCATGTGCGAAGGAAGAACCATTGATATCTCCACCACCCGATGCCACCCCTATCGTCCCACTCAGCAATGAGGGAAAAGAGTACATGATCTGCAACGAAAAGAAAATCAAAGTAAAACCCCGACCCTACCCCCTCCCACGCCTTGCTTACCCCAACTTTGCAAAGGCGAGTAACATCCCACCCAATAACCAGACAACCCAACAGCATCCTCCCAGACAATACATGGGTAAAAGAACAAACCCCCAAACAATAGAGAGCAACTGTGAGCAACACGAAGAGGCGGATGTTACCCAGCATACACAAGCTAATCCGACCTCCCGCCACACACCAAAGCATTATGTAGGTAGCTTCAATCATAATGCGACATAATATATGCAACAGTCCAAACTTCAGTAATGATGTAGCCCCATCAGAACAGAATACGCCAGTGTGTCACCCCATGTAGAAACAAGGGGGAACTCCCCCCTCCCCTTGTGCACAATATAGATAAGGAGCAGACATAGGACTGCAGGGGGGAGTATCTAATCAACATATTGGCCTCCTGGCCCACGGAGCACAAAATATATTCACATCAACCCCTATTGTGCCTCATGGAACCACCACAGGCAGAGCAGCACAACAAGTGGACTAATCATGTATAAACACCCCGCTTTAATCATTGTCATCTAGGTTACCAGAGCCACCATCAGCCAACGAGTTACCACTCTTTCCTTTGTCTCGTTTTGCAGTCTTGTCCCACTCCTTAAGCGCTTTTTGCAGAGCTTGGGGATCCGAAAAGATTCTGGCTTTGCCGTCGAGTAGTACCCTAAGGCGTGCAGGATAGAGCATAGCGTATTCCATATTGTGGTCTCGTAGCTTACGTTTCAGAGGAGCAAATTGCCTCCTGGCTTCCTGCACTTTAAAAGTGAAATCCGGGAAGAGTGAGAGCGAGGCCCCCTCATAGCGCAAATTGCCCAGTTCTCTTGCCCTCCGCAGCGCTGCGTCCCTGTCTCGATAGTTCAAGAGTTTGGCAATAATGGGGCGCGGAGGGGCACCAGGCTGGGGTCTGGGGCCAAGAGAGTGGTGCCCCCGTTCCACGACAAACAGTGATGAAAAAGTGTCGGCCCCCAATAGTGTCTTGAGCAATTTTTCAACAAATATTTCTATGTTGCCCGTTGCAGTGGATTCGGCCAGGGCAGTGATGCGGAGGTTACTGCGCCGCGAGCGGGCCTCCAGATCTTCAGCCTTATCCTGCAGGGCAGATAATGCACGCACCATTCTGGCCTGGGCCCCACCCGAGTCGGTCTGGGCCTCCTCAACCTCCGTGATTCGGCGTTCTGCCATGCCAATTCGCTCGGAGTGCTTGTCAACCCTCTCAGATATTCTGTCCAGTCGGTAGGCCAAGGAGTCGATCTTGGAATCAATTGCGGTCAGACCCTGCTGCATAGACGCTATAATTTGTTTGATATCGCTAACCGGGTCATCAGGAAGAGTTTCTGTTTCAGACCCCGCAGCCTCAGCTGTATCCTCGCAGTGCCGGGATTTACGTTGCTCGAAATTAATCTTGGGCTGAGATTTATCCGGTTTACCCATAGTGCCAGCAACCAGTGTATATGCCTCACGGAGAGCGCGTGGACAAGCACCCGACCACTGAAAGGCCACAAGCAGAGTATATTGCCTCACCGACCCCCGGGCAATACAGGCAGAAATGGCAGCACGCCAAAACACACTATGTGTGCAGTTACTGCAGTGCCGGGCCACCACAACACTTCACACCCCAGCGGCAGTTACCCAGCAGGGGGGGCAGCGGCTGGGAAATGGCGGAGTCGACCTCTCTCAGCAACAGTGTGCAAGGAGAGCCGGTGTTTTCATGCAGGAGGGGGGCCAAACATCAAGAGGCGCTATCGGGTGATCCTGCAACATAGGATCACCCGCACGCCCCACTCCCTAACGTGAGTTTCCCAGCAGGAGGGGCAGCTGAGGAATAATAGCGGAGATGATCGCTCCCAGCTGCAGCATCCGGCCGGAGCCGCCGATATCAGGCAGTGGCGAGGCCGAGCATCGGAGCCCAGGATCCGGAGGAGGAGGGTCGGGGCAGTGAGCGGCACGCAGAGCGAGGCCCGCAGTCATCGATCGCATCTAGATATACACACGAGCAGGCATCTAGTCAGAGGCGGCCCCCTCGCAGCCGCCAGCACCTAGTCTCACCTCGCCGACGATCTCGGGCTCCACACCTCCCGAATGAGGGCCTCGCCTACCAGGATCCAGTCCGATCAGTCTCCGAAGCCGCTAGCGTCTTCAGGAGGCGCGCCGCAGGACGTCACGCTCCTCAGCCGGCAATGTAGGCCTCACGCCGCTCCGCACCCAGGCGACCAATATGATGGTACTGGACCGGCAAGGATTGAGATAGAGCCAGCAACTGGCGCAGCAGGTAAGGAGCGTCAGTATTATCGGGCTCTCAGCAGCCTCTGCACGATGAAAGCTGTGGATACCTAACGGATTGTTCCGGTGTGTGGCGGAGCTCAATTACCGCACGGCCATCTTGGAGCCAGGCAAGCTCCGCCTCCTAGCTTCTCCCACTTAGAGGTTTTTTTCACACCATCTTCGATGGCTTCACCAAGACCTCATCCAGCGCTTCCCTGCGACGGCAACTCCTCCTCGGACACAACAAGCTGCCTTGCACTGCTGAATTCTACCTTCCCATGGACTTTTCTTCAACATTTCTTAGAATTCCGAAGCCTGAAGGGCAGCGGAGACCAGGCCCAATCAACCTCGAGTATCTGAATTGCCGTCGGCCTTAACTTTTGATTTATCCCGACTCTCGCATGAGCAGATACCCACGATTGAGTTTTTCGGCGCTACCTTTCACAAAAAATATTACAAATTCATAACTATACTAGTTGGATTTAATTAATTGTTGTGTCATTTTATTTATTAAGATGTTCTCTATGTTTCTAAATTGGTGTGGGATTTTTCTTGTGTTGTGTTGTCACTTTATGACTCTTTGAGTGCTGCATAAATACTTAGCAGAGTGCCTCTAAGTTAGCCTGACTGCTTTTGTGCCAAGCTACCTGAGGGTTAAGCACAGGTTAATTGAATGACTTTTGTGGTTCACCCTGACAAGGATTGTCGTTGTTGCTTCAGTAGGGTTTTCACCCCCTTCAACAATGACCCAATTTCTTCGAATCTATATATGTTGAAGGAAAATATTTAGTGATTAACCTTCGAGAAGCCTATCAATAGTCAGAGTGTCAATGAAAGCTAGCGGCATAGTAGGCATTTAGACAAAATCTCAGTTCTGACTCACAAGGATTAACGGGAGGAAGAGGGTTGTGTGACTCTTCCACCATCTGTTTGCAACAGCCAGATTACATAGAATGTGCGCTGACTGGCTAGATAGTGGGTAAGGAAGTGATGGAGTACAGTAAATGAAATCTACATGATGTTCAACATGGTCACTGCTTTAACTCCTTCACTATCCAGTTATCTTCTATCGTCATTGGCTATTGCTAACAGCATTAATTCTGTCCCATGTAATGATCTGAACTCTGCTTGTGGAGAGAACGTGGTGTGCCCCATGTCTGTAATACAAGTGGAATGCCTCTTTCAGCAGGGTAAGTTACACATTGTCACCCTTGTTATGAAACACTCTGTATTTGGGTGTGGTAAAACAAACCAGGGAAATACTTACCACAGTGCAAAGGTGTGTGTGATGTAAAGCATGTCATGCATTTTGTACTAGAAAGGTACCTTTCTAGTAAAGAATAGTATGCTTTAGCAAAGGTTAACACTTTTCCTACTTTGCAAGTGTGCTGTGCAATGCAGCACACACAAAGTAGGAAAAAGTTTGAGAAATTACCCATTTCTCCAACATTACGTCTGCCTCAAGCAGGTATATTATTGTACGCAAATCCCTTTCTACCAATGTTAGTAGATCAGGATTAGCATAAAAATCTGTGGGTGGTTGCACATGAACACCCAAGTACCACCTATGGTATTCCACCCTTGATGCAAAGCAGAGCAAAGTAGTGCATATTGCTACGTTGTGTTCATTAGGGGTACTTTCCCCCTGTGCTGGAAAGTAGATCCCAAAAGAACTCTTTGCATCAGGTTTGCATCAAAAAAAGTGTTCGCAAATCTGCTTCACAAATTCAGGATTTAAAATGATGCAGAGTGGTTGGGGTTGTCTATGCTACCAAGAATGTATTACTACCCGAAGAAACAATATATAGCAAACTTAGAATAAGGAAAGATTGAGCAAAAAATCAATAAGGTTTTAAACCTTTTTGCATGCAGCTCTTTGATACTGGGTCATAGCACACTGTGCTATATTAGGACCGTAACTTATGATATGCAAGTAACAAAAGGATCACTGACCCACTGTTCCATCTACATAACATACAAATATTCAATCTGCATGTTACCTGATGCGCTTTGCAGTAGGCACATTAACCACCTATGCTGCTTTATGATGCTTTAACACTGTGACTAGACAAAGACCCGATCTCTCCTTCAAGTGCATTAAACAGCAGAGTTATCATGCTCTTGTCTCCACTGTCACACAAGTGTGCCCACCTGAGCTGGGCACCTGGTGCTGCACAACCTGTCGCACTGCCCTAAAACCTGCTTTGATTTATAGTATGGTTTATGCCCACATTCTGAGTTTTCATTGTTGTAATGAGGGAGAACCTGAGGCCTCAGACTTTGTGCACCTGATTGCCACCAATGGTCCCTCTTTACAACCTGTTTTCCATGGGCAAATCTATCTGGATTTTTTCTGTGTAAATCTACAAGGGCAAAATTCTCAGTTGTGTTGTTATTTCGCACAAATTGCAAATTCTGCTTGTGCCCGATTCATAATTACTAGCCACTCAGAAGGAGGACCTGAATGGACCCTGCAGATTTAATGTTTCTTTATAATCAGAATCAATGTACTTTACTTAACCTCTTTAGGATTCACCTAAATCGAAACCGCAGAAAACAAAAAGACAGAAAATGCCAAAAATCAGGTTGTCATTAGACAAGAGATAGAGAAGGAAATACAGTTAAATGTCTCATGGTTAAAAGTAGAGTTAGAAGAATTAATCAGAGAATGTTTACATCTTGAACATGTGACTCAATACCAAGAAGAAGAGCTGATTTATTTGAGCAAAGAAATTACTAAGCATGCAGTGATTCTACATGATAAATTAACTGAATCGGCCCGAAAATATGTAGTCAATCTTTTAAAAAGTGTCCCATTGCAAAGAAGTTTCAGAGCACAATTAAATGATGAAGCTATTTAGACAATGCATTCTTCAGAAATGCGATCACACATTACTGAATTAGTAAAATGCATTTGTAAATGAATGAATTTGAGAAATTAGAAAGCCAATGGGTAAAGAGACACAAAAAGTAAAAGAAATAATCAGATATGACTGAAGCAAATAGTATGCCACCATCAGGTCCCCCAGATAAAGGAGAAGCCTCGGCTTTTCCATTAAGAGAAATACCAGTTGGAGGATATATCCATGTACCTTGGAGCAGTGGCGATCTTGCAGCCTTTACAAATAATTTTCCAAAATTGAGAGAGAAGCCTGTACAGTGGTACACACAAGTTGACAGATTTGTGAAGATTTCAAAAGTGTTGTGGATTGATTTGAATGCATTCTTAGATATTGTGGTACCCATTGACTTGTGGGCTGAGTGCAAAATTGCTGTACAATGGCCACATACAGAAACAACAAGAGATGCTCGCACTAATGCACCACCTCCTGTGGTAATGTATAAATACGATGAGGTGATTAGATTTTGAAAGGCAAAGTTCCTCCAAAAGATATTGATTGGGTAAAGGTAAAAAGAACCTTACAAGAGCCAAATGAATCAGTGCATGACTACTATGAGCGATTGCTTCAGGTTTTTCAACAACACAGTGGACAGGAACAACCTGACAAGAGTGAAATGGGGTTCTTTGTGTCACAGTTTGTGCTTGGATGGAAACCAGAGATCAGTATGCACATACAATAGAGTGGGATTTGTTGGAAAACAAAACCATTAGATGAGATCCTGAGATATGCAAAATATTGTAGTGATGAACAGGAAATGTAAGGAGAAATTAATGCTCGCTCAGACGGAATTTTCACAGAGAAGATTTCAGAATCAGTCTTTTGCAGGGAATGCTGGTGGAATGCAAGGTGTTGGGTATCAAGATGGTTTGCAAGGTGTTCAAGAAGGTATGATGGATCACAAGGAAGAGGTCAAGGAGTTCTGGGGTGATCTGACTCCTTGTCATTTTTGTAACAAAATTGGGCATTGAAAGACGGAGTGTATACTACATCATTGTAGAATGAGTGGTGATGGTCAAATGAAGGAGGAAATCAAGTACAGATGCAGAATGTACCTGTTCAGCAAATGCAAGTGCCGATGCAGAGACAGGTTCTAATGATGTAGGTCCCACAAGCGCCAATGGATTCACAAAATATGGGAAACCCTAGATTTAAGGTGAACCAGATGCCAAGAGAAAATTCAAATCCATTTCAGACTCAGAATCAAAACCCATTTCAACAGAGCCCCATGCTACACAGTGAGAGTTTTTGCTCTGACAATTCCCAATGACGGTGCCTGGGTGGGGAGGAATATTGCGTGCTTGGTGTAGTCTTGGATGTAGACTGGAGTAGACCATTTGTAGAAAGTGAGGTAAATGGTCAACAAGTGTCATTTCTGATTGACCCTAGAGCTACCTGATCCACTATTAGAACAGCGGTAATCCCAAAACTACCCCTCTCGGTAAAGAAGATCCAAGTTGTAGGTGTTACAGAAAAACAGATAACAAATTCAATTACAGAATAAGTTACTGTAAAAGTAGGCTCATTTGAATAAAAACACCCGCTAGTAGCGTGTGATTTGAGCCCTGTATATCTGTTAGGGAGAGACCTATTGTGTAAGTTACATTGCACATTTTACTGTACACTGGATGTTGAATTTCAAACTCAAGATGAAGATGTTGAATTTAAAATGGCCCGACAAGAAGCAGCTTTAGGATTGTATCCAGTGAGGACAGTAGGTTTACCTCCTCACTTAACAGAAACTGTGAACCCAACAGTGTGGGATCTTACAGGGAAAGACATCGAACTAATCAAAAGTGTAGTAGTACCAGTCCGAATCAAAGTGAAAGCTAATGCAATCTTTCCAAGAACAAGAATCATTGAACAAGCCTGGAATCAAAGCAGCAAGACAAAACTGGAACAAGTGGGGCTTAGCAGAAAAGACTGTTGCAAGCTGCTGCAAATTGAACTCACAGGGATTATAAAGCTGGAAGCACTGAGGGAGGAGTACATGTGCAGAGAGTAAGCCAGGTGTCAATGATCAAGCAGGTGCAGGCAATGAGGGAACTACCAATGAAGAGAAGGCTACATATTAACTTGGATTTCAGAAGACTATGAAAGACAGCAGGCACAAGTAGGGGAACAGAGAAACCAGAAAAGGAGTGTAGAATGGAGTTGAGAGTAAGAAAAGTAGAGGAAGCAAGACTGAATGAGTGAGTGTGTCTGGGGGAGTCAAGAACCATGATGTTAAACTGAGTAACATCACCAGGACATGACCGGAGCAAGAGAGCTTACATGTCCCACAATGAACCAGGATGCTAAATTGAAAATAAGGAGGGGAACGCAATGTGGAGCAAGGTGTGCTGTGTGTTTTGAAGTGCAATGGTGTGGTCAGACGTAAAGGCAGGACCTCACAGAGCCCACATGAGCACCATCTATTGGACAGATAACAAAATCCTTACAGAAACTCAAATGCAGGGATCAGGAATCATTAAAACATACCTCTATAAAATAATATAGCAACTCATTCCAATGCAATTCAATAAGGTGTGGTTAAACAGGATCTTGACAACCTCAGAGACTGATCAGTGATGTAAAGAGGCTTGATAAAAGATATTTGCTCACCCTGATCAGTTTATATGAAAGGTTGGCACTTAGACATGCTTGACAGTCAACCAGCATTCAGCGAGCTCGTGATTAGGTGTGCCGCTATCCCTTTCCAATAGTTTGGTGGTCATAAATCTTCAGCAGGAGAAGGTGAGAAGCTATAGCCAAGAATCACTCAACAATGCTATTAACATCTGTCTCACAGTCCTATGGTAAACTTTAATTTCACAGCCAAAGCTCCGAGCAGACTAAATCATGAAAATGTAGTAGCATCATTTACACCTTGCCCTAGACGTCAAGAGAGGGAAATTTTCAAAGTCTGAACTTCCAGATCTGCAACTCCTTGTGTGATGTACCAAAATTCCCCAGACCTTTATGAAACTTTTTTTATACACAAGACTGGGGGATTAAGCTGTGAAAAGGCTTACCACACTTCCAATTAGGTCCAAAGCAAAATGCCCAGGTGGGAATTTTGCAGAGCGTCTTTTAGGCGATGTAGCTTCTTCTGTCTTCATCAACTCACACACTCTCCAACCACATACAAAAAGTTGCCACTGTAGACCGGCTGCTTCTGCACAGACTTGGACCCTTTTTTACTAGTGGGTCAACTAGTTGCCTGCTTTTGGAGCCCTTGGAGCAACTTCTAGGCACAGAGATTCAGAGTAAAGCTGGAGACACTTCTCGGCTGTCATTGACCACATAGAAGGGAATTCTTCCAGCTTCTTCCAGAAAGCAGGCATACTTTTCAGTATAACTCTGTCCTGTCAAAGTGCTGTGCCACAGTGTTCATAGACTTAAATCAACATTCATTTAAATCTCAGCAAATTAACCTAAAGTTCTAAAATTGTCTCCACCTACGTTTTATCATAGTAGGGCACTGTTTTTCAATATGGCAGCTACACAAGTTGCTTAGATTTTGCTTTTCTCTCTCCCAGCTAAATCAACTGCTAACCAACTGTAGCCCCAGAGGATCAAAGAAATGTCCTATCCCTTCTGTGCACATCTGTTCCTACTCCATTGGAAAAAGGGTTCCTCTCAGTCTTCAAGGATCCTTCCTCTAAAAGGGAAGACGTCTGAACAAAGTTATTGATAGGCAAACGTGGCTTAGGAGCTGGCTGAGATTACTGGAAAGTTGAGGTGTTGAGAAGGCTCCTATTTTGTCAATTGACTAACCACCTCACCGCTGAGGTAAGGTCTGAAAAAAGCATTTAACTGAGAGTCACATTAGGCTTAGCCAGTGAGATAGGAATAATGTATGTAATATTTTTATATGACAAAGCTAATAGAAAGGAAGTGGACACTACAAGGTCAAAACAAAGTGATTGGCGGGATAACTGTGTTCTTGGAGTAGATGTGGACTTTTACTGCGTCAGCAACAACTTAAGATTGATTATATTTTTAGCTACTTTATGTGGCAATTTTACACATGTTATTTTATTAAAGAATGTAATTAAAATTCCAAAGTGTTCATTTTGCTTTGCTTAAATACCTATACATTGTGAAAATGAAGCATCTATGGGGCATATTCTCAAGGAGTCATCGTCGATTTATCGGCACTTTAGCGCCGCAAAAGTGGCGATAGACTTATCGCCCTATTCACAAGCTGGTGCAAACTGCTGACATCACCAGTTTTCCTGCGATAGCTGCCGCAAAACACATCACCACGGATGAGAGCGACAATCAACGCTAATGATATGCAGAGTAGGCGTTCCCGTGCAAAAACACACGAAAACACCACTTCGCAATATTCTCAACGACCAGCCAGATCTGCGATGCCGGACAAAAACAGGCGATAAGGCACGTTAGCAGCAGGGACTTAACACCTGCTTTTTACTGGTCTTAAGTAGGACGAAAACCTGCAGTACAAAGGGAGCCCAGGCCAGAGCCACATCTGAAGACCAACAGATGCCATGGAGCTACTAATCATGCAGCTTGAAGACCCAAGAGGGCCACAACACCCACCGCCACCACCCCCAGGACGACCCCCACCGCCAGGACCACCACCCCCCGGACCACCACCGAGGCAGCACAGAACAAGACAGCAGACCTTCCGAAAACGCATCAGCCTCACAGACTTAACACCAGAGGATGTCATTGCCCACTACAGGCTCAAAAGGTCAACCATTCTCCGCATCATAACCCACATTGCCCACAGGCTGACGGTACGAACACAGCGGAAAACCAACATCCCTCCGCATACAAAGCTGCTGGCTGTGCTGCACCTGTTGGCCTCTGGTACCTTCCAACCAACAACTGCCAGAGTCGGAGGAGTCTCACAGCCAGCCCTATCAAAGGCCATCACACCTGTCCTGGATGCCATCATCAGTTTCATACCCCAGCACCTTCACTTCCCCCACACTGTGCAGGAACAGCTGGAGACCAAGCAAGGCTTCTACGCCATAGCTGGATTCCCGCACTTGTTGGGGGCAATCGACTGCACACATGTCCTACTTGTGCCCCCTGCCGACACTGCACACAATTACCGCAACAGGAAGCATACGCATTCCATCAATGTGCAGGCAATAGTGGACCACCGGCGACTGTTCACCAATGTCGTCACCAACTACCCAGGCAGTGTGCATGATTCATACATCTTCCGACAGTCCATCATCAACCAGCACTTTCAGGATGGCACCTATGGAAATGGACTGCTCGTTGGTAAGTACCAACGGAACACACCACACACCTCAATTCCACAATCACACAACGCACATCTGTGGGAATGGACACGTAACAAAATCACATTCAACATGCCAACCAACATGCACACCTGCCAGACACGACAACACAAGTAACCGTGGTAAGAGGGGCCAGAAATGTGGACAAACCATACACTAAGGCATAGCCCCTCTGCCACACATTTGCAGAATGTGGGGAGAGGTGGGAACCACGATTGTGCGAAGGAAGCAATGGACCTATGAATAACAATGTACACAATGCCAAGTGTGGCGGTGATGTGCTGGACAGTCTTGAGTATGTAGAGCACATACATGTCCATGTGGACACATACTGCTGGAGTCTGTAGTGTTGTGGACAGTGGACACAACCATGTCATCACAGGCAGTGGGGAACACCTTGGACAAGTAGCCATGTCGGCCCCCCTGTAAGCGTAAGCGTAGTGGGCAGGTCCAGCGCATGCCAGTCCAGCGTAGGGGAGTGACTAAATAGGCCGGGGCTCAGGGAGTGGTTCACTTCCGGGATGGCTACCGAAGTAACTACTGCGTGTGGCTCTGTGTCCGCCATATCCTGACCATAGGCCTACACACACGAGGCCGACCACCTACAACGGGTAAAGTCACACCGGCGATGAGGTGGCTACGTCCCACGCCACCCGGCGCACATCTCGTCATCGCCTGCAGTGGCGTGTCTGCCAGGGCGGCGTCCCTCACACTGGTGCCTGCGCAATCCTGTGCGCCTGCTGCACCCCAGCCCGCTGATCCCCAGACCCGACCTGAGCCCAGCGGTGAATGCCTGCCCCTGCGCACCCAGGCCTCACTGCTCACCTGTCGCCACTGGCGTCTCTCCAAGAGGGCCCACCACTTGCCGGTGCAATCTCCAAGGCCGGGCTCCACGAGCTTGGCAGCCTCCTCAGCTGATCACTGGATTCTGCGCAACAGGCCCCCAGCGCACCCAGCGGCACCGCATCGCGGAGTTGCAAGTTGGCTACTGCTGCCTTCTGACCACACTGCGGTAAAGCAAGTAACAGACACATCCTTTCCAGTCCGCCCCTCCAGGCCTGCTGCAACATCGCAGGCTGCACACCTGCTCAGCTCTTCCGGTGGGCCGAACTCAGTGCACCACAAGTCACCGTCCAGCCTCCAGCATTATAGCATGAGGCACACCCGCTCAGCTCTTCCGGTTGGCCTACCTCAGTGCACCGCAAGTCATCGCCACGTGGCGGTTGGCCCGTGCCGGACGCAGGGCCTCAGGTGCCACTAACTCAGTGCACCACAAGTCACCGTCCAGCCACCAGGCCTGCTGCATCATCGCAGGCTGCACACCCGCTCAGCTCTTCCGGTGGGCCGAACTCAGTGCACCGCAAGTCATTGTCCCGAGGGGCTACCCCACAAGTCCGCCTCCAGTAGCCAACAGCATGTCCTCGGCAACACCATTGGAGCCCTTCACAGTCACGGGGCCACCTCCGTCCCAGGCAGGCCACCGGTAAGTCTGGGTAGATCGTCTGGAGACGTACTCCGACGCGCACGACATCCCAGCACCGCGGCGGTGGCGCACGCGTGTGAGGAGTGCGGAGAAATGGCCCGGGGCTCTGGGCGTGGTTCAGCTCTGGGCGTGGTTCAGTTCCGGCCTGGCCACAAAAGTGACTATGGCGTGTGTCTCCGTAGTAGTGTCTGCGCCACCCGGCCTGTAATCGACAATGTTGCAATGTAGCATGCACCAGGAGGGCGGCCTCGCCCGAATGGATTAATATGGGAGCGCGAGACCGCTCGGGGTCTCGGCTCATACATGCCAACTGTTGTGTGTGTATCTACATTGCCGCAGCCTGAACCGAAGGCCTAGCCTCAATATCAGCGCAAGTTCAGCCAGGCCAGAACTCCACATCTGTGTCCGCCCTATCCTTACCATAGGCCTACACACACGTGGCTGCCCACCTTCAACGGCCAACATTACAGTCTTGCTGTCAGTCCTGCGGACATGTGCAGATAGGCATGACAATGGTGTGCCGTAGGAGTGCAAGTGATGCAACCGCGCAGCACACACAAGTTAATAGGCTCGGTGGGAGGGAGGAGCAGCTGTGAGGCTACGTAATACACATTGTCCTACCACATTTGCCAACAGCAATACATGGCTAACATGAATCCCAAGGTCGCACAAATCACACACCACGAAACTTGTATGTCTGCCAACACAGCATGCAGAACCACCAGTTAACACTAATCTCACTTACCTCTCACAGGTGATCAAGGATATGCACTCTGCCCGTGGATGATGACACCCCTCCGAGCCCCGAACACCCCGGCCTAGAGGCAGTACAATGTGGCCCACAAACGCACCAGGGCATTGTTGAACGCACATTTGGCGTGTTGAAATCACGTTTCAGGTGCCTGGACATCACCGGTGGAAGACTCTTGTACAGCCCAGAAATAGTGTGCAAGATGATCACTGCATGTTGTGTGTTGCACAACATATGTGTACGCGCCAATGCCCCATGGATCCAAGTCCCAGAAGCACTGGACGATGATGAGGAAGATGATGCAGGTGGACCACACCCCACTGCAGCCGCAGCAGGAATAGCCCGAAGGAACACAATCATCAACAATTTCTTCGCATGAGCACGTCACATTGTGACTGTCCACAGCAATCATGGCACAGTACAAGATGACCACATGACCAGCATGTGCAAATAAAATCTTAGCAACACACATTCCCCGTGTGCCTGTCAGTCCTCTGCATTAGCACATTACTCTGACGGGTGTAAGTGCAACATTGAGTGCTAACATTCGCATATGTTGCAAGAAGAGATGGTGTGTATGTCACCTCTGTACCGAGAGGCTGTTTAGGGCATCACGTGTTCGATATGCCATATCAGGGTGTCACATGTAGTACGTCATGCCACTCATCAGCGTCCCACATGTACATGAACATGACATGAAGGACGTCATTGGTGTTCAGGAAAAGACAACAGGGTGCCATTTGTGGTCAGAGATGTACCTGCCTGATGCAAATATACACCCTGTGTGTCGAGTCCCACAACATGAACAACATGGCCGTAAGGGGGATGTGGGCACAGTGGACACCTCAGCAACATTGGGAGATGCCCACCAGCCTAGAAGCCAGCAGGTCCACCTTGCGTGGAACACACCCTGGTCTCCCCTGGTCAAATGTGCCATGTACAGGTCACATGTGTACACGGACGTCATACATCAAGAGTAGTGATCAGTGCCAGCTAATAGGTGCAAGGTGAGTGGTCAGCCGCCTCCTCACAGCTACCTGCACCCATCACTGTCAGACTGCAGCAAAACAACACTGCTACATCAGAGCATGCAATACTGACCGTGAGGGCACGTACATGGCTGGTAAGTGTTCAACCATGCCGGAAGGTGAAGCAGTGACATCCCCCCCACCCAATCCCCATCACATTTCCAGAATGCAAGCAGATGACAAACTAACTTTGTGGTTGACAGCCCCTCTGTCTGAACTAGAAGGCGGTAGCACATCTGCACCTCCGACCTTGGGAATGCATGCGCCCGGCACCCCCTGAGCGATACCATAGCATCTGCTGACGGCTCTCGCACTACACACAGCGCTAACCAGAGACCATCGTATACACACCCCACACACAGGAGTCCTTGCTCGTAGTTCACTTGCATGGTATGACCTTCACACTTACGCACCAACCATCCCAAGAGTCCAAGCGCTCCACACTCAAACCAATCATTGCTCTGAGCTGTGTCTTCCACATAACTTTGACTTTGCCTTTGTGACACACAGCTCTATTTCATACATTGACGTGGGGCTAAGTTTGGAAATAGCGAGATTGTTGTTTTGGAGCAATGAGGCGACAGCTAGTTCACACATTCCCAGTCATCTCACTGCCTATCTGGGTCACGGACATACATGCGCATTGAAATCAGTTCCCAGGGAGCACCGTTGTTTGGAATCACTGCCCCTACATACATCCATACTTTCATACCTGCTTGATCATTGACATGACTCATCTGTGTGGATTTGAATGTCTTAATCACATTCGGTGGAGTGGTGAAGGTGGACCAGTACCTGGCCATGCACACGCTACTTTACAATGTTGCCCCATGGAGGGCCAGCCAGGGTCCTTTGGGGAGGGAAAAGTACATCGTAGGAGAGGGAGTTCAGTCCGCAGTCTGATTTCTGTGTCATTGGTTGCCTACACAAATGTAGCAGTCCATGTCGGGGGCTAAGGTGAGTGTCGCAGAGTGTTAAGGGGGACAGTGGAGGGTGTTATTCCTGGGCATGATGCAGAGGGCAGAACCAAGCAGAAAGAGGCCTTATGGTGGAGATGAATGCTACTGCTTCCTACTTAGCCCAATGGCAGATTCATCCTGATCATCGTCCTCCTATGTGTGATGTGCCTCACATGTGGGTGGTGGGGTTTTGTCTGCGGCACTGTGTGGCAGTGACACATCAGGGGCCGGAGGTGGATTGTCAGCCGCACTGTGAGGCACTGACACATCAGGGGGCGGTGATGTGGAGGGAGTAGTGGCAGCAGCATTCATCTGCGCCAGGCCTTGTGGCCGCACTGCCATGATGAGGATCTGCAGGGCACGGTAGATCCCTGCTACATCTCGCTGGTGTGCAGCCATGGCAGCCATTCTTCCCGCCTGCATCCGCTCCATGTTCTCCATGTTCCTCCCCATGTTGGCCAACTCACGGCTGAGATCGCTGGAGCCACTCTGACTAGACAGTTGTTCTTGTCTACGAGTCATGACTCCGGCGATGTCAGCCATGGATTGTTGGTGACCATGGAGCGGACTGTGGGTGTCCGTTAGGGCCTGTAGGTGGTCCCTGATGTGACTTGGACACCCACGTATGGCATCTAGTTTGGCTGCCATGAGGTCGAACCCCACCTGCTCTGCCATCCCCTTCTGGCCCTGCGACACACGGCGTTGGAATGCCATGTGTTGCTCGTGGGGATCCTGGGAGACGGCTGTGGTGGTGGGTGCTTCCTGCTGTGTGGTCTGTGCAGGGGGTGGGTTCTCCTCGATGCAGCTGGGCTGCCCTGCTCCTGGGGGTGGGGTGCTGAGGGTGTCCATGAGCTGTTGGAGGGCGTCGGGGTCGATGGTGTGTAGGTCCACTTCATCATCGGTGATGAGGAGTACGGTCTGCTCTGCAGGAGGTGATGATTCTCCCTCTGCAATGTGAAGGGAGATGCATTTTGACATTGTGTTCACATTTATGTTGACGCATTGGCCAAGTTTACAAACAGACTGCATGTCAATGCACATTGTGACTGTTTGTGTGGAGATGCCTATTTAATGCTGGACAGTTGACATTTCGCCACCTTCACGGATGTGAGGTTGTATTTGTCCATTATCATCTCACAGTTTCCTGCTATGCCAAATGCGAATGGCCATTTTCAACACACAAGCAGCAGCAGTTGTGTCCTCTGTTCTGTTGTGTAAGTTTTGCAGTTTGGTCCACTTTGTTGTAAATGTTGAGGTGCTCTGAGTGTTATGTGTGTGTGCTGCATTGTGGGTGATTTGCCCCTTCAGCTCTGATTTGGCTGGCCCTTATCCCTTTCAGGCGGTGTGCCTTTCACTTCTGTGCTTATACAGTGCTGAGCTGTTGCAGACTTGGGTAAATTGGGCTCTTGTTCGGAGTTGTGACTCTTGGGCATGGTTTGTCTGCAGATGTGCTGTACTTACTTGTGCATGTGTGCCATTGTGCAAATCTCCCCCCGTCCCCCCAGTCCCTGGTGGTTACTCACCCTGTTGCTGTTGTGTCAGGTCAAGTTGAGCAGTGTCCGGTCCTCTGACTCCTGCCACCGTCTCCACACTGATGACTGTGGACACCATTTCCTCCATCTCATCCAGCTCCTCCTGTGGCGCAGGACTCCCACCCCCAGTCTGCATTACTGCTTTGCGGTTGTTGGCGAGTTTCAGCTTGGTTTTGCGCTTCACATCATTCCAGCGCCTCTTGACCTCTTCCATTGTCTTCCTCAGCACTCCGACTGCATTCACCTTGTCCACGATGGACTGCCATATTCCATTTTTTGTTGCCAATGACACAGTGGAGGTGACGAACAGTTGTTGATGGTGTTCTGTTACCTCCGTAATCAGGATCCTGTTTTCCTGCGGACTGAACCGCGTCTTCCTCTTCTTCTTCTCCTTGCCCTTCCCTGACCCCGAGGTCCCAGGCTGGTCCTCCGTGGGGCTTGTGTGGTTTGGGTTGTCCTCTGTGCTTGCTCCGGCTACCTCTATGGTGCTTCGCAGTTGTTTGTGTTTTATTTGTATTTCATTTTTGCCGCTTTTATAGTGATTTTCCCGCCTTACTTGTGGGACTTGCGGGCCTGGCACTACTTTTCGCTGGATTTTTATCGCATTTGGGCCCATCGCAACTTTTTTCACGTTCGGGTTTCCTTTTTTATCGCCGTCGCGGTAGTTGTAGCGCGGACATTTGAGGCGGTATCGGGAAACTATCGCATGTTACCGCCGTGTTGAGAATACGACGTTGACACAGAGTTATTTTCCCGCGATAGACGGCGATATGAAAAATTGCGTTAGCCTATTTTGGCGATGTTTATCGCACGTTCTTGAGAATATCCCCCTATGTATTTTCTAGCAGAAGTTGGTGATAATAGGATTTATGTCAAAATGTTACTTTAGAGCTGCCGCTGGTGGAGGTCCTTCCACAACATGGCTTTTAGGCCCATTTTAGCTTTTTAGGTTGCAAATAGGACAAACATTTTCTTTCCAGATTTACACACTATTCAGTCATGCATAATGTTTAAATTCATATTTATTACTTACTTACACTAATTTTAAATATTGATTTTAGGTGGAAAAAGCAGTTATTTTCTTTAAATGACACCTGACTGGTCTGGTTTGCAACATGGTTTTGTTTAAGCCCGTGTTGCAGTTTATTTATTTATGTATTTGTATAGCGCTCTACTACCCGGAGGCGTCTAGGCGCTGATGAAGGAGTTCACAGAGCACTGCGTGTGTAGGAACCAATGCAAGCCCAGTTTACAGGGTGTAAAGCCACGTTTTCAGTCCTTTCCTAAAGGACAAGAGATTGGTGGAGTTTCTTAAATGGAAAGGTAGTTTGTTCCACCATCTAGAGGTGACATTAAAGAAGCTTTTGCCACCCCATCTTTGAAGTTGGGAAGATGGTACCCTCACCAGCTTCTGGGAGGCCGAGCGGAGTGCGCGGACTGGCGTATACCATTGGAAGTGTTTAATTATGTAAGCGGGACCTGAGTTCTGCAGGGCCTTAAAAGCGACACACAATGCTTTAAACCTAATTCGCTTCTAGATCGGTAGCCAGTGCAGTGTATTAAGGGCCTGTTTGGCAGATGAATATTTGGACAGACCGAAGAGCAATGTAGCAGAGGAATTCTGGAGAACCTGTAGTTTTGTCATTACTGATTTGTTTGCTCCAACTAGTATTCCATTACAATAGTCAAGTTTAGACAACACTAAGGCTGCCACTACTGTTTTCTGCAATCCTGTCGGTATAAAGGGCAATATTTTCTTCAGTATTTTCAAGATGTAATAGATAGAAGCAGTGAGTTTGTTTACATGGTGATGGAAGGAAAGGGTGGTGTCTATAATGACTCCAAGGTTTTTTGCCTTAGTGACTGGTGTTGGGAGGGTCCCCAGCTCTGCTGGCCACCATTCTGAGGACCAGAAGGAGGTGACTTTCCCAAAGAGGAGTACCTCAGTTTTATCCGAGTTCAACTTTAGACAGTTCTCGGCCATCCATACGCTGACACATCTCATACACTCCTTGAAGTTCTGTGCTATTTTAGGATTGTCGCTTGAGATTGATACAATAATCTGGGTGTCATCCGCATATGACACCAATTCAAACCCGTGGGATTTGATCAGACGTGCCAGAGGAGCAACATATAAGTTAAAAAGGGTGGGGCTCAATGATGAGCCCTGTGGCACCCCACAAGGAAGCTGGAAACATTTAGATTTGTAGCCGCCTATTTCGACAAATTGTTCTCGGTTGAGCAGAAAGGATCTGAGCAGTGCTAACGCTAAGTTTTCTACTCCAGCTTCCTGAAGCCGATGAATCAGAATGCCGTGATCCACTGTGTCGAAGGCGGCTGATAAGTCTAATAGTACTAGGACTGCCGATCCTCCGTTATCAACCGCCCATCTGACTTCCTCCGTTGCAGTGATCAAGGCCTGTTCAGTGCTGTGTCGGGCTCTAAAGCCATATTGAGTAGGATCCAAAATGTAATTGTTCTCAATGAAAACCGTCAGTTCCTGATTCATATGTTTCTCTAATACTTTCGCCGGTAAGGGTAGCCGGGAAATAGGGCGATAGTTACCTGCTTCTGTTTTATCCAGGTTTGATTTCTTTAACAGAGGTAGTATTGATGTTTTCTTCCACATTGAGGGGAAGGTCCCTGTTTCTATGGCCAAATTGAGGACCTCCGTGAGTGGCGAGGCAATTGACTCCACTAACAGATAGGTTATTCGCGGAGGGCAGGGATCGAGGGGGGAGTCGGATTTTGTTGCTAGTAGAAGCTTTGATGTTTGTTCATGAGAAAGTGGTGTAAAATTAGAGAAACAGGATTTGGTAAGTTTGGATACCAAGGTAGACTGGGCTGGGGTAGAACATATGGTGACAGATTGGATACCCTGGGGATTGACTGGTCTTAAGACAAGGGTGTCATAGATAGTGGAAACTTTATTGTGGAACGAGGAGGCTAGGGTGTCACAGAACGTTTGGTCTGTAGTGCAGTTATTGGTCTCTTGTATTTGACTGAGTTTCAGCACTGTTGCAAAAAGCTCCTTCGAGTTATTTTTTGCTCCTTCAATTTTTTCAGAAAAATAGCTAATTTTAGTTTTTTTAATCAACTCTTTGTGCTGTGCCAGGATTGACATGTATATTTCCTTTTCTTTGGGATCATAGTGTTTTCGCCAGCGTCTTTCGTGACTACGACACAGTCTTCTTGAGATCTTTAGTTCTGCAGAGAACCAAGGTTCAGTTGGTGCCGTCCTGCTGGTTTTCCCTGTTCTAAGAGGGACAGTAGTGCTGGCCGCTACTGCTATCCAGTGATGATATTGAGATGAGGCAACATCTGGGTCATTTGTGAAACACGGCTTGTTTTTATTCAGCTGGGTGGAAAAATCGTTACTATCTAGCCTATGCCATTGATAGCTTGGCTCGCTGCTCACTGGGGCATGCTGGGAAACCATAGGGGAAGAAGGAGTAAGAGAAAAAATTACGGCATGATGATCAGTCCAGTGAAGCTGTATGGTATTATTATATTTCAGCAATGGACAGTCTGTGAATATGGCGTCTAGGAGGTGACCCGCTGTGTGGGTTGGGCCGGTCACAATTTGCTCGAGTCCTGTGCTTGTCATTAGGTCAAGGAGGGCCTTGGAGTCGTTATCGAGGAGGTTATCTAAATGAAAATTAAAATCACCCAAAATAGTAAAATTCTGAGATGTTACTTTATGTTCCAGGAGTTGGCCCATGGTGTGTAAAAAGTTCGTTCTGGAACCTGGTGGTCGGTAAGCCAACATCCCATTAAATGAATATACATGACTAACTGATATCTTAAACAGAAGCACCGTTGCTTGAGATATAAGTGGAGTCAATTTTCTTTGCCAGGTTACATGTGGAATTTGAAAAGAAAGGCAAAGCCAGGCTACAGGGTTGACTCCACTTGCTCACAAAGTCTGTAGTACTGCAACATCAATTCACATGAGTATAGATTTCCATTTGAGTGCCAAAACTGGAAAAACTCGCTTGCTCCCAGGTGCCTTCCAAACACACAAATTGATTTGGTTGTAAATTATTGATACACAACCAGTTGCATTCTTAAATTAGTGTACACAGAGGCAGTATTTCTATAAAGTACTTGTTTATTATTCTTTCAACAACAACCGCAAACAGGTGTTTTGACCACCTGAAATATATATATATTTCGCCAGTAGGTTGTTAAGTTATGGCCAAAGTTTCCATAGGAAAAGCGTTTTTTGTTTTGCTGATAACTTTGGCGCCGCTTGACAAATCTCCATGAAAGTTTCACAAAACTTCCCCTTTTTGGTTCAGCTGCTGTGTTGAAAGTGTCAGGGTGATCCAGCAATCGGGGGCTAAGAAAAAAGGGGGGTCCAAAAACGCTTTTTCTCCATGTTATGTCTATGGGGATTTTTGAACACGACTACAGCCCAAACTGCTGAACAGAATTATACCTAATTTGGCAGAAAGCTAGATTTTGGTCCAGAAAGTGTAAATTAATTAATTTTGCCGCAGACTCGGGGTGGATCCAAGAATCTGCGGCAAAATAATAAAAAAAAAGACGTGTGGGCTTGCGCGTGCCTTTTTTTAAAACTGTGCCGGGGGGAATGCTACCTCCCCGGGGCACAAACATTAATTTTCTTTTTTTTTAAAGAATGCGGGGGAGGCCATACAGCCTCCCCCACAGCCCTGGGGACCGCCACCTCCCTGCAGCTAAAATAAATATTAATGTGTGGAGGGGCTCTGGCCCCCCGTGCAGCCACGGAGACCACCCCCCCCCCCGGGGCACAAATACAACAATCAAAAGGGGTGCGTTGCTGACCCCAGGCCCTAGGGATCACCACCTTCCCGGGGCTTATATTTAACAAAGGAGGGGACTGCAAGGCCCCCCTTGTTGAGCCCTACATGGCCTTGGGGACCGCCACCCCCCAGGGCCGGCTCCAGAATTGTCCTTGGGTGCCCACAATTGGAACATTGCAGTTTGCTATGGCTTGGCAGGAGCACAGCTTCTGCCAAGCCATAGCAAAAAACTCTACTTTCAGCAAGCAAGACCAGAAAATATTCTCGCTTGCTGAAAGCAGAGCACGTTTGTTTCCCTGCATGCTGTCAAGCGAGCAGGGAAACAGACATTGCTTTGAAATCCAGGGAGCTGCATGTTAGCAGCTCCCTGAGTCTCAAAGCAATGCCGGCTCCCGCAGGAGGCAGGGACTGCTGAGGCCTTCAGGCTCCCACCACGGTCCCCACTGTTCCGAAAGTGGGTGCCCTGGGTGGGGCCAGGGCACCCACACTACAGGCTGGGCCCCGAGGAATGGGGTCCCCTGGGTCGAAATAGGCCCGGGAGGGGTGTTGCATGGCCCCCTCCCTTGTTATTTTTAAAATAAAAAAATGGGGGCAGGCCTGGGTGGGATGGGGTCCCCAGGGCCAAAAACGCCCAGGGGGGGCAACACGGCCCTCCTTCCTTTTAAATAAAATTGAAAAATTAAAAAAAGGGGCAGGCCTTGGGGGATGGAGTCCCAGGGGCCAAAAATGGCCTGGGAGAGGGTCCACGCGGTCCCCTTCCCTTTTAAAAAAAAAAAAACAGGGACAGGACCTTGGGGATGGGGCCCCCTGGGCTGAAAACGGCCCGGGAGGGGGTCCACGTGGTCCCCCGCCCTGTTAAAAGAAAGAAATACATAACAAAAAGGGGCAGGACCCGAGGGATGAGGTCCCAGCGGCCAAAATCGGCCCGGGAGGAAATCCTAAAAAATAGAAATAGAAAAATAAAAAAAGCCGACAACTCGCCGGAGGCCATGCCTCCTTTCTCCACCACTCTGCAAACGCGCCTCCTGGCACGCTGCTGGTTGGAGGATGAAGTCCCCTTGGCTGCTGACGGTCCTTAGGGCGAACCAGACCGTATGTTACCTCCAGTAAGCCCCACACAGTAGGATTGCTGAGAGGAGGTTAGAGGCCATGCCCCCTTTCTCCACCACTCTGCCAATGTGCCTCTCGACGCACTGCTGGTGGGGGGATGAGGTCCCCTTGCCTCTTGAAGGCCTCAGGACTACTTTCCCCAAGCAGCAGTGAGCCAGGAGGCACGTTTGCAGAGTGGTGGAGAAAAGGGGCATAGCCTTAGACCACCTCTCGACAATCCAGCAGTGTGGGTCCTACTGGAGGTACCAGGAGGGCTAGTTGCCCCCCATGGACCGTCAAAAGCCAAGGGGACTTCATCCCCAACTAGAAGTGCGCCATGAGGTGCGTTTGCAGAGTGGAGAAGAAAGGGAGGGTGGCCACCGAAAACCTCTCAGCAAACCTACTGTGTGGGACTTGCTGGAGGTAACAGGAGGGGTAGTTGGCCTCCAAGGACCCTCAATAGCCAAGGGGACTTCATCCCCCTACTAGCATTGTGCCAGGAAGCGTTTTTGCAGGGTGGTGGCGAAAGGAGTGTGGGGCCTCCTACAAGGTCTCAGCAATCCCACTGTGTGGGACTTACTCGAGGTAACAGGAGGGGTAGTTGGACCCCAAGTATGTCCTTGGGGGCCAACTGCATCTCCTGTTAGCTCCAGTAAGTCCCACACAGCTGGATTGCTAAGGGGTCTTCAGAGGCCACGCCCCCTTTCTCCACCACTCTGCAAATGTGGGTCGTGGTGCACTTCTGGTTGGGGAATGAAGTCCACTTTACTCCTGAGGGACCTTGAGGGCCAAGTAGCCCTCCTGGCACCTCCTGTTAATCCTACACAGTGGGATTCCTGAGAACTGGTCAGACGCCCAGTCCCCTTTCTCCACCACTCTGCAAACACGACCACTACTTAAGAAACCATAGAAATTCACTGAAAAAAAACAAAGGTAACAGGGACGTTATAATTAGGAATAAGCATTTAAAAAACCTTAGAAATTCACTGAAAAAACCAAAGGTTACAGGGACGTTATAGTTGGGAAATAGAATGTTTTTTAAACGTAGAAATTCACTGAAAAAACCAAAGGTTACAGGGACCTAGCAGTTAGGCTCAGGTTTCGCTCGTACGAAACCAGTGAAATTCAGCTGTTATGGTTAGCAAAGCTAACTATAACTCATGCCCTCGCTATGCACTGCTTATGACCTCACATATTACATCACACATGACATGGTCAGCGACATCACTGATGGCATCAGATCAGATTTTTTCCAGTGGGGAAGGATCATGGACTGTGATATTTTGGTGCAGCCACTAGCACAGAGAGCACTCATCCTCAAGTAGTTCGGCGGCAACAGTGGCACACAAAGGGTTTCTCCAAAGTTCTTGGAAGCTGCAGAACCACCGCAGCCCGCAGCAATGGCCTGCCAACACGAGTTGGAATATGATTACCTAGAAAGGCACAAGTTACTGAAGTTGTACTTTCAGGTACGACATCGGAAGGGGCGAAAGCGGCTGGATGAGGGTTCGGGAGACTTGTAATTGTTTTCAGTGACATTGGGGTGCGTGAGGGGAAGAAGCAAGTGCTGCACACTGTTGGATTGTAAAGGTCCTTACTGTAGAGAGCCTGTGCGAACGGACTCGCAGTGCCGAGATCGTGATGTCTCTCCATGCCTCCTATTGTGTTTCCATCAATCACAGAAAGGCAATTTTCATTTAAAAATGTGAACATTGGCAACACCTGTGTCATGGACATTTGAAAAAGGCAGTCATGCCGAAGCGCGTCATGCGGTATGATTAAAATGTGCACCCACTTGTGCTCAAATTTTTTCCGGTGGTATATATATATAAGAAGAGAACTCCAGGCACAGTATTACATCTTTGTATTGGTGAAATACCATCCAGGCCAACCTGGAATGAATAAAAGCAACCCCTGACACATGTTTCGCTATCATTATAGCTCTTCAGAGGGGTTTAGCTTTGTCCCAACAAACGGGAGCACCCAGCGTAAGTCAAAACAATACCCTTTCAGGCTTACAGTGCTACTTAAATTATGCAAAAAGGAGCAGAGAACTGTGGTAGTTCCCAAGTTTAGGTGGAGAGCATATAATACGTATATAATATTACTGAATGGTGGTAGCCACTCTGTAGTTATAGTTAAGGTTCCCTATAGATAGGAATTCCTCAGATTTTTGCCTCTTTGCACCTGTTTGACTAATCTCTGCAAATCTTTGCACACCTATTGCACCTGTTACATTGGTGGAGGATTTAAAGTTTTGCGGCGTTTGTTCAAGGGGATGCAAAGAAAAAAGGAGGGTCCCTAAACACATTTGCGCTCCAATGCAATTTGCATAGACAATTTATATTTGACGTAGGGCAAAAACAATCAGTCCGATTTTGATGAAATTTGTCAGGATTGAAGATGGTGTGCAGATGACCCTTTTTGTGGTTGTGACTAAAAGGGTTAAGTACTTTTAGATTTATTAGAATTTTAAACTTAGTGACGTCTGTTAGCACTGTAGTTTTGAGGTACTTTTGAGGTAGTAAATAGCTATGACAAGTCATTTTCTGATTGAATATTGACTGCCTTTGCATGAATTGCAGGCAGGCATGTTCTTTTAAGACCACTCTGCTGGTGTTCTAACTTAGGGCCTCAAATATAGCCAAGCATTAGGTTTGATATGTTTTCTCTACCTATTACCACTTAACTGAAGTAGTAATAGGTCGGGCAATATATTTATAAATTAAAGTATCTATATATCTGAAATAAATATTACGGAGTACCGAGGGCCTACCTGTTAGTACCATGGTACCTTAAACAAAAAATATGTATGAAAATTGAAACCAAAACTGTAATGCTATTTCACAAATATAGTGTGCTACAGTGTCTTTTCAATTTTTTACATATTTAGTATTTCAAAAAGACTAAGCATTTTTGCGGTAACATCTAAAAATTACTGCATTTCTTAAAAAAATTACCAAAAAAGGGACATTTTGTAAAAGAAAATGGTACATGCTAGGTACTATTGCAGTACTGCACAAACTGGTTAAATAAATATACAGAAAATTGTAAAAAAAAATCCATACCTAGTTCCATTTTAAGAAATTGGTAATAGGTTGGGAACAACAATAAAACCTACCACTTGCATATGTTTAAGGCCCTTAGCCACAACAATCCAAAAGTCTACTAAAGGATTATGGCTGCCTTTTAAATTTGTAAAGGCAGAAATTAGTAAATTATACACAGGCTTGTTATTGCTAGGTACCATGGTGTACCACTTACTTACTGCGGTATACTGTAGCACAATATATCACTAGGGTAAAAATTAGGGTTTCTATGACGATACCCTTGAATTAGGCATAGTGTTGCAAGGGCAACGCAATACTTATGTAGCATTTACAAAACTATGCAAAGCAGCCATACATCACCCTGTTTTGCTTGGTACATGTACAGAAACGCAACGAAGCGCATTCCAATGCACGGTACTCCACTGTACACCACTCCACACTATGCGCACTCCAGTCTTCGCCATTCCATTCTACCATATTCCCTTGGATGACACTCCACTCTGCGGCACTCCACTATATGCTATTCCACTCTACCCCACTATACTGTAGTATTCGCGACTCCTATGTAAGGAACTACACTGTACACACTACACTGGACGCCAATCCAGTCTACGCCACTCCACTGTACTCAACTCCGCTGTATGCTCCTCAACTATGCGCTATTCCACTGTACACCACTCCACTCTACGCCACAGCACTCTACTCAATTTCACTGCATGGCACTTTAATGTACGCCACTCAAATGTGCACCAAATCACTCTACAACACTCCCTTCTATGCTATTCCATTGGATATCACTTGTTTGTACACCACTCCTCAATATGCTATTCCAGTTCATCACAGTACACTGTACACTACTGCAGTCTACACCACTCCACTATACTCCAATCCAATGTGCGCAAATCAACTGTAGGCCACGCCACTGTACTCACTACACCATAGACTATTCCAGTGCATGACTCCACTGTACGATGCTCCAGTGAACGCTAGTCCACTTTATGCCAGTTTACTCTTTACACTCCACTGTACGCTAAAAGACTGTACGGTATTCCACTGTATGCTATTCCACTATATTCTACTCCACGGTACAGTACTCCACTTCACGCCACTACGGTTTATGCCACAGCACCCTACGTGGCTCCATTGTACGACACTCTGCTCCACTCTCTAGAACTGCACCCTATAAAGCTATACTGCACATTATGGCACTCTATGGGACTCTACTTCACTCTATACACTTACACTACACTGTCTAACTCTACAGTCCAATCTATGCCCGTTCACTCCATTGTACAGCACTCTATTCCACTAAACAATGTTTTTCAATACTCTATGATACAGCCTTCCACTCTACTGTACGAGATGCCACTCCAGTTCATAAGAGTTATCTCCACTATACTCTACGCAACTACACTATAATACAATCCATGCCACTTTACTCTACGACACGCTAATACATTGTATTATACTTTACTCCAAACTACGTTACATAACTCCATTGAACATTTCTCCACTGTACTCCACTGTATAAGACTTTACTTCGCTCTACGCCACTGTCCAGTTGTCCACTCTATGCAGCTCCACAGTACAACACACTACTTTACTCTATACAACTCCACTCTACAACACTATACTACATTGTTTCCCACTCTACCCCACTACATTCTACTACACTACATTTAATTCAACTATACAATACTTTACTCTACGACACTTGACTGTACGACACTCTCCTTCATTTTACTCTACCACACTCCAATTACCGAGACCTTAATAAATAACACTCAATACTACGATTTGAAACACATTTTTCTTAAAAACATAAAACATTTAAATTCCATGAAAAAACAAAGGTTACAGATAGGTTATTGTTAGGAGCACTTTATTTACTTTTTGCATACAGAAAATGCACACAAATTTGAAATTCTAAAGTTATATGTATAACTTAAAGTTAGAATTTACAGACCACCTTCACATTAGTATGTCACGTACCTACTTGCACAGTGTTACATATAACTTACATTTTAACTTAACACACCACCTTCAAATTACTATAAGTCGCACACCGCCATACACAGTGTTCTCACCCCACTCACCACACTACATTAACTATAACATGCAACTCTACCATACACTGTGTTTTTAAAAATCATCTCAATTTGGATGTCATAAGTCTTGTCATGAAAGCTATGATTTTTACATGGTATATATGATGTCATATGCAAGGGTAATGGTCAATCGAGCATCTACCCTTTAAAATATTCCCCAAAAAATCCTCAAACCTGAAATTATTTGCACAGGTAATTTCTGCAATTATACTGTTTCTATTATAAATGTATAATATAGTTTTCAAGGCTTATACCTAACTTCACCTTAATTCATAAAAACATCAAAAGGAGAATATTCTCACATTTCCAATCTCTAGTCTGGAAATTAATGTTCTTTACCTTATTGTCTTCTGGGTAGCTCTTCTTTTTATTATGTTTCATGCACAGCACTATAGAAGATTATTCTAATATTTGGTACAATCGTATTCCCAGAATAACATTGATTTCATTAAATATTGTCTACAAGAACTTATATCTCATGTGCATTCTTTGTCCCATCCACTAGTTTACATCCTATACAGCACATACTAAAAACAGGAAATACTTTATTCAATTTAATTACACAGTGTACACAGTGACATTTTTAATAAATCAAATATTTAATTTGAGATGAAATTGATTCCAGTCCCACTATGTATTTATTTACTTCTTTCCTTGTATCTCTGTTTAATTTCATCATTGGAGTTTGACTTGGATATGTTCATTATTAAGTAACCCAAATGTATCTCTCTATCCTTTGTAGTGCTATCTTTAAATTTAGATCCCTACAGTAAGATAAAGAAATGATTTGGTAGAGGAATAAAGTTAAGGGGCTGGGAGGGTGAAGGTAGAGGAATAGAGTATAAGTGTTATGTTTCATATAGGTACCCCAATATAGGCTCAAGTAGCAACTCAACCTTTCACCTATATTCTCCCCTACCATTACACTACATAACGGTTCTTGGGACTGACCTTTTATCTAGTTACGGTACTGCTTACAGAACGTGGGGTTGTCCCTGAAAACTAGCCTCATCCATTATGCATGAGGATTCTTGGAAACTCAGCAGGACTACCATCTTCTGCATAATAACTATGTATAAGGGTCATTCCTTCCATCATCCTAAGTCCGACATGACACAGCAAGGTAGAACTCCCTAGGGTACCACGTTGGGTATATAAACACCATATCTTGCTGAGGTAGTGAGAGGAGAAAAGGACTTCCATGCTGACACATGCGAGAGGCTGAGGTTCCTGCACGCAGACACTTTAGCTCGCAGTGGTCTGACATCCCTCGCGGGGTGTCCATCTCGAGACCAAGATGGGGTCCCACAGTCTCTCACTTCGGGTAATGGGGTTGACTTTATCCTAGAGGGATTCTTGGCTCTACACCTACAAACATGCTAGGTACACTTAGGTACATCTAGTTAGGATCGCATTGTAGGAGTACTATGGTAGAAATCTATCATCCTTTTACTCTGTTGGTGCTTATAATCATTTATATCTGTTACTGTCTTATGGTTGTTTCAGCACACCTATTTTACACTAGAATGACGCGGGTTCAATAAATGCTTATTGAGAAACGTCCCCACTGTTTATTCTGTGTATCTCTCTGAGACAAAGTGAGCATGAGTGCCTGAGCGAAAAGTAATGCACTGTTTCCACGATCCCTGATGGGACAGAGTTGTCATGTTCGATAGTTGCCAAGAACTATTCTCTCCTTGGTAAGAGGAGTTTCTAGTGGCACTGTGAGCTAGCTGGTACACAGGCTAACACACCCAGTGGGGGAGTCTAGAATCAGTCTGGACACCAATCCTACAGAGTATGTTGTCTAAACGCGCAGATCCTATATAAGTTTATAGGAACTACACGACATGGCGCTACCAATGTTGGTTTGGTACTTATTTAACGGTCAAATCTGAGTAGTTCAGTCATGCTATTCTCAGAGACCCCTACTCACATTTCCTCAGAGATGTCTGGAGTGGGAAGGGAACTATCCGCCACAGCTGAGTAGGCATATCCTACGTATTGGCTGTAGGTTTATCAAGATTGAAGGACAAATAGTTCCTATAGTGCATAAAACCTTATCTCAGTTTCCTTGAAACTTTTTTTTCTTCTTCAAAATAATGGCTGACGAAGACACCACTGCGCCAGCACAATGTGCTGCAGCTAGGGAGGAAGAACAAGAAGGGGAAATCAACATTTCAGAAAATGTTAGAACTGCCCTTACTTTAAAACTAGCAGACTATGGAGCCACATCTTGGGGTGGAACAGTAACATTCATGATTGAGGCACACGAATCATATAAAACAGAGGTATTCTATTAATGGGTTAAATTCCCACAAGCAGACGCACAATCACATATATTTCATTCTCACTTTGAAGATGAAACACCAAATGAATACTGTCCGTATGAGGACATTGAAGTTCCGCTCACCTACCAGGAGCTCATAAACTGGTTTAAAGGCGCCCTCCCACCTACAAAAGAAAAAGTGGGACTTGGTCCGCTCGGAAGAGATGGAGCAACTTGGCTAGTCCTAGCTGCCTACACACCACATCCAGACATTGACACAATGCCAGTAGCAGAATTATGTCCACTTCATAAAGAAATAATAAAACTATACAGAAACCTGACACAGTTTGTGATGAGAACACTCACACTTCAGCCACCAAGGGCTACACAAGCAGGACAAATTCAGGGATCTACAACTAAAATAACACCACAAACGCTACACGCAGTTATGGGTAAAATGCCCACTAAACGTGAACAAATGCCATTCTTGATAGCTCAAAAAATAACACAGCTAGAGGCAGTATTTCCACACACAAGCCCTCAAGAAAAACACAGAATGTTAACAATCTGCTTGCCAATGGGGATAGCTTCCCAGATAGAGGATTGTACCACTTGGGGAACAGTTTTTGGTGCCATATATACCAGAACTCATTGTATACCTTCATTAGCAGTAATACCAGATGTATTGAGACAAATACAGAATGAGTATGGAGCCCTGTACTCTTTGTTTGTTACCTGCTGTCTGTCCAGTGCTGCTTGCCCGGAGCCACAAAATCACCGGAAGAACAGCTAGGGGGAGCGAGACCACAACCCCCAGGCTGCACCGTGAAGCGCACAGGAGGTGCGTCACCGCTAGCGCCGGAGGCGCTTCAAATCCCGGGCAGGGCTCGCGCAGCGCGGGAGCCCTGTACTCTTTGTTTGTTACCTGCTGTCTGTCCAGTGCTGCTTGCCCGGAGCCACAAAATCACCGGAGGAACAGCTAGGGGGAGCGAGATCACAACCCCCAGGCTGCAACGTGAAGCGCACAGGAGGTGCGTCACCGCTAGCGCTGGAGGCGCTTCAAATCCCGGGCAGGGCTCGCGCAGCGCGGGACGCTCGCGGGCGAAGCCCGGGCCAAGGGCGGGCCCGTCTGTGCCCGTCGGTGACTGGAGGAGGCTGGGCTGGGCCACCCCTATTGACTGGTCCAAAGGAATCCTAATAAAACAGTGGTAAGGGTTATCTTTGACAGCATTGCCATAATTGTGTCTTTCCCTGAGGAAGATGGGTAAGAGGAAACAACCACAATCCCTGGGGAAGTCACAGCCTGCCAATACGCCTATAACTAAATATTTAAAGTCAGCAGTGGGAATGATAGATAGTGAAATCGTCCTTATGAAGGACAGCTGGCTGCAACTAAAACTGCACTAGATGCTGCCTTAATGGTACCGGAATTAGGGGCCAGACAAGCGTTACTGGCACTTGAAGCAATTGAGAAGGTATCTGAGATAGAGACAGTACCATCTGGAAATAATATAAGTAAAAGGTTCATGACAAGCAGAAAGGATAATTCATGTATCTTAACATTGCCACTGGAGATCTCAGAACTATCTGATAATTCAACGTAAGTCTCCCCACCAGCGAAAAAAGTTAAACAATTGCCAAAAATGAAGATTAGTACCGAAGAAGCTACTGTGACAAAGCCGAGGATAAAGCAGCTAAAGAAAGGGGGCAAATCTGTCGGAATGACGAAAGGAGATACTTCTGTGACTGATAGTCAACAAGGGTTGCATAAATTTGAGACATTATTTAAAAAAGTACATTCAAAATTGGACTGTATTGAACGTCGTGTTATGTCTGAGATAAATTTGGTCCAAAAAGATGTATCTTTTTTAATTGAGTTGGTGTCGGGTTTTTTTTCTTCTAAAAGTTCTAGTATTCCCACTGCAGCCAAAAATTTATTAATTAGGCCAAAGGAGGGCGACAGCATTAGAATCATATCTGAAATCAAACAAGGAAAGGACTGTATCAGGCCTGAATTAGGGGATAGTATCCCATCTATACAAAGCCGAAGGCCGGATATAGAACAAAAAACACTGCCTAGTGTATTGATAGAAACTAATAAGTTGGAGAACTCAAATAAGTCCATGTTATCTGGCAATACTATAGATGAGCCCCTACACCTCCCACCTCAGGCGACACCTTATGTTATCATTCTTAAAAATGTGCCCCGGTTAAAAAATAAGTCCTATGAACCATATGAGAAATTAAAAAATCAAGTGACACATTGGTTGAATGTAAACACGAATATTGACACTAACGTATTACAACGAAACATCATAATGTTAAGGAGAGTGAGCTGGGTGGGTAGCTCCAGAAAACATGGTGCAGCAGATTGTGTGGTGGTGAATTTTCGTAGTAAAGAACTGGTACAAGAATTGATGGGGATATTTATAAATAACACCACGGAAATGAATTCAGATACGACTGAATATATAACTGCTGTCCCATTGGGTTACTTTTATAAGTCAAATGAGGTATACCCAAAGGCAAATGGACCCACTTTTCGTTGATCAATTTTAAATATTCATATATATAATAGGAATGAATTACTCAGATCATGTAGTGAGATTGATTGACAGAGGGAAAACATAGAAATTGTCCCAGACAGAATACAAGATGATATTCCACCTGTAAATGAGCTTGTAGTTAATGGAAAGGTAAATAAATTGAAGGACTGCCTGAGTGCGCAAAAATTTAGTGAGGATTGTTATGATATGGTAGGCCCTGATATAGACAATGCTTCAAACTATATCGCTAACAGGCTAGATGGTATTTCATGCACACAAACACCAATTGAGCACCAACATAAACATCTAGATAATGCTAGTGGCACTCCCATCAGTGATATGGAAGCTGTGGCCGTACACTGTTCAACTACTCAAGCCTATAGGCCCTTGATTTTCATGTCTTGGAATATCTCAGGAATCAAGAACAAGATAAATAATGATGAATGGTGTAAATTGATAGAGAGGTATTTTATAATTATGATTCAGGAAACATGGAACACAGAGCCCTTCTTTATAAATGGTTTTAAAGTAATTTGCACTAACGCAATTCCCTCTAGAAGAGGAAGACCAAAAGGAGGTTTAGCAACATTAATAGCGGTTACTGCGCCCCTGATAGTGAAAGATGTCAATATTAACTCACAATTTTATCAATTGATACAGTTGTATACGGAAGGGAAACAAACAATTATTTTGATAAATTTTTACAATAATATTTTTGACAGCACTAAATCAAGGGTAATTGATGACTTAGAGGTTGATTTAGAGAATTTTGTGGGGGAACTGGGAGGGGAGTACATAGTTATGTGGGGGGGTGATTTTAACTGTGAAGTTTGTGGTATTCCAGTGGGAGAACAATGTGGTCTTAGAGACAGTTTTGGGGACCGAATTTCACATTTTCCACACAATATATACGGTGAAGCAATAAATAACATTATTTTTAAATATAATTTAGTAATTCTGGAACCAGAAAATTCAGTGGGTGAGACCGCGATCTCCACCTACGTAGGTGGGAGAGGTTCATCCAATATTGATCATTTTATTATATCAGGAAAGTGTATAGATCTGGTGGAAAAAATTAAAATTAGCGAAAATTTGCTTAGTGACCATCACCCCCTTATACTGGGGCTTATTTTTGACCTGGGACATCAATTAAGGGATAAGAATACTTATACTGACATAAAACTGCAAGGAAATAATGGAGTATCCATTAAATGGTCAGGCGTCGATCCAACTTTCTTTTTGGATAACTTAAAGGGGAAAAATCAAAATGATATTGATATTTGTTTGAATAGCTCTTCTACAGACTTGCTAATTGTAAACGCTTTCCATAATATCACCACTGAAATAGCGAGTGATTTAACTTGCAAAAAAAGAATATGAAACATGATAATACCCCTAGATGGTTTAATAAAGAATGCTCTAGGTTAAATAGGGATCTAAAAACAGCTCTCAAATTAAAACCAAGAGACTGTGCTAAAATAAGCACCCTGAGGAAGGAGTATAAAATAGTACTAAAACGAAGGAAATGCGAAATTCAAGAGGATGCTTGGGCAAGTTTAATTCAGGCAGCAGAAACTAGAAATGCAACACTATTCTGGCGTACCATTGATCACCCCTTTTTTAAAGATATCTTAACCCCGAAAATTGAAATTGCGGTCCCCCCACAGGATTGGATCACACACTTTGAGTCTATTTTTAATCCAGGTGCCCTTAGGGCTACCACAACACAAAACAGAAAATTTATATTAGTTGAACCTGTAAAATTACAGCCAATTACGCCAGTAGAAATTAAAACTGCCCTCTTAAAGAGTGCCAGCAGGAAAGCCGCAGGACCTGATGGGGTACCCATCAATGTCTTTAAAAGTGATATGGATTTTTGGACCCCTATTTTATTAAAGGTTCTTAATGCAGCAATAGGGGGAGTTTTACCTGCATCGTGGTCACAAAGTATTATCGTACCTATTTTTAAAAAGGGTAATAGAGGGATGGCGAATTGCTACCGTCCCATATCTCTTTTGGACTCAACCTCTAAATTAATGGGAAGAATTCTCCTGGGGAGGTTAGAAGAATGGGTTAATGAGAAACACATTCTCTCAGAAGCCCAGTTTGGGTTCAGACGAGGCATTGGAACTGTGGAACAATGCCTAAATTTGGAACTCCTAATAGGAAAATATACACTGGCTAAGGAGGGGGTTCTACATCTATGCTTCGTAGACCTCACCAGTGCATTTGATTTTGTCAATCATGCCAAATTGTGGCAAACCTTAAAAGAGTTAGGAGCACCAAATGACATTATTATATACTTATCCCAAATCTACACCTTTTTAACTTCAAGAGTTCGTTTTGGAATGAGGGGCGAATGTACACAGGATTTTATGGTTACAAGAGGCGTACGCCAAGGTTGTGTATTAGCACCTTTGCTGTTCTCACTATATATTAATAATGTGGATCTCTTTTTGCAAAAGCAAAATGTAGATTGCCCAAAAGTTGGCAGTCGCACAACCCCGGTTTTACTCTACGCGGATGACGCTGTCCTTTTATCAAGGACAGCGAATGGATTACAATGTCTAATTGAGAATTTTACACAGTACATGTCAGAAAAGGATTTAAAGTTAAATCTCACCAAAACTTTTGTTATGACATGTGGAAAGACTAATTTGAAGCTTAGACAACATAATGTGGGAGGTGTAATCTTAGGTAGAGTGCCAACCTTTGCTTACCTGGGCTTACTTTTTAATAGAAAGGGCAGCTGGAAACCTCACATTGATTCATGTAACCTGAAATTCTTAAGAATTGCTGAGGGAATCTTTAGATTCTCAGCCAAAATGGGAAACAAGCCTGTGAGGGAGATACTTACTTTATATAGAACCAAGTGTGTCACTGGTGCTTGTTATGGAGCTGCAATATGGGGGAGAGCAAATACCATATCCCTACAAATACAAGAAAACAAATTTTTAAAAAGAGTACTGGCAGTACCAAACTCCACAGCCAATTTTATTGTACATAAAGAATTGGCTTTATCATACATAAATGATATTATTGGAACAGCGGGTCTTACATTCTGGCGAGGGTTGTGGGCAAAAGAAGAGACAATATTTACCACGGATATAATAAAGGACTGCCTGGCCCTTGATCACTGGAAAAAAATTCCATGGCTTGAGTATATCCAAAAGTTACTGTTAGATTGCAGGATAGACTTTGATAAAAGGGATCCTGCATCCATACAAGATATCAGTAAAAATGAGTTGAAGTCAAGATATATCTCGGCCATGGACTGTGTTAGAACCAATGAAGTTAGACAAAAACATAGTGTTACCACCTATTGTCAAATCCCTTCTGTGCTGGGTATACAGATATACCTTACAATGATAGGAAATACCCAACACAGATTTTATTTAACACGCCTAAGATTTGGCATAATACACTATATAACTGCTTTTCGTGACAAGGAAAAGGGTCCTTATAATCTACCAAATTGCCCATGTAATGGAAAAACCCCCCAGTCCACATTACATTTTATATTGTTCTGTACTTTGTACAGCGATATTCGGAAATCTGTTTTAAAACCCCTTTTTTTAACAAATAAGTTGTATAATTATAAAACTGCTTTTAACTTTTTATGTAGCTTGGACAATATGAAGATTATGTGCACTGTTGTTCGTTTTATATTAAGGGCAGTCAGGAGAAGAAAGGAATTAGCACATTTAGATGTGCTATTATACGAGAAAAGTGATTATATTAACTAGTTGTGTTATAAAATATGTGCAGACATTTAATATTTTCTTGTGTTTTTATATGCACATTATGTTTGCGTGTCGTATAAGGACAATTTTATTCTGGATTTATTGCATCCCCGTGTTACGGGGACGTACAACTAGATTGAATGAATTTGTAAAATATACCCTTCTCATATTTGCCCTTGTTAATGCACTGTGTACTGACTAGCCCATGGAATAAAACGTATTGATTGCTGTACTTAAATAATGTTTGGATAGAATGTATTTTGTAGTATGCATACTGATATGAAACTATTGTATGGTACTAGTCCTTGCTTCTGATTTTAAATGTATTTTGATTATTGATCCCCTGTAATTTCTATGAAAAATTAACTGTAAATGATCTGAATTTTTAAATTTGTAAATTGTACCCTTGATACATTTTATTACAGTTTTTATAAATATGCTTTTATGGATGTACATTTTACACCGAATAAAGATGGTTTGAAATAGAATTGAGTATGGAGCAGAACCTGCTCTGAACTTAGGGATGAAATTATTATGTAATTTTGCCCAAGTATCAGCTATCATATTAGCTAACATTAAAGGGGATGCAGCAGCAGCAGCAATACGCCAATGCCTGAGGGATTTCACTCCTTTACAACAGGAACTTGAATTACCTAAAATTATTGAAGACACCTATGCTGAATTAGGTAGAGCACCTGATTCTTCCAAGAAGAAATGGGATAATAACAATAAAAAACAAAAGTATAGAGAGAATAGATCACAATCCAGGGGTGGGTCTCCTCAACAGGAGCCCTCCGAAAGGAGGTACAACCTTAGGAATCGAGATAACATTAACAAACCTGACAGGTATCAGGATACTGATACACGTTCCTCTTGTTCCTTTCAGGGTTCATCAAAAAACTCCGAGAGGGAAGGACGGTCAGAACACAGACAAGAAGAGCGTACAAAGTCCAGAGGCATGCCACGCACTTCAGACTATACTTCCAAAAAGGAAGAGAAGCCAAAATCAAAACCTCAATTTAAAAAGAAGAAAGTATCAGGTCTTAAGTAAGACATGCCCAGAATTTGGAGGGCTCAACTTCTGAATGGGGAATGGGCTCTGATGAAGCTAGACAGCGCAGCAGAAGTAACAATAGCTCGCCAGAACCTGATGGAATTCAGTGGATGCAGTTCGGGCTGGACTGTTCCCATGAGGCACAGAGTCAAGACTGATTTGCATATGGCCATGTCTAAACTGGGGTGGCATGGTGAGCAAAAGAATGATGTGACTGGGGGTGAATGTTTTGATTTGTTCTGCATTCCGTCCATCAACTGTGTGTCTTTTGCTTTCTCGCCCTAAGTGTGCCTGGTATGCCCAGACATGGGTCCCGGGCTCACTGTGCCACTGGATTCAAGCTATCCTGGCTGATGAGGGGTGAAACCCCGAAACCGGTCCTAGGATGCTTGTTTCCGGTCCAGGGAGGACCTGGCTTGGCATTTCGGGCTGGACTGTTCCCATGAGGCACAGGGTCAAGACTGATTTGCATATGGCCAGGTCTAAACTGGGGTGGCATGGTGAGCAAAAGAATGATGTGACTGGGGGTGAATGTTTTGATTTGTTCTGCATTCCGTCCATCAACTGTGTGTCTTTTGCTTTCTCGCACTAAGTGCGCCTGATATGCCCAGCCATGGGTCCCGGGCTCACTGTACCACTGGATTCAAGCTATCCTGGCTGATGAGGGGTGAAACCCCGAAACCGGTCCTAGGATGCTTGTTTCCGGTCCAGGGAGGACCTGGCTTGGCAGTTCGGGCTGGACTGTTCCCATGAGGCACAGGGTCAAGACTGATTTGCATATGGCCAGGTCTAAACTGGGGTGGCATGGTGAGCAAAAGAATGATGGATTTAACCCAAATCTCTTGACAGGGGGTGAATGTTTTGATTTGTTCTACATTCCGTCCATCACCTGTGTGTCTTTTGGAATTTCTGTTGACAGCGGAGTTGAATGAGCATATCACGGTGGAAACACCTGATACAAGGGTACGTGACCCACATAGGTTACATGAAATAACACTCCAGATGGAGGGGGACAAACCCAGAAAAATTAAAGGTCTCTTTCGGGAGAACCTGACTTTTGGCTATGACATCCTTTTAGCTGAAAAAGATTGGCCGCCTGAAATTGTTATGGATTACCCAAAGGGAGAAACGGTAATTTTACCGGCTTTTTCCGACCTCGTTGCAATATACTTAAAACACACATAAGCGCAGGAGTGGGCGGTAGCACTTGCTCCAGTACTATATCGCAATCATGTTGGGTGGGATGCTGAGTCACATCACCATGTAATACCAGTAAAAACTACTCCAACTCCACAGAGACAGTACCCAATAAAACAAGAAGCGAAAAAACAGGTCAGGGAGATCATAGATCAACTTGAATACCAAGGTGTAATTGAAACTTGCACCTCCTCCATGAACAAACCTTTGTTTCCCGTATGAAACCTGATACTTCATACCGTCTAGTTTTAGACTACAGACATCTGAACACATGCACAAAAACATTTGCAGTACAGAATGCACATAATGCCGCATTAATGAATAACATTGTGCGGAAAAAATACAAAACAACACTAGACATCTCAAATGGATTTTTCTGCCAAAATATAGCGCCTGAAAGCAGGTATTTGACAGCATTTTCAGCACTAGGTTCCCAGCGTCCATTTTGTCGACTCCCCCAAGGGTATAAGAATAGCCCTGGGTTGTACTCAGCAAGGGTAACGGAGTTACTTCAGAATTTGGATGAAGAAGCATTGTCCTATGTAGATGATATTTATCTGACAAATGATGATTTACAGGATCACTTGACCCGGGTGAGCAACATCATTTTGGGGTTCCCCTCTGAGGGCTACAAATTCAACTTTAAAAAATCAAAAATAGCCCACCTCAATGTCCTATTTTTGGGATATGAGTTATCAAGTGAATGGAAAAGCCTTGCAGCTAACTTTTTAGAAAACTGAGCGCTGCTTCAACCTCCAAAATCGTTGAAAAACTTGCAATCCATATTGGGATTCCTAAATTTTGGTAGAACTTACATTTTAGATTACGCAGAGAAAGTAAAACCTTTCTACAATTTAATAAGACCTGATTTTTCAGTTAGGCATTGGACACGGGAACACACAGATATCCTTCGTTCCCTACAAACTGACATGATAGCATCAAAACACTTGTAGACACGGGTAAATGTCCTCAACCTGGTGATCCGTGTTATAGCGGGTCAATCTGGGTACACTTACCTAACCTTCAATGAAGGCGAAATAGTATCAATTGCATACAAATCACATTTGTACACAAACGCTGAAATGCATTTTGCTTCTACAGAAAAAATCCTGACAGCAGTACAGAACGCTGCAGTGAGAGAAAGAGCACTGGCTCAGGGGAAACAAAGCATTGTCGTAACTCCGGTACTAGCCTTAGAGGCTGCTACATAGGCAAGCGTTCCTAATGCTAAAGCCTTACATCCAAGATGGATGCAATGGGCTAATTCTCTCACTGCAACGGATGTAGATTACAGATACAACCCTAGTCTAAAAACACAAGCCTTTATGCAATATGAACAAGAATATCCTCTCCCAAATGAAATAATGCCTCTAGATCAGTATGAATACATTATTTACACTGACGGATCTGCTAAGCCAGCCATAGGAAGCAAACAACAATACAGCGCTGCATGTGCGATTGTAAAAGGTCGTATGCAGGACGGTAAGTTCCATCCTAGGGGTACGAAGACACAGTCTCTAGGAGACTGCACGGCTCAGCTGGCAGAACTAAAAGCCCTATTACTGGCACTTATAAATACAGATTGAGAATTCCCCACACTGATAGTGTGCGATTCTTTTTCCTGTGTCCAGTCTTACAATAAATATCTTCACTACTGAGGTCAAAATGGGTTTAAAGACTCAAAAGGTTGCACAATTAAGCATAAAAAGCTATGGGAACAGGTAGCTGAGTTGAAAAACGAACTACCAAGAGCTCACATGATACACACGCCGAGTCATTAATGTGATGGCGTTCATGTTGAAGGGAATTCATTGGCCGATGAAGCCGCAAAAGGGGCAGTACGTACTTCTTCCTTAGCTGCAATCACTCATTCGAAAACGAGAATAGACGGACAGATAATGGTAGCTGTCATTGCTTCACGCAAAAACAGCCCAGCCTTGCCTAAAGGTTTTCCACTCAAGTACTCCTACAAGTTAGATGCCAATAACATTCCGTATGCTCAAATTCCAGGAGTGGGGGATAAAGTAATACCAAACATGGATTGCAGATTAGGTTTAATACTAGCTGCACACGAGGGGTCTAGGTTCCGCACATGCAGGAGTTACAGCGACAGTTTCATTGCTGAAACAGCGCTATTGGAGGCCAAGTTTAACTAAACAGATAAAGAATTTTGTCTTAAAAGGCAACATCTGTCAGCAGATGAAGGGTTCAACCGTGGCACGTCCAGCACAGACACCACTACTGATATCAGACGGACCTCTCATGTGTGTCTATTTGGACCACTGCGGCCCCCTACAATCAGATGGGACTTACCAGTATATCTTGGTGGCAGTGGAATCATGCTCTATTTCCTATGGGTATGGCTTCAGTGCTCGTTAGACGCTCAAACTGTTATAAAAGATTTGCAAGTCTTTATAGGGACATACGCAGTTGGCACATTACACTCTGACCGTGGCCCCGCGTTTAGCTTTAGGGCTTACAAGGATGCCATGGGAAGTCTGGGTGTTGCACTGCGGTACTCCTCTCCGTACCATTCCGAGGGAAATTCGGTTGTGGAGAGGAAAAACTGGGACTTAAAGCAATCTTTAACAGCGAGGGTATTAGGTTCTGGTGGTAGTTGGGTCAATCACTTATAGGGGAACCAACGAGCCCTTAATAACATGCCAAGTAGTTCTCTAAGGGGTGTCACTCCTTACGAGGTCCTATTTGGGACGAGAATGTGGGTACCTGATCTCGATTATGAAAGTGCAGTGACGGATGAAAAACCATTTGACATCAATAAACGTTTGGCTGTTTTACAGGATCTCAATGAATTCCGGGTACTAGAAAGCAACGTGCAAGAAAAATGCACCGCCACTGGGGAAGTCAAATCAGTCACGGCAAGACCTGCCTGGATCCCTAAAGTTGGGGATCTGGTCAGAGAAAAGATTGTGGACAAGAAAGAATTTGGCCCATCATACAGAAAGCCTGTACCTGTCCTGGCTGTCTAAGGAACAAGAACAGTACTTCTTCCGCCTCATGCCGGCAAAAAAGAAAAGAGATTTGTCTCCATTGATGTGATCAAACCACACTATGTGGCCGATACTGAATAGTAGGCCTCGTGGGCTCCTGGGTAGCCGACGCTCTCCTCTCGCTACCATACAGGAAGTTCAGACAGAAAGACACATAACATTTGAAGAGTCACCAATACAAAATGATGGAATTTCCAACAATGAAATGGAACTCGTTCCTCTTGAAACAGAACTTCAAAACACAAATGGAAGACAAATTTCAATTCAGCCTAAACACCGATGTCTACATCAATATGCCTCTACAAGAGACGTCTGCCAGTTCAACAAAACCTGCTGAGCTACCGAAAATAGATCGAACGGCATCTGGCTACTTCATCGACTTTGATACATTCTCTCTGGATCCCAGTGAACTGGAAACAACTCCAGCTCAGGTTTCCCGTAGGAACAAATTCGTGACTTCTACGTTTTTCTGAAAAAGACTCACTTAGTATCACCTTAGCTGCAGCTCTGGATAATAACTGGAATACTGTTTTTTCTGTTCTGGATTGGCCTAGTGACTGTCTTTTGCTTAGAAATTAATGGAAACTATCTCCCTAAACGCTCTGCAGTATCAAATGTGAACTTGGTACTAAAACCTCGTACATCATCTCATCGTGAACAGAGGGACCTGTACTTCGTGAACATTACAGCTGTTCCTATTCCTGATGGTATAGTTTGGGACAAGGTTGATTATGACGTATTTGGTCCGACAGAACTCTTGAAAATTCCTCATGTGTTCAAAATTTCTCTAAGTGATAACATTACCTCCAGTACATTTTCTGATGATTGGGATTTTGAAACTGTAAATAATATGTTTTCTGATTTAGAACTATCTGCTGCATTTTCAAGCATTGAGATGTTAGAAGACACATCAGACTATAACACTATGTACTATTACCAACATTATGGTCATCACTTTTTACACAAATCCAGTATCCCACAAAATGTTTTTCCTTACCACCAATGGGAACATTGCCCGACACCACCGAAAAGTAGTTCGAAGACATTTGCACAGAAATTTTCATATTTTTCAGACTTTAACACTTCTGACCTGACCTCATATTATTATAAGGTTGCACCTACACCTGCACAGAAAAATATGCTGACTAACACCAAACAGATATATTTCTGCATCCTTCATTTCCCATCTATCTGAACAGGGTTTCGACTTATGGAAGGACACTATAGACATAAAATCAGTCTGGGGTTCAAAGGAATGGTAAGTTCAGGGAACAAAAGCACTATTTAGAGTGTGCCTCATTCCACAGCAGATAGTATTTCTGAATGACACTGTGCAACAGACTTCCTGTCTTGGATTAGCTAAGAACAAGGATTTGAACACACCTCGGATTCCAACACCATCACACTTTGAGGGGTGGCAAAACTTTACATCATGTGGAGGGGATACGATAGTTGACGTCATTCAGTACAATTCATCAGACCCCAATTGGAAGGGATGGTTAGTTTGGCCCACAGACACAAACAGATGTCAAATAAGATTCAGGGGTACCAACTAAGGGTTTAGTATCCATAGGCCATACCAACGCTATGTACAAAGAGAACATTCGGAGTGGTGGGAAGTTATGCCTCGATTGGCTAAAAACATCGACACTGTCACAGGTGAAACAGCACTTATCCTTACTCTCAGATGAGGTGGATTTAGGGACTTTTTATTAGGTCCCCGAAAGCCATGTCAGAAACGTTTCTTACACGCTGTCTGTAATGAAATCTGGAAAAGCGCTCAACAAGAAGCTGCGGAGAGACTTCGTGAAATAGATAGAATTAACCTAGAAAAGGCGTTAGCTGTAGTTGACAATGGTATGACTACATTAACATCCAGGATTTATTCACTGGGCAACATTGTATCCTCTGCTATAGATATACTAGAACAGAATTTGTCCACACTACAGCACGGACAATCTCAACTACGTTCTATTATATTATTAAGCTGGACGCTGCAATCATTGCGCGCTGGTTATGTGTCTTGGCGATTTATCAACAGTACATCACTATTTTCTGCATATAATCTAACTGGAAAACAGATAACAATGGCACAAAGGGGAGCAAAATATACAATGCTGCGTATTAAAAAACTGGACCAATTCCCTTTTATTGTGGCAGAGTCACCATCCACGGAATGGTTAATCCATGGCCATATAAGATAACCTGTCACAACTATCCAGTTGCAGTATTGCCTAGAACAACAACAGGCGGGACGATATGAAGCGATGGGTAGGGAATTCATCAAGGAATCTTGGGAATTGCCTTACAGATTTTGATGCAGGAGTGGGGACATGGAAGTGTTTCTAAGCGGTACAAACTGCGAGAACTCCTTAAGTGGATCTCTCATATGCCAGGACATCATGCTTCACAGGGCCTGTAATGGTTCTGTTGCAAACTTATCCTGTCACTTGAAAGGGTCCCCAGCTGCTGTGATTAATCCGGTGTTCAAGTTACTTTCAAATGGGAGTTACTTGATGCTGAATGATAAAGGTTGTTGTGGGATGCTCCCGGGTATCGCATATCTTGTCACTGTAAGCTCCAGGGTTACTTGCTGTATGCAAGTATTGTTTCCACCGACCCATACAGTCATGGAAGCGCCGTTATGGCCTTCGTTGAATGTTTCCTTTATATGGTTTGAAACTCTGAGCCGAATGAAAGCCATGCTTTTAAGAAAACCGTGCCCCTAACCTCCGCCCAAGAAACTTATGATCTTCAGGTCGCAAGGTCCTCAGCTGAGATACTGGCACTAGTACGAACAAACTGCCCTTTCCATTTCACAGAAATGGTACAACGTATCTTTAACATGTCTGATACGACGGGTATAGTACATCTTTTTAAGACCATAGGTTCTGGACTGTTAAGCACCTTTCAGACAGTCTTCGGAGTTATTCCCAACCTCATACACTCCGTATTTGGAAGCATTTTTGGAGGGCTTCCGCTGATCCTGTTCCTAATAGCAGGTATCCTGATTGTCATTTTTCTGCTACGCAATGAACGTCACAGTTACCAAGGAGATAGAAAGAACGCTCTTGGAGCGCTGTTACCGTGATCGCATGGTAATCCATCTGGGCACACCTCGCCTCTGCTAACTGAGCGAGTCTTGGTTCCTGTCATTTAGACCAGTCTGGATCGACTGTGTTCTGCCTGTCCTGCGATGCCTGTTCTGCAGACAAGAATGTGTGTTAGATCTCTGTCTAACAATTCCATCAGTTGCGTCAGCGGACGTTGATGCTTTACTGGACCTGATAGCCCATGTTCTGCCTTGTCCTCAGCGTATTCCCTAGTTGATGTCTGCATTCTTAGAACCACCACAGGATGCTTTAGCTCCTGTTGGAATGGATACCGGCTCCTCAACCAATACTCAGGCCTTGGATGGCACACAGGCTTCACCAGCATCAGCTGTGGATAGTGCAGAAGAACATCTGTGCTCGATTGACCTAATCTGTGAGGTGTTGCAGGGATCGTCGTCTTCTATGGCAAGCAACAGTGATGTTGCGTCTCCCTGCGAGGACACATAAACATTTGGCTCATCGTGTGCTGGGAAAAATTTGGCCTTTTTCTAAACAACCAAATTTGGAATGTTAAACAAGAGACACTTTTGCTAAACTGCATGGCTTTCAGTCACTCATTGTTCGAACTATATATACGAACATATTTAGTACAGACTTCTATCGCTTGCAAATATGTTATTTTTTTAGCATTTTTTAGAGTTTTACATTTTTAAAATACTATTTTTATGGACTTATTAGTCGTTTGCGTACAACGCCTAGCTGTACATTAGAATTTTTAGTATGTCATCCAGTCAGATGAGGAGTGGGTATTATGTTTCATACAGGTACCCCAATATAGGCTCAAGTAGAAACTCAACCTTTCACCTATATTCTCCCCTACCATTACACTACATAACGTTTCTTGGGACTGACCTTTTACCTAGTTACGGTACTGCTTACAGGACGTGGGGTTTTCCCGGAAAACTGGCCTCATCCATTATGCACGAAGGATTCTTGGAAACTCAGCAGGACTACCATCTCCTGCATAATAACTATGTATTAGTCCGACATGACACAGCAAGGTAGAACTCCAGAGGGTACCACATTGGGTATATAAACAACATATCTAGCTGAGGTAGTGAGAGTAGAAAAGGACTTCCATGCTGACACACTGATGCGAGACGCTGAGGTTCCTACACGCAGACACTGCAGCTCACAGTGGTCTGACATCCCTCGCGGGGTGTCCATCTCGAGACCAAGACGGGGTCCCACAGTCTCTCACTTCAGGTAATAAGGTTGACTTTATCCTAGAGGGATTCTTGGCTCTACACCTACATTCATGCTAGGTACACTTAGGTACATCTAGTTAGGATTGCATCATAGGAGTACGCATTTTACTGTCATGTATTTTAATACCTGCCTGTATTCATTGTTTTAGCACTATGGTAGAAATCTACCATCCTTTTACTCTGTTGGTGCTAATAATCATTTATATCTGTTACTGTCTTATGGTTGTTTCAGCACACCTATTTTACACTAGAATGATGTGGGTTCAATAAATGCTTATTGAGAAACGTCCCCACTGTTTATTCTGTGTATCTCTCTGAGACAAAGTGAGCAAGAGTGACTGAGTGAAAAGTAATGCACTGTTTCCATGATCCCTGATGGGACAGAGTTGTCATGTTCGATAGTTGCCAAGAACTATTCTCTCCTTGGTAAGAGGGGTTTCTAGTGGCACTGTGAGCTTGCTGGTATATAGGCTAACATACCCGGTGGGGGTGTCTAGAATCAGTCTGGACACCAATCCTACAGTGTATGTATATAGGTTTATAGGAACTACACGACATAAGAGCTTTAAAGAAATCAACATCTATCAGCTATTTAAGCTCACTAACAGATTCCCATTCCTCAAATCCATAGTTCCAGTTACCACCCATCTTATTGCCTCCCACTTCACAGTTGATATTTCACACCACCTGGCCTACCTTTACCCTCCATCTAACATCATTCCATGGCTACTGCTTTAGCTTGTGTTGGACAACGTAGCCACAACCCCTGCCTCTCACACACACTACTGAAAACAGTATAGCCAATTTGCTATTATCTCCTACCCACATCTCCACTATCCATGATAGGCATCCCCAAACCATTCTTCTCTTTTAACTTCTCCTTTAACCCATACCTCACCTTCACCTATCCCAAATACAACCTTACACATTCTGCTACTTGAAACACAATCTATTCTTGTCCAACTCTTCATCTGTGCCTTAAAACAATTGTACATACATGAATTTCTTGCTGATCTCAGACCTGAGCTACCCATCACTGAGATCTTTCTGAGTGTTTATCAGGTCCCAGTTGTTCAACAATTCCACAAGGCTACAATATTATCCTCCAGAACCAATGACACAACAAGCCAACATGATTTTGGCTGATTATTATGACCCTTAGTCAAGAAGGCTCCGCAAATTTAATGCTCACCTTCAGAAATGTGTTGGTCTGCAATTCATTAGTTGAAATCCTGGCATGGCTAACTCAGCCTGCCATCCCTCTGAGGTGAGTAAATCTAATTCCGATTAAACTGAATAAAAGTAACGCATACAAATGGCAGAGATTCCATATGAAGCGCTAGATAAAACAGTTTATTATTATTAGCAGGGTTAACTTTTCCTACTACTGCTGGTCCCTGCATTAATATCACTCTTAGTATGATGCACTTTCTAATTACAGCTCTCTCTCCTCTCCCCTACTTGTCTAGCAACTTTATTCAACATCTGTCTTCCTTGACACTTGTGGAACTTAACTGTATCAACTGTTCACAACCACCCTTCCTTGATCCTCTTTCATGTTAATGTATTTGCTTAGAGCGCGTATTAAGCTGTATTGAATAACAAGGTCTTGAGGGATTTCCTGAAAGTCAAAAGATTAGTGGAGGATTTGATAGAGAGTGGAAGACTGTTCCAAGCGGTGGAAGCACTGAAAAAAAAGCTGCGACCACCCCAAGTGACACGTTTGAATTTAGGGATAGTCCCAAGTTTGGCTGAGACCGATCTTTGCGCCCTGTTGGGAGTATACCAGCTGAGGCTGTTTTTCAGAAATGTGGGATGTTGGTCCTGTAGGGCTTTAAAGACGATACAGAGAGCCTTGAACATAACTCTGTGTCTGACAGGCAGCCAGTGAAGCCCTCTCAGGTGTTTAGACACAGACAGATATTTTGGATTATTGAGAAGAAGACACGCAGCTGTGTTCTGAAGTGTTTGAAGCTTCCCGAGGACCGACTTATGTGCATTAAGGTAAATGAATTGCAACAATTAAGTCTGGATATTGCAAGAGATAGCACAACTGATTTCTGGAGTTGGGGTGGGATACAAGGAAGGATCTTTTTTATCAGTTTCAGTGGCATATTTACAACCCCTTATTGCCACAGGAACGTCACTTTTAGTGACGTTCCTGGGGCAATATGTGCTTTGCCCTATTTACAAGGCAGTGTTAAGCCACTTAACGAGACTTAACACTGCCTTGTAAATAAGGCACCCTTTCACACTATACTTAGCGTGAAAGGGGAGGGCAATGGGTGTTGCTGTGGGTTGTTCCACCGCAACACCCATTGATTTTGACGCTGCCGCATATTTACCAGGGTGGTGTAAATATGGGGCAGCGCCAAAATTAAGACCAGGGAAAACCTGGTCTTACCCTGGCACAACGAGGAGAAATGTTTAATTTCTCCTCATTTTTGCTTTTACTATGTGTGCTGCATTGTGCAGCACACATGGAAACAGCAAAACGCCAATGATTGTTTATGTGCAGGAAGGTGTCCCTTCCTCCACATAAACAATCATTTTAAAAAAATGACGTTTTTTAAAAACTTTTTGTGTGCTGCATTAAGCAGCACACATAGAACTTACATAACACCATTTAAAGATTGTTATTGTGCAGGAAGGGACACCTTCCAGCACATTAACAATCACTCCCCTCAAGGCAGGCACCCTTGCACTATGGTGCAAGGGTGCCTGCGTTGGCGCTAGGCAGCTAAATTTAGCACCAGCGCAGGGGGAAATGCAGGGCTGCACCATATTCTTGTAAATATGGTGCAGCCCTGCATTTCTGAAGTGACAGAGCCTTCTATGCTTAACGACACACTTCGCCACTTTCCCTGTAAATAAGCCCCTGAGAGTATAAAAAACTCTAGAGGAGACTCCGTTGTCTTTGTCTGTACAGGAAAGTTTGTCATTTATCATGGCTCCCAGATTGCAGGTTTTGCTAACTGGTGAGGGAGGAGTGTCCAATTCGAGGGGCCACCATGTGCGAGTCCAGAAAGAAGGCTGAGCGCCGAAAAGCAGGACCTCGATCCTGCTAGAATTAAGCCAAAGGCAGTTTTCGGACATCCAAATGCTGACTGGCCGCAGGCAAGTGCAGAAGCAAGTGCTTAGATCAGGCCCCACACTACAGAGAGAGACCACGGTTTGGGTTTCATCAGCACAGGATGTAAGGGCAAAGCCAAAAGACTTGATGAGTTCTGCTAGTGGGGTGATATCAATATTGAAAAGCGTGGGACTAAGTGAGGATCCCTGTGGGACCCCAAAAGGAAGAGAGAATGGCAAGGATACAAAGTTCTCCAAAAGGACAACTTATTCACGTGATTGTAGAAAAGATCGGAGTAGGCTCCGGTCAGAGCTTGTGGCACCAATCTCAGTAAGGCGGGACAGCAGTTTGTTATGGTGGACGGTGTCAAATGCCGCTGATAGATCAAGGAGGATCACAGCAGCTTTGCAGACAGCATCCAGGGACGCTCTGATCTATTCACTGGCTTTGATTAGAGCTGTTTCCGTACTATGGTCTGAAATGAAGCAAAAGTGAGTGAAATCCAGTAAGTTATGGGATTGGATGAATTCAGTAAGTTGAGAATTCATTTCTTTTTCAACAGTCTTGGCCGGTAGAGGAAGACATGATATTGGATGAAAGTTATTTGGATCGAATTAGTCCAATGAAGGTTTCTTGAGAAGAGGACGGACAGAAGCTTTCTTCCATACATCTGGAAAACGGTTGTGCTGAAACATGCACTGCAAAATGTCCACGAGGACTGGGGCAAAGGACTCAGCAATCGAGGCGTCGACCCAAGGAGGATAGGGTCATTGGGGGAGCCAGATCTGGCTGACTTAATCAATCTCGCAACAGTATCGATGTGTGATGGGGCGAACGTCGAAAAGCTAGAAGTTGCCTGAGGAAGGCTAGATGGGGAATTACACTGCAGCTGGCAATCTTGTTGCAGAAAGACTGGCTGGAGTTGGTGAGTTTGTTTTCTGGTTTCTTTGTAAGCCTGGTGACAGTTAGAAAAAGTTCCTTAGTTGAATTCTTAGCAACTTCAATTTTCTGGGTAAAATATGTTGTCTTTGTTTTGAAAACTTTTGATTTATAGTTACTTAGGCAAGACTTGTATTTCGCCTTTTCATCAATGTTATAGTTAAATATGTTATATAAGTAAATTCTTAAGTCCTCAAAGAACAAGGGCGCAGAGTGCTTGTTCCTTCTGGGTCTGTCAGGCTTAAGCAGAGCCAAGGAGGAGATAGCTAAGTCTAACCACTGGTAGTATTGAGCAATGCTTTATACGGGTCATCAAAAAGAGTGGTGTGAGAGCTGGCTAGAAAGCTAACAAGAGTAGAAGGATACATTTTGTGCCATACGTGGGTTTAGCTCACGTGAGGGGTGAGACAGTGCGGGGAGAGTAGCGAGTTAGTGGAGATCTGAAAAAAGATGGCATTATGATCGGAGGAAGCTAATGGTAGAGAGTATGAAAAATTTAAAGAGACATTATTAGTACAGATGCCGTTCAGAGTGTGGCTGGCCAAATGAGTGGAGCCACCAACCAGTTGGGAGAGGCCTAGGGTGGACATTGCGTGAAGAATGGCTGAGGTGTCTGGATCATTAAGTGCTTCAAGGTGAAAGTTAAAATCACTGTGTAATCTTTGTGAAGTATGTTAGCCTCAAGCAACATACTGAGATCTTAAGAAAAAGTTGCTTGTGAGCCAGGGGGTGGCGGTAAATCAGCGTGCCTTTAAAAGATTGAGAGTTAGATATCTTAATGTTGAAAGCGAAGGCTTTGCAGAAGGAAAAAGGTAAAGGGTTGCAATGAAATGTTAGATTGGATTGACCACAGATCATAGGACTTCAAAATTAATCTTATCTGCACTAGAAGCTCTCAACCTTCATCCACAAGTCTATGGATCTACCTATCAAGCTTGATATACCCCGGATGTTGCCTTCTCAAAAACCTGAGTCATAGAAACTAATCAACCCTACACTCACTTCTGGAGCAACAATGATAGACTAGCTAATTCTTCCAGATACCAGCCAAAAAGATTCCACAGACCAAGCATTCACATACACATTCACCCAATGTATTCCTGTCCTGCATGTCCAAAGTTCTAATTTGTATAAGGAAAAACTCAAATCAAAGAATGTCAGTCTGGCAAATAATGGAGAGATGTGAAGAGGATATCCTGGATCCCCCATGCTTACCTGAAGGAATCCCCAGGGTGCACACTGCCCATTGCTGCCGTCAAAGTAACATCTGTGGGAGAAAAGAGAATCATGGGTTGAACAGTGCGGAAAGCCGGCATCCATGAAACTAACGAAGGACCCCTATGTCGGAACGCTGGAACCACTGCGAGGTTCGAGGAGGAAGGAACCTGCAGCTGACCGGAGGGAGAGCGGAGGGTGAGACTCCAGATGGAACAAGACCAGAGGAAGATTATGCTACCGACCTCGAAGGGGCCTATGAGACCTGGACAGAGGAATGGTGGACACTGCCGGAGGATGCTGTAGAGCTGCCACAACTCAGGAGAGTTGCTGCGTAGTGGGTGAGTGACGTGAGGGAGGGTGCGGGACGGGAGTTTTATGGTGACGGGCTGCTGCACCGTATGTTTTCATTATACTTGGTTTATCTTAGTTACTTTGGTTATCCTGTATGCATTCTGACACCTTCAATGAAAAGGAGGTATTGAAAGTAAGCCGCTGCATGAGGGGAATGTGACGGGCACTGGATGCAGGGTCGACTTAAGAGGGATCACTTGCTTTATAAGGAAAGAAGCAGATGGTGGATCGTGTTATGGGGAGTTTGTGCAGAATTCGGAAGGACTGATAACAAACAGACCCAGCCTGGCCACCCGCATATAAGAAATCACATAGTATTTTACTTTAGTGGGAGGAGGGAGAAGGGTCACAGGGTGTTAGCGGTAACAGAGCTCATACTTCTAACGCATGAGAGGGCACATCCTCAGAATAACAATGGGGACTACTTCTAAAGCATGACCACAGGGTTAACCCCTATGCTAGTCACAATCAATGTTATGGTGATGGCTTACGAATAAAGAAACCCAAGTATACAAAATCCAAATGGAGGGAGAACACCTAAAAAGGAGAGATAGAAACCGGACCACACTTACACCCCATGGAAGGATGACCACATCACCATCTCAACCCATTCAAGACCCTAAAGACCCATATTTCTCCATTGTATAACCAATAAAAATCCAACATTTAGAGATCTATGCAGCCTCCACGTCCTTATATCCGACCGACCCTCCTACAAGAAACTTCTATGAAATCAACAACTGAAACTTTACACAACATCAATCAGAAATATAAAGAAGCAGTAAGGCATCTGTCTAAGAAACTCTGTCTGCTCTTCAAAGGAACTCTTCAAGGTCCTGCCGGGATTCTACAACAGCCAGAGTAGTGAGGCCCTGATGGACCCACTTTGATTCTCCCTTTAGTTTTACATTTCACACATTTTAGCAAGCTTCGTCTTAGTCTTGTTACCTTTTACATACGTTATTTTCACAATATGATTCGAAGTAACGCTGCATGTTGTTTTAGAAAGTCTTTCCTGCTACACAATCTGTACTCTTCATTCAAGTCTAGGAACATAGAACGAGATATCCTAGTGCTTGTGTTGTCTGCTCGGAGACAGCTTCTAACATCTAGACACATCATTGCATCAGAGCTTTATCTCTAACAGGGTAGTTTTATTATATAATCAGTGCACTGTCCCTTTGTGAGTCAGAGGGGGCACTCCAGCCACAATAGACTCAGGCCGACTGTCGTGTTCGACATGTAGCTCTGCCAATGCTGATCTTCCATGCTGATTCTGAGAGAGGGATTACCAATCCAACTTCACACCAAGTAATCCAGGTATGGGGTCTTAGGCTGTCCTCTGAGATCAGGCATAAGGTACACCCACTATGCTCTCAGAGTAGGGGTAGTGTGAGGTTGTGATATACTGATAATTAGAAATCAGACTGCCATTGTTGGACTGTTCATTCTTTTCGCCATCTTCACACTGCTGGTTACTTTGCGTTGTTTTATCTGTCTAATAATTGAGCTCATTCTTTCTATGCAAGACTACGATTGTTTCAATAAATGTATTGAAATCTCTATTCGTACCTTTCCTTTGTTTTACCAAGGCAATGCATGAGTAAGCAACAAAAGGGGTAAGACCAGTTTCCACTATTCCCATGGGGATCAGAGTGTCACGTTCAAGGTTGTCAAAATCAACTGCCACCCCAAAAGGGTTTGGGTGAGGCACTGTGAGCTAGCTAGGAATTGGGCCAAAAGTTTCTGATGGTGTAGATGGACTCAGTCCCTGCATACTGAAGTCCTGTTGTCTTAATACGCTGTCCTACATTTTCTAGTGGTAACCGTATAACACTAGCAGACTGATTCAGTCCACTCTCAACATTTCTACATCCCAGCAGGAATCCCAATGTGAATTGCCTTAAAGCTGTGGCCCAAGCCATTGAAAAGTTTCAGGAAGTCTTAGCAACCAAGCAGCAAGAATGCTTGTTCTTGCTACAATCACACAATTTACTTGAATGCATGCCCAACAAGGTATACGTGGGGAAACCAGATCTCAGGGTAGTGTGCATGGGAACAATACAACAGCCTGCTCCTCTTCTAAAGAGAGTGAACCTCAAATCATACAGGTCTCCTGACATTGAGACAATGTGTTAAACATCTGATGAACAATATTTGCTATTTTCAAAATCGAGCATCTTAGCCTGGGTGGACTGATTAAGAGATGACTGCCACTTTCTATCATAGATTAAAAGATCAAATCAGACATAATTTATAACTGATTTTAAATCAACTAAGCACACCCATAGTTCTAATGGCTTTTGGCTCTTCAAACTGACAAACAACTCCGGAATTGACAATAAGAAAAGGTTTACCCAGACGATTGCCTACAGTAGGACTTTCAACCACCGCCAGTACTGCAGAAGGAGGAGAAGAAGGGATGCTAATTGGAAACATAAATCAACTACTTTCATAAGGTAAAAAAGGAGAGAAGGAAAAAGAATAATCTTTATTGGAGATACAGGACACTTCTTGAATAATTGTCCAACACTAATGACAAATGGGAGACGTCAGCTTTGAAAGGCAACCCAAGGATGAGCATAGAAGTCTTGCAAAGGTTTGCCAACATGGAGGCTCATTTTTTTATGACAATGGAATCAGGGGCTCTGGAAGAGTTTGTCAGGATTTTAGCACTGATTGATTGTGGCACCTAAGGGTGTATTATAGACAACAGCTTTCAACAGAAAGACAGGATGCCACTGACGTTTTTAGATGTTAGCAGAGAATATCTTCCTCAACTCATGGTCACCACAGCAGGGCATGTGGAGTCACTTTCTTCTCATTTAATTGATGTCTTTTGACTGTGCAGTAATTCCTCACACTTCTTGGCTCAATCAGCACAATCCTTCGATTAAGTGAGCAGACACATCATTGCTGTCCTCATCCTGGAATTTGAGGTTTAGCCTCAACTTTGCTTCTCAGTTACTTTATCTAAACTACTGAAATTGATCTCTCAAGTAAATCATGAATTTCTGGGTGTGTGTAGTTGGACGGTAACATATATAGTTCTTCCTCATAGGGAATAACTAGGAGCCAAATATCTAATGGAAGGATTTATCCTTGGGCACCAAAGAAGATGCCACCCTAAAGGAATATTTAGGTGTGAATATCAAGAAAGGATTCAACAGACTTTCCACCTAGTGCCACCCATTTTCTTTATTCTGATACCTGTTAATGAGTACCATCCCTTCAATGATTATTGAGTGTTACACTCCACTACCATACGGCATTGTCATCAACTCTCCTTAATCTAATCAAACAAAAGCAAAGTATTTCTAAGTTGCTTCTCAGTGGTGCCTACAATCATGTAAGAAAATGTTCAGGAGATTAATTTTAAAACAGCCTTTAGCACACTGAGTTCCTGCCTAGTGGGTTATGCAATGCCCCTACTGCATTTTAACATCTGGTTATTGATACATTCAGGGATATTCTGAATATATTCATTAATATTTATTAGGATGAAATTTTGTTATTTTCAGTTACATTACAGGAACATTGCCCACACATGAGAGAAGGCCTTACTTGACTATGCAAGAATTTCCTCTATAGTAAGGCAGGACATGGAAATTTGAAATAGACAACATCACATTCTTGGTATTCCAGATTTTTGAGAAGGGTATTCAGATGGATCCTGGTACTGTCTCTGCAGTGAAAGAATGGCCCACTTTCACAAACTTCTATCAACATTTTATTAGAGACTTTGCTATCACTGTAATGCCTATAATTCAGTTGAACAAGACATATGCTTCATTCTAGTGGGATCCTACACACTACTGGTCTTTACAACTTTATAGGAGGTATGCACCACTCCACATATTTTAAGGCGTCCTGACTGAAGTCAAACTTTTGTTCAAGAAATGGATTCTTCCCCCTTTACTATAAGGGTGTTGTATCACAAAGACACCCAGAATAAGATATAAAATAGCGGTGCAACACCAAAGTGCCAGCTTTCCCAACCTGCTGCACCACTGTGCTTGCTCCCTGTTTTCCTGAGTGCTTTCCCCTGCTGTTCTTCATTTTTACTGCTTTCTCCTTCCTCTCCCCTGTTTTTCTGAGTGCTTTCTCCTGCTTTTGCTTAGTTTTTCACTGTCTTCTCCTTCCTCCCCCTTATTTTTCTGAGTGCCTTTTCCTGCTTTTGCCTCGTTTTTCACTGCTTTCTCCGCGAAGCAGCTAGCAACTCCAGCGCCTTGAGACCCTCACAGGTGATTAGCCACGCTTTATAAATCCTGATTGATTGATATAAAAAGTAGGTATCAATTGGGTTATTGGCTTGAGGGGGTGAAATCCTTCTCAAGCAACAACAAGAATCCTCATCAGGGTAAACCACAAAAAGTCACTAAATTTATCTGTGCTTAACCCTGTGCTACCTTGGCACAAAAGCTGTCAGGCTTAACTTAGAGACAATGTGTAAAGTATGTATGCAGTACTCAAACAGTTATAAAGTTAAAACACAACACAAAAAAAATCCCTCACCGATGTAAATAAATAGAGTAAATTGTAATAAATAAAATTATATCAGAATGACCAGAATTCCAATTGGTAGGACTCGAGATATGCAATTTAAAGGTCTTAAGGGCAAATAGTTCCAAAAAGCACAAAACGCTAACTGGAGGGTTAACTGGTCACACCAGAACAGGACAAAGACATAAATTCAAGCCAACCACGATGGAGCACGGGCCGGTTACAGGACCAAATTAAGTCCACTGGACAATGTACTTGGACTGAAATGCGAGGTCCTGTGTCACACTGTGTAGAGTTGTGTCAGTTACAATGGGGCCGCTGATCAGGAGCTGCAAGGTGCTGCATCGAGCTGCATCACGCTGTGTTGGTTACAATGAGACCGCCGATCAGGAGCTGTGAGGTACTGTGATGTAAGGTGCTGCTTCGAGATGCGTCACACCACATCTCGTTGCCTGGGTTCCGATGAGGCCCTGATCAAGAGCTACAAGGGGCTGCGATGTGGAATCCTGCATCAAGAAAAGTCATTCTGCATCAGTTACCAATGAGGCTGCCAATCAGGAGCTGTGAGGTGCTGCAATGGCAGGTACTGCATCACGCTGTGTTGAGTTGCATCATACTGTGTCAGTTCTAAGGGAACCTACAGCTGGATCAGGAGGACAACACTCAGATGCCAGTCAAGGGTCCAGAATATGGGTGCACCTCTTGGAGATCAGGACTGACTTTGACAAAGGCCAGCAGCAGGGCAGAGATAGATCCAAATGAGTCTGGGCAGATGCAGGACAGGTCTCTGTAGCTTGTTACATCCCTGTAGCTCAGAACAGGCCAGTCAGCTAGCCCTTGGAGTCACTCTGCTGATTTTGGATTCAAGAAGCAGATCAATTCTTCCCTCCTCAGGCAGCGGGGCAGCTTGGCAGTCCTTCTTGCAGCAGGGCAGTCCTTCTAGCAGCAGGCCAGCAGAGTCATCCTTCTTCTGAGTCTTCCAATGGTCCACAAGCGATCTAAAGAGTGGGTCAGAGGGTTCTATTTTTATACCTGGTGTCAGCGTTGAAGAGGAAGAGACTGCTAGAGTTTTCCCCTTCGTGATGGTTCTGGAATTTTCTCCCTTCCCAGGCTCCACTGGGTCTGGGGGTCACAAAAGGCTGGTGTGAATATCTTTATGTGAGTGCTGATGCAGCTTCTTTGGAATATAATGGGGCTGTGGGCAGCCCCCACCCCATTCTGTCAGAATAGCCCATCCTGCCAACATCTACTCCCCCTTTGTGTTACTGTCTAGGAATTAATACACAGGCCAACTGCCAACTACACATAGTCATGTGAGCTAGGTTACAATCTACAGGCACAAAATGGTTAGGACAAAAAAATGGCAATTTTCTAAAAGTGGCATTTTCACAATTGGGACCTAAAATCTGACTTTACAGTTAAAGAGGGATTAAAACTACAATTGCTTAGACACCAAACATGACATTTCTACATATTCCCAAACAGAAATTATCACTAATTAAATGTAATAAGGTAACCCACTGTTATCCTATGGTAGAGTCAGGCCTCACAGGAGTTAAAAATGAATTGGTGAGTTTCTTACTACCAGAACATGTAAAACTTAAAAGTACATGTTCAACTATTTGAATACAATGCACCCTGTCCTGTGATCTGTGTAGGGCCTAACCTTGGGGTGTTTTATATGTATTGAAAAAGGAGTTTTAGACTTGGCAAAGAGTTTATTTTGCCAAGTGGAATTGGCAGTTTAAAACTGCACACAGACTGTAATGGCAGGCCTGAGACATGTTTTAAGGGCTACTTAAGTGGGTGGCACAATAAGTGCTACAAGCTCACTAGTAGCGATTAATTTACCCGCCCTGGTTATATGATATAATACTTTACTAAGGACTTATAAGTAAATTAAATGTGCCAATCAGGTGTAAGACAATTAGACCATGTTTTAGGGAGTGAGTACAAGCACTTTAGCACTGGTTAGCAGGAATAAAGTGCACACAAGAACACTAAGGCCAACAAGAACACATTTGGAAAAACAGAAGGGGAGAAGGCAAAAGGTTTGGCAGAAGACCTCCCTAAGGCTGACAGGTATAACAAAAAGCTTGTGATTGTTGAAGAGATACATATCTTTTAATAAATACATAACTCACTTTGCTTTCCAATCGGAAACTGTCCTTTTCTGCATTGCATCCTTGAATTACTCCTCTCTTCGTGGATTTGCAGGGGCGAGAGCGGTATGATTGTCTATCCATTCCTAATGGTAACTGTATCCTGTGGTACTTGTGTTTCCTAAAAGGCCGGCTAGGATTACTTCTTTGGCATCTCTTTTCAACCCCCTCCTTAAGAATAGGACACCAGAGTATGAGGTGAATCCCTAGATTCCAGTATATGTTGGGGCCAGTTGCAGTACTTAAAAACATGGATGCATCAGATCACTCTTGGAACCTGCATCTTTTGGGAGTTCAATGTTTCTCCAGAGAACTTTTCATAAGCTAATCCTGTGTAGGCACTCTTGCTCTCCTCTCCAGTCTTCAAAGTCAAGGGGTGCTTCTGGAGGTGGGGGACTGTCAGGGCAGGTCACACACTCATTCCATATTCAACTGAATAGATCTGTGGCAAAAGTGGTAGATGTCCCGTGCACCCTATTTAGTGTATTTAGATCCTCGACAGACTCTGTTTAGGGAGAATAGGACGTCCATCAAAATAACCCCCTTCATTTTTTTGTGGAAGTCATACTCCTCCAGTGGCACAACCCAGGACGCTAAACCCAATGAGGGTCCCTCAAAGTCACACACTGTGAATGAGCTTACACTGAAACCATCCGTTCCAAACAGGACAAGGGCTGGAATTCATAGCCATTGATGGTACTTTACAGATAGGTTGATTCTGTCAACTCACCCTGTTCCAAAGTACTACTCTTAGACATGAGGGTTTAGTTAGAGTATGAGAGGCAGTCAACGAAGCTGCCAGGTCAGCAGAGACCATCACCCTTCACCTTCTTAGTAGAAAACTGGCCACCATACTTAAAGAGCCCAATGGACCACTAAAGGAATTTCACTGCCTTCAGCAGAGCCACCACTCCAGTGGTTCCATTGAAGGCCATGTAGCTTTTCTAAAATGCCACCATATTTGATGCACCCTCTCAGCAAAGCTTTTATTTTTCAATAATTTGCCAAAACTGGAGTTTACACAAATGCACACAGAGTTCCAGCCCTATAAGTCTTGGAGCACAGGATGGTATTTTACTAATCCAAAGCTGTAATATGTGCCTGGATTGGTAAAAGTCTTTTGTCATTTTACAGCTTGGCATGGATGGCACTGGCTAATCCTATAATTCAAGACTTTGCTGTACAAATGGCAAAAAATGCTGTCCCTTTTGAGCTCTGTGTGGACGGCACTGTGCTAATCCTATGCTTAAAAACTTTGCATGAAAAAAAACATAACAAACATTTGAGGTGAGCAGATTCAGAGTATTGTTGGTGTTGCAGGGTGCTCTATATAGGAGATGCTCTACATCTAAATTTGGGAACTACCCAGAGTTTTCTGCTTCCTATTATGCTAAATTTATTTGGCACTCTAAGCCTGAAAGGATATTTTTTTGACTTATACTGGGTGCTCCCTTGTGTCTGGGCAAAGCTATACCTCTCTGAAGAGCTCTAATGAGACTGAAACACACGTCAGGGGTTGATTTTATGAATTCCAGGTTGGCTTCAATGGTATTTTACCAACCAGAGCTGTAACACTCTGCCTGGAGAGGTAAAAGGCTTTTGTCATTTTACAGCTCGGCATGGGTGGCACTTTGCAAATCCTATGCTTAAAGACTTTGCTGTATAAATGGCAAAATGCTTTGTCCCTTTTAAGCTTGGTGTGGATGGCACTTGCTAATGCTATGCTTAAAACCATTGCTAGAAAAACATACATTTGAAGTGAGCAGATTTGGAGTGTTGCTGGTGTTGCAGGGTGCTCTATATAGGAGCTGCTCTCCACCTAAATTTGGAACTACCAAGAGTTCTCTGCTTCCTATTATGCATAATTTATTCAGCACTCTAAGCCTGAAAGGGTATTTTTTAGACTTATTCAGGGTGCTGCCTTGTGTCTGGACAAAACTATACCTCTATGAAGAGCTCTAATGAGAGCGAAACATGTGTCAGTGGTTTCTTTTATGCATTCCAGGTTGATTTGGATGGTATTTTACCAATTCAAAGTTGTAATACTGTGCCTGGAGTGGTAAAAGGCTTTTGTCATTTTACAGCTCGGCATGGATGGCAATTTGCTAATCCTATGCTTAAAGACTTTGCTGTATAAATGGCAAAAGGCTTTGTCCATTTCTAGCCCGCGTGGATGGCACTGTGCTAATCCTATGCTTAGAAACTTTGCTAGAAAAACAAACATTTGAGGTGAGCAGATTCAGAATGTCGCTGGTGTTGCAGGGCGCTTTAAATAGGAGCTGCTCTCCACCTAATTTGGGAACTAACCAGAGTTCTATGCTTCCTATTATGCATAATTTATTGGGCACTCTAAGCCTGAAAGGGTATTGTATTCACTGAAAAAAACAAAGGTTACAGGGACTTTTTAGCTAGGAATTAGAAGTTTAAAAAACCTTAGAAATTCACTGAAAAAAACAAAGGTTACAGAGACGTTATAGTTAGGCTCAGGTTTAACTTGAACACAACCAGAGAAATTCAGCAGTTAGAGTTAGCTGAGCTAACTATAACTTGCGCCCCACAATGCACTGCTTATGACCTCACATATTACATCACTCATGACATGGTCAGTGACATCACTGATGACATCACTTATCACATCTCAAATGACATCACCGATGACACTACTCATGACATCATCCAGTAACTGTGAGCGTTTTTAAAATGTTTATGAGTGTTAAACATATATCCCAAGGTGTATTGATGAATCAGTGGGTGTATGAGTGCCTGTATGGATGATTCAGAATGTGCGTGACTGACTGTATAAGTGAGTGATTAGATGTCTCAGTGAATGCATGGATGTGTAACTAGGTTTTGAGAATGTCTGTATCAGTCCGTCAGATGGTGTCTAAGTAGCTGTATGGGTTTGTGAGTGGGTATGTGAGTGGCTGTATGGGTGATTGATTGGTTTGTCTGAGTACCTGTATGGGTGTATGAGTGTCTGTGTGGGTGGGTGAGAGGTTGTGTGACTGACTGCATAGATGAGTGAGTGGGTGAGTCAGTGGCTGTATGGGTAAGTGAATACATAAGTGAGGAGCTATTTAGGTGACTGATAATGTGTATGGCTGTGTCAGTGAGTGAATGGATATGTCAGTGGTATATGGGTGAGTAACTGGATATGTGAAAGGCAGTATAGGTGAGTGTTGGAGTATATGAGTGACTGTATATGTGATTGAGGGATTGTGATAGTGGCTGTATTTGTGAGTGTGTGCATGTGTCACTGACTCTATAGGTGAGTCAGAATGTGTTAGTATCTGTATGAATAAGTGAGTGGACCTGTGTATAACTGTATAGATGAGTAAATGGCTGTGTGATTGACTTTATAGGTTAGTGGGTAGGTGTGTGAGTAGCTCTATGGTTGACTGACAGTGTGTGAGTGGCTGTATGGGTGTATGAGTGGATATATCAGTGGCTATATGAGTGAGTGAGTTGGTGTATGAGTGGATGTATGGGTGACTGAGTGAATGTGTGTGTAGACCTATGAATCAGTGAGTGGGTGTGTAAGTACTGGTTTTGGTGTGTCAATGGTTTTGAGAATGGTAGTGTAGAAGTTCAAGTGGGTATATAAAAGGTTATATTTTGGGATGTGAGTGGGTGCGTCAGAGCTTCTGTGGATGTCATCAGATATGTCATCAGTGATGTCATTTAAGATGTCATCAGTGATGTCATCAGTGATGTCACTGACCATGTCATGAGTGATGTAATATGGGAGGTCATAAGCAGTGCATTGCGGGGGCGCAAGTTATAGTTAGCGCTGAATTTCACTGGTTTTGTATGAGTGAAATGTCAATCTAACTATAACGTCCCTGTAGCCTTTGGTTTTTTCAGTGAATTTCTAAGGTTTTTTAACATTCTATTCCCTAACTATAACGTCCCTGTAACCTTTGCTTTTTCAGGGAATTTCAATGGTTTTTAAAAGTAGTAGTCATGTTTACAGAGTGGTGGAGAAAGGGGGCGTGGCCTCTGACCAGCTCTTAGGAATTCCACTGTGTAGGACTTACAGGAGGTACCAGTAGGGCTTTTTGGCCCCCAAGGTCCCTCAGGAGTAAAGTGGACTTCATCCCCCAACAAGTACTGCCCCAGGAGCCATGTTTGCAGAGTGGTGGAGAAAGGGGTCGTGGCCTCTGAACTCCTCTTAGGAATCCAGCTGTGTGGGACTTACCAGAGGTAACAGGAAGGGCAGGTGGCCCCAAGCATGTCCTTGGAGGCCAGCTACCCCTCCTCTTACATGCAGTAAGTTCCACACAGCAGGATTGTTGAGAAGTTGTCAGAGGCCACGCCCCTTTTCTCCACCACTGTGCAAACACACCTCCCGGCTTACCACTAGTTGGGGGATGAAGTTCCCTTGGCTCCAGAGGGTTCTGTGGGCCAACAAGCCCTCCTGTTACCTCCAGTAAGTCCCACACATTGGGTTTGCTGAGAGGTTTTTGGTGGCCACACCCCCTTTCTCTACCACTCTGCAAATGAGCCTCTTGGTGCACTACTATTTGGGGGATGAAGTCCACTTTACTCCTGAGGGACCCGCATTCATGATGGAAAGTGCCCCGAAGAGGTGTGGTCCCCGGGGCTTTGAATAGCCCGAGGAGGGGGGCCCTCTGCACCCCCCTCCTATATTTATTATATGCCCCCACGACCTGGCTCACTAGGGGTTATTTAAAAGCAAGCACGGGAGCCCGCGCTTGCTTTCTTTTTTTGCTTGCCGTGAATATCTTGATTTTGCTGCATTTATTTTGTTAAATGCTTTTATGCCATGATGGGGTCCCAGGGGGACCCCAAAAACATGTCTTGGGGGTCAGGGTGTTCCCACCCTGTCCCATTTTCTTTATTTTCACTTTTTTGGGGGGACTCGGTGAAGCAGAATCCCAAGATGGCTGCCAACACTTCATGGTTAATGTGTTGGCCGCTAATCAGAGTGGTGCATTTCCCTGTACGAGCTCATCTTTTTTTGCAAAGGCTTCGCAACCAAAGATATATCTATGTTTTTCTTCTAAAATTTTCTCAACAACTACTGAATGGATTTACACAAAATAACAAAAAGCCCAATCTGCCTAACAACATCTAACTTTCTGCCAAATTTGGTGTAATTCTGTCCATCAGTTTGGGCTGTAGGTTTGTCAACTAATTCCTGTGGGAATTAACATTACAAACGCACCCTTATTTCGTGCCCCTATTTCTCGGTCCTCACTGCTCGGATCACCCCCAAACTTTCCATGACACACAGAACCTACTTTGACACTTTTTTGGGAACATTTCTTGACAATTGGTCAAGCAACACCAAAGTTATAGGCAAGTCAAAAAATGTTTTTCCTATGGAAACTAGGTCCTAACTATAATTAGCTGCTAGCGAACGACAGTAGGTAATATATGTATATTTGTATATGCATATTATATATGCTTCTCCCCCAGTTACGCGTGCTTGCACGTGGGCTGGTGGGAGGAGCAGGTTCTCAAACGCATTCACGGTTCTGCATTTACTGATCATGTTTTAAGATGGATGAGGTACATCGATGATGTTTTTATCATATGGAGAGGCGATGAACAAAGTGCCATAGATTTTGTTAATGAGATCAATGTCAATCACGAGAATTTGAAATTCACATCGCACATTAGTAAGGATCATGTGGATTTCTTAGATGTGAGCATCTTTATCCGTGATGGGGAAATAGCAACTACTCTACACAGGAAAAGCACTGCTGGCAATTCCACTTTGCATGCCAGCAGTGCTCACCCCAAACATATAATTAACAATATCCCATATGGTGAGCTATTACGGCTTAAGCGAATTTGCAGCACGGAGACAGAGTTGGCAACTTGCACCAATCAAGCGCTTATGAGATTTAGACAAAGGGGTTACAAAGAATCCATCCTGAATCAGGCAGTTAACAAAATGAATGCCAAATCTAGAGCCTCTTTATTTGCAGATACGGGGGCGGACAACATGGTTTCAGATGAAATTGATAACAATTCTGTTCCCAGATTTGTGACAACTTACAACAAACAGGAAAGGAAAATTAGAGCCATTATTACACGCAGTTGGCCTATACTTCTGACTGATGCGGTTTTAGCTCCGAGGCTTCCAATAAGTCCTACTATTACTTACAGGAAAGGACCCTCGATGAAAACCCAAATTGCCAAAAACAGCCCTGAATTAGGCAAAGAAACAATGTGGTTACAACCCCGGCCGGGGTTTGTCAAATGTTCCAGCTGCAGGGCTTGCAGATTTGGAATTAATACCACACAATATGCCACCCCATTCAGTCCAGACATGGTTACCATCAAAGGGAGTTATAACTGCAGGACTGAATATGCAGTTTATGTTCTGACATGCACCTGTGGCTTGCGTTATGTGGGCAGCACCAAGCTACAGGTGCATGTCAGAATCCTCCAACATCTTCGAGCCATTGTAAATAACGATGGCTCGTATCCTGTAGCCAGGCATTTTAAACAAGAACACAGTAATGATTTGAAGTGTTTGAAATATTTTGTAATCACAGCGATTCCCAAACCACGTAGAGGAGGCGACAGGGACAAGATGTTGAGAAGGATGGAATCCAGGTTAATATTAGAACTGGACAGTAAATTCCCTAACGGTTTAAATACCACAGAAGATCTGTATCACTTTCTATAAAGTATACAAACAGCAATGTATTTTATTCAGAATCTGGACTTGGTTATTGTTTTTTCAAGGGGCGATTTCTTGATTTTTGATTTTATTCATATTCAATGTGGTCGGCATCCTTGCAACAAGATTGTTTTTAAATACACACTTCACTCGTTTTTATTTCACATGGGTTTCAAGTAGTACGAGTATTTTATGCATTGACATTGATTAAGAGGAGCAGTAGATTCTGGTTAAAACATGTGTATATGTTGAAATATTACAATCAATGATTTCAAACATGATGGTAGAACAATAATAATGGGGTCTCGAATTTATTATCTATCCTGCGATATTTGCACTGAGTTTCCATCAAGCATTTATGCGGCGAATGAAGTATGTAGATGGCCTCACAATGAGATTTGCCATTTTTAGTACAAGGTAATTATGTTTACAAAGAAAAGCGTATTTTGCACATAATGTTTTGAGGTATATGTTTTTAAATATTTTTGCGTGATTTGCACATATTTATTGGAAAGGCAAGAATTGGCTGTATTTGCACATAGATTTATGTTTACAGCGTAGGCAACAACTGCGACGCAAGGATCATCTTTTTAGGCATATATTTAAAAACATTTTATGGGTTCCGCTTGTACTCGTCACTAGTAGCATGATATTAATTTAAGCAGGGACCCTAGAGATGTTAGCGTCCAATATCGGCACAAAATTCAAAATTGCATTTAAGCATTTAAATTATTATTAGAGTCTGTTTTCTTTATTATTTATTTCTCATTGCCATTTGTTTGATATTTCATTTCAACAATTATGATATTGTATATTGTGATGTGGAAAACAGAGGGATCATTGCCTTTTATCAGTGGTTATATGCATAGTATTTTGTCCATGTCAGTTTAACACGTGGTGTGCACTTAGCAAATTTAAAAACATGGCGGGCCGTATCTGACTATCTGTGAGCAAGGACATTTTGTCCGAAACGCGTCAGAGTGCAGCTCTGTAAATAAAAATATCACCAGTGCCATATACCTGGGATTCGTGTGGTCTCTGTTCGCCTGGCAGTGTGTGGAAGTGCGGAGACGACGTGTTTTTATCGATATATATATATATAGTATATATGTATACATATGTGTGTGTATATATATATATACACATATATATATATATTAATATATATATATATATATATATATATATGTATATATATATATATATATATATATATATATATAACCTACCGGCAGTCGCTAGTAGGTAGTTATAGTTAGGACTTAGTTTCCATAGCATTTTTTGACTCATGATCGTGGCTACCGATTTAATCGCGCCGCCCGACGTTACTGTGAAAATGGAAAATCATTTTCAATGTTTGTTTTTATGCAAACTCCCTACCAAAATAAGACTTTATACAGTGCAGTAATAAGCCCCTAGTGTCTAAAGTTGTGTGAAATTTGTGCATATATGTGTTTTGCACCCCCAAAAAAGGCACGATCATTGCGGTTAACGGAGTCATCGCGATTCTCGGTGTAATTGCAAAAACAGGAAGTAGGGTTCAAACAAAGTTTTTAAAAAAGCTACTACAAATATATGTGTACAAATATGTTTTTAAAGCAGTGATGTGGTTAGTAATGTGTGTATTGTAATAGTTGGAATGATTTTTTTAAGTTACAATTTTTTAATGTGGTGGTGGTTGTTGAGTGTCTGCTTTTGTTTTGCGATTTCATGACACGATCACAATCATCGCGACGGTGTAAACATTTAAAAAAAATATTAGACAAGAAAATAAACCTAATTTTGCCTCTTGGGTGGCTCTGATTTAAACAATGCTTTAAGTGTATTTTTCAGTATGTGAAATTCATTTGCTGATCACAGATTCTCCACAGTAAATGTGACAATGTTGTGCCGACTCAAAAAATTCTTAAAAATAAAACCAGTTATTAATGTACTTTCTGATAAATAATATACAATATCCAATTATTTAAAGAAAATGCGAAAATCTTAGAAGCTCACTTAAAAAAATGGATGTTACAATTAAGAATTGAAATTAAAAAAACCTTAGCAATTCACTGAAAAAACCAAAGGTTACAGGGGCGTTATAGTTAGGAAGTAGCATTTAAAAAACCTTAGAAATTCACTGAAAAAAACAGAGGTTACAGGGATTTTATAGTTAGGAAATAGAATTAAAGAAAACCTTTGAAAATTTACTGAAAAAACCAAAGGTTACAGGGACGTTATAGCTAGGCTGACATTTCATCATACAAAACCAGAGAAATTCAGCAGTTATAGTTATCTGAGCTAACTATAACTCGCGCCAATGCAATGCACTGCTAAAGACCGCACAGATAACATCATTCATGACATGGTCAGTGACATCACTGATGACATCATTCACAGAATCTCTGACGCACCCACTCACACCCCAATATAACCTTTCATACACTCACTCCAACTTCCACACTACCATTCTCAAAACCATTGACACACCCATACCAGTACTTACACACCCACTCACTGATTCATAGATCTACACACGCATCCACTCAGTCAACCATACAGCCACTCATACACCAACTCACTCACTAATACAGCCACTGATATATCCACTCATACACCCATACAGCCACTCACACACTGTCACTCACCCATACAGCTACTCAGACACCTACTCAGTCACCCATAGAGTCAATCACACAGCCACTTACTCACCTATACAGTTATACACACACCCACTCACTCATTCATACAGATACTAACACATACTCACTCACCTATACTGTCAGTGACACAAGCACACACTAACCATACAGCCACTCTCATAATCCTCACTCACACATACAGTCTTTCATATACTTCAACACTCACATATACTGCCTTCCACGCATGCAGTTACTCACCCATATACCACTGACACATCCATTCACTCACCAACACAGCCATACACACACTTAGTCACCCATACAGCCCCTCACAGATGCACTCACAAACCCATACAGCCACTGACTCACCCACTCACTCACTCACTCATCCATGCAGGCAGTCACACACACCCTCACCCACCCACACAGACATTCATACACCCATATAGGTACTCAGACAACCAATCAATCACCCATACTGCCATTTACGTACCCACTCACCAACCTATACAGTCACTTAGACACAAACTGACAGACTGATACAGACATTCACACACGTTGTGAGTCCATTTTCTATGTTGTGTGCTTGTTAAAGCTGGAATGCTATTGCAATATGCAGGCATCGTGAGAAAGGCTCTGCAGGAGATTAAACACGTCTGATGCTCTTATGTTTGCCATGAAGATTTCAATAAATTAAATATTCACCACTGTGCGGAATGCCGTTTCTCTGTGGATGCATACAGAGGATTTGTTTTAATGAGTACAACTCCTGGGCGCGAGCGTGTTACGGGCACCCTCGGCGTTCTGGCAGCACGCTACCACACGCAATCACTGGAAGCAATATATATATATATTATAATAACTTTGGCGTCATTTGTCGAATCTTCACGAAATTTTCAAAACTAATTTGTCGCTCACTTCAGCTGCTGTCTTGAAAATTTTGAGGTGATCCATGAAGTGGGGGCTGAGAAAAAGGGAGGATCCCAAAACACTTTTTCTCCATGTTCATTTCCATAGGAAACTTTAGACACAGCAACTGCTGAATGGAAGTACACCAAATTTGGCAAAAAGGTAGCACTTGTTCTAGAAAGTGACCTTTTTGTTAAATGGTGTAAATCCATTCAGTAGTTGCTGAGAAATTTAAAGGAATTTCCAGTTGTATATCTGGGGATGTGGTAGATCCGTGACCTTTATCAGGCTTGTGCTGGTATTTGATTGGCTGTCAACACTTGGTTGAATCGAGTCACAAGAAAAACGATTAAAAAAAGAAAAGGGGGCAGGGTAGAAACACCCTGACCCCCTTGGCCTCTTGGGGGGGGGTCCCACAGGTAAACCCCAGGGGCAAAAAACATTTTAGAAAATAAATAAATCAGTAGAAGTCGAGCTAGATTAGCGACTCCCGGCGAAAATGAAAAAAAAAATTGAAGTGTGGGCTCCCGGGCTTCATTAATTTAGGCCCCTGGGTGGGCTAGGTCCCGGTGGCATTATTACAATAATGTTCGGAGGCCTGCATGGGCCCCCCACAACCCAGAGGACCGTCACTTCCCCAGGGCACATGCATGTTAATAAAAGAAAATGCGGTGGAGGCCCTATGGCCTCCCCTACTGCCCTGGCGACCGACACCTCCCCGGGGCTAACATAAATATTTAAGCGTGGGGGGAGCTCTGGCCCCACCACTCAGCCCCGGGGACCGCCACCTCCCTGGGCCACAAACACAAACATGAAGGGGGTCTGTTGCGGACCCCCTGCCCCGGGGACCACCACATCCCCGGGGCTTACTTAGAAAGGAGGGGGGCTGCATGGCCCTGGGGACTGCCACCCCCAGAGCAGGCTCCAGCAGTGTCCCGGGGTGCACACCCCCAGGACATCGCAGTTTGCTATGGCATGGCGGGAGCACCGCTCGTCACCCTGACAGAGTTTCCGCTTGCCAAATTTATCAATGTCCACCAAGCTTGCGGTCATTTATGAAAGCATTGGCAGGAACTACTGTTATGGCATTTCCTGTCAAAGCTATTAGGGCTCCGTCAACAGGATGCAGCGCTGCACTAAACTGTTTTCTTGTTTATTTTCAAAAAGAAAATCCAACAATAAAAAAGAAAATGCTCCCCCTGCCATCGGAGTCCTCTCCCATGGCGAGGAGGGCCTTGCGCAGTTTTCACTACCCCTTACTGCCAGGGTTTGTCTGGCGGTGATGGACCGTGAAAACTGATCTCTAATTCCGCCCATCTAAACATTACTCCACAAGGCTGTCAGAGGGTTTAGTCATGGCAGAGACGGAGTAGCCTCCATCATGATTAAACATGTAGGGGCAGATCTACAAGGAAGTGCTGCAGCGCGGCAACGCAAGCCCTTTGGCTGCGCCATGCTGCGGCACTTCCGAAGCACAGGAATGCGACATATTTACAATAATATGTCACATTCCTGTGCTCTCCCCTGCTCTGCAGCCATGCGCCGGCGCAGGCACCCTTGCACAATGGTGCAAGAATGCCTGCGTCATGGGGAGATTGTTGTTGTGCAGGAAGGAGCACCTTCCTGCACAAAAACAATCACTACAGGCATTTTCCTCTTTCAATGCGTGCTGTAGAATGCAGCATGCTTTGAAAGAGGAAAAAACGAGGAGAAATGAAAACATTTCTCCTCGTTGCGCCTCGCTACGCCTCCCCTGGGGAGGCGTAGCATTGACACGCATTTCCAGATTTACGATTCCTCGTAAATCTGGAAATGTGTCTCGTTCCATGGGTGTTGCGTGGGAACACCCACAGCAACACCCATGGAACGCCCCTTCCACGCAAAGTGCTACGTGTGAAGGGGCCATATTTAAAAGGAGAGGAAAAGTCACGCAGGGTGACTTTTCCTCTTCTTGTAAATATGGAGAAGTGCAATGCGCCTCCAGTACATCACAAAAAGTGACGCACTGCTGGCGCAGGGGGTTTGTAAATCTGCCCCGTAGTCAGCCCATATCTAAATTAGGCGAGTGGACCAATATCCTGCCGGTATAGATATTCTGTCCCTGTTGCAACAACATAGCTGCATTGGTAAGATATAAATTGGCCCCTTAGTTCTGCACCGTATGATTGCAGACTTGAAAATAAAAGATATTTAGGAATAGAGTTCACATTTGTAAATAATAATAGATCAGTCCCTGTCTCTCTCCTGTCACCTACCTCCCCTTTAGCACACCCTGAACTTGTAGCTGATCCTCTGCAGCACTTACAAGGCAGAACAGAACATTTCCTTTAGATATTGTGGCCCTTGCCTTTTCTCTTTCCAGAAAGTTTATACACCCTTACAGTGGACTTCTATTTCCCTTGTTCATGCTGCCACTTCTTAGGCAGCGTAATACTCCCAGGAAAACATCCCAAAAGCCATCTTTCTGTCCATAATTATTTGCATGTTAAATTGCAGAGTAGGGGACAAATTAATTATCAATAGGCTGAACTGTCCCAGTCCCGCCCGACGCACTGCTTGTCCCTCCCTGTTCATGGGTCTGTAGTGTGGAGCTGCAGCTGGGCCAAGGTGTTTCCTGTTTGCATGGGCTCAGACCTTCTTTGGGATGACATGGTGCAAAATGTGTGCATGTGTTGTGCATTTGCAGAATGAGGCGCACAATTCCAAGGTGCCTCGGGGAAGCAAACGCCCACTGGGACATCGTCAAATGGACCTGCCACTCTGCCCAGCCTGACTTCCTTCTCAATCTTCGTTGCTGCTACACCCTCATTGCTCCTGACTGAAAGTTGGTTCCTGCAATTTGCCAACCCAGTGTAACCCAGCGCCGGGATCCTAAAACCATCCAAAACGCCTTCCCTGATCGTCCTTGCAGCGTCTGGGCAATTGTAAATGTTCAACCATGGTATCATGGCGCTAATATTTATGGGGGATCTGCTTTCGCAAGGGGTACTCTCTCATTCCTGTTTTTTAACTCCCTTCTCTCTGGACTTTTTGAAACATTTGGATTCGGGGTGTGATGTGTTGCCACAGAATGAACAGTTGTGCTTGAATTTACATGTGCCCACGGCTCTAGAACAAGTTCGCCTATTGAAGTCAAAGCACACCCCTTTTTTTCCTGTGCTCCCCGCGTTTCCTGAGGTGCCCCCGCGTTCCCTGAGGGGCCTGCACGGAAGGCCTGGAACCTAACATTGTCCTGCGCCTGTCCCCGGTGGTTGTCAGATGACCCTTGGACTAAGTGGTTCAAATGAATGAACATGTCCGTTTGACCCCATCCTAATGATGGATCCATTGCCTTCGCCCTCCTAAATTCTTTATCATACTCCTTCCACCCATTGCCCCCATACCTGGCATGAGCAGTATTAATTCTGTTTTGGTAACACGCCATCTCTGACCCCAAAGCTGGAAAACGTTCAAGCATGATTGCCATGTAAATCGTAAAACCTTGCACCCAATTAGCTAAAGTCTCTTCCACCCTGTATTTTAGAATTATGTTAGCCCACTCCCTAGGGTGCGTCCATTCTTTGTTTTTCTTAGCTTCCTCCCTCTCTGCCTCATCTATCAACAGGGAAAACATACTCACATATGCCCCCTTCCAAGTTTTTTCCCTCGTTTCCTGTGACAAGTGTCGCCCCAACTGATCTCTATTTGAGCGCAGTTCCCCCAAACCTAAAGGTGGCAATGGTTTAGTTATACCTGCTGGTGCTGCTGTGTCCACTGCCTTCGGAGCTCCTGTATCCACTGGTGTGCCTACAGGTGCTGGACCTCCCCCACCACCTACTGGCGCCACGCCCACAGGCGTTGCACCCCCCGCCGGTACTGCCGGCCCAACATTCGGCTTAGCTTTCCCCAGCTGTGCCATTATTTGCCTGGCCTTCTCCATTGCATCCCCCCCGCTGCCTGATGCCCCCGCTGCGGGGGACCAATTCCCTACTGTCTCGAGCCACGGGAGCACTGCTGCCAGATTGGACACGATGTCTGGCAGGTCAGGCGTGGCCCCCCTTGTGCTTCCCATTAGAAGGACCGGTGGAGCCTGTGGCTGGTCCCCTACCGGCAACGTGGGTACTGGCGTAAGAGGCTCCCCATTGCCCTGTGGGCTTGGCATAGGGACAGATGGCTGAGGTATCACCTCCCTAGGAGCCGGCTCTGTGGCACCCCTTGCCCCTTTCCCGCCAGACCTGGGCCTACTTCTTTTGGGTAAAGGCGGAGAGAAAGTCTTAGGAGGTACTATCGATCGCCTGGGCCTCCCGTCCACCCCATCACGACCATCCACCTTCTCTTGCAACCGTGTCAAAGCCTGACCCATAACTTGCACCTGTTGCATCAGTGCCTCCAGCATAACATCTGTGCGGGAACGCTTTTCATTACACTTCACCTTACGGGCCGTTGCGTCTAACTGGCGCTCCCGGGGATATGACAAATCGCCCACACCACCGTGACCCCTTGCCCACAGGTCTGAGACACTGCCCAAACCCTTACCTGGCAGTCGTAGCAGCCACCAGCCGACCACAGCACCCCCGCAACCAGAGCCACGCCCACCAGCTAACTCAGGAGAGAAACTCAAACCTGCGTGGCTCCCAGAAGCGATGAAGATGCAGGCCTGCCGGTGCTGCCGTCAACGAACCCTTCGTGAGCAGTCCTGCGCTGATGCCCCCGACAAAAACTGGGCGTTTGTTTGCAGAGAAGAGACGCGTACTACTTGCGCCTCACCAGGCTGCCCTTTAGTACCTGGAAAAAGAACGAAAAACGACCAGTACCAAGCACGTATGCAAGCGTTCTTTTACAAAACAGCTGATTGCCTGCACACTCGTCCTTCAGCGCCCCTTCACTGTCCCCAGCCGCTTCCACACACGCTGAGAATCACTGCTGTGCGCCAAGCATGCTTAAAATATACCACCCAGTAACGGCAACTGTACCCAAAATGTGTTATGCACCACACGCTTCCGTCGCTCTGTAGCACAAGCGCGTTTTAAATAACTGCAACAGCTGTGTCCAAATGCCCCAAAAGCAGTGAGCGCGGTCACCTGATAGACAGCTGATCCTCCCGCTGCCGCTCGAAACGCTCTCGCCGATCGAACTCCACCAGCTGATCCTGATTACTCGAAGGACCGCAGCTCCGCAGCTCCTCGATCGTACAGCTGATCGTTCCTCTGACCTGGCGATACCCTGATCAACAGCTGATCCTCCCGCTGCTGCTCGAAAACGCTCTCGCCGATCGAACTCCACCAGCTGATCTTGATTACTCGAAGGACCGCTCCGACCTGGCGATACCCTGCAAGACAAAAGAAAAGCTTGTTACGGGCCGCTGGTGGCCCAGAACCGTAGGAGATGCTGGGGGGCGAGAAAACAAGAGACTGTTCTCGCTCCCCCATCCCCTCTTAAGGGGGTGTACTGGGCAGACCGGTCTAAACCGGCCTGCCCCTGTGTTTCAGCTTCGCGCTGAACCGGAAGCACTCTAGTGCTTCCGGTTTGCGCCCCTACCGGCCACTGCTATTGGCCGCCCAGGGGATGTGGGGCGCCGCGTCACTCGTGCGCGCGGCGACCCCCCCTCCCCACCTCCTCTGAGCCGGGGGACCAGCGCGACCGCCATAATGGCGGCGCGCTCGAGTCTGAGCTCCGCCTCGCCCAGTATCAAAATCGGTGGCAAGTGACATATGAATTATTATAAAAATCAACGTTTTTAAAATATGACGTTTTCTTTCACCCTGTTCCTATATGTGGTGTTCTTGTCCAAATATCTGCTTATAAATTACATTAAAGATGCGTTATTACTGATTTTAAGTCAAAATAGGTATATCCAACAATCTGATTTGACCTCAAATAACTCCGTTGGGAGGATTCGTTTTCAACATTCACTTAACGCATACCTGCAAACCAAAAAGCAGGCCGTTTTAATTTATTTTTCGGATAAAATTTGATGTCAAATGTACAACAATATCTCCGAAAGCATGGCATTGTGAAACGTGATGCACGCTGCTATTGTAGACACAAACTATTTAAGTCCAATTCTTTTAAGTATGCAGCCTGGAATGCTGGTAATATTTCAGAATTAGCTAGCGAGTAAGTACAACTTAATACACTCCGACCACGACCTTGGTTTGCTTCCATTAACAATGGAAAATGAATGACTTCCTGAAATTAAACTGAACTTGAATCCCATTGCTTAAAGTCACCTTGAAAAACGATGACATTTACTTCTTATTAATTTCATATGGTACTTTTTTGAGTTTTTTCTCACTATGGCACTGAGGTAACTAACCACTTGAGTAATTAATTTCTAAGACCGCTTTCACAGCTTTCAGCATGACGTTTGATAAACTCTTAATACAGGAAGGAATACTTGGCAGATGATTTATAGGTTATTATGTGTTGTACATTGTGGCTTTGCATGTGAGATTATATCAGACTGTTGGTCACACAGGGCCGTGTCACATAAAGTGAGCTCTCAGGGCCAGATTTTTGACTGGTGATATTTCATGTTGTTCATGGTAAATTGAGGCACTGCTTGGTTACAACAACGTATACCATTCTATTGTGAAAGCAGGTTTCTGGCAGTGGTAATGTGTGTCAAGAATATTTGTACATATATGCTGTGTGGCATTTTGTTGTGGTGGCGAAGTCTTGTATTGCTTTGTGTGCTGATGTGCTGCATTATTGCAATGGGTTGTTGCTGTGTTTTACTGGGGCATACACATATTTAACTGGTTTCCTGTGCCGCTTGTGTTTTAATTGTGTTGTTATTTTCCTTTCTCTATGTTACTGTTATGTTCTATTGTTTCCCTTGGAGATGCAAACAACTGCTGCTACAGTTCACATCTAATGCACCATATGCCTTTAATGTTCCATAGACAAGCAACCAGTGGAGGCTGCTGACCGTTAAAAATGGGGTGTACAATCTTTGTCTCCAATTCCAGTGAGTGAGTCTGACTTCTCAGTGGGTTCGGAGGGGGGGGCTCACTCAATCATACTCTGACTCACTCTCACCCGGTCTTATTCTCTCTCTGACTGATTCAGTCTCACTCATTCTCAGTTAGTCTGATTCAGTCTCACTCAATCACATCCATTCTGACTCAATCATTCTCACTCTGACTCCCCTATCACGCATTCTCACTCTGACTTCCCTAGTCTCACTTTGTCTCCCTTGTTTCCATTAGTCCCACCCACTCTGTCTCACTCATTCTCTGACTCACTCATTCTCACTTATTGTCAGACTCACTCAGTCTCACTCATTCTCTGACTTACTCGGAGTGTGAATGTCTCACTCTCACTTACTGTCAGTCAGTCTCACTTAGTCCTACTCATTTTCACTTATTCTCAGTCAATCAATCCTACACAGATTCATTCAATCTCACTGGCTAACCTAGTGTCAATCATTCTCACTCATTCCTACTCAATTCCACTCATTCAGACTCACTCTGACAAAATCAGTCTCACGGATTCTCACGTTGTCTCACTCATTCTGACTCACTCTGACTGTGATTCACTCGATCTTACACACACTAACACTTACTGTCATTCTCCCTCACAGTTACACTCACTGTCTTCCTCGCTCACAGTAACACTGTCTGTTATTCTCCCTCACAGTTACATTCACTGTCATTTTCTCTCACAGTTACACTCACTGTCCTCACAGTCACAGTCATAGTCATTCCACCTCGCAGTTACACTCAGTCATTCTCCCTCACAGTAGCACTCACTGTCATTCTCCCTCCCTCACTATCGTTCATTCACACACATACTCACTCTTCCTATCACTCATTGTCACTCACTGACGCCCTCCACTGATTCTCTTACTTTCATTCTTCCACGCACACACACCACATGCTGTTTCTCACAGACACACTCTTACCCACAAACACAGCACACAAGTTTAAAAGCTTTAAACTTTTTTTTTACTTACCATTTCTGCAGGTCCCATTTGGACTCTTGCTCCTTTCAGCTTCAGAGCTGGGGCCTGAAACTGAAGCCTCGAGCCTGCAGAGTTGCAGATTTGAGGTTTTAGTCTTTGCTCTTTCATCCCACCCTTTCCCAACTCTGTGACAAGCTGAAAAAGGGAAGGGTGACAGGCTGATTGACTTATAGTCACAGGCACTGCTGGGCTTAAGCCTGGAGCACCCATGTCTAGCTTTAGCTGTGATGCTCAGCAGGTCACAAATGGAAGTGCTAATTTAAAGCAGGTCTCTGCTACAGTTTTGAGATGAATTTTGTCGAAAATAGTTGAAGAACTGGAGCAGCATATTTTACCACCTTAGACAGCCACAGATGGTTGCTGGTCATGAGAACTTTATGGATCAATTTTCTTTATTACATTTTCAAGAAAAAGACAGAAAAAAGTAGCACAGTACAAGCATGTCACCTACAACCCAGATGCCGCCTGCGACTGACATAAGATGCGGGCTGTGTATCTCTTCCCTATCTTCCCCCATACAACAAACCATAAATCAAACAACATGGATCACTGAACTTAATACACCACCCATTACATCTCTTTGGTGAGGTCATTCATGTCCACAGTTGCGAGCTTGTAAAAGGGTGAGGACTGCGATCCCAGACCTTCAGATCAGGTAGGGGCTCCACTATTTTAGTCTGTGTAATGTGTAAGACTTGTAGGTATTGGGGGTAAGTCAATTTCTTCAATTCTGATCAAGGGAATGTAATGAAAGAAGCCCAAACTACCGCTAATTCTTTGCTGCTGGGGACCAGTGACATGGACAGTTGTTCCATACACAATATGTCCCATAGCCAATATATCCAGGCTTTATATTCCGGGGTTCTTTCCACTCCCCAGTTAGCTAGTATTGTTTGGGTAGCTGCACAGAGTGCAAGTGTAGTTTGCCTGCCCCTGGTCGAATGCAGCAAATATGTAAAACTATTTGGGAGACCTGTGAACTATACCTGATCACTCCTTGTTGGTGAGGGTATGTCCCAATTTATTTTCCCATCACACCTGCCCCTGAGACTTGTGGTGGGAGAATAAGTCAGAGAGAATTATTTTGTCATTGTCCTTTGTCAGGAACCATCTTTCAAACGGTGTTAAAGGGCAATGAGCTGCCTGTCTTGTTTGTGACGCAGTGCTTCACTTGAGAATAGCGTTAGCACTCCACCTCTGGGAATCCCCATTCGGTCTTGAGTTGATCAAAGGTGAGCCCACCCTTCGATCCCATTGTTTCTCCTATATGTTTGCAGCCTGCCCATTGCCACACACTGAATTTGTCAGCGTGTAGGATCGCAGTGGATTCTGGATTAGAGGTGATGGAATAAGCGCTGAGCGGAATATGGTGAAACCTGCTTTACCTGCCACTGAATCACACACCATCAGTGGAGTGGAGGCCCAAGTCCCTATATCCCCTGAGACGAATATCTGACAAGGTATGTCACGAGGCACATCTGGTCCTCTTTAAATGTACCTTTCATGAATCAATAGTTTTAGACTCTGTTGGTAAAATTACCCTGTTATTTTACAGCCATTCCATGAAAATAATGACACCATGGATTGCAACAATTTAAAGACAGCAACACCATTAAGAGCAACAATTATCGCATGTGTGCTCACCAGTCTCCTATTTTTAAGGTATGTTACCAGATACATGCGAGCTTTAATTAATTTAATTTAATTTTGTTGAGGATACCCTCACATTACTATGGTTAAACCTCCTCATTAATCCCTTTACAGTAGCTGACCAGAGTATAACTGAGATCCAAGCAACTTGATCGTGTGGAACTGCATTCTTCACAGTACCCGCCTGCACTCCATAGAGGGGTCCAACTGACCACAGGTAGGGACCTTTGGTCTCTAAACAGACAACAAATCCTATGTCTGTATCATAAACTGGTAAACTCAATTGGTCTTTTAATGTCCTTAGGGCCGACCGACATTCAGGTTAACCCGCCAAGACTACTTTCACGGCATTAATTCATACTCGCCTAACCGGTGAGTTGCTTTTTGGCTATTATTTGCCCATAAGCCTCTTTAGATGAGCGCCTCACAGACATTCTTACCCTGAATTTTATCTTGCGGGCTGTCTGACTTACACATTGTCCTGAAGCAGACCCGCACTGACTTTTCTATATCATTGCTTCAGGTAGGGTCGACGGTTGTCAAAATGTCCAATCCTCAATAGGTCTCATTGCTTTCAAAAATGAACAAAGATCAATTCTTGAGCTTGAGACATTTGTATTATACTTTGAAATTGGACACTGTTTTCATATAATTTCAACTTGTAAATACTTCTTAATTAGCTTGCATTTTCACTTACGGGTCATATACACTGATTTTGTCACATTTGCACTTTATTCACCTTGTCACTGTAAATATTGGTCACTTGCGCCGCTTCTTTGATTGAATCATCAGACAGCCTTTTTTCATAAGGAAACTCTTGTATTAAATTAAAAATTGCTTTTTGATAAATTTCAAATCCAGTTAAATTGTCTTTTCTTTGCAATTATAAGTGAATGTTGAATGTTGTCTGTAATTTTGCGCCATCATTTGATTTGTTGTTTAGATGATTGTTTTCAATTACAAAGAAATAGTTACACCCGACAGAACCACTGTTTGTTATAATATTCATGCCCAGGTTCTGAGGGATACTGGGTTACCCCTTTGGTTTTTATAGACCCTGCACAACCAGGGCAGCTTCCAAATATGTATCCCTGATACCTGGTGGCTCATAAAGCACCAGTGTTTCTCCGATCAGTCTCTGGAGCATTCTACCAAAAGAAAACGTTGGACTGCTTGATAATATTGGGTCACACAGGGGACCCCCAATTCCCTCTCCCGAGTGTGACGATATGAGAGTGTAAGCGACATGTATGATTTCTTATTTCCCCATATAAAGGAGTTTATTCCTTTTTGCAGTGTTGAAAGAAGACCTGAGGGAGGCTGAAAAGGGATTGAGTGAAATATGAATAATAACTGGGGGAGCGTTGTTATCTTGATATCTGCAATTCCACCCAAACACAATAAGCCATGTTTCAACCAGTCCCTGGGGTCCTCACACATTTGTTGGAGGGGGATGTTGTAGTTTATTTTACCATGGCAACCAACGAGGGTGCCAATTGAATTCCCAAACAGGTAATAGACCTTTGAACCCATAGGATCGGAAATTGCTTACTCAGCGTTTCTCGCTGTTGTGGGAACTTTAAAGGCATGTTCTTTATTTATCTGGAAATGTAGCAGTATTTGTTAACATCTCTTAATTATACAACAGAACATAATGCAGCAACATACACAAAGCAGCTTAACAAACAAACAGTTAAACAGAAAACAACATAACAACTAGGTATATCATAGCAGCATCATGGTTCATTGATACAGCACAGAAGCCCAACAGGACAAAACACAACACATCTACAACACAGCAAAATGCTACATAACAAATATGGACAAACTTTCTCACCTTCGCCAGAATTCTGCTCTTCTAATATGGTGATTAAAAGAGTTTGCACCAAATACTTCCTTATGTAACATCAAGGATATTAAATGTTTTGTGTTCCAAGCCTAGATCTCAATGCACTGAATGTATAATTTGGATACAAACAATCTGATTTCCTCAAGGAATAGTAAAGTCAACTTTTTGTTGTGTGTGAGTTTCCTATCTGCACTTGGGGTGGAGCTAGAACTAGTGAGGTGTTTTGTACACTGCTTTGACATCACAGCAGTGTATGATGGCTTTTCTCATATAGGATAATCTGCAACCCCCTTTTTCTTCCATGCCTGGATTGGTACAGACATGAGGGAAACAGGCCAGGATGACTGCTGTGTACTAACCTCGTCAGGATTTTCACTGACTCCAGTCCAATAGTCACTCTCCACGCCCATCAGAGAGTTAGGAACAACATGTTTTGAGCGGGACTTGGAAAGAGATGCAAGAGTTTTCCATTTGTTTGAGGGTGATAGAACGAAGATGGATAAGGATAGCAGGAAGACAGGAGTTTTGTTTATATTTGATAGAAACATTTGAAATAAGAGATGCAGGACGACAGGTGGCCAGATATATTTTAGGGAAATATGACAGATGAAAACATAGGTTGCAAGTTTTATAGGTCTTTTGGATACTCCTGGAAACATTCTGCACCACTGACCTCATGGATAGCCTAGGAGGCAGAAGGGGACATTGATGAGTTAGGACCCTTGCATATTTCAAATCAGCCATTGGGAAGAGACCTCGTTTAATCAAGGTCCATTCAAAGTCTTGCAGGAAAAAGGTTTAAGCAAGATGTTAACACACTTGTTCAATATATTTTCTACATCTGTAGCTCTTTATGAGATATTCCATTTAGATATCAACGAAGGACACATGCCCCCCTAGAATCGACTGAACACCTATGCCTGCCTCCTTTGTGATCCCAGAAGATTCTAGTATTTCAGTTTAGTCACCGCAAGAAGTTTTAGTCTCAGACAGAACAGAGGTAGCAATAATATGAGTACTGTTGTGTAGTATTTCAATCTGTACAGTTTGTCCTGTGACACAAACATTTTTCTGCAGTGCATACTGTTTTTCCACAAGGCATAGTACACTAAGTATGCAATTTTCTGCAATTAATTAATACTTTTGCAAACTATGAGAACACCTAATTTATTGTATAATATCATAAGATCCACTTCACTGCTATTTCTAACGGTGTTACCTTTCATCAACCATTTTCGAAACATTTGCATTAATATTGACTTAGTGGTGGGGAAAACATCTATTTCTCAATCTTTCATTTTTTAAATCTACAAACCCATTTGTATTTATATGTGTGTTATTTGTAAAGCACAAACCTAGCCTATTGCTCTCCGTCTGTTGAGGGGGTAGATCATCAATTGGTCCCATAATAGTTCGGTAATGGCCATTGGCTTCTTCATACTAGCAGTGAGCCAGTACACTGTCAGGAATTTTATCTTCTGCTTGCTTTGCTACCAGAATCTTGTGATTAAACATGTCTGGTTTTATTTTAATGAGGCTTCATTGTTTCTTTGGTTTACCATTTAGCTGTGTTTTTTCCTTCTACCTCACATGCCTGGTCTTTGCTTCATTCTGCTTCTTTACCTTTTTTTTGTCTTAATATCTTACACAAAGACCTTTTCTGTCTTATGTTATCCAGAGAACCGTGCCCGTTCTCAAAATACGTTAGTTTATTTTGTTGCTTGACTCTCCTTTTAGCAGTACTCTATTTTCGCTTTTAATATACCTTCCTGTTTATGAGGTGAGGAGGGGAGGGATTCTACCTTTTTCCTCTCACATGAGAGTGATATCATGGTTAAAGTGCTTCTTGCAACCCATTTGTAATGCAGTCAAATACAATCTTTGACAAGGGCACGCTAATCTGATCCCATCCACCTAGTTGTTCTAGCTCTGAGTAGTTCTGTTTTGGGTTATCCTCCTGGACCTCAGAGAAACATACTACTTTTTCTTTGGAAATTGACATAATTACCATCAATGCTCATTCAAGATATTCTCCAGACTTCCAGTTGTGATTGAGGCAGGTTATTTCCTTCCAGAAGGTGATGCTTTCTAGAGGTGACTAAACATTTTATGTTGATAATGTAGTTCTTCTAAATGGGAGACTCCTGCGAAACCTTTATTGTACACAACTAATCTCATTGCGAATGCAGCCTAGATACATTGATAATTTCTGAGAGCTGGCTTAGGAGACTGGTGGGACTGACTACTGCGGGCCTGTGACATTTCTCCTGAGGTCATGGCATCTGGTAATCCTGGTGGAGGAACCCACTATGGTCACAAGGGACTGCCTCCTTTGTTACTACCACCTTTCTTTGATTAGACAATTGTGATTTCTTTGAGGTAAAATGAACTCAATGGCCCTGTTTTACCTATTTACAATTGGACAACAATTAAAACCTATCACTCTGCTGACAATGGCAGCTTGTTTATAGCTTATTGCAGGAAAACTGTAGAGGTGGAAGGAAGAAAGTTTATTACAAAGACCTTTCTAAATGTAAAGTTTTGATTGCATTGGCAGAGAAACACGATCTGTTTCAAATGGAATCTGGCAAAGGCTGCTCAGTACCTGAAAAGTGAAGTTTAATAAACTGAAGTGTTCCAGCTCTGGCCAAGAAACAAATGAATAATAATCTAGTTAAAAGCACACAATGTGCACATGTTGGAATAATAAAATACCTCACAGAGGCATATGACCTGCCATATGAAAAGAGTGACCTCATTTAAAGCTGTCAAGTTTGAAGGTGTGAAGTCCAGCAATAGCAAAGTTATTTTTATTCTGTAAGACACGATGTCAAATGAAGTGTGAACAAAGTGCTTTTAAGAAGGCATAGCTTCTCCCTAAGACAGTTAGTATGCCACAAGAAAACATGATCTGTCAAACACAACTTTTAAACATTGGCTAATGGTTAGGAATTGAACCTGGGAGGGATGTATGATGATACAACGCGATCATTTAGATCGCGGTACATTACATCGCTGTTTTTACAACGCAAGTCGTTACAACGACTTGCGCTGGAGGGCGCTGGACTTAGGAATAGTGTGATTTACTATTCCAACTCCAGTCTACGTACAATAGGGAAGGTGTTGGAATAGTAAATTACACTATTCCTTAGTCTAGAGCGCCCTCCAGTGCAAGTCGTTGTAACGACTTGCGTTTTAAAAACAGCGATGTAAATGTATTGCGGTGTTTTGACCGCGCTGTAAAGGTCGTTTTCCACCTGGGAGATCATATGACTTTCTCAAGCATCCTGAAAAAGTATGATCCACTCCTTCAAGATGCTCTCCCTCCCTGGACTGAGCAGATGAACAAAAAACAGGCACATTTATTGGGGTACAAATGCAACCTAAAACTGGGAATTTACTTTGGGGGAATATGCAGCAATCCACGAGCCACGACTGTGCAAGAAAATACTGTTATAAGCCCCGAATGACGTTGTCATCGCCTTCCTCACCTAGAGCTCTGACTCCTTGCTTTTTTCCAAATCTAAGAGGAATGGGTTCACTCTGTATTTCAATAGCAGTCCTTCATATGAACAAACAATAAACAAAGAATACACACCATTCATGTTGTTAATTTTGAGGAGTGTGAGAAATTCTCGCTTTTGCATGCTCACCACCATTTTCTGTAGATTGCTATTTCTGTTTTTTGAACTTTGCACACTGGGGCACTGCTGTCCATTTTCTTGTGTGTGTGCTCTGACTCCCACAACATCTTAAAGTTGGCTAAAATTGGCCAATCCCCAATTGGCATATTTATCTTTCTAGAAAGGCCATCATATCTGGTGCAGGAAAATACACCAATGGCATGGAAAGTCAAATGTCACCCGGGACTGCAGCACCTATTGTGCCATTCACTACGCTGAAACACACAAAATGTGGAGCCTAACTGCAGCAACAGCTTTAAAACCTGCAGGAAAACCTGTCAAAATAACCAATTTACACAGGAGGAAAACCTACTTTTAAATAATAAATAAGTCATCTCTAAGTAGGTATTATAGCCTAAAAGGCAGAGTGCCTAGTACTTAAAAATGTACACTTAAGAATTGTATATTGGCCTGTTCCTAAAATGACTAGCCACCAAAAGCTGTTTTCACTGTAAAGGGCAGTAGCATATCCTCTGAGAGAACAAAAAAGCAATTAAAATACTATTTTGGCTAACTTTAAGCTACAGTTATTTATTTTATTGAAAATGTCCACAGAAATATTACATATTCATGCAATTACAATACACATAAATATGATTATAGTTACAGAATGATAAAACATCTAACAAATGAATATAACCAATAACAATTGTTCACTGATTTTGAATAAAAAAATAACGATTCAAAATAAGTATGAAAATTAAGCTTTACAAAGATGAGTCTTAGATATTGAAAATTTTAACCCACCATAAACAATTAGAACATGATTTAAGTCCTGAATACTGGCACCACGCGATTGCCAAGCTGCAGGATTTCTCTATCTCTGTAACAAGTCTTTTCACCTATGGGAAGATTTTCAAATTTAAAATTCATGTAACAACTTCTGCCATCAGTACTTAGATTAGATGTTAAATAAAACTGGATTTCTCCCATTTTTACAGATGCCCAATCAAAATGTAGCACTTTAATATTTACATAATGTAAAAAGCTTTATGAAACTTTTTTGTTTAGTTAGTTTTTTCAACCAGTTTCATATTAGTTATGATAGTCAGAGTTGCGATGTATTGTTCAGAAATGTCTAAAGATTTTAAATAAATAGATACCCATTTGGAATCAGATACTTTTCCTCAGTATCATTTGAGATTGTACTCCATAGTACAATTTTCAAGATAGAGCCCGATGCCTTCAATAGAACTTTTTTTTAAATCGAATCACAAAGGGGGAAAAGCTAGTTAATAAGTTGCTTTCAAGCCCATTTGCAATCTAAAAATCCCAACTGAGGTTGAATCGCAAATGCCAAAATAAGCTTTCCACAACTGTGACTCTACTTTGTTAAATTTTTCAAAGGAAGTAAAAGGCTTTGGTTCAATAGCATAAAGTATGACAGATTTTGGCAGTATATACATTCATGAGTGAAGTAACTGCTCTTTGACCTTAGGCTCTAAACAATTGGAGCAAACAAATGCCAACAGAAGTCGCTTTTGCGACATGGATTTTGCAAGGGGTGAACCAAGATAAGCTGTTGGCCACGCTAATGTCCAAATATATGTAGTTACTTTAAACCTCAAGGCATTTACCATTAAAATAACATTTCTGTCGAACTGTCAGTCCATTGGAACCCATGAGCGTTATGTTAGTTTTGCTTTTATTAACCAACAGAGGGGCATATTTACAATAAAGTGGCTAAGCGTGTCATTAACCCAAGAAGGCTAACAACATGCTTCGTCACTTTAGAAATGCAGGGCTGGGAGGACGCACACGACCCAAGATGGCCGCCTAGCTGCAGAGCTCCGTATCGCATCGGAGACCGCTGATGTAATTCCGTCAATTTCCACAATATTTTTGGGGGTTTGCAGGTGTTTCCAGGCATCTAACACACACTCTTCAGAATGATGTCTCCATTTGGTCATTTGCTCCTGTTTGGACATTACTTATTGCAGGTGAATCTTCCAGCTATTCAGCGGCCGCCATTTTGTATTTTCTGCCTGCATATTTTATTCTCAGGAAGTGTCCTACATTACTCCGGAATGTTATCTTTCTCAATTTTTATGAACTTTCTCCTCATTTTTTGCTAATGAACGGTATTTTTATACTGAAAGGAGCTTTTGTCTGTGGGGATTAAGTTTCTGACGTAATGCTTTACGTTGATTGATATTCATTGTTACATAAGGAATCTCTGTCAGCTTGTTGTGCTGGTCCATGGGAAGGAGCAAGGGATCGTTACACTCTATCAAGGGTTACTCTCCCAACAAACCAGCCTCTTGCTCTACTCGGACTATATCCTCAAATAATTCCTCAAAGTTGTTTGAGGAAATGGCGCAGTCGGTGTCCTCTCGCTCTGCAATTTCACCTACTAATGCATCTAAGGCAAACTGCCCTCATCTACTAACAAGAGAATCAAACAGGACCCACCTTCTCCACCTAAATCTATGTCCACTATTTCGTTGGACGTTGTTTTGGAGGAAATATGTGCGTTGGGACCTTTTATTGAAGATACCAATTTCCATTTACAGACTTTGGATAACAAATGGTCAGATATGGATTCTCGTTTATCCTCTGTGGAGCAACAAATCAGTGAAGTACAGGACTCATCGTCCAGAATTATGTGCTTGGAGAAAGAGGTGTTGCAACTTAAAAAATCATCTGAAGATCTTGAAAATAGAAACCAACGCAATAACCTCCGCTTATAGGGTCTTCCTGAAGGCCTTGAAGGCGATGACCCTGTTGCTTTCTTCACTACTTTCCTCCCACAGCTTCTAGACATTTCCACGTCAACTAAATTAAACATTCAACGCGCACATCGATTAGGTCCGCGCCTGTCTTCCTCCTCTGCTCCTTCCAAACCTCATAGAGTAATTCTTCTATTTTTGGAATTCACTGACCTTTTAAAAGTCTTAAATGCAGCCAAACTTAAGAAACAGCTCTCTTGGTCTGGTGCAAGACTGTTTATTTCTCAAGACGTTTCATCGGCCACTGCTAAATGTAGAAAGGAATTCCTGAACCTTCGTCCTGCTCTTCGTTCTCTGCACGCTATGGCTTATTTCACCCTTGCCTGTTTAAGGTCACCTTCTTGAACAAGACTACTTCTTTTGAGAAACCCACAGATCTCAGGAAATTCATCCATTCCCACTCCTCATCCTCGATGGAGATTGCTGGTCTTTCATCTCAAACTTAAACTTTAATATTTTTTCTGTTGCATCTGATCCTTTTTGATTCTATTGAAGCATGTTCCTTTGATTAATAGACTTTTTATTCATTTTGTCTTCTCATTGTTGTCATTGTTGTTATTGTTGTTTTTACAGATTTCGTGGAATTCAATGTGTACCCGCCTTATGTTCCTGCTCCTATTTATGTCAAATACGGCACCCCGATGTGATGCGTTGCCCTTCCTGTCGGGTGTGCTGTCCTCGTTTTGTCCGTTGCCACTCCTCATTTTACCTTATGTTCCCCTGTAAAGGTATGTATTACAGTCGTCAGATTTCTGACATGTACTGTCTCTCCTTGTCTCTTCTTTTCTTTCCCCTCTTCTTCTTTCCTCTCAGTGATGTTCTCCCTTTCCTTTCCTTTTCTTTATGGTATTGCAATTTTTTTAATTCTATTTTTCTCTCTCACTGCTTATGCCTTTTTCATAATTCATTTCCTATGGCTCTTATTCTATCTTCCTTTTTTATCATCACGTTGCCTCTTAATTTCCTTATACTCCTATATAATTGTTAACCTTATTGTTGCTTATATAATGTTATTTTCTTCCATTCAGAGTTGTTGCATGGAATGTAAAGGGTTTTATTAATCCTATAAAAAGGCAGAGAATTATTTCCCATTTAGCCTCTTACAATCCTGATTTAGCCTTATTACAAGAGACCCATTTGACAGAGACTGAGGCCCTTAAGCTTAAACGTAACTGGGTTAGTTCAGTTCTTGTCTCCCCACAAATACAAAAAAGAATGGTGTCATTATTTTATGCCATAAAAAATTGAAATGCTCTGTTGTTACACAAGACATAGGTACTGAGGGTAGATGGATTTTGGTCAAATTACTTATTAATAATATTTCTTTAACTATTTTTAAAGTATATGGTCCAACTCAACCAGATTATACTTTTTGGCCTACTATTACAAATAAGTGTATTCAGCATAAAGATGAATTTTTTTATACTTGGAGGTGATTGTAACCAGGTTATGGACCCCTTTATTGACCGCAAATCCCATGTACGTTTTACTCCCCACAAAACTCACAAACAATTCCACAGTACAATTACGCAGACACACCTCGTAGATAAGCCTGGGTGTAGTTCGCGGAGTTTTGCTACGCGGAACTCCGCGAAGTTACAAAAAACCTCTGCGAAGTTCCGCAAGTGGCGGAGTGTAGTGCGTACTGCTGTTCGCGCTGGTCTTCCTGCCACTCGGGTAAAAATTCTACCCTGCTTGCGCTCGCGAACTTACTGTTCGCGAGCACGAGAGGGGAAAAACTCAGCTGCACTACACGAAGCAGAGTTTTCTGCACTCCGCAAGCTCCGCAGAACGCGGAGTGCATAAAACTCCGCGAACGGAGTGGAGTTCAACGCCCAGGCCTACTCGTAGATGCCTGAAGACTATGTAACCCTGATCAGACAGAATTTTCTTTTTTCTCCCCTCCACACGGATACCTAACCCAAATAGATTATATTTTCCTCTCCAAACCCTTAGCTCAAAATCTCATTTCTTCTTCGATTGAGCCCATTTTGATCTCGGATCATGCTCCGGTGATTGCTGACTTTGATTTGCTCCGCTCGCAATCCAAATCCTCTAGATGGAGATTCAATAATTTCCTCTTACAGGACCCAGTTTTTTCCTCCTCCTTCACTTCCTTTGCTGAAGAATTCTTTTCTCTCAATGAAAATCCTTCAATTTCTCCTGCTTTGGTATGGGATAGTTTTAAGGCCACTGCTCGATGCTTCATCATTGATTTTGTATCTAGGAAAAATAAACTAATTCTTAATCAATATAAAGCCCTGTTAACCAACATCAAACATTTGGAACACCAATTTTATACTTCCTCATCAGATTCCACCATGCAGAAGCTTATTCGTGCTAAACTGGATTTTAATAAAATATCTACTGATAATGCTTCCTCTACTTTACTTCGAAGCAGCACCCAGTATTATGGCAGACGTAACAAGGTTGGTTCACTCTTAGCTAATTATCTTAAATCTAGAAAGGAAAGGGTGCTGATAGACTCCATCCAGTCAACAGATGGTAAACATCTATTTAAAGATCAAGACATTCTAGATGAATTTACAAAGTTCTATAAAAATTTATATACTCCAGAAATACCCACATCGGACTCTCTTATTGACACTTACCTTAGCAATATCCCTCCCACCTCTTCTAAAGATCTTGATTTTACTTCTCTAGACACTGACCTCTCGATCCAGAAAATTACTACTACCCTCAACATCCTAAAGAAAAATAAATCCCCTGGCCCTGATGGGTTTTCGGTAGAATTCTACCTGCATTTTTCAAATCTGTTACTCCCAAAACTTTTTTAACTTTTCCAATATTTTTGTACTACTGGTACGGCGAATGGCACCTTCTTGGAAGCATCTATATGTCTTATTCATAAAGAAGGAAAAGATCCCAAATTCTGTAAGAATTATTACACCTATATCCTTGATAAATGTAGACTATAACATTTTCGCTAAATATTGGCATTACGTCTTGAGTCTCTCCTTGCACATTTAATTGGTTCAGAACAGTGTGGTTTTGTCAGAGGCAGATTAACTACTGATAATTCTCGGCTTTTTTTTTATGTTTTAAACAAGGCATCTTCTCTATCTTATTCTTTAGCCGCGATCTCTATTGATGCAGAAAAGATCTTTGATAGGGTAGATTGGTCTTTTCTTTCTAAGGCACTTCATTTGCATGGGCTTGGCTCTAAATTCATTTCTCTTGTCTCATTACTCTATTCCACACCTACTGCATCCACCATAGTTAATGGCCTTGTTTCTCAACGTTTTTCACTTCATCGTGGTGTCCGACAAGGTTGCCCCCTATCTCCTCTTTTACTTATCTTATCCCTTGAACCTTTTCTATCTCGTAGTCGTTACAATACCTCTCTATCTCTGGTTTTCTTTATGGTGATCATCACTTGAAACTTTCTGCCTATGCAGATGATATCCTACTTTTTATCTCAAACCCAGAAACCTCTATTCCCCCGTTACTACAAGAATTCTTGGATTTTTCAGCAGTGTCCAGTTATAAAATTAATTCTGACAAAACGGAGATCCTTCCTATTTCCAAATTTTGCCTTAAGAAGCATTTTGACGTAACTGGTTTTCGCTGGAATAGCTCTAGAATTAAATACCTTGGTATATGGTTCACTAACTCCATTTTAGATTTGGTCAAAATAAATATGAAGGAAGCTTTTGATCGCATTTCCAAACTTCTCTCTTCCAGGAATCCTCTTTTCCTTTCCTGGTGGGGTCGCCTTGATTCTTTCAAAATGATGATTACTCCAATCTTACTATATTTCTTTTCAATGATTCCAGTTCACGTCCCTCTCATCAATTTTAAAAACATTGATTCCCTTCTCTCCAAATTTTTGTGAAACAATAAAAAACCTAGAATTTCTTTGTCTCATCTTAGAAAGCCAAAATCTACCGGAGGTGTAAATTTTCCAGACTTTCGCTTATATCATAAAGCTTTTTGTCTTAAACAAGCTTCTCTCTGGCTTCTTACAGATGCTTCTCCCTTTACTCCTTTATGGGTCACTATTGAACGTTGGTTATTTGCCCCATTTTCTATCAAAGAGATTCTTGCATTTACTGCCAAGACCACTCTCACATCTCTTCCACTATTTAAACATATGTGCTCATTATTAAGGCCTCATTGTCAACCAAAAATAATATCTAGAAACGCTTTTTTATGCTCTCCTCTTTGGTATAACCGTCTTAATCCTATGAATAATAGACCTTTGTTTTGGAATTCCTGGAGGACTAGAGGCATTATCTGGGTTCAGGATATGTTTGACGGTACATCTCCTTGTTCCTTTCCTCAATTCCAAGCCACATTTAAATGTCCTCGCTCCTTTTTATAAAACAAATTTGATACTTATGGAAGTAATTCTGGATGTTTTTTATTCCCTTCCTCCTGATGATTCCTTGTCTACACAAGATCCACTCCTTAGAATTCTGCTGTTACTTCCAAGAGCCTCCTTGGTTTATAAATACTTCTACTCCTCCGATCCAGAGCGTTCTAAGACTTAGGGGCCGATTCCGATCTCGGCCGGTAGGGCACCGAATCGGATTGGATTTACCGGATCCGATTCGGACTCCCTGTTTCCGACCGATTCGAACACCCGTCCGCGCGAGCAAGTACGATGCGAGCGTACGCGAAATCCCCGACCGACTCGTTCCCGGCTCCGAACCGCTCCGACCGACTCGTACGGACTCGACTCGCACCACGCAATGGAGACGTTCCCCGACCGGGCAAGTACGATGCGCGCCTCGAACAGTCCGACCGACTGGCGCCATCCGGCTCGAAAGAGCAGTCGGAGCCGGACTTCGGGGGTCCGTGTCGGACCCCCTGTACGCGTAGCCCCGCGAGTCGCACAATGGGTCCCCCCTACACATGCATGTACGGCGCGAGTCGCACCGACACGTACCCGCTGTAGGGGGCGCCCTTGATCGCGACGCACCCATTGAGTCAATGGGAGCCCGTGTACGCGTCGTACGACCGGCTCCCATTGACTTCAATGGGAGTCCGAGCAAATCGAGTCCGATAGCATGCGTCCGCATCGTACTCGTTCGGTCGAACTGCTGGAGTCCGGTTCGGTCGGATATCTCTCCGAATCCGACTCGGTCGGAGGGATTTCCGGCCCGAATCGGAATCGGCCCCTAAGATGGAACTTGCTTGGGAGACAGATTTGGGTTTTGAATGGAGTATTGATCTATGGAACAAGATCTGGGCTAGTTCGCTAAGAATCTCTAGATCTGCATTCACCACTCAATCTATGTTTTTTCTCTATCACAGATTGTTTTTCACTCCCATCTCCATAGCTAATTTTGCACAGACTGATAATAAGACATGTTGGTCTTGTGATTTTCCCTTGGTGTCAATGACTTGTCCCACCTTTTGTTTTTATGACCTCCTGTATCTTCTTTTTGGTTACAGATTTGGTCCTGTCTCTCAACCATTTTTAATCTACATATTCCTATATCAAATGTTCTTCTTTTTTTGGGGAGATTATCAGACTCTTTAGATTTATTATCTCACGAAAAAGGGTTGTTTGATCTGATGTTAGCCTTAGCCTTTCAACAAATTACAATAAATTGGAAATGCTCAAAAAAGCTCTCAATCAAATCTTGGTGGAACACTGTATGCCACTACCATAGATTGGATATTGCTTTCGCCTTCTATTGTAATCTGCATGTAAATAGAGATCTATTTTGGTTACCGCTAACTATTTATTTGAATAAGATTTCAATCAGTCAAGTTTCTGCAATTGTTCTGAACAATTTACAACCTCCATTATTTCTTTTTTCTTTGCCTTTTTTCTCTTTCTTTCTAACCTTTAGCAGTGTATTATTCATATGTAAATAGGTTATTATATCCTTCTTGTTCTTTAGAGTATTATTATTATTCGACTCCTAGTTGCAAAGTATATTTTATCTTCCCCTTTCTCCCTTCCTTCCTCTCCCCCCTTCCTATATAATCCTTAAAATGTAAACAGCTTTCTGCTATGTTTTGTTGCCTATTTGTATCTCATATGTTAATAATTAACTTGTTGCCTTTCGGCCTATGTTCTATGTGTAATATTTATTCAATAAAGCTTGTTAAACTTAAAAAAAAAAAAAAAAAGAAATGCAGGGCTGCATCATATTTACTAGAATATGGTGCAGCCCTGCATTTCCCCCTGCGCTGGCGCTAACTTTAGCTGCCTAGCGCCAACTCAGGCACCCTTGCACCATGGTGTAAGGGTGCCTGTGTTGAGGGGAAGTGGGACCTTCCTGCACATAAACAATCTTTAAATGCTGTTTTGTAACTTCTATGTGTGCTGCTTAATGCAGCACACATAGAAGTTGCAAAACGGCATTTTTTTTAAATGATTGTTTATGTGCAGGAAGGGGGACCTTCCTGCACATAAACAATCATAGGCAGTTTGCTGTTTCTATGTGTATTGCACAAGGCAGCACACATGGAAACAGCAGAAACGAGGAGAAATTAAACATTTTTCCTCGTTTCCCCTGTTTAAGACCTTAATTTTGGCGCTGCCTCCTATTTACGCTGCCCTTGTAAATAGGGGGCAGCGTCAAAATCAATGGGTATTGCGGTGGAACGCCACCGCAACACCCATTACCCTCCCCTTTCACGCTAAATACTGTGTGAAAGGGTGCCCTATTTACAAGGCAGCGTTAAGCCACGTTATGTGGCTTAACGCTGCCTTGTAAATAAGGCGAGACCCCTATCGCCATCACAATGTCACTGAAAGTGATGTTGTGGTGGTGATAGGGGCTTGTAAATATGCCCCAAATTGTGTAAACCAGCATATAGAACTAATACAATTAGGGCCATATTTATGAAAGGGATTGCGTCGCTTTTGCAACACGCAATATGGTGCATGCGGGACACAACCTCAATATGTGATTTTTCAAGCCACGCAAGGCCCCTTGCATGGCCCTGAGTGGCTTGATAAGTCATGAGTAAGGCAATGCAGTGCAAATCTCTGCTTCGCATTACTCTGCCCTGGAAAGGCTTTCTATGGGCATTGCGTGGATATTCCCACGCGGCTCCCACAGATTTTGATGCATTCCCAGATTTACTATCACTAGTAGACCTTGGAATGCTCCAAAAAGATACGCCTTCCCAGGTGAGGCGTAACTAGGAGAAATATCTTCGATTCTCCTCGTTACTTCCTCTTTCAATGTGTGCTGCATTCAGAAGCACACACAGAGGAATACGACTCAAGGCATTGCTTTTGCGCAGGAAGGTGTGCCTTCCTGCTCAAAAACAATCCTGCATGCAACGCATGCACCCTTACATCATGGTGTAAGGGTGCCTGCATTGGCACTAGGCTGTCCATTGTGCGCCAGCACTGGGGAAAAGGCTGGAATGTGCCATATTGTGTTAAATACAGTGCATTGCTGCCCTTTCCCTGTAACGCAGCACAGCAAGGTGACTTGCTGCGCTGCGTTACTTTTTCATAAATCTGACCCTTAATGTATCTCCATGCCTTTGTACCCATAGAGGTGTTTGAACCATTAAAGCTAAACCATTAATATATTTTAAAGTAGAAATTTCTTGACCCTCCAACTTTGGAAGAAAGGGGCAGGATGGCTTTATATAATTTGGAAAATCTAATAAAGTGAAAAAAAGTAATGCGCTAATTCACGACTTTGTATTAAGCCATTCCAAACAGTCATTTGTGATGAAAAATAATTTGCTGATGCCAGTGATATACATTCGATTATCAATGTGATAGTTTATTAAGGAAAATAGTAAGTTAACAGGAAAGACCTTTAATTTATGCCATACTTTGGGGGACCTACACTGTCAAATGTACTTCTAAAATTGACAAAAGCAACATACATTTTCATTTTATTTCTTATTAAATGCATTTTTGTGTAACATTAGCAAACACTAATATTGTTGATTGGAGAATATAAAGGTCGAAAGCTTCCTTGTCCCAAAGGTAAGAGCTGTTTCCACTTTTTGCAAATATTATCCATCCAGTAATGCAGCAGGTGTATAATTCAAAGGAACGGATCTATCACCCTTTTTATATAGATGATTAATGTGACTTTTCTTTCCGGGTGTCTGGGATACAATTTCAAGGCATGCAATATATGAAAGGGGTTTGGGCATTTGTCTTACTTGTAATTATGTCTACAATTTCCTCAACATTTATTTGTTCTAAATTAGACACAGTAAGGCTGGGTGTATAAAGCAAACTAATATTTGAAGCTTGATATAACCTCTTAAAGTGCAAACCCGAAGTGGCGAAGACATGTGCTTTTAATGCCCCCTTTGTTGCCCATTCAGGTTTCGACAACAGCGTGCATGCGCTGTCAGCGAAAGATATTGTTATTTTTTTTTTTAAAACCTTCAGAATGGGCTTAGAGCCCACTCATTACTTACCATTGGTTGCCGTCCACTTCACTCTGGTTTCCTTGCTTCTTACTGGTCATGCCTCCTGCTTCCTGCCAGCTGCTCACCTCCTCCTGCAGTCTTGTCTGGGCTTCTGTTCATGCCGTCGAGCATGGACCCAGCAAGGCTTCCTGTTTGCGGCCAGTGCTCTTCCTCCGGCTGTGCTCTCCTGAAGGTACTTTTAGTTTTGGCCAAGCACTCTATAAGAGTGAATGGCACTGTATAGACTTCACCCCCACCCCTGCCCATTTTGTTCAACCAACCCCCTATCCTCCTGCTGTTGCACCACCCCTCCCCATGCACTGTTTTTACAAACATTGCACAGCAGCAGGAGCTGCTGTGCAACAAAACGTATTTAAAGGGGGGACAAACGCTATGACTTGGTCAACTCTAGCCACGCCATAAGGCTTTTTTTGTGTTTTTATCCTTGTGTCATGTTGCACAGCAGCTCGCCATGCTGTGCAACATGTCTTAAACAACCTTGACAAAACCAATGGATTTTACAGAGGCGAAACCTATTGGGTTTGCAAATGCTTGTTTTTTGAGTTGCTGGATGAGGGTCACACCGGACATGGGGCCACTTAGCAGCTGTGGGCTTTTGTTTAGTTTGAAATTTCCTTAAAATAGACTGTAAAAGCATGCCACCCAGGACTGAAACATCAAGACTTGGTTCGGACTAGGGACCGGCCCCCGTCATCAAAGATCTCTAACCCATTTAGTAGTGCCCTGCTTGTCCAGATCTTCGGCCTCTCGAGTCCTTCTACTACTTTAGGTTCTTCTCATTATACAATGCAGTACTATAAGTACTGGAATACAAAGGGAAAACAGGGCCTGGACAAAATATTCACACCTGAGAAGAGCTACCCTCAGTCGAATGCGGACTTAAATTTAAGCACATGAACTATAGATGCTTTTCTGTCAGTGATGAAAAATGAAAACTGTCTACCTGCATCCTTTCTCCGTCAGAAGGGCTGCTGCGTGCATGTGCTGAAATGCAGAATTTGAAAAAGTATAATCCATGTTTTAAAGGGAAATGGATTTTGAGTCTAGTTTCAAAACCAGGACTAGGGAAGAAGGGAACATAGACTTCAGGTGCTCCAAGTCACTTGTGACACCCGTATGGCATTCCTGGGGTTTAATCAAAGGTACTGTCCATGCTGGGATTAGTGGTTTCTTTTTCACAATCACAAGAATGTGATTAGTAAACCCAGACGGAAATGTGCTGTTGGCTGAAACGTGAGGCCAGGGTGAACGTTTCATACATTGCTTGAGGCCACTTGACCTCTAGGACTGAATCTGCATGCAATCCACAAGACGAAAAGAAGCTCAAAAATATCAGCTGAAAAATCCAACAAAAACTGAGGTTTGCTGGAGAAAACCTCCATCAAAACTATTTTTCCGTAGGAGACTTCTCCCACTGAAAATAGAAAAACGTTTTGGGGAAATTTGCCCGTAGGCAAAGTTTTGCAAAGGTGACAAAGTGCCATTTCCTGATGTTATAAAGTTTGTCAACTTTGTAGGATTGCCCTACCATAACTAGGATCATAACCTGAGGATTGAATCCTTAACCCGGTGGAGAGGTTTGCTTTCATTTCAAGCACTCTTGGCAGCCTATACTTTGTATAGATGCTCTGGAGTGCAAGGGCCCTCCCTTGGGTAGTATTACATCTGCAACAACAACAGCTGGACCAAGATGGTGGAGCTCATGTCTAACGTGCTGGAAAAATGGGAGAAGTGATCAGGTAAGACCATGTATTGGTGACCAGCAGGACATCTGAATGTTACCTCAGCATGGGGTGGTCTAATTGCGTCATCTGACCATGAGTGGATTTTCAACATGTATTTTTTCTATTTGTGGTTTGCATTTCTATTTATTGTAATCCCATACGTCCTTCAAACAGAAGTGCTGATCATAGCAACATGGTTGTATAAGAGAACATCGGTGGGATGGTTACTTGGAGGTAAGAGCAGTGATGGGTGATGTTGAGTAGTGGGACGTAGGCGTAATCATTGATATACGTGTAGAGCTATGTGCTGAGTATGCATATTTACGTTATCAATGAAAATCTGGTGGGGGCAGGTGTTTGGGATGTGGCTGGTAAGCAGAGGACAGAGCTAGGTGGGTGGAGATGTCCACTGCCCAGATTTTCAAGCTTCAAAAAGCTGGTTGTTATGGCACAACTTGACTCTAGGGAGAGATGGTTTGAGGTTGGCGGGGTGGGCATTCCAGATCAAGGGCTGTATTAGTTCATATTGTGGGAACTTAGCTCAGTGCAGAGTAGTTTGAATGCAGACCTTTGCCACCCTGCCGCCCGATAGAGGCCGTGGCAGCACCGTGTGACCCTCCACACCTCCTTGAGGAATCCGTTGGAGCCCAGACATTCCCCGCTCCACCTCGGGTTCCTCTGCCACAGGCTGCTGTGTACCTGGAGCCTAACGGGCATGTATGTCTTACTTTGAAACCGTTTATCTCTGCGAGAGGAGGGTATTTTTAATTAATTTCTTTACACTGTTATCCTACCTTTAAAATTGCCCATCACAGCAGGGCTGTCTCCGGCCTGGAGCGCCCGCAGTGGAGGCAACTGCTCTTTTTGTGAAGGTCATTCGGCTGCTCTTATCACTTCGCTAGAACCTGTGCCCAATGCACAGAAGGCAGAAAGGAAGGTGGGGAGAAAAGGAAATGAAAATGTAGGGAGGGCTGACACAGGAACAAGGATGGAGGTAAAAAGTGAAAGAGCAAGCAATTAAAAAGCGAGCCAAGGTTAGGGCAAACATGAAAAAAAACAAGAAATGAACCAAGTAAAGAAGAGGGGGAGAAAAGGAGAAAAGAATGAAGAGAAATAACGGAGCAGAAAAACATACAGAATGGGATGTGATGAAGAATTAATGTGGAACACAGTGGACAAGCTAAATGGGTGGAAAAGAATATATCTGGATTTAAGGGAAGGAATGAGAGAAATCAGCAAACAATAGCAACCAAGGGGAAAAATGAAAGGAGAAATTGCAGAAAAGGAAACGTGCTTGCAACAAAGGGTAGAAAAAGAGAGAAAAGTGAAAGTAATGAAAATAAAAAAAGCTGAGGAAAATACAGAAGCCTTGTGTACTACAGGTAAAATATGAGTGAGATACAAGCAGGGGGTGATGCACCTAATGCAGAGTAGTGTATGTAATCTACCGCCCTCCGACTCTAACCTTGTTGAAATAGTTCAGTGAATAATCTACTGACTGCAGCCATAAATGTGTAGGCTGCAGGTCACCGGTCCTAAAACCATTCACAAAGCTCAATGGGTTAATGCACATACTGTAGAGCTGTATGTTTTACTCCTCCATCACAAGCTGCAATCATAGATAGATCATCGTTTTTAATGCCCCTGCTGCAGAAATGTGTATGTTGCAGGTTCCGGTCCTAGTGACAGGCCTCCTTCCCGAGTAGGGCACTTGCAGTGTGAGTTATGTATTCCTAGAGTCCTAGGGTTAAAAAGAAGTGGCTAAAAAAAGAAAGGAAATGTGCATTATTGCAACACTGTAGGAACCAAGAAAATGCGCGCCTTATGGTGCACCCTGAAAACTAAACAGTAGGTGCATGATTTCATCATTGTGTGTTTCACAAATCTGTGGATTGCTGCATGCCAGCATTTGGGCAAATTTTCAGGACTGTAGCAGGTCGGTGTCTGAGGACTATCGTAGACATGGAAAACAATGTGCATTGCTGCCAGTGTGTGAGTCTGGTACAGGTGCATGTGTGTGTGTGTAAAGTTAAATTCTGCTTTGAATATCATGTCCAAATCCCCCACTCTGCATTAGAAACTAATGCTATTTGAAAGATGTCTTCCGTTAAATGTGCTTAGAAAGTTCCTCTCTTAGTAAATTTAAAACAAATGGAGGGGAAGAGCAATTCGTTTTAAATTGTATCAATTATTCGACCAATATTGACATAGTGTAAATGTGATTCATTTACAACAGCCTTTCTTAAACATGGCTCAGATTAGCAATAATTATGCATAGAGTTATAGCTTTACCGTACTTATAAATATACCACTTACTACAGCATATTGTTGGGCTAGTCAAAGGAGGCATAACGCAACATCTGCCGCTGTATATGTTTGTTGGGTGTCTCTTACTCCATGTTGCTATATTGCCAGTCATTGTATGTTGTGCTTTTTTTCTGTGACTGTGGTGCAGTTGTTGCAGACTGCAGTATCTTCCTTGCAGTCTGTGCTAATAGATGTGTGTCGCGCTGGCGCTGCAGTCGCGTTTTATTTTTCTGCATGTGGCCGTCTTATGGTGTTGTTGCATGTGTGTGTCTGATCTATGTCCATCTCTAATTGATGCTGGTGTGACCAGTACTTGTGCCCTGCTGCCCCTTTGCTTATTCATGAGGCAAGCCCATATGCAAAGAAAAAAAAAGAACTTTCACTCTGGCCAATGCACTACTCTCCCTCACCCTAAACCTCTCTCAATATATCCTCTACCTCCACTCTGACTCATCCTAAACCTCATTCTATTACTATCATCTCCAAAATACCCCTTTCTAGACTCTTTCCTCCTCTATCCCTCCTGGCTCATCCCAAACCTCAGTCTAAAACTCTTTCTAAATTATTCCTCCATGTACCCCTCCTTTGACTCATCCCAAACGTCTTTTACTACTGTGTTCTCCCTAATCCCTTTCTAGAGACTCTCCCCTCCTCCATCTCTCCTTTTTACTCATCCCAAACCTCATCTTACTACTATAATCTCCCAAATACCACTTTCTAGGCTCTTCCCTCTTCTAACCCTCCATTATCTAATTCAATCCAACCAACAGACTCACATGTCCACCGCTCAGATTAGCGTTCTACTCGCCGAAGAGCGCTTTGATGCCTCGTCAGGGGCAGTAAGCGCTATATAAAAACAATTACAATACAATACAATTCATGAGGATTGACTTTTTACCTGCATCCTTTTCCATGATTTTATCTGCAATGAACCAAACATTACGTAAGTTATTGTAGCTATAGTTGACAGCATAGAATGCCAATGTCTTGCATCATAATTTTCGGTATCCAATCTAATTTGTTGTTTTGAAGTAGTTTTTTTCCTTTTTAAATTTGTTTTATTGTTACCCACAGGTGTTGGCTGAGTGGAAGGATATAAAACAGTTGCAAACCTATCAATTGTTAACTGTTAGAGATAAAAAAAAAATGGAAACTATATCAGAATTAACCATATTTGAGTTGACTAGATTAGTAATAGTGTGTGTTAACCAGTTTTTAAGTTCATCCACAGGGAACACCACTCCACAGTATATGCGATTAGAATGACAACTATAGATTGCTTGAGAAGGTTGACTTTCAAAGGAGCTATAAGTTGGCATTTACATTATAAAAGGTAACTGAGAGTGGTTGTTCCATTCTATTGACTATTTTAAGATCAGTGATAAACTTACTTTCTATATATACAATACAAATATAATCAATTAATGAAAAATGATTTCAATTACTCCAGGTAAATTAACCTAGTACACGGTCTCCAACCCGACCACTTATTATGGCTATGTTTCATTCCAAATAGTTAGTTAACACTCTTGTAGCTTGCTTATCACTACATCTATTTGGAAGAGATGGAGAGGGCAGTCTCGATGCAGTATCTAAGTCTAAAAACATCAGTTGTTACAAAGGGAGATAGTAATAAGTCCATTAAAATCATCAACTATGATAAGAACAGCATTTGGGTAATCAGTGCATACCACAAACAAGTCTCCCAATAAAATCTCTAAGTCTATGTTGATAACAAATGTGGGAGAAAATAAAAATTGCAAAGTAAAAATTCATGAGGAGAATCATTTCAGTCTATATAATGAAAAATAGATTACAAGTGCAAATTTGTGAACTAAAACAGATTCAAACTCCATCTAGTTAATACCAGTATGCAGCAATGTGCAAAACCCCCCTTGCATGGCCTTTGGGAGAAGGTGAGGCTGGGCTGGAAACACTCTACTGTGATGCATATTGAATTCATTTACTTGGCAAGTTTCTTGTAGGCAGATTACTAGTCAATGAGAAAAAAATCAAATATAAGACATCCATGTTCATAAACTGGCCCTCTCCAGCTATATTCCAACTGCGGATATGCCATCCAGATTTAGGAATGATTTGTTAGAGTAGGCAAATTCAAGGTTCTAGATAACCTTAACCACAAAACATTCTTTGTTTCCGATTAGGATTTTTTTTTTCAAATTCAATAATACATACCTACATAGGAATGTACTTTGTATCTATTCAATGAGTTGCAAAAATGTGTTCTTTGGTGAAACAATCATTACTTCAATACCCATTTTTTTTAAAAGTGCACAATTTTTGTATACTAATTGAGCCAATATTAGTGAATAAAAATGAATCAAGATGACTCAAAGACACCATTTGTTTGGGTAGCGAGTTCCACAAGTTTGATATCGTTTGAGGAAATCTGCAGTAGCTCACAAACAGAGTAAAAGATATTAAGCATACTTTGTTGTTTTAAATGATTTACCTTCCCTGGCGTATGAAAGAGATTAATGAATAGGAGTGTACAACATTCTTCAGAAGTGGTGGAACAATTCCCAGAAGGATATAGATTTTCCTCCAATTTGTTAGTGTTGGGTGGAGTAGGCAGTTCAAACGAAGTAGTGTTAAGATTTAGTACTATTTTTCCACCTTTTCTAACTCTAAGGATAAAGATTGCTTGTTTGTTTTTGTTTTTTCATTACTATACAAGTTTGTGTTCGCTTATTAAACTTCAATTAAATAGAAGAAGATTATTTCAGTCAGTATTTTAGCTGGCATCTTTTTCTTTCTTTTCATTCTTATTTTTTTATTTTACTAAGATCTAAATTATAATGTATAGATTTTAAATTACTTCATGATCAGGATGTAAGTTCATTGTTTTAATGCCTAATGCAGTCAATATTTAACGCAGGTGGTGGTAAGTGTTAGACTTGGACCTCTCTGCAAGGTCACTCCTAAACATTTTGCTTTCACCCCTCCTATTTTTTTTTTTTGTTTTTGTTGGCCTTAGGACTCTGTGCACTTCACCACTGCTAACCAGTGCTAAAGTGCTTGTGCTCACTCCCCAAAACATGGTAAAATTAGCTAAAACCTGACTGACATATTTATTTTAGTTATAATTCCCTAGTAAAGTGGTATACCATATACCAAGGGCCTGTAAATTAATGCTGCTTGTGGGCCTGCAGCACTTATTGTGCCACCTACTTAAGTAACCCTTTAAAACATGCCTCAGGCCTGCCACTAGTTTTAAACTGCAAATTTAACTTGGCAAAATAACCCCTTTGCCAAGTCTAAAACTTTTTATTACATATAAGTCACCCTAACGGTAGGCCCTAAACAGCCCAAAGGACAGGGTGCATTCTAATTAAAAAGTTGGACATGTAATTTTAAGTTTTACATATCTTGGTAGTGAAAAACTCACAAATGTGTTTTTCACTACTGTAAGGCTTACCTCACCCATAGGATAACATTGGGTTACCTTATTACTTTTAATAAGAGCTAACTTTTGTTTGGGAGCAGAAAGGAAAGTCACGCTTGGTATTTGAGGAATTGTAATTTAAAATCCTTTTTAATGGTAAAGTTGGATTTTAAGTCACAATTCTAAAAATGCCACTTTAAGAAAGTTGGCATATTCCGTGTCCTAACCATTTGTTGCCTGCAGCCTGTTTCTGGGTCACATAACTAGGTGTAGTTGGCAGTTGGCCTTTGTTTATTCCTCCAAGACAGCATCAGAATAAAGGGTCTGTGTGTTGGCCGGATGGGCCATCTCTGACTTGATAGGGGGACGGAGCTGTCACCTACCACACTTGCACTTCCAAGGCGCTGCTCAGCGCACACAAAAAAGGTCTTCACACTAGCCTATTGTGCCACCAGACAGACTGGGACCAGGACAGGGAGGCAAGAAAATTCCAGCCTGCTCTGTATAAGGAAACCCCAGAGGCTTCTCCCAAGAAGGGCTGGACCTGCACCTTGAACCGAAGATCACCAGAGTGACTCCAAGGGTTAGTTGGCTGACTTACTGATCACAGGCTCATGGCCAAGAAAAGGCTCCAACCATCTTCAACCCTGCTCCTGGTCTCTGCATGCTATGACTCCTATTTCCCCAAGTGGAGCCTCTCAAGTCCTAGACCCTTGGAGGTGGGGATAAAGGTGCACTGTCCGCCCAGCTGTGGTCCTCATCCGAACTAGGGGTGGGCGGAACTCGCTGAGGTTTACTCCTCAGAATTCTGCTGAGTTACGTAAAAACTCAATGAGATTCCGCTGAGTTCCGCGAGCAGTGGAATTTGGTACATCATGCTGCTTGTACTGATTTTTAGCACCATGAGCTTGTCCCGTACTGTAAAATCAGTGTGAATAGCAACACATGCCATGCCAGAAGGCATTGCTTCTTTCTTCTACTCGAGTAGATTTTCTACTCGAGCGGTAGCTTTCTCAACAAGAGTGGCAACTTTCTCAACGTGTGCGGTAGTGACCTGCCGCAACCGCCCTTATTGAGAAATCTTGCTGGGATGCTGTCTAGGGCTCAATTTTCTCACTTGTGCTCAGCAACTTAACGTTGGCGAGCCGTTCTATGAGAAAAAACTCTGCCACGCGACGGTTGGTGGAGTTCTTCCGGAACTCCACGCTCCAAGCTGAGCATGGAGTAGGAAAATCTCTGCTAACTCTGCTGGAGGAACGGAGTTTACCACCAAACCCTAATATTGACTTGGGGTGGGAGGAACTCATGGAGTTTCTCGGCGTTACCTAAAAACTCCACGAGATTCTGCTGAGTTCCGCGAATGGCAGAATTTGGTATGTTGCGCTGATTTCTAGCGGCAGGAGCTTGCCCTGCACTGTTAAATCAGCGTGAACGGCACCACATGGCGCGCCAGAGGGTGCTGCATCTTTCTAATGCTCAAGTAGATTTTCTACTGAAGTGGCAGCTTTCTCATTGTGAGCGGCAGCTTTCTCAATGCGAGCAGTAGCGACCTCTTGTGATCGCCTGCTTTGAGAAATATCGCCCGGAGGCGGTCAAGTGCTCAATTTTCTCGCTCGTCAACTCAGCATTGGTGAACCGCGCATGAGAAAATACTCTGCCACATGGTGGTTGGAAGAGTTCTTCGGGCACTCTGTGCTCTAAGCAGAGTGCGGAGTGGGCAAAAGTCTGTGAAATCTGCCCGTGGAGCAGGCATTACCGCCCACCCCCCAATAAGAACCGATGCAGCGCAACACAACCTGGCGCTGCCATCGCAGCTCCTCATTGGAACCAAAGCAGAGCGGCACATGTCACATCGCAGCTCCTCATCGAATCGATGCAGTGTGAGGCAACTCGATGCAGACTTCACATTGCAGCCTTTGCAGCTCCTCATCAAAATTGATGCAGAATGATGCAACTCATCGCATTACTCGTTGAACTGCCGTTGTGAGACGCAATGCCCCACATCAATGACATAAGGTACAAATCTCAGTGGGCCTAACCTGGTCTCTCTATCTGTCCCATGCTCCATCATGGTTGGCCAGAACTTTAACCCAGTCCAGTACGACCAGATAACCACAGTTGGCACTATGTGCTTTTAAACACTATCTTTACCTACATCTTTAAAATTGCATATCTCTGCTTCTACTGATTGGATTTTTGTTGGTTTGGTAGCAAAGAGTTTATTAAAATGTACCCTATTATTCTAAATTGGTGTGGGATTTTTCTTCTGTTGTGTTTTCACTTTATTACTGTTTGTGTGCTGCATAAATACTTTACACATTTCCTCTAAGTTAAGCCTGACTGCTTTTGTGCCAAAGCTACTAGTGTGTTAAGCACAGGTTAATTTAGCGACTTCAGTGGTTCACCCTGACAGGATTGTGGCTGTTGCTTGAGAAGGGCTCACATCCCCGTCAACCACAACCCAATTTCTTACAAAAAGCTACAAAAATGATTCAACAACTGATTTTATTCTTTATGAAAAATCCAATTCAATGGTAAAGTTGGATGTTTGATAAATATACAAGAAAAGTAACTTTTAAAATGTTATACTTTTCCACCCTGAAGCTCCAGGGGGCTAATTAGTATTTGACAACCAGCAGCTGCCCCATCAGTGCTCTTCCCTTAATGAAGTGTGAAAACTGCCCCCAGAGCAGAAAAATGGCATAGGACTTTTTTCAGCATGATCTGGGTGTTAGTTATGTTATTCAAATCAGGTCAGGAAAGGGAGTTTTGGATGATACGGAAGCTTCATTAACAAACAAGAGACAAGGCTGAGGCCTGCCTATTCACAAATAAATGTAAGGGCCTGGGAAAGATAAGCCCTTCAATGCCAGAGAACAGTGATCCCAGGGTACAGTGTAGTTGGTTTGGTACCATCCCAGTGGGAGGGCGAGCTGGTTCCAGAACCATTCTGGTGTGGTTGAGGATGAAAGGGCTGCTCATTCCTTAGACACAACCCTGACTGGGTGACCAGACCACCATTTGGGCAGAAGGATTTTGCCATGTTAGAGTTTACTCAGAATAGTGCATTGTGGGGTAGTTTGCACTAAGGCAAACAATATGTGCTGCAAAGAAGGAAGGTTTGCCCTCAGGAACCTTTTTTTATCATCGGTTAGAGAGTGTCTCCACGAACCCAATAAAAGTGCTATCTCACACCCAGCTCATTAGACTTCCTTTGTGGATATAAGGATATGACAAATTGCAAGAGGCATTTATCTTGAAGTGAACCATTACGACTGGACCTGGACTGGACCCTGCTGATGTCCACTGCTAAATATGCTAGAGTGAGTCCTGGCCCCCAAGTGCTGTCCCTGAGGTCCTGGGAGCCTCAAAAGAGACCAAGAGGAACTGCTCATGAAAATCAAATCTGCAAATTAGGGACATAGAAAATCTTTGGACTTCCAAGATCTCTGGATCTTCTGTGGGACCTTGCAGCAAAGGTATCTAATTTTGAGAGGACTTTGTCAGATACAGCCTAAAGGCTACTTCGCTGAAGGATTTTGAGCTCCAAAAAAGAGACTAAGTCCAAAGGTAGAGATGTTGACTGTGTGAAGGCGTGAAAAGTATCTGACCAATGTGACTTCGGCGGGTGCAAACTTTTAATTTTCACACCTGGAGTTCTTTCCACCAATACCAATGACTTCAAGAGGACTTTGACTTTCATAAAAAAAGACTTAGATGGTAAAAACTTTGACCGCGACAAACTGTTTGGTATATCTGACCTCTGCTCCATCACGGTGAGTCTGAAATCGCACCTTGATCTTGGTCAATTGCTGTAAGAAAATTGGTTGTTGGTTGACTGGGGTGTAGGTCCTGGTTAAGCAGCAACCACAATCCTTGTCAGGGTAAGGCACAAGCAAACCCCAAATTAACCTGTGATCACTCCCTTGGTAGCTTTGCACAGAGCAGTCAGGCTTAACTTGGAGGCAACACCTCAAACAGTACAACAGTGAAAATACACCACAAAAGGAGCCCACAACAGAGTTAGAAACATGGAGTAGTTTTTAATAAATAAAACAAGACCAAAAAGACAAAATCCAATTAGTAGAACTGGAGATATTGAATTTTAAAGTTTGTAAAGAAAATTCAAAAAGCACAAAGTGCTATTGGGGATATATGGTTGCACTGGACTAGAACAAAGTCAAAAGTTCAGGCCAACCCCATTGGAGCACAGGCCGGCTACAGGGACCCAGTTAGGATTGCTGAACAAAGTACCTTAAATCCTGGCTGCAGAGCGTTGTGTGGATCCGTGCCAAAGATGCATTGCGCAGCTGAAGTAATGCATCAGTTCCAAGATGCAGCGACTCTGTGGTGCAAGGTCCTATTGCGTTGTCATTGAGGATTCCTTCAACAGACCTTGTGATGCGAAGTCTGCCATTGGGGATTCAGCACGCAGCTGGCAATGCATCGGTTCCGAGGAGCAGTGAGGCAGCGAAGCAGAGTCCGTCGTCAAGGTCGAGTCTGGCGAGAACGAGAGATGCAGCGGACCTGGACTGTGAATGCGCCACGCCATCAGTGCGATGCGTAGTTTCCGAGGATTGCAGGGGCGACGCAGGTCATTGTGACAGGTCCTAACCATGAAGCAGCGTCGATGGAGTCAGTTCTGCTCAGGGATGCGCCATTCAACTGAGGGGATGCATCAGTTCTGCTCTGGGATGTGCCGCTCAGCAGAGAAGGTGCATCGGTTCCACTGGCAAGCACCTTAGACCCACTTCCAAGGGTCCAGGACCTCGGTGGCACCATTTGGCAGGGTAGACTCTCAGATGGCATAGTCTAGGTGCAAGGTTGATGGAAGCCTGTTATATCCCTGAGGCTTCAGATCAGAAGGCCAGTCAATTAGCCCTTGGAGTCACTCTGGGTTTTGGGTTCAAGAGATGCAAGCCCATTCCTTCTCACCCAGGCAAGAGGGCAGCAGGTCAGCACACCAAAGCAGGAGTCCAGCAGAGTGGCAGTCCTTCAGCAGCACAGCAGTCTTCCTTTCAGGCAGATTATCCACAGGTCCAGAAGTGTACTGAAGTGGTGGTATCAGAGGTCCTTTTATACGCATTTGTGTCTTTGAAGTGGGGAGAAGCTTCTAGAGACATGCCTTTGAAGTGCACAGATGCCCTGCCTTCCCTGCCCTAGCTCCACACTAACAACAGGGGGTATGCAGTCCTTTGTGGGGAGACAAGATATCCTATTCTGGGTCTGAGAGTCCTATTTTTATACCTGGTGCCTTCTTTGAAGCAGGAGACATTTCTAGATAATTACTTTTGAAGTACTTGGAGTTTCCTGTCTTCCCTGCCCTAACTCCAGCATGGCTGCCTAAACAATAAGAAAGTGTGAAGTCTTTTGTGTTAAGCCAGGGCATAGCCAATAGACTTGTAATTCGGGCTGTGCCCAGCTCCGCCCCTCATCCTGCCAGAGATGACTGAACTAGTCATACCTAATCCTTCTATTGTGGTCTGTCTGGGAGGAATAAACAAATACCAACTGCCAACTGCACCCAATCATGTGACCCAGGAACAGGCTGCAGACACAAAATAGCTAGGGCAGGGAAATGAAAACATTCTGTGAGTGATATTTTCATAATTGTAACTTAAAATTCGACTTTAACCTTAAAGACTATTTTTAATTATAATTTCTTAGAAACCAAACAGGAAATCTCCGTCTGTTCCCAATCAAAAGTTAGTTATCCTATGGGTGGGGTAGGCCTCCGGTAGTGAAAAACAAATTTAGGAGTTTGCCACTACCAGGACATGTAAAACTTAAAAGGGTTCACTGACAAAATATCGATGTTAAAAATATAGAAGTAAAAAATATTGATGCAAAAATATAGAATGCAAAAATATCGATTCCCTATACTTAAACAGGCAAGTACAAAAATATCGAGAAAATAAAAAAAATTGATGTAAAAATATAGTTGAACAAAATATTGAATATTATATATATATATATATATATATATATATATAAAATAATAAATATTAAATATGTTAAATAATAAAATTAATCTTAAAAATAAAGTAGATTTATTATAAATTAAAAAATATATAATAAATAAACTTAATCAAAAAGTTAAACACATATACATAATAATTCATATATATTTACTTTAAAACAATTAATAAACTATTAATTTTTATTTATTTTATAATTTTAAAATTATATAAAAATTTCCAAATATGTATATATATATATGTATGTATAATAAACAGAGAGAGACCCCTTGTGCAACCAAGGGAATAAGGTACTCTTCACAAGTAAAACAGAAATGTTTCCCTCGGACCAAAGTACAAAACAGCTAGACAGTTACTAGGTTAGAAAGAACTATTGCTTATCTACTTCACACTTGTGCTGCTTGTCAGCTCCAAACCAACTAAGATAGAATCAGATGCTAACTCATATAATTAAAAAATTACAAAACATGTTTTTATTAAAATCCTAGTGTCACAAAAAATAAAATTTGATTTTTCATACACAGTTAGAATATCATCAATACATTTCATATACTTAATAAAATCAATTCAAACAAACATCACAACGTTACACAGGACATAAATGACACTATACCCCCACATGAAAGAGAAAAAAAGACTTTAGACACAGGGGGGTCGATTCCGATTCGGGCCGGAAAAAGCACCGACCGACTCGGAGCCGGAATTAATTCCGACCGACACGTACCTGTGGCGCCCGACCCGCCAAGTACGATGCAAAGCGTGCAAAATCCGACCGACACGTACGGAACCCAAGCCGAACGACCGAGCCGCACGGAAAACAGCAATCCGGCCGGAAAAACACGCGAATCGAACCGACCGACACGCACCCGGAACAAATCCGACCGAAACGTACCCGCGAACTCCAAACCGCAAAGTACGATGCAAGGCACGAAAACCACGACCGAGTCGTACGTAGGACAAGCCGTACGACCGACACGCATACAAAACAGCGAGCCGAAGTAACACAAAACACCGCAACCGACGCGTACGCAGCATAGAAAATAGCACAAACACAGCGTGAACGAAACGGAGAAGACCGTACGAGACAACTGCAGGGTCCAACTCGGTCACAAGAACGTTTCCAACATGCACAGAAAGTACTAAGGGAAAATACACAAAAAAAGGCCAAACAAGCAATTACAAAGCCAATAAATACTGGGGGTGGGGACAGAGAACAAAGACACACCCACAACTCCACCCATATAAAGGACACAAATCCCAACCATGATCCTTTGCAAATGCTATTCACCTGCCAGCACTCAACAGACAGCAACCACACACCCACAGCTCATCCCTCACACAAGCCACACACCATCAGCACACCAACAAATAGCTACCTCACATACACCCAGCAAAACACACACTCACACACCTTCACCTGCACACCAACACACACATCACTCACCATCACCACCCATCACCATGCCCCCAAAGAAGAATCACAAGTTCCTAGATTGTGAATTGGAAGTCCTGGTAGACGAGATCCTCAGGGTAGAGCCACAGCTGTTTGGTGCACTGGTCCAACAGACACCCATCTCCCAGAAAACAAAGATGTGGGAGAGGATCATCAACAGGGTGAACGCACAATCACCATGTCTGCGCACAAAGACTGACATCCAGAACAGGTGGTATGACGTGCGCAGGAGGGTACGGGAGCTGCTGAAGAAGGACTACCTCCTGAGCCAACACACCGGCAGTGGCCCTCCTGCCAAGCCAGTATACCTCAGGCCCTGGGAGGAGAAGGTGCGGGCCATCCTTCCGCCAGTGAGCGTCTATGGACTAGAAAACATCCCAGAGCCTGGTGAGTACACAACAAATGTACACAATATTCTGCCACAATACACACACACATCACTGTCAAGGGGAGAGTCAAACCATGCACTCTTAGCAATTACACAGCAACCAGAACAGAATCATCCCAAAATGTGTATGTCAGTCAGATAAACACAACACATGCCATCTCAAAGTTACATTTAACCGTGTCATCACATGTACAAACACAACTACAACTACAGCTAGGCAGTGGCACAAATATAACTAACAAACACATCCAGACATGTAGCCACCACTACAACACCAACACACAGTGAAGACCACTGAAAGAAAGGAATTCTGTGTATGCTGGGCAAGTCAGTGTAGCCAATAGCATCATGGGAGTCGTAGTCACAGATATTGCTCACCCCCACAACTGTCCCATCAACACCACCATGAACCATGCGCACATCACAGGGAGTGGAAAAGGACTCACAAGATGGCTGACACTGGCTACTGCTGTGGGGAGCACAAGGCCCTGCTGGCAACTGTGCAACAACCAACAGCAGGACATCACTGACTGACATCCTGAGAGACAACTTGCACTCCCTGCAATGGAAGCACGTTCCATGGTGGGATATCTGGCTGGGTGGGAAGGAGGACTCGCAGCACTGACCATAGTCACAAGCACCTCCCCTCACACACCCCCTCAACACAAACTCCACATAACCCACCTGGGAGAATGCAATGCCTCACATCCTAACTCAAGATCCCACAAAGAACCACCACCCTGGGTTATGTTGGGTGAAGCACAGGGACACTCTTGGGACTTTTAGCCAAACAACTGCCAGGACAACACTCCTAGCCATCCTGTCAGCACAGGCAGCCCACCCCACAGGGAAGCAGAGTCAAAAGGAAGGAAGGATGGGCATGCTGGGAAGGGGGGTGGAGGCAATAGCATGATGGGAGTAGCAGGCACAGATATTGCTCAGCCTCACAACTGGCCCATCAACACCACTCACAACCATGCTCACATCACAGGGAGTGGAAAAGGACTCACAAGATGGCTGACACTGGCTACTGCTGTGGGGAGCACAAGGCCCTGCTGGCAACTGTGCAACAACCAACAGCAGGACACCACTGACTGACATCCTGAGAGACAACTTGCACTCCCTGCAATGCAAGCACGTTCCATTGTGGGATCTCTGGCTGGGTGGGAAGGAGGACTTGCAGCACTGACCATAGTCACAAGCACCTCCCCTCACACACACCCTCAACACAAACTCCACATAACCCACCTGGGAGAATGCAATGCCTCACATCCTAACTCAAGATCCCACAAAGAACCACCACCCTGGGTTATGTTGTGTGAAGCACAGGGACACTCTTGGGACTTTTAGCCAAACAACTGCCAGGACAACACTCCCAGCCATCCTGTCAGCACAGGCAGCCCACCCCACAGGGAAGCAGAGTCAAAAGGAAGGAAGGATGGGCATGCTGGGAAGGGGGGTGGAGGCAATAGCATGATGGGAGTAGTAGGCACAGATATTGCTCAGCCTCACAACTGGCCCATCAACACCACTCACAACCATGCTCACATCACAGGGAGTGGAAAAGGACTCACAAGATGGCTGACACTGGCTACTGCTGTGGGGAGCACAAGGCCCTGCTGGCAACTGTGCAACAACCAACAGCAGGACACCACTGACTGACATCCTGAGAGACAACTGGCACTCCCTGCAATGCAAGCACGTTCCCTGGTGGGATATCTGGCTGGGTGGGAAGGAGGACTTGCAGCACTGACCATAGTCACAAGCACCTCCCCTCACACACACCCTCAACACAAACTCCACATAACCCACCTGGGAGAATGCAATGCCTCACATCCTAACTCAAGATCCCACAAAGAACCACCACCCTGGGTTATGTTGTGTGAAGCACAGGGACACTCTTGGGACTTTTAGCCAAACAACTGCCAGGACAACACTCCCAGCCATCCTGTCAGCACAGGCAGCCCACCCCACAGGGAAGCAGAGTCAAAAGGAAGGAAGGATGGGCATGCTGGGAAGGGGGTGGAGGCAATAGCATGATGGGAGTAGTAGGCACAGATATTGCTCAGCCTCACAACTGGCCCATCAACACCACTCACAACCATGCTCACATCACAGGGAGTGGAAAAGGACTCACAAGATGGCTGACACTGGCTACTGCTGTGGGGAGCACAAGGCCCTGCTGGCAACTGTGCAACAACCAACAGCAGGACACCACTGACTGACATCCTGAGAGACAACTTGCACTCCCTGCAATGCAAGCACGTTCCATGGTGGGATATCTGGCTGGGTGGGAAGGAGGACTTGCAGCACTGACCATAGTCACAAGCACCTCCCTCACACACACCCTCAACACAAACTCCACATAACCCACCTGGGAGAATGCAATGCCTCACATCCTAACTCAAGATCCCACAAAGAACCACCACCCTGGGTTATGTTGTGTGAAGCACAGGGACACTCTTGGGACTTTTAGCCAAACAACTGCCAGGACAACACTCCCAGCCATCCTGTCAGCACAGGCAGCCCAACCCACAGGGAAGCAGAGTCAAAAGGAAGGAAGGATGGGCATGCTGGGAAGGGGGTGGAGGCAATAGCATGATGGGAGTAGTAGGCACAGATATTGCTCAGCCTCACAACTGGCCCATCAACACCACTCACAACCATGCTCACATCACAGGGAGTGGAAAAGGACTCACAAGATGGCTGACACTGGCTACTGCTGTGGGGAGCACAAGGCCCTGCTGGCAACTGTGCAACAACCAACAGCAGGACACCACTGACTGACATCCTGAGAGACAACTTCCACTCCCTGCAATGGAAGCACGTTCCATGGTGGGATATCTGGCTGGGTGGGAAGGAGAACTCACAGCACTGACCATAGTTACAAGCAGCTCACCTCACACACCCCCTCAACACAAACTCCACATAACCCACCTGGGAGAATGCTATGCCTCACATACCAAATGAAGATCCCACAAAGAACCACCACTACCCTGGGTAATGCTGTGTGAAGCACAGGGACACTCTTGGGACATGTAGCCAAATAAACGCAAGGACAACACTGTCAGCCTTCCTGTCAGCACAGGCACACTACCCCACAGGGAAGCAGAGTCCAAAGGAAGGAAGTATGGGCATGCTGGTAAGGGGGGTGTAGGCAATAGCATGATGGGAGTTGTAGTCACAGATACTGCTCACCCTCACAATTGGCCCATCAACACCACTCAGAACCATGCTCACATCACAGGGAGTGGATAAGGACATACAAGATGGCTGACACTGGCTACTGCTGTGGGGAGCACAAGGCCCTGCTGGGAACTGTGCACCAACAAACAGTACAACACCACTGCCTGACATCCTGAAAGCCAACTTGCACTCCCTGCAATGCAAGCACGTTGCATGGTGGGATATCTGGCTGGGTGGGAAGGAGAACTCACAGCACTGACCATAGTTACAAGCAGCTCACCTCACACACCCCCTCAACACAAACTCCACATAACCCACCTGGGAGAATGCTATGCCTCACATACCAAATGAAGATCCCACAAAGAACCACCACCCTGGGTAATGCTGTGTGAAGCACAGGGACACTCTTGGGACATGTAGGCAAACAAACGCAAGGACAACACTGTCAGCCTTCCTGTCAGCACAGGCACACTACCCCACAGGGAAGCAGAGTCCAAAGGAAGGAAGTATGGGCATGCTGGTAAGGGGGATGTAGGCAATAGCATGATGGGAGTTGTAGTCACAGATACTGCTCACCCTCACAATTGGCCCATCAACACCACTCAGAACCATGCTCACATCACAGGGAGTGGATAAGGACTGACAAGATGGCTGACACTGGCTACTGCTGTGGGGAGCACAAGGCCCTGCTGGGAACTGTGCACCAACAAACAGCACAACACCACTGCCTGACATCCTGAAAGCCAACTTGCACTCCCTGCAATGCAAGCACGTTGCATGGTGGGATATCTGGCTGGGTGGGAAGGAGGACTCACAGCACTGACCATAGTTACAAGCAGCTCACCTCAGCTCACCTCACACACCCCCTCAACACAAACTCCACATAACCCACCTGGGAGAATGCTATGCCTCACATACCAAATGAAGATCCCACAAAGAACCACCACCCTGGGTAATGCTGTGTGAAGCACAGGGACACTCTTGGGATATGTAGCCAAACAAACGCAAGGACAACACTGACAGCCTTCCTGTCAGCACAGGCACACTACCCCATGGAAGTAGAGTCCAAAGGAAGGAAGTATGGGCATGCTGGGAAGGGGGGTGTAGGCAATAGCATGATGGGAGTTGTAGTCACAGATACTGCTCACCCTCACAATTGGCCCATCAACACCACTCTGAACCATGCTCACATCACAGGGAGTGGATAAGGACTGACAAGATGGCTGACACTGGCTACTGCTGTGGGGAGCACAAGGCCCTGCTGGGAACTGTGCAACAACCAACAGAAAGACACCACTGAATGACATCCTGAGAGTCAACCTGAACCCACTGCAAGGGTGGCATGCTTCATGGTGGGATAACTGGGCTAGGTGGAGAAGGATGGCCGGATGTCCACCAAATACAACAAATGCTGGCCATGCACACACCTCAACATTCACATTGAAATGCCCCAGGTATGCATGACAATGTGCTACACCAATATCAACCTCTTACTGTGACAACTTAGGACAATGCAATGTACATGCCCGCATCCAGAGGTACAGTCACAACTGTCAGGTGTGTGAACCATTGATGCCTGTAGAAACATAACATACAATGTGTGTCTCTTCCAAATACAGGTGATGATGATGGGGACACAGCAGCAGGTGAGGAGGAGTCCCTGTCCCAGGCTCCGGGGGACATAGAGCTCACTGGTGTGGAACAGCCTCTGCCCTCCTCGGATGGCGAAGACCTACCTGGCACCTCCGGTGTGAGTCATCATGCAGCACCAGCTGGACCAACATCTGCACCCCCTGCACCCACCCCTCCAACAACTGCCAACACACAGACCACCCCCGCCGACACGGACAGACCAAGGACCACCGATGACAACAGCACAGGGCCCCAGGCCCAGCGTGGAGCAATGGACGACAACACCACTAACAACCCCCAAGGGGGCCTTGGGTCACCTGTGCGTGCCACCGCAGGTCCTGCACGTGTCGCCAGGGGTGGTGGGAGGGGTGGTAGACATAGGTCGCTGCTTGCAGAGGGGTCTGGACTGCATGATGACCCACAACTGGCACGCATCGCTGATGCGTACCAGGATAGCACCGGAGAGGTCAGACAGGTCGTGGGGATCCTCAAGGACATACAACAGCAGCAGGCTGCCCATCATGCCCGCTTGGACTCCCACATGTCCCGTGTGGAGACACACATGTCTCGCATGGAGTCCAAGTGGGACACATTGCAAGAACTCACAGCGGTGCATAGGGACATATTGACATGCCCCCGCCAGATTAGCACCAACATGGCCACACCTCCCTGTGTGCCCACAACATCTGGTGCTGCAACAACTGACACCGCCACAGGGAGGGAGGAGGACTCTGGCGGAGACTCCCTGCACCGCCGCAGCCTGCACTTGAGGGTCCCCCCCCAAAGAAGAGGGGTCGTCCGAGGAAGGAAAACTGAGAGGTTGATGGCCACGTACATCCCCCAGGAAGCCAACACCTGTTCCGGAAATTCTCCTTTGTGTGCAAACGTTTCACCCTGTCGAATGCAACACTACTCTCCCACATGACATGGGGAGTTGGACTAATGTATCATATGACTGTGGACTTCACTCAGGACATTTCTGCTACCAAGACTTCCAACTCATCTGGAAACTTTGGATCCCAATCCCAATGTACAGCACCCACCATCCTGTGCACTATCACACACACATTTCTGTAAATAAAATCACTAGTACACCATACTTGCCTCTGTTGTTATTCAAATGTGGATACTGTTATGGTGATGATGATCTGCTAAATTACACTGTGTATGCTAACTGCTACAGCAAGTACAACACCGTCGTGTGAGTCATGGTGACGTGACACATATGAGGGAGACACACCACTAGGGCTACACAACACAGAGACACCAGGGCCATCGGACTCATCGCCCACAGTGATGTTGCCAGGAAATACAGTGGAATGCACAGACACCACACCTATTCAGAGTCTGTGTCAACTAGCCCACAGGTGCAGTAAGCAAATGTCAGTCAGATGTGTGACCACAGACAACGCACATCCCAAAGTGAAGCACAGGTTCATTACACATTTGCAACATGTTGTTTCCACTACAAATGCAAGGTTTACCCACGTGGCAGTGGCCACACAGTCAACAAGTGCAGAAGATATGAAGTCCAGGGGTGTGTGGCACATCACTTGTAGGCAAACTACTGCTGCCAGCCTGAAAGCTGAATCATGGTGTCGGGGGATCCAAGTTGACCAAAGTACTCAGTAAGCACCCTGTGAAGAACAGACATGACACACAGTTAAAACCACTGAAGAACAGGACAGAACTGCAATACTCATGCCCAATACATGTCACAAGACAACTACACAAAACCAAGTTAGCATGTCAAAACTGTTGGGGAGTACAGACTACCTGTAAGGACACATTGCTGCACGCATCCATTCAAGTAGCACATGGCCACACTCAAACAGCACCAGAGCACCACCCACACATATCATGCAAACTCACATCATTCACATTACATCTCCCTGGATACTCACATTCAGCTGAAGAAGTTGGTGATGAGCTGTGTGCGGACATCACCATCATCATCATCATCATCACTGGCATCGTGGTCCAGGCCAGGATCCTCCACAGGTGGCGGACGTTGGTCATCGTCATCCAGGATGAGCGGCAACTCCTTCCGCACTGCCAGGTTCTGTAGCATGCAGCAGACGATGACAATCTTGCACACCTTTGCTGGGGCATATGGGAGGGCCCCATCTGTCATGTCCAGGCAGCGGAAGCGGCTCTTCAGGAGACCAAATGTCCGCTCAATCACTCTCCTGGTTTGACCATGTGCCTCATTGTAGCGCATCTGGGCTGGTGTCACAGGGTTCCTGAGGGGTGTCAGCAACCACGGCATGTTGGGGTATCCGGAGTCACCTACGGACAGACAAGTGCACATTAGCTGATTTGGAAAAGTGGGTGGAATACTACAGATCAGAACACACACAATGGTACAAAGTCAGTACACACCGACAAGCCAGGCACGCTGGTTCTGCATCTGTGCCATCATCCTCGGGATGCGACTACTCCTCATCACGTAGGCATCGTGTGCTGAACCAGGGAAATGGGCACACACATGTGTGATGCTCATATCTGCAAGACATACCACCAGAGCATTGATCGAATGGTAATGTTTACTGTTCTTGTATGCCTGCTCATGTGCCTGTGGTGGTATCAAAGCCACATGTGTCCCATCAATGGAGCCAATGACATGTGGCATCCTCCCCAGGGCATAGAAGTCACTCTTGACATCAGTGAGTTGTTGACGTGTAGGGAAATAGATGTACTGGTTCAGGCATCTCAACATTGCCTCCAAAACATCGCGTAGCACACGGCTGAACATAGTCTGTGACATCCCACCGGCAGTCGCCACAGTGTGTTGAAAGGTACCGGTGGCAAAGAAGTGTAGGGCTGCCATTACCTTCACCTTGGGGGTCAGCGCCGTAGGGTACGTCCGGCCAGGTTGCAAATGTGGTGCCAAGCGCACTGCCAAATCATCAATCAGCTGCCTGGTGAAGCGGTACCGTTGGATGCTGTCACGTTCCACCATCGTTGCCAGGTCAGGGAATGGTCTATGGACAGCTGGAGCCCTGCAGTGCATAGGTTGAAGAAAGAAAGATTGTCAGTCACCCCACATATGTGCCATTCACCATACTCAATTTCACATGATACATTATTACGAGACACAAGTACTTGATGTGTGTGCCGCTCTGTTCGGACATAACTCGCACCTACATGCCCATCATCTAACTTCTCAGTACAACATGTGTGCACAACAGGTACCAGGTTGTGCTATGGGAAACCATTAGGCTGTGTCACAGTACCCATTTACTGCTGTCACGTTCCACACACACACCACAGTGACATGTCTGGACAGATGCGCCACAGGCATCACAGCTCATTGACAGGTAGATTCCCAGTGACCCTGTCTTGCCACATGGACACTGGCATGACATGGCGTATCATGTACACGTCAGAAAAACAAACATGACTCCCACAGGTAGTGGCCCCTGTCGCCTCCGCAGGACAGACATGGACGCCAGTGACGCACAACATCAAAGTCCATGCACAAACAACGTTGATGTGGAGACTGTCTCCCATCGTGCACATGGAATCAGAGACATCGGAAACACAACATGCACACAGACTGTGGAGGGACATCACTATTGTGGCAATGGGTCATCCTGTGACGTACATGCCTTCCCCCATGGGACCCTGGGGGTATGTGACATGTCACACACATACACAACCTGGAAATGTGACCATGCCACATGCTCCGAAATGAACTGTTGCACATCACAGTGGTCATGTGCACAACACACAAAGGACCCTGTCCCCATGAACACATGCACAGCCCGGGTGTGGCTGCCCACAAGTGCCACCACAGAAACCACATGTTAACCCCCATACACAGAAAAGGTAATGCAGCCTTACATGCCTTAGGAAACAGTGTGGACTGGGTGTGGTGTTGTAGGTGTGCCCCTGTGTCTCTGGCAGGTATATGTGGCTGGCATACGTTCACCAGTGACAAGCATGGTGACATATGCGACTGACCTGTACAGGTACGCGTTGTAAAGTAATGGACCGATCGGTGTGCCCGGCCGGCCCATTGCATCTGTTGTGAGCGGGTACGCGTTGTACAGCAATGGACCGATCAGTGTGCCCTGCCGGCCACTGCATCTGTTGTGAGCGGGTATGCGTTGTATCCTGAAATACGCATTGTACAGCAATGGACCGATCGGTGTGCCCGGCCGGCCCATTGCATCTGTTGTGAGCGGGTACGCGTTGTACAGCAATGGACCGATCGGTGTGCCCGGCCGGCCCATTGCATCTGTTGTTAGCGGGTACGCGTAGTACAGCAATGGACCGATCGGTGTGCCCGGCCGGCCCATTGCATCTGTTGTGAGAGGGTACGCGTTGTACAGCAATGGACCGATCGGTGTGCCCGGCCGGCCACTGCATCTGTTGTGAGCGGGTACGCGTTGTATCCCGAAATACACGTTGTACAGCAATGGACCGATCGGTGTGCCCGGCCGGCCCATTGCATCTGTTGTGAGCGGGTACGCGTTGTACAGCAATGGACCGATCGGTGTGCCCGGCCGGCCCATTGCATCTGTTGTGAGCGGGTACGCGTTGTACAGCAATGGACCGATCGGTGTGCCCGGCCGGCCCATTGCATCTGTTGTGAGCGGGTACGCGTTGTACAGCAATGGACAGATCGGTGCGCACGCATTGGCTGGGGCCTGGCATGGCAACGGACGCGTTTTCGAAGCTCCAACGAGTCTGATGCAGTGAATTCAGTTGGCCAGCCACAACAATGTTGCAAAATCATGGGTGTCATGAAGTTGAAGATTTGAAGGATGCTGTGGGCGTGTATTAGTGCTGCTATTCCATGGATTGGTCAGATTCAGAAGATGCAAACGACTTGGACCTATCACTTTGGACACATGGGACAGTATCTGCCTCTGCAGCACACATATAATGCTAGCTGTTCCCCTGAGAGCTCACTTGCCTGCACTACATGCTCCAGGACGACATCTGGCACCAACACTGCTGCTGTCTCTGCATCCTCTGGCTACTGCAATGGCACGTACTGTGGAGAGAGCCCCAGCCTTCAGCCTTGAGGAGAACCAGGCCCTGTTGGACAACCTCCTTCCACAGTACAGCAAGCTGTATGGGAAACCAGGGGAGCAGGTGAGTGTGCTGTCCACTGCCTTACTAATTGTGCATGTTGTCTAACTAGCAGGACTTACAGTGTACACACCACTGGCTAGCATGCTCACTGAGTAGTTGTCACACCCCAAAGTGTGTAGTTACATGCACTGAACAGGTACAGTGCAGTAACAGTGCATTCCAACAAGGTTTACTTCCCATGCAATGATACCATGTAGTGACTGCTGGCAAACTGTTCATAGCCATTGTTGCACTGCCTATGTACAGCATATGCCCCTGTGATTGAGACATGTATCTCCAACTGTGTGATGCACGTATATGTTGCATGTGTAGTAATGGCCTTTTCACTTTGTCATCCTCACAGGTTGATGCCCACCAGAAGCAGGAAATCTGGCTGACCATCGCCCGGGCAGTAAGATCCGTGGGGGTCTACAGGCGCAGGATCCGCAACTGCCAGAAGAGGTGGCAGGACCTTCGGGGCTTGACCCGGAGGATCGCAAGGGTCCAGCTGAAGCTCTCGCCTCCTCGCAGGAGGGGCGGACACCGGACCCTGACCCCCCACATGCTCCGGATCCTGGTGGTGGTCTTCCCTGACCTGGATGGGCAGCTGAAGGGCAGACAGCAGCAAGGAGGGGGTGAGTCCATGACTGCACTGTGCACTTTGTCTGACATGCTATGTGCCCTACTCTGGCCTGGTTAAACTTCCACAGTACATCAGTCATGTGGTCCAGGACCCATGTCCCTCATTTGTGACATGCCCACTTCTCCTCTGATACGCATATGTGTGGCCCTTACAGTCAGGAAATTGTGTCACTTGGGGACTGTGTCATTGCATTTAGCTTCGCTCAAGGTGGGGGACAGCATTTGTTCCCGTGACTCTGTTGTGCGATTCATGGGTGGGTCAATTGCTTACACAATGCCTAAGTTCTGACATGTAATCTGGGTGTAACTTTGATATGTGATCCACTTGCTGATCTGAATCACCACATGTCCCTGGGGAATTTGGCACACACCCATGCTGCCGGTGGGAACAATGTTTGGGCCTCAGGAGTATGTGTATCAAGTGTGTCACACATGCTTAGCCACCTGCCTACTGTCCAGGACTCATACCTCTTACAGTTGGAGCTGGACAGTTATGCCTACTCCAGGGCATACAATACACTCTGTACTCCCTCTCCCGTGTATCATCTGGCATGTTGTGATCAGTAAAATGTACCCTCAGGTGTCTGCCTCTGTCTCATTGTGCTGTATCTTCGTTGTCAGGACTACTGGTATGTTTATCGGTTAGGGCTCTGCATGCCATCGGAGATGTGACCATGATAGACGATACTTCTGTGACTTATAGGTGTCTGATCACTTGACTGTGCACACAGGTGTATGCGACTGTGACTTTCAGGCAGCTGTTTTTCATTCACAGCACACTGTGAGGTGCTCATGTTCAGAGAGTTGTGTTTCATGTCCCCCATATGTCCAATTGGTATGACGTGGACAAATAGTAGTTCAGATGATGTTGTTTTTGGGGGATGGACATGTGCACTTGTCAGTTACATAACTTGCATTCCCCATGTCCTAGGATTGTGACACAGTGCAGACTGTTGTTGTCTGGCTGCCATGGCCATGTGACTGGAGACAGTGATGTATGACTTTGCACGCATGCCTGTGTCATGGCATTAAACTTCCTAAGACTGATCCTGCAGGGGAGTGACATGTGCAACATGCACCCCATTGTGGCATTGACTATCCGGACATGGGTGGATCATGGTGTCTGGTGCTGGTATGCATCACATGCATTTCTATTTAGACTCTGGCCATCCCTTTCTCCGGACACCTGCACTGACTCAGTGGCAAGAGATGTGATGTGTGCATGTTCACATACTTCACCGTGTTCCCTGCAATGTCCAACAACTGTGTAGGTGGTGCATGTGTCCACACTGGGGTCTTACCATCAGACAGGCACCAGACAGATGGGTGCAAGGGCAGGAGGGTTGTGAGACCCATGGTTGACCATCAGACTGACAATTGGCTTCCCGAATCTGTGTGAGGACTTTAGGCAATGTTCAACTAAGGATGCCAGGGCTTGCTCTGTGATGTGCTGTACTTACTGTGGTGTGTGCGGTCAGTGCAGGTGACTGATGTTTGTCTGTTTCCCTAATTGTTTGCAGATACATCCATGGCCACAGGAGGGGACAGCTCCACGGACCAGGAGGAGCAGCGGAGCCAGACTGGGTCAGCATCCGACGAGTGGTCAGAGGTACCCAGTGGCACAGAGGGCGAGGGGAGCCACACCGAGGAGTCCTCAGCACCATCCACCTCAGCTGAGGCCCACAGCAGCTCGGAGGATGACTCCCTTGTGGAGGCGGGTCTCATCAGCCACCAAAGGCCAGCTAGTCTGTCTGGCCCCGCCACCACCACCACCACCACCGCCCTCCCATTGGCTCCCATTCCTGCGGTCCGTGGAGGCTCCCGTGCTCGGGAGCATGTCTCCTTCGTGCCAGGCACCGCACCCCCTGCCCCTGTGTCCCCTGCTGCCCTGAGTGAGGAGTCTGTGTACCTCCTTTGGCAGCTCCATGTAGGGCAGACAGCAATGCTGAGTGTCCTCCATGCACACACCACTCTGTTGACACAGCTAGTGTCGTTCATGGAGGGCATCTCGACGGGTATGTCTGCCCTACAGAGGAGCAATAAGTTCATGGACTCCTCCCTGACGGCAGCCGTGTCCCTCCTCCAACAGTCCCTCACCCCTCCCACCTCTGCCCCATCCACACTTCCTGCCACCCTACCTGTCCAAAGCACATGCACACCTGCACAATCACCCAAGCACACAGACACGAGCAGCACAGACACACCCAAGAGAAAGGCAAGATGTGCACACAAGCATCCTCAGGGGACTGATACCACACACACAGGGGATGGGGAACAGACACACACACAGGCATCCACAGTCACTCCGCAGTCCTCCAAATCCTCTCCCTCCAAGACCCCTTCCCTTGCCTCACCTGCTATCCCACCTACACAGCAGATCTTCCTGTGTGACCTCGGCCTCTTCCCCTCCGATCCTGCTGATCCAGCATACCGGGGGAAGAGGAAGTCCACCCACACAGAGGGGAGTGCCCCTCACCCCCGGACACCCTCCCCCAGGCGCAGGCAGACACAGGACCCCATTCGGAAGTCCCCCCGGACCAGGAAGAGCAAGACCCCACCACCACCACGCAGCTCCACCACCCAGTCTCTCTCCTCCATCCTCCAGGCCACCACTCCACAGGTTCCCCCACCACACCCTGCCCCAGGTTCCCCCACACACCGATACCGCATTCCCAGACTGCTTAGGCCCTCCCCCTGCCACTTGCTCTTCCACCCCCAAGCCAGACGCTCTGCCTGTTAGTGCCACTGGTGTGGAGACCGGGTCCCCCCTCTGTCCTGCCCACCTCATCTGCCCACCCTTCCACTCCCTTGGAGTCATGCACTGCAGTGGAGTCCACAACCACCCCGTCTGACTCGGGCACTGCAGTGGGGACCCAGTCCACTACATCAGACCAGCCCACTGCAGTGGTTGCAGCACCCACACCAACTGACTTGTGTACCACAGTGGTGCCGGCCCCCTGAGTCAGACACCTCCACTGCAGTTGCCGGTGACACTCCTGCACCCACCACCCCTTCACTGCCTCACTCTGCCATCCCCTGATCCTGTCCCTGCGGTGCCTGGCCTGCCCCTTGTATGCCCCTCCAAGGGGGATGTCCCCTGTCCGTACCAGTGCAGGCAAGCAATGGGTGACCAGTTGTCACTTATCACCCTGTTGGGACTGTGATTTTGGACTGGCCATTGGCCTTAGTCTCCTTTGGACTTCAGAGTTTTCCTTGACATTTGCTGAATAAGGCCTCTTTTTGTTTAATTGTGGGTTTTCTTTTGATGTACATGATGTGGATGAGTAGCATCCTGCATTTGCAGTTGTAATAGTGTTCATATCAGGAAAATGAAGTGTTGCTGTGATGGACTCCATGTGGTCCATGGGATATGTGTCCTGTTGTAGTCTGGATCTATGGCATCCTTTGCTGCAGTCTGAGGGTGTAATGTTCAGCATTTGACACAGGGATGTATGTTTAGCATTTGTAAATGAACATCTTTGTCTTACACTGATGCACATCTGGTGGGCTTACCACTGTTCAATGTTCCGATTTCCCTGACTGTGTGCCCAGCTCCACTGGACATGCAGTTTTGCACATCAATGTCGAAGGACTCATCTGTGTATACAGTGCAACTTGCTTGACACGTGTTTTGGGTGTATGCAGATGACTGACGTGACACTCCCGTACCCAGGCTGATGTGAGCAGAGCCTTCTGTGTGTTGTAGTTGTTGACTCACTGACGGAGTGTTCTGCTGACATGTTTGGGTCGTGCACAGACAAGGTTTGGCACAGCGGACCTTCCACAGGAGTGGAGTGCCCTCATGGCAGTGTGTAATCCGGTGACATTGCGTGGGCCTGTGTTGTGTGTTGTGTAAGCATGTCTGTGCGTGTTCCCTTCCCTTTTCCTACACAGGCTGTGTCCCTAGGGATGTTCCTGTTTGTGATGCTTGCTGAGTTGTTCTGTGTTCATCCAGCATCTTGGACCTGGTTTCTCCGTGATGTGGGTGCATGGCAAACTAATGTTCATGAGGTTGTCATCCCAGGTTGTCTTTGTTGTCAGGGCTGGGGATGTGGTCAAACGCAGATGGGACACATTCAGGATTCCCCTTGGCACTTGTTGTTTACACAAGTCATGTGATTTACAGTTTGTGGTAGCTTTCAGTGATTGTGACACGTTGTGTGTGTGACTGCTGCCACTCCTCAGGGTCAGAGCTGCAATGTTGGAAGTTGTGTACGTGTGTTCTTAGTGTGTCACCTTGGCTTCTTCGTTGCTGTGTGACTATGGCCAGGATCCCATTGATTGTGGTGGATTTCACATCATGCCCATATACGGCATACTGTGCTGTGTGTCAGACATTGACGAGTCTTGTTGACTGGCCATGTGTGAGGGGTTTCTGCACCTTAGTTCCCACCACCACCCCTGGTATTGTCATGGGTGCATGTGCAATGTCACCAGTCCATGTGAGCTTCACTGCTGCACATTGGTGGAGATCAGGGTGTGTGGTGTTGAGTGTGTGCAAATGTGAGTTGTTGCACGGCTAGACCCCTACCTCCATATTGGCCTTGGCTGGCAGGCCGTGCTGATTGATTAGAGCTTGTGTAGGTGTGATGGTAGTTTGTTGCTCAGGACACATGGCTGTGGTTCACAGTGTGAACGACATCTACCTTTGTCATCACAGTGGGATTATCATGCAGGCTAGTGTCAGCACAATGTGGGGTCCCTGGGGGTAGTGCTGTGGTGGGTCTGTCTCTTGCTGTGTTAGTTGCTGTTCCTACAAGCTTGTGTGACATGTGTAATTTGGGCTCCCTCTCATCTAACAATGCCTGATTGCCCACATAGGGGTATCCGATCCATGAGTAACTTTTGTATGGCACTGTATACACATCTGTGTGGTTGGAATTCAGGCCTCCTCATGTGTTGTGTGGTTTCCTGGGGACACTGGCACACCCCCCATCACCCGTTGTGTTTGATATGCAGTGTGAGTCTGCCTGTTTGTGTTTGTGCCTTAGCACCACTGCATTGGCATATCTTGAGTGTGCCATTGGCTGTATGTTGTTTGGTGGCTTTCCCCTGCTGTCCCTGGGACTCCTAGGTCATCAGTCAGCACAATAATCACGGTTTGTATGTCCCATTGCTGCCATGGTATGGTATTTGTTCACCTCACATCTACAGTCTCCACAGGATATCTACATTTGTGTGTCCATTGGTGCAGATATGTGGGTCAGCATTATGATGGTCACTTCTGTCATTGTGTTATTTGCGAATGTTGACAATGTGGGACCCCATGGGTGATGTTTGTATGCACATGGCCAAAACGATGTTTCAGTGACACTGCACTGTTTGCCTCGACCAATCTATGTTGCTATGGGACACAAGCACTACTATGCCACTGATGTGTTTGTTGTTGTGTGACCAGGATTCATCCATGCAGTTTGGCTTTGGCAGCTTTTACCATGACTACACTTACCTTATGATCACTGTGGTGATGGTGCTTTCGGCCCCATTGCCACACTGTTCAAAAGTTGCATCAGCTATGGACACCACACTTCCCTTTTGGTCACTGTGGTGATGGGGCTTTAGGCCCCATTGCCACACTGTTCAAAAAGTGCATCAGCTATGGACACCACACTTACCTTTTGGTCACTGTGGTGATGGGGCTTTAGGCCCCATTGCCACACTGTTCAAAAATGTGCATCAGCTATGGACACCACACTTCCCTTTTGGTCACTGTGGTGATGGGGCTTTAGGCCCCATTGCCACACTGTTCAAAAAGTGCATCAGCTATGGACACCACACTTCCCTTTTGGTCACTGTGGGGATGGGGCTTTAGGCCCCATTGCCACACTGTTCAAAAAGTGCATCAGCTATGGACACCACACTTACCTTTTGGTCACTGTGGTGATGGGGCTTTAAGCCCCATTGCCACACTGTTCAAAAATGTGCATCAACTATGGACACCACACTTCCCTTTTGGTCACTGTGGTGATGGGGCTTTAGGCCCCATTGCCACACTGTTCAAGAAGTGCTGTGGTGATGGGGCTTTAGGCCCCATTGCCACACTGTTCAAAAAGTGCATCAGCTATGGACCCCACACTTACCTTTTGGTCACTGTGGTGATGGGGTGTTCGAGCCCATTGCCACAGTGGCCATGGTCGGCTTGCATTGTGGAGGCCACACACATTTATGTGTGACACATGTGATAGGGGGTCACATTGTATGTTCAATGTCATGTTCAGTCTTGTAGGCATTTGACACAGACTACACACGCTTGTCAGGGTGTTGGGTGGGATGTAATTTTCTGTCATTCCTTATGTGGGAGTATGCTGGTTATGTCATGCATTACCCGTACTATGAGTAGGGGTGGTGTTAGTGGTAGGCATCCATCCCCCCATGAGTGGGGATGGTAGTAGTGACAGGCATCCAGCCCCCCCTGAGTAGGGGTGGTGGTGGTGGCAGGCATCCAGGCCCCCCTGAGTAGGGGAGGTGGTAGTGGCAGGCATCCATCCCCCTAAGGGTGGGGATGGTAGTAGTGACAGGCATCCAGCACCCCTGGATAGGGGTGGTGGTAGTGGCAGGCATCCATCCCCCTAAGGGTGGGGATGGTAGTAGTGACAGGCATCCAGGCACCCATGATTAGGGGTGGTGGTAGTGGTAGGCATCCATCCCCCATGAGTGGGGATGGTAGTAGTGACAGGCATCCAGCCCCCCATGAGTGGGGATGGTAGTAGTGACAGGCATCCAGCCCCCCCTGGATAGTGGTGGTGGTAGTGGCAGGCATCCATCCCCCTAAGGGTAGGGATGGTAGTAGTAACAGGCATCCAGCCTCCCCTGAGTAGGGGTGGTGGTAGTGACAGGCATCCAGGCCCCCCTGGGTGGGGGTGGTGGTAGTGGTAGGCATCCAGGCCCCCCTGAGTAGGGGTGGTGGTAGTGGTAGGCATCCATACCCCTATGGGTGGGGATGGTAGTAGTGACAGGCATCCAGCCCCCCCTGGATAGGGGTGGTGGTAGTGGCAGGCATCCATCCCCCTAAGGGTGGGGATGGTAGTAGTGACAGGCATCCATGCCCCCCTGAGTAGGGGTGGTGGTAGTGACAGGCATCCAGGCCCCCCTGAGTAGGGGTGGTTGTAGTGGCAGGCATCCAGCCCCCTAAGGGTGGGTATGGTAGTAGTGACAGGCATCCAGGCCCCCCTGAGTAGGGGTGGTGGTAGTGGTAGGCATCCAGCCCCCCCTGAGTAGCGGTGGTGGTGGTGGCAGGCATCTAGCCCCCCATGAGTAGGGGTGGTGGTAGGGTGGTGTTGGTGGTAGGCATCCATCCCCCTATGGGTGTGTATGGCATTGGTGTTGGCCATCCCACCCCTATGGTTCTGCTGTTGCTTGTGTACGTCATTTGTGCATCCCTATGTGTGTGTGACATATTTCGGGTACGTGTAGTTTGTTTGTATTGTTGGTGTTTGACTTACCGTCTGCGCCGTATGCGTCCGTGCCGGTCCCGGTAATAGATGTAGAGTATAGGTAGGACCTGCGCAATGGGATTCATGCTTGGATCGTCTCGTTCGGGTTTCTCGTGTCTTCGACTCATACTCGTCGCTGGCTTGTTCGTCTCGTAGCCGTGGATCGTCTTGTGGCGCACAACGGAGCTTATGTACGGCTCGCCCGGATGCTCAAATGTGCCGGACGTAGCGACGGGTTCGGCGCGTACGGAATGCGCATCGTACTAGTCCGGCCGGAAGGTGCTGTGTATTTGCTTCCGTGCGGCTCGAATCGGCGTTTACGGATCCGGCTCGGGCGGGGAACAGGAGCTGGATTGGGTGAGTACGGCTCGTTCGGAGACTGGGTTGTTATACGCATCGTACTTGTTCGTCCGGACGAGTGTACGATTCGGTCGGGAAACACGCATTCGGCTTGTATTTTTTCCGGACGAATACTGTTAGGTGCGCTTCCGGCCGAGATCGGAATCGACCCCCCTGTATTTGTTTTTCTACCGATGTGATCATGAAAGCATCAAAGCGTGCTATTTCAATGTACTAACCATGTGATTGTCTCAAGAAAATGATTGAAATCAGGTCATTTTTATGATTAGACACCACAACATTATCCTTTTTATATGGTTGTTTGTTGACTAGCACTTTAAAATGTAACTAATATTTTAAAAGGGCTATGTGTTATTGCTGGAGAACTTTTTTAAAAATCCAGAAAAATCTGTAGAATCCCTAGTTTAAAAAAGAAAGCAGGAAAAAGAAAAAGTCTCTTATTAATATACTGTTTACAGCACTTAGCACTTTAAAGACCTAACATCTTAAAGAGAATTTTATTACTTGTGCATGAACAGGAATATCATTATTATTGCTATTATTTTTATAATCTATGTCTCTTAAATGTAACATATATAGGTTATGATCGTAACTTTTGATAGATGTGGTATAGTTTACAGCACATAGCACTTTAACATCAAAGTACTGTACATTGACACAAACAATGTGATCTTATCTTGGTAAAGTTTATAGCATATAGCACCTTATACATACTAGTACTGTATACAGGTTCTGGATACCAATATGTAACTGGGTCCCCAAATGACTGTCAGACTATTATTGGGACGAGAAGGACTTAGGACATCTAGGAAATGACATACAGTGGCGACACTATGTGGCACTATCAATTGTCATTACATTATTAGGAATCTTACATCGGATTACATATTTTTGCACACACTTTTTGCACCTCTTTCATACGCTTTTTGCACGTTTTCTTGCACTTTTTATGACACGAGATGACACTCTGTGAAAATATACATATCATACTGTTATACTTACATATAACAGTAAATGCCTTATAATTCTGGTTGGCTCGAGACAACTACTTAAACCCTATCATTCTTTGAATATGGACTGTTTTTCTATGTTTTGTGGTACAACAATGACTATTGAAAGATTAGTCCCCCACTTGTCAAAATTAGAATGACAGTGACTGGAGATCAGATCACAACCATTATATATTCATACAACATACGGGTACTTTACCGTAATTAGTGAATCTAATTTTAAATTCACATAGGAACACTAAAACATACTTTTAAAATCAATATCAACTATTATAACATGTTGTGGGAACTTGACAGAAAAACATATTGAAAAATTAATTGAATACTGCCAGTCTGTCCATGCTTGTGCAACGTGTAAAATGTTTCAAATGTACAAATACCTTTTTGTGTGTGCCCCTTTAAATTGTGGTGGTCATTTTGGAGGAAGTTTCCCTTTAAATATCTGTCTTTTTTTAAATCTTTTTTATTAACATGCACGGTACAAGTTACATGTTTCTGTTTTTTGGGTTTACAATAAACATTCTTGTAGACAAACGACCTCAAAACTAGCCCACCCCCCCACCTATTCCCGTTACTTGTACCAGTCATCACTTGTCTCGGTATATTGTATAGGGTTCCCATATTTTCTCCCATTTTTTCGGTCATCCCCTACACAGATATACCGTTTGCGCCGCTCGTTGACACCAATCGAGTTCTGCAATCCATTGTGACACCTTCGGCGGGGCCACAGGCCCCCAGAACTTGGCAATATTCCTTTTCGCAATTACTGTCGCCAATTTTAAACATTTTTCCGTGTGGCTGGGCCACGACTGTTCATTTGAAATAAGCAGCATGAACCATCTTGGGTCTAGTAAGACCTCCGACCCCACAACTTCTGTCATGATGTCCCCCACTTTCTTCCAATACATTTGCAGCACTGGGCACTCCCACAACAGATGAAAAAAGGAACCCACCTGCCCGCATCGCCTCTGACATTGACTATTTTCTATTAATCCCATGCGATGTGTTGCCTGCCGGGAGTAATATACCCTGTGCAGAATTTTTAATTGTATGAGCCGGAAGCGAGCACGGATCGCGACCTCTCGTGGCCCCTGTATCACATCCCTCCATTCTTCCTCATCTATCGGCCCTAGGTCCTCCTGCCATTGCGCTTTCAATGCCACCAAGGGGTCCGGGGAGTTATTGATAAGCTTTCTATATATACACAATATGGCTTTAGTGGTCAGTGGTTCTGTCAGTAGCCTGTCCTCTAATGGAGACGACGCCAGCAGGGTCGCCCCCTCCTATATATAGGCTTTTAGGGCATGTCCCAATTGAATGTACAGCAACCATCCTCCCTGACTTAGTTTGTAATCTTTTTGCAAGTCTGAGAATGTCACGTAGGCTCTACCTCTCCACACATCCCCCAATCTTTCCAAGCCCAGCAGCCTCCATTTGTGGAAGACCTGTAGGCCGCCGGCACCCTCAAGTTTCCTACTTTCCCAGAGTGGTGTCATTTCGGTTAGGGCCCCTTGCCACTCTAGGTATTTGAGGGCAGCATTCCATGCCTTTATGACTGTATGTGTGTGTGGCGACAGTGCTTTTGCCTTCCCTGGATTGTAGAGGAGACGTGGATACCCTCCCTCTCCCATGCTGTCTCTGTCAATGCGATAGGCTGGGTCTGCCCTATCACCAAACACCCAATCATTGACGCATACTACCTACGGGCCCAATAGTAGAACCTAACGTTTGGAACTGCTAACCCCCCCTCATAAATCCCCTCCTGTAATTTCCTCAGAGCTATGCGCGGTGGGCCACCATTCCAAATTACAGCTCTCAGCTCAGCCTCCACCCGTGTAAAGAATGTATTTGGGATCTCGAAAGGGGTGTTCTGTATGGTGTAAAGAAGTTGTGGGAGGGTTATCATTTTAAATAGGGCCGCTCAGCTCATTAAGGTGAGGGGCAGTTTTTTCCAGCGCTCAGCGTCTGTTCTGAAGCGGGTCAGCGCCCGTTCGATGTTTTTCTGATAAAAATCATGTGAACTCCTGGTGATATTAATTCCCAGGTATTTAAAGTCTTCGGTTTCAATGGGGATCACACATCTACTCGTAAGTATCGGGATACCACCTGCCAGGGGGAAGAGCAAGGACTTATCCCAATTAATACGATAGCCGGCGTAATCGCCGTAGATGCGTAGAATTTGGAGCATCCTATCTATCGATTGCCTGGGTTTCCTGGCGTATAGTAGTACATCATCGGCGTATAATGATATGTGCTCCTCCCATTCCTCCCCTATGGCTATCCCCCAGATTAGCGGGTCGCAGCGAATCCACGCCGCAAGGGGTTCGAGGGCCAAGGCGAAAAGGAGTGGGGACAGGGGGCACCCTTGTCTAGTCCCCTTCTGCAATGTAAACATTCGGGATACTGAGGAGTTCACCCTCACCCGTGCAAGGGGCTGACTGTACAGAAGCCTCACCCATTGTATAAAGTTAGATCCAAAGCCCAGGAGACCCATTACCGCAAACAGGTAGTTCCATTCGATGTTATCAAAGGCCATTTTGGCATCAAGGGACAGCAAAGCTGCCGGGTGTGAATCCTCTATTGATGTAATGTGGAGGACCCCAAACAATCTACGTAAATGAAGTCTTGTGCTCCTGTGTGGCATAAATCCTGCCTTGTCCGGATGTATGAGGGGCGTAATTACCTCCAGGAGTCGTGTTGCCAATGCCTTGGCCAAGACCTTTGCCTCATAGTTTATCAAAGAGATTGGCCTATACTATTCAGTTTTCAGGGGGCCTACCTTCCTTTGGGATAACGACAATTGTCACCAATCTCTGATCGGGCGGGAGAGTCCCTAACTCTTTGGCCTCCTCATACATTGCAAGAAGGTGTTCCGCTGTTTTATCTAGCAGTACTTTGAAAAGTTCAAGCGGCAGACCGTTCGGTCCCGCCGCTTTCCCAGATTGCAACGCTCGTGTGGCTGCTTTGAGTTCCTCTACTGTTAAGTCCTCCTCTAACGTTTCCTTGTCAGCCTCGGATAGGGACGGCATTCGGATGTCTTTCAGGAATTCCCTACACTCCACTTCGGACTTGGAAGAGGGGGCTGAGTATATCGACTCGTAGTATGTGGCAAAAGCCTCAGCTATTGCTTTACCAGTTTCATGCAGGTATCTGCTCCCGTCAATAATTCTGGGGACCCAGTTATGATCCAATCTTTTTTTATCGAGCCAAGCCAATAGCCTGCTGGCCTTGTCCCCCACATCGTAGTGTGGCCCGGGCCAAGGTTCTAGCACTATCCTCCATTAAGTCCCTCAACTCCTTTTGCTTTAGTTGTAACTTATGTCTAATACTAGCATCATCTGCCTCCCTTTCCCCCATTTGTGCTTCAATAACTGCTATTTCTCCCTCCAGGGCCAGACCTTTCTGAATCTTGTCTTTCCTGGTCACACCAATATGCGCCTGTGCCTGCCCTCTCGCTACCTTTTTGAACGCTTCCCAGAGCGTTATTTTCGAATCAACGGACCCCACATTTTCACGAAAATAGTGCTCAGCACCCTTCCACAGAGCCTTTTTGAATTTGGGGTCTTTAAGATACCACGGATCTATTCTGGGGGGTAAGGTATGATCTCTCGGGGGGCCCTCCAAAATTACCTCCACCGGGGAGCTCCTCTTGCTATATGGGCAGCCCCGCTGAAGTCCCCCAGGTTGACTGCCGGTGTAAGAATGTAATCTAGCCCAGCTAGGCTCCCATGGGATGCCGAGACATGTGTGTATTGTCTAACCCCGGGATGGAAGTGTCACCAGATATCACTAAGTCCTAATGTTCAGAGGAAGTCAGCCAGTGGCCCCAGCTGTCTTCTCATCACCGCTCTTCTCAACGTGTCGAGGTCTCCAGAGACCACATCGTTCATGTCACCTCCAAGTATCAATCGGCCCTCTGGAAGTGCCAACAGCTGCGGTCCCAGTGAGTCAAGCGTTGCCCCCTGCAGGCCTGGGGGGGCATATACCAAACATAAGTTTAAGATCTTACTATCCCACCGACCACTCACGGCCATATATCTCCCCAGCGGGTCTGACCACCGTGTGGTCACAACATACAGAAATGATGCCCTGCACAATATTCCAACCCCCCCCTTGACCCTGTTGTGTAGCCTGCGTGCACCACCAAGGTGTATCCATATCTGTTTAGTGCTTTGCATTGACTACCAAGGATGTGGGATTCCTGAATCAGAACGACATCTGGGGCATGCCCTTTAATGAACTGGAGCACCATTGTTCGCTTCAGCCCCCCATTCAGACCATTTACATTCCAGGACCAGATCTTTATCTGTCCTCCCATAGTTTCAAGGGACGCCATGTATAAAGTCTGGATTCAACCACCCCCACCCTTCCCATGTCTCGGTATGGAGCAAAGTGACTAGAGTGTCAATTTGTCTAGTGATGGAACTACCCCATGTCTTTGCTGAGCTTGAACCTGAACTTTGAAACTCCTACCATATTTAAACCTAATAAGTAAATAACCACCCTCCTCCTCCCACCCTGCTAAATAGGTTGTACCTTCCCAACTTGTCAACCCGCAGAGTGCCTGTCACCCTCATACTAAACTGTTTCAACACAATGAAAGGGGGTGTCCCAGCCTCAAGCGCGCGCCACTCTGCTATCGCATTATGACAATCCTTTTTTCTACATTTATTAGTCTACCATGTGTTCTTGCGGTCGACAGTCTTTACATCCCTGAGTACCTTTACCACAGTGGGCCTGCAGTTAGTCTCTTTGTCGGATATCTTTGCTGTGTTTACTCAGTCCGGTTCAGCTTGCCGCGGCCCCTGCTTCATCTATGACTCCTTCTTCCCTCTGTCTGGCCTCCGTAGAGCTTGCTCTTTCTTTGTTGCTTTGGGTTCGGTCAGGGTCCCTCTGATTCTGTCGCGGGCCGCCTACTTGCATGCGGGTACCCGGATATTGCCCTTCCAGCCAGTCCCATACTTACTCCAGGTTGGTAAAATGCCATGTCTTACCGTCACTGATGATTTTGAGATTGGCCGGAAAGAGCATCATATATTTGATGACCCTCTCACGTAGTTTCCTTTTTGCCTCCTCGAAGCTCCTGCGTTGTTTCTGTACCAATAGAGTGAAGTCTGGAAAAATTCTGATTAGAGCGTTTTCAAGCCGTATTTCTCCAACAGCCCTGGCCGCCTGAAGGATGGCATCCCGATCGTGGTAATTAAAAAGTCGAGCAATTATTGTCCTTGGGGGGCCCCAGGCCTGGGCAGCGGGACCTGTGCCCGGTGCGCCCTCTCAATGGAGAAAAATGTGGACAACCTCTTTGGTTTCAAGGTATTCGTAATGAAGTCCTCCATGAAGAACTCCATGCTGGGGCCCTCCATGCCCTCCGGGACCCCCATCACCCTATTGTTATTCCTCCTCGCTCTGCCCTCCTGATCCTCCAGCTCGGCCGCCATCGTCGTGTTTTGATGAGTCAATTTCTGCACTTGCCCCTCCAACCGTTTTGACACTGCTTGCAGTTGGGCTATTTGTGTTTCAGTGGTTGTGACTTTGTCCCTTAATTTGGACAAGTCTGCGCGAATTAAATTCACCTCCAACGTCACTGTGTCTATCTTTGGCTCCAGGGTGGTTTTTAAGTCCTGTATGGCTGCCATGCTAGCGTTTAGGGAGGGTTCTGGATGTTCCTCACCTCCCACGGCAGGTTGATGCTTCGGGATGGTATAACTATCCATCTTATTGGACTGTGCCCCCGCCTGTCCTTTCATCTTCCCCATAGCGAGCTATGGATGGTGCGGAACGACGAGCCTCCTCACTCCCCACTCTTCAATGTACTTGTCCGTCCCCCAAGGCTCCGAACAGTCAAGGCCCCTACTTCTGCCCTCCACAGGCTATCCTTTGTACCCCAAATGATTAAGCCACTGTCTTCTGGGGGGGAGGGGGAAAGAAGAATCCGATTACCTGCCCGGCGCCAGGGCCGTCCGGTGTCTCACGCTCCTCCGGGCCCGCAGGGGTCCATCATGTGCTTTGTTAATGCGCCGGGCCTCCACGTCGGACGCGCGCGCTTGGATGTCCCACAGTGTGTGGCCCAGGCCTCCAAGCCGCCTCACTCTGCCGCACTCGGCCACCCAAGGGCTTCAAGGCCTCAAGGCTCCATTGCCTCAGAGCCTATGTCGCACGTCCACTTCCGCCTGCCTCCGGAGCACAGGCCCGGCCGCCGTTGCGACCCGGGCCTCCACAGGTTCCATCCCAATTTCACCGGGACTTCACTTGGGGCACAGTCACTCACCGCCAGGCCCCCAGGATAGCTTTCTTTTCCGGGCAGTAACTTCAGGGCTGAAATCCAGGTCCGCGGGAGCTCCGCCTCACTTCCGGGTGTGCGGCCCGGTACTTCTCGGCCCTTTTTCCTGCCTTCGCCGTTTACTGTGAACACGCGGCGTTCAGGTTTTTTTGTTCGGATCCATCGATCGACCGCACTTCAGGGATTTCTTTGTACGTGTCAGAACATTAAAATTCCATCGGATTGTAGGGCGGATGGCAGGCTTCGTCACCTCTCGCTGCGGAGCTCAGCAGAGCGCGGCCATCTTCGCTCGCGGCCAAGCCACGCCCCCTAAATATCTGTCTTTACACACATACGTCAGACCCAGTTGAAGGCTCCGGCCGAAACGCGTAGGTCCTTTTGTTGCACTGTCGGTGGCTTAAAAAATAATATAAAAAGGATTACTTACAACTTGCTGTGCCTGGCTGTGCTGCTTCTCTTCTGCGCCCTGGGAGTGAGAGGGCCGTTGTTGGAAGAACTCTGGAACATATTATATAGGCTTTAAATTATCTACTGGTGGTCACCAGTAGGTAGTTATAGTTAGGACCATGTTTCTATAGAAAAAGCGTTTTTTGACTTGCCTATATTTGTGGCGTCCTTTGAAGAAATCTTCACAAACATTTTCAAAAAAGGGTCATAGTGAGTCTTGATGTGCATGGAAAGTTTCAGGCTGATCTGTCAAGTGGGGGCCGAGAAAAAGGGGGGTCGCAAAAAATGCGATTTCCCATGTTAATTCCCATAGGAGCTTTGAACACGACTACAGCCTGAACCGCTGGACAGAATTACACCAAATTTGGCAGGAAGGTAGATTTTGGTTTATTTGGTGTAAATCCATTGAGTAGTTGTTGAGAAATTTAAGGGAAAGCAAATAAGGATATCTGGACAGAGCCTAATCACAGATCTCATGGTGAGATCTGATTGTCTGTCAGCACTTCAACCAGAAAGTGCTGGCAGCTATCTTGGGACCAATATACATGATAGCTTCCCATTGAAATGCATTGTAGTGAATGGCAGGTTTTGAGGGTCGCCAAATGGAGAATTTATTTGTTGATGGTACCATACTACTTTTAGGAATTGTGGTGTGTTCTAGTGTGAATTTAACCTGTGAAAGAGCCTTCTGTGTGAGTACATCAATCAAGTTTGAGAGAAAATAGTTTTCTCTTCATTTTTCAATAGAGGTTATAGAAGGTGCTCCAGAAGCTAAAATGAGCACATATTTTCTGTAAATTCACACTAGGGGGCCCATTATGATAACGGGCGGTTCACCACCGCCCGTATGGCGGTGGCGATCTGCCCACTATTACTCACCACCCGCCACCCATTTCCCCCCGCCATATTATTATGGCAGGGGTACCGCGGCAGACGGGAAGACCGTCCGTCGCTTTTCCGCCCGGTCCACAAGTTGACTGGGCGGAAAAGGTTTTAATATGGTGGCGGTGTCTGCTAGACACTGCCATCCATATTAGCATGGGTGCGGGAAGCAGCCTTGGCATGCGGAGTTTGCTGTTGGGGGCCCGTTGCGGGCCCCCAGGGTATTGGGGGGTGGGGGTGCACATGGGGGTACCTATGGTACTCCCTACATAGTCATGCACAAGGTGGCAGGCACCGCGCGGTGCCTGTCACCTTGTGAATGACAATGCACACAGTGCATTCTCAGCATTGGGCGGGCGGTGCTGTGAGCACCGCCTGCCACAATGCTGGGAATGGAGGATGCCACCGCCACGGTGGCGGTGGCATCCTAATCGCCGGTGCGGGACCGCCGCACCACTGGCGGCCGGTCCCAGCACCGCTATGTTTCTCAGCCATATGCGTATGAAGTCTGACATTCTCAGTAAAGCATGTACTTCCAACAGAAACAGCCTGTTGATTGCCATGTGTTCTACTGCAGCCTCTAAAGAACAACTAGAGTGTTAACAGTCTTACTTATGACAAACGTATGGCACACCTGAACCCATCTTGATTGAATCAAACTGGTAAAACTTAAAACTTTTAATTTAAAAAGAAACACAGTGATGGGTATCATTTTGTCATAGAAATTATTGTTAGTGCTGTAGAAAGAAAAATTAGGACACGTTTTAATTGATCTCCAAAATATCTTCCTCGTCTATTTCATTAAATCATTCTGACATGTAGGCTGAAACATGCACTTCCAACACCAGCAGCAGACTGCCAGTTAACTCCCTGGTGATAAGTGGTTTACTACAGTGTTCTGATGAGCAACTAGAGTGCTAACATTCTGAATTTATGCCAAAAGTATGGCACATCTGACCGCTATCTTGATGGAATCAAAGTGGAAAACTGAAAGTATTTGCTACTGAGGCTACTGCATTAAATGAGGAGATTAGTGAGCTTCATAACAAACAAGTCTCCCAACATCTTCACCAGAGAGAAAAGAACCTAGCACAAATATCACCCAAATGTAGCCCAAGTATGGCCCAATGTCAGATGTGTGCAAAACGCCCACACATATTGGGCTTCTTTATAAAAGTGCATGAAAAGGTTAACACATACTAACCATTCAGGAATGGAGTGAGAAAATAAAAGAATTAAAGATATGTTTTTATTTGCTGCCTTCCACACTATCAGAGGGTGCAACGTGGAAAATGCTGCCATTCATGGTTGCTTTGTGTGAGAGTGGTGTGCCATTCTTATGCTTAGTTTTTACATTTCCTGACAGTATTGTATCTATCTGATAAGACCAAAAATAATATTTGATCAACAAACTCAGTTTTCAGGTATTTGAATTACATGTAATTTGGGGACACAAATGATAGAAAAGGTATATGTGTATGTGAGAATGTTATAAGAGAGTATCAAATATTTTTGAGAAAATATTGGAATTATATGAGGTAATGTATGAGTGGTTTTGTATGTTTAATAACAGGTAAGTAAGATGCTTTATGAGTGTATGAGATTGTGAAGGTTTGTCTGATTTGCAGACTAGGGGGCCGATTCCGATTCAGGCCGGAAATCTCTCCGACCGAGCCGGACCCGGAGAGATTTCCGACCGAATCGGACCCTAGCAGTCCGAACGAACGAGTACGATGCGTTCGCATGCTATCAGACTCGAGTCGGTCGGACTCTCATTGAAGTCAATGGGAGCCGGTCGTACAACGCGTACGCGGGCTCCCATTGACTGAATGGGTGCGAGGCGAACAAGGGCGCCCCCTACAGCGGGTACGCGTCGAAGCAGGTCGTGCCGTACATGCACAGGTAGGGGGGACCCATGGGTCCCCCCTGTGTGCGACTCGCGTGGCTAGGCGAACAGGGGGGTCCGACATGGACCCCCAAAGTGCGGCTCCGACTGCTCTTTCGAGCCGGACGGCGCGAGTCGGTCGGACTGCTCGCGGCACGCATCGTACTTACCCGGCCGGGGAACGTCTCCATTGCGCGGTGCGAGTCGTGTCCATGCGAGTCGGTTGGAGCGGTTGGGTCCCGCAAACGAGTCGGTCGGCAATTTCGCGTACGTTCGCATCGAACTCGCTCGCCAGGACGCACGTCCGACTCGGTCGGGAAACAGGGCTCCGAATTGGATCCGGTAATGCCGAGTCCGATTCGGAACCCTACCGGCCGGGATCGGAACCGGCCCCTAGGTGTGTGAGAAGTTGGTTCACAATCTGTTGCTTTGAATTAATATGTTGTACATTTGCTGCTTACTACATGGTGTAATTGGAAGTAAAAGAAAATGTAGATTTAGGGCCCGATTCTGATGTCGGTCTGACCGGAGTCCGTCCGACATCGATCAGGAACTGTAACCGACCGACCTCCTGTTGTTGGTTACAGACCTGCAAGTAGGATGCGACCGAACCCTGTTCTATACTTAACAGAGGTGCAGTTCATCCCTGCACCCTTTGGCAGGCACCTCAAGGTGCCTGCCACCGGGTGCAGGGATCAACAGGGGGGCACCGCAGGTGCCCCTTAGGACACCATTCGGCGGCCTCGCACCCATGGGGTCTCTACTGGGGGCCCCCAAAGACAGTTTCCCACTGCCTTTTTGTGCCAGTAAGAACGGCACAAAAAGGCAGTGGGAAACTGCCATCGTACTCCCTCTGGCCGCGGGAGTACTGAAGTGTTTCTGGATGGCGGACGGGCTCCGAGCCCCTCGTAAGCCATCCGGAAAACCGAGTCGGATTCCTTTCCGATGGCTCGGTCGGAAAGGAATCCGAACGGCACATTCCGATGAGGGCAGGAGGGCTCCGACCGACGGTTGGAGCCCTTCCTGCCCGCATCGAAATCGGCCCCTAAGAGTTAACCTTTTAGTTAGCAAGGCATTAGAAGATGTGGACATTTTTACATGTGTATATATGAGGCGCTGTTCTCAAAAAGTGTTTTTCTTTAGGAGTTCTGGGTGTTGTAGTTTCGTTAAACTGCTTTGTCAGACAGCTACAGTGGTGAACAGCCATTACAACGCGGCTGTTTCACCGCAAGTCATTACATCGCATGCGTTACAATGCATGCGATGTAACAACGCGTACCATTACTAGGCATACCATTACATCGCATGCGCTTTTACAACGCATGCGATGTAATGGCTATCAACATCGTTGTGAGGAAACTGGGGCTCTTCCGTTTCCTCACAACGACGTTGTGATGTGCACTGCCCCTCAGACGACGCTGGAACCAGGAGAGAGGAACAACGAGGAGAGAGAGGTAAGGGTGATTGGGGGTAGGGGGAGGGTCGTGCTGGGTGTAGTGTTTCAATGTAGGGAACAGACTAGGGGCAGGGGAGGGTCGTGCTGGGGGTAGTGTTTTAGGGTTTAGGGTAGTGTTGTGGTGTGTGTGTAGTGTAGGTAGGGGGTGGGTCTTACTGGGTGTAGTGTTAGTGTTGTGGTGTTTGTGTAGTGTAGGGTAGTGTTTTAGGGTTTAGTGTAGTGTCAGGGGGACGTGCAGGGTAGTGTTTGAGTGTAGGGATCGGACTGGGGGTAGGGGGAGGGTCGTGCGGGGGTAGTGTTTTAGGGTTTAGGGTAGTGTTGTGGTGTTTGTGTAGGGCAGTGTTTTAGGGTTTAGGGTAGTGTCAGGGGGTCGTGCAGGGTAGTGTTTGAGTGTAGGGAACGGACTGAGGTAGGGGGAGGGTCATGCAGGGGGTAGTGTTTTAGGGTTTAGGGTAGTGTTGTGGTGTTTGTGTAGTGTAGAGTAGTGTGTTAGGGTTTAGGGTAGTGTCGGGGGGTCATGCAGGGTAGTGTTTGAGTGTAGGGATCGGACTGGGGGTAGGGGGATGGTCGTTCTGGGGGTAGTGTTTTAGGGTTTAGGGTAGTGTTGTGGTGTTTGTGTAGTGTAGGGTAGTGTTTTAGGGTTTAGGGTAGTGTCGGGGGTCATGCAGGGTAGTGTTTGAGTGTAGGGACCGGACTGGGGGGCGGGGGAGGGTTGTGCTGGGGGTAGGGTTTTAGGGTTTAGGGTAGTGTTGTGGTGTTTGTGTAGGGTAGTGTTTTAGGGTGTAGTGTCGGAGGGTCGTGCAGAGTAGTGTTTGAGTATAGGGACCGGACTGGGGGTAGGGGGAGGGTCCTGCTGGGGGTAGTGTTTTAGGGTTTAGGGTAGTGTTGTGGTGTTTGTGTAGTGTAGGGTAGAGTTTTAGGGTTTAGGGTAGTGTCGGGGGGTCATGCAGGGTAGTGTTTGAGTGTAGGGACCGGACTAGGGGGCGGGGGAGGGTCGTGCTGTGGGTAGTGTTTTAGGGTTTAGGGTAGTGTTGTGGTGTTTGTGTAGTGTAATGGTATGTCGTTGTCATTGACATCGCGTAGTAATACCCGTGTTGTAATGGCACGCTTTGTATTAATATGCGATGTAATGAGTCATATTCAGCTACAGAAGCACATATACATTCAACCACTTACTCAGAAACTACTTGTGCATGCTGCAGATTCAAACATAGTTGTAGTCACATCTACATTGCTCTCTTTTCTGTAAGACAGGCACTGAGGTGTTTGTTTATAGCCACTTACATATATATTCAGAGAGTCATAGAGATACTAAAATAGACAGTCACATACTGGCACATTCACGTAAACGTCTCATGGCACTGCTACAGGTGTACTCCTACAATTTCTCAGATATTTTGGCAAGTACTGGCACAACCTTCTCATTCACGTAGAGAAATATTCTTTCAAACATGGATGATGCTTGGTAGTACAGGTCTTGTGTGTGCACTTTCACTTGTAGCTTGATTTGCCATGTAAGAGCTGTTTGTCAAGTCTTAAATCCGAGTTTTAGTATGCATAAGTCACATGTGAGAGATGCTGTAGGTGTGCTATAAAACATGCTGGTTTGTGCTTAAAAGATGAGAGAAGTTCTTTTCAGTTCACAAAGTTACTTGTTCACTTGCAAGCCCCTATGCCAAGAACTACATAGAGTATGCCATCCCAAATCAACTGACATACACATTCAGAAAAACATAAAGCCTCTGTTTCAGCTATTGAGACAACTACAGAAGCATGTATAGCTTCAGTCACTCACCAGAAACTATCATTACATGCAGCAGACTCAAAGGTAGGTGCAGTCACACCTACGTAGCTCTGTATTGCCTAACACAGACACTGAAGTATTTCTGCAGCCACTTACTTTCACATTTAGACAGCCATAGAGGTATTATAGCAGGCAGTTACATACCAGCACATTTACTTAAACTTCTCATGGCATTGGTAGAAGTGTATTTCTACACTCTCTCAGATATGTCGGCAAGTACTAAACACAATCTTCACCATGCAGAGAAATAGAATTTTAAAATGGGCGATGGCTACTAGTGGAGACCATGTCTGTTCACTGTCACTGCAAGCTCCACTTGGCATGTTATAGGTGTTTCTGAAGTGTCAAACCCACATTTTAGTGCACATAACACACGTCTTAGATATGCTGAACGTATGCCATAAAGGATGCTGTTTTGTGCTTAAGAGATTGACAGATGTCCTTTGAGTTGAATAAGTTTCTTGAGCACTTGCAGGCCCCTATGTGAAGTACTACATAGAATATGCACCCTTAAAGTAACTGATTTATATGTTCAGAAAAGCATAGACCCTCTCTGCAACCTAATCAGACAGCTACAAAAGCACCTGTACATTCAGTCACTTCACTTACTAGAAACTACTTATTCCTGCAGCAGACTCAAAGGTAGTTGCAGTCACAATGTTGCAGGGATTCTGCCCAAGAACAGAACCATGCGTAGGATTATGGGACCTTAGTAAGTAGGGACTGAGTCATCCTACCACCTGAGTACCCATAAGCCCAGGACCGACTAGCTATAGTGTCTCACTTGCTCTCCTACTCACTCACAGAGAAACAAATGATTAGACACCCCAGAACACAATACTCCCAGATCTCTCAGGAATCGCGGTAACAAGACACACCCTTGTACTTGTCTACAATAAGATCTGACAGAGACATGAAACAGTTTAAAATATTTATTTGAACTAACGTGCCCTAACATGCAGTATACGTGCCACAACAAGCAAGATGTGCATAGTACAAATACAGTCAGCATAGCAGCTAGTCCATATATCATGAAGGGAGATGTCATCATAAAAAGACAACAGAGAAAAGACTATAGTGCCTAACCTCCCTCCCCTTGCTAAGAAGAAGTAATATTATATAATAGAAGATCTCTGGGCTTTGTCAGCAGACCCCATACCTTAGCCTATAGATGGTAGATCTACATCATAGGTGCTGTCTTGCTCTTCTCCCTGGAAAGGTCCCTCTCCAAGTGTGTGCTACCTATTCGTGTATTCCAATAAGACCAAAGTACGTTGTCCAAACAACAGCTGCATCGGTATGTTTTGTCTAAGGGCTAAGGCCTGGTCAGAACAAAATAACAAGGGGCATTGTTGTTCGACTTGCACATAATGTTCAGTCAAAATTCCAGGAACATGCAGAGAGTGAATACAGCGATAAGTTCTCATGTGAAAGTAGTCATTGAAATTATTGCAAAAATAAAGACGTGTAGTAACATGCACACAAGCAGCAGGCAAACTGCAGCGTGCTCATGCTCACTTAGTGAAAATGACAATGTCCCTATGGGCCACGTGACAACAAGTTCATAGTTCTCTATTCCTTTACAAAGGTCATGAAGTATTTGTGCAGCCACTTACATACACATTTAGACAGCCATAGAGCTACTACAACACACAGTCACATACCAGCACATTTATTTAAACATCTTATGGCACCCAGACAGGTGTACTGCTACACTTATTTACATATTTAGAAAAGTACTGACACCACCTTCTGAACCATGCAGAGAAATAGTTTGTGAGTCATGGATGATGGCTACTATTGCATACCCTGTCTGTCTATTCTTGCTCCAAGCTTCAATTGGCATGTTATGGGTCTTTCTCAAGTATCAAACCCACTTTTTAATGCACAGAATACACTTCTAAGATGTGCTGTAGCTATGCAATAAAGGATGATGTTTTATGCTTAAGAGATTGAGAGATGTCCTTTTGAGTTAAATAATTTACTTGTGCACTTGCAGGCCTTTATGCCAAGTACTACATAGAGTATGCCATCCCTAAAACAATTGATATAGATGTTCACAAAAGCATAGAGCCCCTCTTTCAGTTACAGAGACAGCTACAGAAGCACTTATACATTCATTCACTCACCAGAAACTATTTATGCATGCAGCAGACTCAAAGGTATTTGCAGTGACACCTACATAGCTCTCTATAGCCTAATACCGGTGCTGAAGTATTTGTGCAGCCACTTACATACACATTTAGGCACTCATAGAGGTATTATAACAGTTACATACCAGCACATTTACCTAAACATTTCATGGCACTGTTAGAGGTGTACTCCTACACTCTCTGAGATATGCTGGAAAGTACTGACACAACCTTCTCAACTATGTTCAGAAATAGTCCTTCAAACATGGGTGATATCTACTAGTGCAGACCCTGTCTGTGCTCTCTCAATGCAAGCTTCACTTTGCATGTTATCGGTCTTTCTCAAGGGTCAAATCCACTCAAAAACACATGCACTCAGTCACTGACCCATTCAGACACTCCTGCACCCACATAGACATCTACTCAAACAGTCAGAGACTGACTCAGACAGTGATGCACCCACTCACACATGCAGTGAGACACTTATGCAGGTAGTCCCAGATCCACTGAGACACACACACTACCAATCACACACCTATTGAGACACCCATACACTCAGTCACACACCCACTGAGGCTCTCTTACACTCACTCACACACTCATTGCCAAAGGTTACAGGTTAGAGGTAGAAAAATGAATTTAAAAAACCTTAGAAATTCACTGAAAAAAACAAAAGTTACAAAGACATTATAGTTTGGAAAAAGAATTTTAAAAACCTTAGAAAGTCACTGAAAAAACCAAAGGTTACAGGGACGTCATATTAAGGCTCACATTTTACTCGCACAAAACCAGTGAGATTCAGCGGTTATATTTATGTAAGCTAACTATTACCTATGCCCCCACAATGCACTACTTATGACTTCACATATTACATCACTCATGAAATGGTCAGTGAAATCACTGATGACATCTCTAATTACATCACTGATTATATCATCCACAGATCCACTCACACACCCATTCACACCCCAATACAACTTCACATATACCCACTGCCACTACCACACAACCACTCACAAACCCATTCACAGACTCATACAAGTACTCCCACACCCATTCACTGATTCATAGAGCCACTCACATATCCACTCACTCATACAGTCACTCACATAACCACTAATTCACCCATACAGTCACTCATTCACCCACTCACTCACCAAAAAAGCCACTCACACATCAAGCCATAAAGACATGCAGACACTAACATACCAATTCAGACACCTTTACAGTCACTCACACACTGAGTCAGTCACCCATACAGCTACTCACACACCTACTCACTCACCTATACAGCCACTGACACAAGCACATACTCACCCATACAGCCACTCTCACATTCACTCACTCACCCATACAGTCACTCAACCCACACACACATCCATATACCACTTTTGCACCCGCTCACCAATACAGCCACCCACACATCCAGCCACACTGACATACAGACACTAACACACCCATACAGCCACTCACACATTGCATCACTCACCTACGCAGCCTCTCACATACCCACATACACACCCATATATCACTGGTACAACCATATAGCCACACACAGTCACTCATTCACCCATACAGCCACTCACTCACTCATACAACCACACACACACACATAGAGGCACTCACTTAATATGTGTTACAAATAGTATTATTCTTCAGTAGTACACAAACTATACTTAAGTTTTGTAGTATCTTAGATTATATCTTTAACACTCAGAAACTTTTAGAAAACACTCTCACTCACCGGATGATGTCATTAGTGATGCCATTTGTGATCTCATCAGTGATGTAATCAGTGATGTCACTGACCATGGCATGAGTGATGTAATATGTTAGGTCATAAGCAGTGCATTGCGGGGGCTTAAGTTATAGTTAGCTCAGGTAACTATAACTGCTGAATTTTACTGGTTTTGTACGAGTGAAATGTGAGCCTAAATATAACATCCCTGACAGTATGTGCCTCTTTGTTTGGTGGAGATGTCCTCCTATTCCTATGCGTCAAGAACTCCTCACCAAAATCGGCGGGTAACGCACTGGGGAGGCCGCTTGTTAAGATCTCCATCATCCTAGCAAAAGGCAGGAAGACCTTTGGATACTACTAAGGTGGGTGGGGCCAAACAGGGAAGCATCCAAGTGATTTCCACATTTGCATACTCCTAGCAATTTAAAGGGATAACCACAGACTCTGCTGAAACCAGGACAGGACAAAAAAAACACTAGTTACAGTCACATACACATTGTGATCCAATAGGTCAACGATGCAGTCACCGCCACGAAGAATTTCAGATAGTTTTTTAATATAGAATTGGCAAGAAAAGACACTTGCTTTGCCTTCACCAAGCCTAGGAGTTAGGATTGTTTGTCCTTTACAGAAGTGGAGCTTCAACTTCGGCACCTGCTATTTGTATATTTGTAAGTGCTTCATGTTGAGAATTGATTTCTGTGAAATGAACAACATGTCCACAATGGCCTGGGATCCCATCCCCCAGTGCCAAGCCACAACTTAATCGGGGAGGGGTGCTGTGTTGCCCCCCACCCCAGGCTGATTTCATCCCCTGGGGTCCGGCCTTAAAATATATACATTTTTAATGGGGGAGGGGGACCGTGCGGTCCCCCTCCACGGGACAATTTTGGCCCTGTGGACCCCATTTCGCTGGGCCCGGCCATGTCTCCTGAGTGCCAGGGGCACCCAGTGTGCAGCATGGGCACTGAGGGGGTAGCCTCAAGGCCCCCACGGTCCCAGCCGGCTTCCCACCTCTTGCAAGAGCCAGGATTGCTGCTGCATGGAGGGAGCTGCTGGAAAGGCAGCTCCCTCCGGGCAGGAGCAATCATTTCATCTCTTTCCCAGCATGGATGTCTGTGGACTGGGAAAGAGATGAAACCTCCGCTTCCAGCGGGCGGGAGCACTTTGACAGCTCCCACCCGCTGGAACCGAAGTGTTTGCTTTTGCTAGGCCAAACAAAAGCAAACAGTTATGTCCCTGTGGTGAGCAGCCGGGGACATAGCAGGAGCTGGACTTGGGGGTGGTGGTCCCTGGGACCAAGAATGGCCCGGAAAGGGGGGCCACGTGGACCCTTCCTTCTTAAAAATGAAAGTAAGCCCTGGGAAGGTGGCGGTCCCTGTGGCGTGGGGGGGTCTACCCGGCCAACCACTTCATATTCACATAAGCCCCAGGAAGGTGGTGGTCCCCAGGGCCTGGGGGGGTCCACATGGACCACCACACAAATTTTTAAAGTAAGGTCCTCAGGAGATGGTGGCCTCTGGGGGAGTCAGGGCAGCCACCCCACAACAATAAAAACATAAGCCTCAGGAGTTGGTGGTCTCTGGGGCTTGAAAAAGGACGTAGGAGTGTTGCCCCATACGTCCCTCTCCTTTCTTATTTAAATATGTTTACATACCCATCGGGACCTGGCCCACCCGGGGGCTTTAGTATAAACAAGCATGGGAGACCACGCTTGTTATTATTTTAATTTGTAGCTTGAATTTCGCAAATTCTCTGCAATAATTTCAAAAAGTGCTTTTTTGCCCTTCCGGGGTCCCTCTTGGACCCCAAGACCAAGGCTTGGAGGTCAGGGTATTCTTACCCTGCCCTCTTTTTTTCACTTTTTTTTTTGGGACTCAGCTCGAGGTGAGTCCCAAAATGGCTGCCAACACTTCCTGGTTGGTGTCAATCAGAGCTCTGTAGATCTCAGCAGGAGCGTTTATTAATTGCAAATTAGCCTAGATCGTAGATAAACTAATTTGGGTTTTCTTAAATTTCTCCACAACTACTGAATGGATTTACACCAAGTAACAAAAAGGGTACTCTGCGAACCAAAATCTACCTTTCTGCCAAATTCAGTGTAATTCCGTCCAGTGGTTCGGGCTCCAGGTGTGTCTAAAGACCCTACGAGAATTAGCATGGAAAAAGCACTTTTTTTACGCCCCTTTTTTCTCAGCCCCCAATTGACGAATCACCCCGAAACTTTCCATGCAGAACAAGATTCACAGGGGCAACTTTTTGGGAAACTTTTTTGAAGATTTGTCAAATGGCACAAAAGTTACATGGCAAGTCAAAAAATGCTTTTCCCATGGAACATGGTCCTAACTATAACTACGTACAGCCAGTACGTAGTTATAGTTAGGACCATGTTCCATAGGAAAAGCATTTTTTGACTTACCTATAATTTTGTTGCAGTTTGCTGAATCTTCACAAAATGTTATATAACATATATATATATGTATGTGTTTATATATACATATATACGTATATATAATATGCATATATATATATATATATATATATATATATATATATATATATATATATATATATATACATATATCAACGAACAAACTTAGTTTCTCCGCACCTCCACATCCCAGACGGGCGAACAGAGAATCCACGAACCACTGGAAATATTTGGCAAAAAGATCTTTTTATTTGCTCCTCAGAACGACGCGTTTCGGGCAACACTTGCCCTTGATCTCGTTACAAAGGAAGCCGTTCGCCATGTTTAAATATGCTGTGCTTTCACCTCTCGTGATGTGTAAACATAGAAAACATACTAGCACTAATTCTTCATATACAGTTGGTCTGTTTTCTTTTTTCTCTCTTCCCTTCTTTTTCACGTTTTTTGCTATGCACATTCTGTATATTAGCACAACCATTTTTCAATTGGCAACATATTATTTTTTACACATTCTTATTCATAAATTCCCTTATTGCCTGGCTTAATGTGTTGGCGATTTAAAACCAAAATTTCTTCATATATAAATATATTTAGAATTGCGTCGTACGATACTTTTACGCAATGATTCACCAACATACATTGTTGCATCTATAGAAAAAACCTGATTAATACAGTAATAAAATCCATATTTTCAGCCTAATGCTTTTTGGCACATTAAAAAACATATATATACACAACTCCTCAACTGTTGTAAATATAACATTATTTGTTACTGTGCAATATGATAAAATCTATTCTTCCTGCCTATTGCTTATTCGCACAGTCAACTTATATATGTACAATTTAATAATAATCATAGTACTATTCCTAACTGTGCAAACTGTGCAGGTACTCGTCGTAAATTTAATCACAGCTCAAGCCATAATGCGGGGAATTGTTACCTGATGATATTCCTTCCTGTGCAAAAATGCCTATTGATAAAGTGCTATATATTGTGCAAAGTATGCAGTACAACTGTAAAGTGCTTGATGTATAAAAGTGCTAAATCTGGCCAACTAGACCACTTAAAGTGCAAGTGCTAAATCCTCAATAAAAAATACCATCATAAAAGATATATCTAAAAAATTATTTCATGTATATATGTACATTTCTTGCGCGGTCCCAGATGGAATTTGGGACACGCCACTGCAGAAACAACTATTGCACACTTTGCTAAGATCACTTATCTTTTATAACAGAATGTGGTTTTATAAAAAATAGTGTAAGTCCTCAGTATTATTTAATTCATTGGGGAACTTACTATCGAGCTCCAAAATCATACGGGACTCCACCTGCCTTAATTTCCTTTCCCTGTCACCACCTCTTCGTAATTTCGGAACCGCTGCCACCACAAAATATTTCAAACAGTTAAGGTTGTTATCATGCATCTGTTTGAAATGACGAGCCACCGGATAAGTAGTGTCATTATTCACGATGGCTCATAGGTGCTGCCGAATTTGGACATGCACCTGCAGCTTGGTACTTCCCACATACCTAAGGCCGCAGGTGCATGCCAAAATATACACTGCATACTCCGTTCTACAGTTGAATTTGCCCTGGATAGCAATTCTATCCGGGCTGAAAGGAGTGGTGTAATGGCCCTTGACTGGTAGGTCGCTCCCCCACCACACAGCTCCGTCTGTGTGCCCTGCTGCTGCCCCTGATTGTGCTCATTTTTCCTTTCTGTGCCCCCTTGCTGCCCCTGATTGTGCTTGTTTTTTCCTTTCTGTGCCCCCCTTGCTGCCCCTGATTGTGCTCGTTTTTTCCTTTCTGTGCCCCCCTTGCTGCCCCTGATTGTGCTCGTTTTTTTCCTTTCTGTGCCCCCCTTGCTGCCCCTGATTGTGCTAGTTTTTCCTTTCTGTGCCCCCTTGCTGCCCCTGATTGTGCTAGTTTTTTCCTTTCTGTGCCCCCTTGCTGCCCATGATTGTGCTCGTTTTTTTTCCCTTCTGTGCCCCCTTGCTGCCCCTGATTGTGCTCGTTTTTTTCCTTTCTGTGCCCCCCTTGCTGCCCCTGATTGTGCTCGTTTTTCCTTTCTGTGCCCCCTTGCTGCCCCTGATTGTGCTCGTTTTTTTCCTTTCTGTGCCCCCCTTGCTGCCCCTGATTGTGCTCGTTTTTCCTTTCTGTGCCCCCTTGCTGCCCCTCATTGTGCTAGTTTTTTCCTTTCTGTGCCCCCTTGCTGCCCCTCATTGTGCTAGTTTTTTCCTTTCTGTGCCCCCTTGATGCCCTGATTGTGCTCGTTTTCCCTTCTGTGCCTGTTTCCCGCCGCTGCGCCCTGCGGCCCCGCCCCTCACTGCCCATTTGCTGCCCCATTCCCTGCTCCTCCCTCCCACCTCCCCATTTATGGTGGCCGCTGCGTGGTGAAGAGAGCGACCCCTGACCTTGACTGGTAGGTCGCTCCCCACCACACAGCTCCGTCTGTGTGCCCTGCTGCTGCCCCTGATTGTGCTCGTTTTTCCTTTCTGTGCCCCCTTGCTGCCCCTGATTGTGCTCGTTTTCCTTTCTGTGCCCCCTTGCTGCCCCTCATTGTGCTCGTTTTTCCTTTCTGTGCCCCCCTTGCTGCCCCTGATTGTGCTCGTTTTTTCCTTTCTGTGCCCCCCTTGCTGCCCCTGATTGTGCTAGTTTTTCCTTTCTGTGCCCCCTTGCTGCCCCTGATTGTGCTCGTTTTTTCCTTTCTGTGCGCCCTTGCTGCCCCTGATTGTGCTCGTTTTTTTTCCCTTCTGTGCCCCCTTGCTGCCCCTGATTGTGCTCGTTTTTTCCTTTCTGTGCCCCCCTTGCTGCCCCTGATTGTGCTCGTTTTTCCTTTCTGTGCCCCCTTGCTGCCCCTGATTGTGCTCGTTTTTTTCCTTTCTGTGCCCCCCTTGCTGCCCCTGATTGTGCTCGTTTTTCCTTTCTGTGCCCCCTTGCTGCCCCTCATTGTGCTAGTTTTTTACTTTCTGTGCCCCCTTGCTGCCCCTCATTGTGCTAGTTTTTTCCTTTCTGTGCCCCCTTGATGCCCTGATTGTGCTCGTTTTCCCTTCTGTGCCTGTTTCCCGCCGCTGCGCCCCTGCGGCCCCGCCCCCTCACTGCCCATTCGCTGCCCCATTCCCTGCTCCTCCCTCCCACCTCCCCATTTATGGCGGCCGCAGTGCGGCAGCGCACGTGCGCAGCGGGCGCGCCTGAGGCAAGCCCGTCTGCGCCCGTCCGCGCCGTGACCGCACCCAGCGCCAGAATCCCTGGTCCGGGCATCCCCCGCGCCCGCCACATCAACAGACGCCGATACGACGCCAGCACCCTCCACGCACTCAACCCCGGAAAAGATCACGCCTGCTACCAGGCCACCCCGAAGCGCACCCAAGGGCCCTTCACCTGCCGGAACTGCAGCTTCGCCAGCACCCGCCCAGCCAAACCACCGCCCAGGAAAGAACCCAACTACCTCAGATGCATCCTCCTCAACACCCGCTCCGCCCGCAAACACGCCATCGAACTCTGGGACCTTCTCGACTCAACCTCCCCAGACGTCGCATTCCTGACGGAGACCTGGCTGAATCCCGCTTCAGCCCCCGACATCGCCATTGCCATCCCGGACGGATACAAGATCACCCGCAGGGACCGCACCAACGGAGTCGGAGGAGGCATCGCCATCGTCCACAGGAACACCCTCAGAGTCTCAACCAACACCGACGACACCCTCAGCACCGCCGAACACATGCACTTCCAGATCCACACCGATCCCAACACCACCCTCAGAGGAACCCTCATCTACAGACCCCCCGGACCCCGACCACAGTTCAGCGATTCCATCGCTGACTTCGTCAGCACACCCGCCATCGCCTCCACGGACTACATCCTCCTCGGGGACCTGAACTTCCACCTCGAGAACAACAAGGACACCAACTCCACCACCCTGATCGACAACCTCGCCACCCTCGGACTCAGACAGCTCGTGACTACACCCACCCACGCCGCCGGCCACACGCTCGACTCCATCTTTTCCGCAAGCCCACACGTCTCCTTCAACCACACCTCCGAACCCCACTGGACTGACCACCACTGCATCCACTTCACCTACAGGAAGCCCACCACGCACCACCGCACCGAACAAATGCCTCGCCGCTGCTGGAGCAGAGTCACGGAAGACCAGCTAACCACAACCCTCGCCCTGAGCCCACCCGCCGAACCCTCCGACCCCGACACCGCCGCCCGCAACCTCAGACAGTGGATCGACGACTGCGCCAACACCTCGCCCCGCTCAAGAATCCGCCCAACAGCCACACCAGCAAGAAAGCCACCTGGTTCACCGAAGACCTCCAGGCCTCCAAACGAACATGCCGAAAACTGGAGAAGATCTGGCTCCACGAACGGACAGCGGACAGCTACGTCGCCCACAAGAGCGCCACCCGCAGTCACCATCACCACATCAGATCCGCCAAAAGGGCCTCACTCAAAGACCGCCTAGACAACAACGCACACAACAGCAAAGAGCTCTTCAACATCGTGAAGGAACTCTCCAACCCCAGCTCCAACACCAACGACATCCAGCCGTCGCGAGACCTGTGCGACTCACTGGCCACCTTCTTCCACCGCAAAATCGCCGACATCCACGACAGCTTCAACACCACGACCGCCCCGGCAACCACCGAGACCACTGCCCCCACAACCACCAACCGCCTGCTCTCCTGGACCAACATCAACGACGAGGACACCAGCGAGATCATGAACACCATCCACTCCGGTTCACCGCTAGACCCGTGCCCTCACCACATCTTCAACAAAGCCAGTACAGCCATCGCGCCCCATCTCCGGAAAATAATCAACATCTCCTTCGAGACAGCAACCTTCCCGGAAAGCTGGAAGCACGCCGAGATCACCGCCTTACTCAAGAAACCCAAGGCAGACCCCAAGGACCTCAAGAACTTCCGACCCATCTCTCTGCTCCCGTTCCCCGCGAAGGTCACCGAGAAAATCGTCAACAAACAACTGACCCGCTACCTCGAGGAGAACAACATCCTGGACCCTTCCCAGTCCGGCTTCCGCAGCAACCACAGCACCGAAACCGCCCTCATCGCCGCCACCGATGACATCAGGACCCTGCTAGACAACGGAGAAACAGCAGCCCTCATCCTCCTGGACCTATCAGCCGCCTTCGACACGGTCTGCCACCACACACTGCGAACACGCCTTCACGACGCCGGGATCCAAGAGAAGGCCCTGGACTGGACCACATCCTTCCTTTCCGGCAGAACACAAAGCGTCCGCCTCGCCCCCTTCCGATCCAAGGCCACCAAGATCATCTGCGGCGTACCCCAAGGCTCCTCCCTCAGCCCAACGCTGTTCAACATCTACATGGCACCCCTCGCCCACGTCGCCCGACAGCACAACCTCAACATCATCTCCTACGCCGACGACACCCAGCTGATCCTCTCCCTCACCAAAGACCCTCACACCGCCAAAGCCCACCTCCATGAAGGAATGAAGGCCGTCGCCGAATGGATGAGGACCAGCCGCCTGAAGCTGAACTCAGACAAGACGGAGGTCCTCATCCTTGGTTCCAACCCTTCAGCCTGGGACGACTCCTGGTGGCCAACATCACTGGGAACAGCCCCGCCACCCACCGACCACGTACGCAACCTAGGGGTCATCCTCGACCCCACCCTCTCCATGACTAAGCAGGTCAACGCCGTTTCCTCATCCTGCTTCAACATCCTCCGAATGCTCCGCAGGATCTTCAAGTGGATCCCCACCGAAACAAGAAAAACAGTCACCCAGGCCCTCGTCACCAGCAGGCTGGACTACGGAAACGCCCTCTACGCAGGAACGACGGCTAAGCTCCTGAGACGGCTGCAACGCATCCAGAACGCCTCTGCACGTCTTATCCTCGACATCCCCCGACGCAGCCACATCACACCCCACCTGAGAGACCTGCACTGGCTCCCTGTCAACAAGAGGATAACCTTCAAGCTCCTCACCCACGCACACAAAGCACTCCACAACTCCGGACCAGCCTACCTCAACAGACGACTCAGCTTCTACACCCCCACCCGCCAGCTCCGCTCGACCAGCCTCGCCCTCGCCACAGTCCCCCGCATCCGGAAAACGACCGCCGGCGGCAGATCCTTCTCCCACCTCGCCGCCAAGACCTGGAACACCCTCCCCACCAACCTCCGACAGACCCAAGACCTACTGGCCTTCAGAAGACTCCTCAAGACCTGGCTCTTCGATCAGTAGCAGCACCACCCCCCTCTTCCCCCAGCGCCTTGAGACCCTCGCGGGTATGTAGTGCGCTTTATAAGTGACATGATTGATTGATTGAATGGGTTGTATTTTCCCTGAATCTACAGGTCCTACATGAAGAGCATTTGGTAAAACCCAGTTTAGGTTGTAGCCACATGGTGGCTTTGGACAGTTCTGGGCTGCCCTTCACAATTTGAGTGAGCATTGAGGGGCCTTTTCTGTATGTAATCACAGGTTGGGCAGGGAGCCTCGGAGCCAATACCCCATCCGTCAACACAATTGGCCAATTATGTTTGATTATGGATCGAATCTTCCTTTCTTGTTTATTATAGGTGGTGATAAGTCTGGGGGCATTATTAACATCAGCACCATTTCCTTTTTTACTATAATTGGAAAACAAAGATTCCCTTGTTCTTTCCTTCATCTTCCTTTCTGCCTCAATTAAAACTTTGTTCTCATACCCTCTCTGTTTGAATCTGCTTAGCGCTTCTTCTGTACACACTTTGAGATCTTCTTGTGTGCTGCAGATTCTTTTTATACGTAACAGTTCTCCGTAGGGGATATTCTTACTTAAGTGCTGAGGATGCGCACTACTGGCGTGAAGTGTGACATTTCCAGCTGTGGCTTTTCTGTGTAAGGTGGTCGCTAACCTCCCTTCTTTTACATATACTCGCACATCTAAAAATTCAGTAGATCCCCTACTTATATGTGAGGTAAATTTCAAATTGGCAGTATTGTCATTGATGCAGTTAATAAACTCACCAGCCTGTTTCTCATCCCCATTCCATATAATAAAAACATCATCAATATATCTCAACCAGTATAAAACATGGTTGGTATATTTGTCCCTAAGTATGGGTTTGAGAACCTGCTCCACCCATCAGCCAACATGCAAACATGCATAGCTGGGGGAGAAGCAGGCTCCCATCACCACACCTCTTTTTTGCAAGTAAACATCACTGCCAAAGGTGAAAAAGTTATTACACAGGCACCAAGTGATCAAATTTAAAAGCATTTTGTTATGATTATAACAATCCATTGGCCTTGTGCTTAAAAAGTACTGTACTGCATTCAATGCTGAATTATGCTCTATACTTGTATACAAGGATTCGATGTCTAATGTGATAAACATCAGGTTCTCTGCCCATTTTATGTCTTGTATCTTCTTCAGAAAATCCCCAGTATCCTTCACATATGTAGGAAGTTGTTTCACAAAATCCTGAAGGAAATAATCTATATATTGCGTTGCCTTTTCCCCCATACTGCCTATCGCTGATATGATCGGTCTCCCTGGGATGGATGTAATGTTCTTATGAACCTTGGGGATAAAGTAAAGTCTAGGTAAGACCGGATGTTCCACATGCAGAAATTTGTACTCTTTTAAGGAAATAATTCCCTCTCGTTTCCATTCCAAAAACATCTTTTTTTAAATATCTATACAATATACATATATATATATATATATATATATATATATATATATATATATATATATATATATATATATATATATATATATATATATATATATATTACATTATTGACCTCCAACTCCGTCCTAACCCTTACCAGGCATGAACCCTAAAAGTACCCTTGCCACCCAAACACCCCTACCCACCCTAAACGTAAAAATACCCTTGCCACCCGAATAACTTTACCCACCCAAAAACCCGAAAAATGCCCTTGCCACCCAAATACCCCTATCCACCCTAAACCCTATACTTGCCTGCAAAATACTTACATTTCTATTGTAAAAGGCATGCGTGGTAAAGGTATATGCGTGGTAAATTTTTGTGTGGTAAACACATGCATTGTTAAGGGTCGTGGTAATGGTATTGCGTGGTTAAGGCCACTTTGTAAAAGCTGGTCCCAAAAGAACAGGAGGGATCCACATTGTAGTTAGGAGCTAAATAAGAAACAGAATAAATAGAAAGTTACCCTGATGGAAAACAAACCTGACCAAGACATTTGCGTTGTCTAGCCTGTTAATACCAGAGGCTCATAAATTTATTTTGTAGCATATCAAAGATACAGATACGTTGTACAAGCATATTTTACTGCTGAAACTACACTGCAATGTTTGGAATTCATGCACAATGCATAATCCCGATTACCAGATGATTTCTCCAAATCAGGATCTGTGAGTTTCTCATAATAATGGCCTTTAATATATGATGGCTGGATTGAGGTCTAGCAAACTGTAGTGCTCTGCAGGCCATAGTCACCTTTAAAAAGTCCAACTCTGAGGAAATCCTTTCTGTCAAAATGTCAACTTTAACATTGCATTACAGTTCATTACATTTGCAGAGAGAGAGAGAGTGTGTGTGTGTGTGTGTGTTTGTGTGTGCATGTGTGTGTGTGTGCAAAAGCATCTGTGTATATAATTATGCAATGGCAGTGAAAACAAGTGTGACCCAAAAACACATTATTTAGAGCAATGTTATTAATAATAATGCATTCACACATTTATTACTATAGTGCAAAGGTCACATTCCAGTTCATTACCACAATACAACAAAAGTGACCTGAGGAAAACCATTTTTACTGCCTCAAAGATTGTATATACATATCAAGTACAGTGGTATCCTTTTCTATTTTGTAGGATAATGGTGTAATTTGTAACCTTGACAATGCAGTAAATGCTGCTCAGCTGTAGTCTTGCATTTCATCTAGCGCAAATTACCATAAGGCAGTCTTAATAGAGCATCCTATTGCTTAATTATGAACTGAACATATCATAGGAGGTTTAACGAAATCCCAATAATCCATCCATAAAATCAATCTGTTTTTTTCACCACCTCCCCGGGGCTGTGCACACGATGGGAGGGACGCGCGGCCCCCTCCTGGAGCCCTTGATGGCCCTGGGGACCGCCACCCCCAGGGCCGGCTCCTGCAGTGTCCCGGGGTGCCTACCCCCGGGACACTGCTGTTTGCAATGACAGGACGGGAGCCTCGCGGCTCCCGTCCTGTCATTGCAAACTTGCTTTGGATATTGGAAGAGAGAGCAGGGAAACCTGCTCTCTCTTCCAATATCCAAAGCCGATTGCTTTTCCACATGGGGAGCAGCATGTCAGCTGCTCCCCATGTGGAACAGCAATGCCGGCTCCCAAGGGACGTGGGGAGCCGGCGGGACTGTGGGGGTTTGGGGACCCCCCACAGTCCCCAACGAGAGGCCAGGCCCCGGGGGATGGGGTCCCCGGGGCAAGTAGTGGCTCGGGAGGGGCCACGCGGCCCCCTCCCCAAAGTTTTCAAAAATAATAAAAAAAAAAAAAAGGATATGGCCGGCCCGGGGATGGGGTCCCCGGGCCTTAAAATGGCCAGAGGAGGGGGGCCACGCAGCCCCCTCAAAATATTAAAAATAAAAATAGAGGCCATGCCCCGGGAGATGGGGTCCCCGGGGCCAATACAGGCCCGGGGAAGGGGGCCACGCGGCCCCCTTCCCGTTTTTTTTTTATTTTGAAATTTAAAAAAAGGGGTAAGGCCCTGGGGGATGGGGTCCCCAGGGCCCAAAAACAGAAAAAAGGAAGGGGGCTACACAGCCCCCCTTCAGGGGACAAAAAAAAAAAAAAAAAAACGATCGGGCCCGCAGGCCCCGCCCCTTCCTTCACCACTCTGCAAACGCGCCCCTGGCGCGTTTGCAGAGGGGAACGATTCCCCTTGAATACTGGGGGTCCCTGAGGGCCAACTAGCCCATCAGGAACCTCCAGTATGCGCCAGGGGCTGCCTTGCAGAGAGGTGTACAGAGGCCACGCCCCTTTTACACCTCTCTGCAACGCAGCTCTGTGGCGCTTTTTGGAGGTATATGGTGGGCTAGTTGGACTCCGGGGACCCTCAGGATTCAAGGGGACTTATTCCCCCAACTTAAAACGCGCCACGGGGCGCGTTTGCACAGTGGTGAAGGGAGGGGGCGGGGCTTCAGGTGACATGTGTGCAAACAGGCCCCGTGGCGCGTTTTAAGATGGGGAATTAAATCCCCTTCAATCCTGAGGGTCCCTGGGGGCCAACTAGCCCAACAGGTACATCCAGAAAGCGCCACAGAGCTGCGTTGCAGAGAGGTGTAAAAGGGGTGTGGCCTCTCTACACGTCTCTGCAACGCAGCCCCTGGCGCATATTGGAGGTTCCTGGTGGGCTAGTTGGCCCCTAGGGACCCTCAGGATTCAAGGGGACTTAATCCCCCAACTTAAAACGCGCCACGGGGCGCGTTTGCACAGATGTAACCTCAGGCCCCGCCCCTCCCTTCACCATTGTGCAAATATTCCTCTAAAATCAGCCGAAATACGAATTCCGATTTACTCACCTGTTATCAGGAGAGACCTCAGTGCTGTATCTTTCAGCCCAGTACTGGTCCTGAAAAGTAATTCTAACCATACTTACCAGTAACTTGAATTTCCTTCCATAGGCTAACATTGACTGGTTTCACTTGGAAATTCTTCTAAGTGTGGAGTTTTGGAACTTTAAAATATTCCTCTAAAATCAGCCGAAATACGAATTCCGATTTACTCACCTGTTATCAGGAGAGACCTCAGTGCTGCATCTTTCAGCCCAGTACTGGTCCTGAAAAGTAATTTTAACCGTACTTACCGGTAACTTGAATTTCCTTCATAGGCTAACATTGACTGGTTTCACTTGGAAATTCTTCTAAGTGTGGAGTTTTGGAACTTTAAAATATTCCTCTAAAATCAGCCGAAATACGAATTCCGATTTACTCACCTGTTATCAGGAGAGACCTCAGTGCTGCATCTTTCAGCCCAGTACTGGTCCTGAAAAGTAATTTTAGCCGTACTTACCGGTAACTTGAATTTCCTTCATAGGCTAACATTGACTGGTTTCACTTGGAAATTCTTCTAAGTGTGGAGTTTTGGAACTTTAAAATATTCCTCTAAAATCAGCCGAAATACGAATTCCGATTTACTCACCTGTTATAAGGAGAGACCTCAGTGCTGTAACTTTCAGCCCAGTACTGGTCCTGAAAAGTAATTTTAACCGTACTTACCAGTAACTTGAATTTCCTTCCATAGGCTAACATTGACTGGTTTCACTTGGAAATTCTTCTAAGTGTGGAGTTTTGGAACTTTAAAATATTCCTCTAAAATCAGCCGAAATACGAATTCCGATTTACTCACCTGTTATCAGGAGAGACCTCAGTGCTGCATCTTTCAGCCCAGTACTGATCCTGAAAAGTAATTTTAACCGTACTTACCGGTAACTTGAATTTCCTTCATAGGCTAACATTGACTGGTTTCACTTGGAAATTCTTCTAAGTGTGGAGTTTTGGAACTTTAAAATATTCCTCTAAAATCAGCCGAAATACGAATTCCGATTTACTCACCTGTTATCAGGAGAGACCTCAGTGCTGCATCTTTCAGCCCAGTACTGATCCTCAAAAGTAATTTTAACCGTACTTACCAGTAACTTGAATTTCCTTCCATAGGATATCATTGCCTGCTTTTTGCTGAAAAAGTTTCTAAGTGTTGATTTTTGAAACATACAAATATTCCTCTAAAATCAGCCGAAATCCAAATTCTGATTTACTCACCTGTTATCAGGAGAGACCTCAGTGCTGCATCTTTCAGCCCAGTACTGGTCCTGAAAAGTAATTTTAACCGTACTTACCAGTAACTTGAATTTCCTTCCATAGGCTAACATTGACTGGTTTCACTTGGAAATTCTTCTAAGTGTGGAGTTTTGGAACTTTAAAATATTCCTCTAAAATCAGCCGAAATACGAATTCCGATTTACTCACCTGTTATCAGGAGAGACCTCAGTGCTGCATCTTTCAGCCCAGTACTGATCCTCAAAAGTAATTTTAACCGTACTTACCGGTAACTTGAATTTCCTTCATAGGCTAAGATTGACTGGTTTTCAGCAAAAAGTTTCAAAGTGTTGATTTTCACAAACTACAAATATTCCTTAAAAATCGCCTGTATGACTTAAACGCATTTTTTCAACTGTTTACAGGAGATGCACCAGTGCTGGATCCAGGATCCAACACTGAGTAAGAAAAAGTAACGATAACAGTTTTTACCTGCTAAGTGAATTTCCTTCCATAGGATAAGATTGGTGATTCTATGAGAAAAAGTTTCTAAGTGTCAACTTTTAAAATACAATAATATTCCTTAAAAATCACGACTGTAACCAAAACGCTTTTACTCAACTGTTTACAGGAGATGTACCAGGACTGAATCTAGGATCCAGTCCTGTGGTTACAAAAGTAATCCATAAAGTAACTAATTGCATTTAACTAGAAATTCACATTGAGCTGAATGTTGCATTGTGTTTGAAAATGTGTTGCCCATTGCAACAACTGTAACTACTGTACTTAAAAGTCTATTGCCTATCTGCAAAGTATTTAAACTAAAGTAATTCATTCTGAGAAAGTATTTTTTGTAATGTAATGTATAATGTAATTACAATGTAATTTAAAAAATAAAATATGTAAAAAAAATTGTTTCTAAAAATGTAGTAAATCAGTATGAAAAAAATTAACATAACAATTAATACATTTAAAAATTGTCATTTACAAAACCTTTGAAATTCACTGAAAAACCGTAGGTTTCAGGCACGTTATAGTTAGAAATTAGCATTTAAAAAACCTTTGAAATTCACTGAAAAAACCATAGGTTTCAGACACGTTATAGTTACAAATTAGCATTTAAAAACCTTTGAAATTCACTGAAAAAACCATAGGTTTCAGACACGTTATAGTTACAAATTAGCATTTAAAAAACCTTTGAAATTCACTGAAAAAACCATAGGTTTTAGGGACAGTTTTAGTTACTTGGACATTGCACTCGTACAAAACCCGTGAAATTCCCCCGTTATAGTTAGTTCAGCTAACTATAACTCGCGCCCCGCAATGCACTGCTGATGACGTCACATATTACATCACTCATGACATGGTCAGTGACATCACTGATGACATCACTGATGACATCTCAAATGACATCACTGATGACATCATCCACGTGATAATCTGATGCACCTCCTCACACCCTAATATAACCTTTGATACACCCACTCTAAATTACAGACTGCCATTCGCAAAACCATAGACACTCCAACACCAATAACTACATACCCACTCACTGATTCTTAGGTCTACACACACACATCCACTCACTCACCCGTACAGTCACTCATACTTACGGTCACTCAGTACAGGACTATCATATGCACTCTTACTCCTATATAGACACTCAAACAACGCCACTCATCCATAGAGATACTCACACACCTAGTCAGTCATGCAAATAATTAAACACACTGCCATTTACTCACCTATACAGTTATACACACACCAGCTCACTTACTCATACAAATAGTAGCACATTGTTACACTCTTATACAATCACAGATACAAGCACACACTCATCCATACAGCCACTATCACAATCACTCACTCTTGCTTATAGCTATTTATATACTCCAACACACATATATACTGCCTTTCACATATGTAGTTACTCACACATGTACCACTGGGACATACATTCACTCACTAACACACTCTTACACACACTTACCCACCCATACAGTCTATCACAGATGCACTCTTGAAACCATCCACCCAGTGAATCACCCACTCACACATCTATGCACAGAGTTGCACACACCCCTCCCACACAAACACTCAGGCACTCATACAGATACTCAGACAAGCATTCAATAACTCATATAGACACTCATTTAGCTATTCACAAACACATGCAGCCACTTACACAGCAACAGACAGACGGATACAGACATTCACCCAGTTTAGTCACTAACCCATGCATTCAGTAAGATACGTTAAATCACTCACTTATAGAGTCAGTCACGCACCTACTAAATCATCCATACAGACACTTACACACCCACTCATTCTTCAATACGTCTTTTCCTATATATATTAAAAATATTTAAACTTTACAGAAACACACAGTCACTGGATGATGTCATCAGTGATGTCATTTGAGATGTCATCAGTGATGTCATCAGTGATGTCACTGACCATGTCATGAGTGATGTAATATGTGACGTCATCAGCAGTGCATTATGGGCGCGAGTTATAGTTAGCTGAACTAACTATAACGGGGGAATTTCACGGGTTTTGTACGAGTGCAATGTCCAAGTAACTAAAACTGTCCCTAAAACCTATGGTTTTTTCAGTGAATTTCAAAGGTTTTTTAAATGCTAATTTGTAACTATAACGTGTCTGAAACCTATGGTTTTTTCAGTGAATATATATATATATATATATTCATGCCATCACTCGAAAGGAAATAAAACAAGAATGAAAACCCATGGAGTGCCGGTTCATCTTTGCTGTGAAATAAGGAGATGATGTTTTTGAATATATATATATATATATTATCTACTGGCGGTCGCCAGTAGATAGTTATAGTTACAACCTATTATCCATAGGAAATCCGCGACATTCTATTTGAAATAACTCTCTTGCCGGTTGACGTATCTTCGCAAAATTTTCAAACTTTGTGGCCCGCTCCGGTCCGCTCCTACCCTGAAAGTCTCGGGGATTCGTCAAGCGGGGGCCGAGAAAAAGGGGGTCCCAAAACGCGTTTTCCCCATGCAATTTTCCATAGGAAACTTTAGACACGGCTACAGCCCGAACTGCTGAACGGAATTACACCAAATTTGGCAAAGAGGTAGTTCTTGGTTCAGAAAGAACCCTTTTGTTAAATGGTGTAAATCCGTTCAGTAGTTGCTGAGAAAATCAAAAGTAAAAAGATAGTGATATCTATGGCCGAGTAGGGTCTGCGTACCCTCCCGATCACGAGCTGCATGTTAATTGGCTGTCAGCTGGCTGTCAACATTCCGATTCAGGAAATGTTGGCAGCCATTTTGTCCCTCGGTAGAACCGAGGGACAGAAACAAGTGCGCAAAGCGCACAAAGGGGGCAGGGTAGAAACACCCTGACTCCTAGGTTTGCTCAGGGGTCCCACAATGACCCCCTGGGCAAAAAAAAAAAAAAAAATTTTAAATCGGCAGGATGCGCTCAGGGTGCGCGAATCCTGCCGAAAAAAAAAAAATCGAAGCGCTTCGATTGTATTTTGCCCCCGGGTGGCCCAAGTCCCGGGGGCATGGTGGGGGGGGTTAATTTTATGTGTGGGGGGCCTCAAAGGGCCCCCAAGCCCCGGGGACCGCCACCCCCGGGGCTTTATTGCAAAAATAGTGCGGGAGGGCTCTTCTGCCCTCCCGCAGCCCCGGGGACCGCCACCCCCGGGGCTTCTTTTTAAATTTGAATAAGGTGTGGGGGGCTCCAGCCCCCACACGCCCCGGGACCACCACCTCCCGGGGCACTTATAAAATAAATGTGGGGGTCCATTACGGACCCCCAGAGCCCCGGGGACCACCACCTCCCGGGGCTGTGCAATTTAAGGGAGGGGGCCGCGCGGCCCCCCTCCTGGAGCCCTTGATGGCCCTGGGGACCGCCACCCCCAGGGCCGGCTCCTGCAGTGTCCTGGGGTGCCTACCCCGGGACACTGTAGTTTGCTATGGCAGGACGGGAGCCTCGCGGCTCCCGTCCTGCCATAGCAAACTGCTTTGGATATTGGAAGAGAGAGCAGGGAAACCTGCTCTCTCTTCCAATATCCAAGCACATTGCTTTTCCACATGGGGAGCAGCATGTTAGCTGCTCCACATGTGTAAGCAATGCCGGCTCCCGTAGGACACGGGGAGCCGGCGGGACTGTGGGGGTTTGGGGACCCCCCACAGTCCCCAACGAGAGGCCAGCCCCGGGGGATGGGGTCCCCGGGGCAAGTAGTGGCTCGGGAGGGGGCCACGCGGCCCCCTCCCCAAAAAATAAAAAAAAATTAAAAAAACGGAAAGGCCGGCCCCGGGGGATGGGGTCCCCGGGGCCATAAATGGCCTGAGGAGGGGGCCACGCAGCCCCCTCCAAAGAAAAAAAAAAAACGAGGCCATGCCCCGGGGGATGGGGTCCCCGGGGCCAATACAGGCCCAGGGAAGGGGGCCACGCGGCCCCTTCCCGTTTTTTTTAAAATATTTAATTTAAAAAAAGGGGTAAGGCCCTGGGGGATGGGGTCCCCAGGGCATAACAACTGGAAAAAGGAAGGGGGCCACAGAGCCCCCTTCAGGGGACAAAAACATTTTTATTTTTTTTAAACGATCGGGCCCGCAGGCCCCGCCCCTTCCTTCACCACTCTGCAAACGCGCCCTGGCGCGTTTGCAGATGGGGAAGTAATTCCCGTTCAATACTGGGGTCCCTGGGGCCAACTAGCCCACCAGGAACCTCCAGTATGCGCCAGGGGCTGCCTTGCATAGAGGTGTACAGAGGCCACGCCCCTTTTACACCTCTCTGCAACGCAGCTCTGTGGCGCTTAATGGAGGTAGCTGGTGGGCTAGTTGCACCCCAGGGACCCTCAGGATTTAAGGGGACTTAATCCCCTGACTTAAAACGCGCCACGGGCGCGTTTGCACAGTGGTGAAGGGAGGGGCGGGGCTTCAGGTGACATGTGTGCAAACAGGCCCCGTGGCGCGTTTTAAGATGGGGAATTAAATCCCTTCAATCCTGAGGGTCTCTGGGGGCCAACTAGCCCAACAGGTACATCCAGAAAGCGCCACAGAGCTGCGTTGCAGAGAGGTGTAAAAAGGGTGTGGCCTCTCTACACATATCTGCAACGCAGCCCCTGGCGCATACTGGAGGTTCCTGGTGGGCTAGTTGGCCCGTAGGGACCCACATGATTCAAGGGGACTTAATCCCCCAACTTAAAACGCGCCACGGGGCGCGTTTGCACAGATGTCACCTCAGGCCCCGCCCCTCCCTTCACCATTGTGCAAATATTCTTCTAAAATCATCCGAAATACGAATTCCGATTTACTCACCTGTTATCAGGAGAGACCTCAGTGCTGCATCTTTCAGCCCAGTACTAATCCTGAAAAGTAATTTTAACCGTACTTACCAGTAACTTGAATTTCATTCCATAGGATATCATTGCCTGCTTTTTGCTGAAAAAGTTTCTAAGTGTTGATTTTTGAAACATACAAATATTCCTCTAAAATCAGCCGAAATCCGAATTCTGATTTACTCACCTGTTATCAGGAGAGACCTCAGTGCTGCATCTTTCAGCCCAGTACTAATCCTGAAAAGTAATTTTAACCGTACTTACCAGTAACTTGAATTTCCTTCCATAGGCTAACATTGACTGGTTTCACTTGGAAATTCTTCTAAGTGTGGAGTTTTGGAACTTTAAATTATTCTTCTAAAATCAGCCGAAATACGAATTCCGATTTACTCACCTGTTATCAGGAGAGAACCCAGTGCTGCATCTTTTAGCCCAGCACTGACCCTGAAAAGTAATTTTAACCGTACTTACCAGTAACTTATCTTTTCTTCCATAGGAATCCATTGTCTGGTTTTCAGCAGAAAAGTTTCAAAGTGTCGATTTTCACAAACTACAAATATTCCTTAAAAATCACCTGTATGACTTAAACGCATTTTTTCAACTGTTTACAGGAGATGCACCAGTGCTGGATCCAGGATCCAACACTGAGTAAGAAAAAGTAACGATAACAGTTTTTACCTGCTAAGTGAATTTCCTTCCATAGGATAACATTGGTGATTCTATGAGGAAAAGTTTCTAAGTGTCAACTTTTAAAATACAATAATATTCCTTAAAAATCACGACTGTAACCAAAACGCTTTTACTCAACTGTTTACAGGAGATGTCCCAGGACTGAATCTAGGATCCAGTCCTGTGGTTAGAAAAGTAATCCATAAAGTAACTAATTGCATTTAACTAGAAATTCACATTGAGCTGAATGTTGCATTGTGTTTGAAAATGTGTTGCCCATTGCAACAACTGTAACTACTGTACTTAAAAGTCTATTGCCTATGTGCTAAGTATTTAAACTAAAGTAATTCATTCTGAGAAAGTATTTTTTGTAATGTAATGTATAATGTAATTACAATGTAATTTAAAAAATAAAATATGTAAAAGAAATTGTTTCTAAAAATGTAGTAAATCAGTATGAAAAAAATTAATATAAAAATTAATACATTTAAAAAATGTCATTTAAAAAACCTTTGAAATTCACTGAAAAAACCGTAGGTTTCAGGCACGTTATAGTTACAAATTAGCATTTAAAAAACCTTTGAAATTCACTGAAAAAACCATAGGTTTCAGATATGTTATAGTTACAAATTAGCATTTAAAAAACCTTTGAAATTCACTGAAAAAACCATAGGTTTTAGGGACAGTTATAGTTAGTTGGACATTTCACTCGTACAAAACCCGTGAAATTCCCCCGTTATAGTTAGTTCAGCTAACTATAACTCGCGCCCCCGCAATGCACTGCTGATGACGTCACATATTACATCACTCATGACATGGTCAGTGACATCACTGTTGACATCACTGATGACATCATCCACGTGATAATCTGATGCAGCTCCTCACACCCTAATATAACCTTTGATACACCCAATCTAAATTACAGACTGCCATTCGCAAAACTATAGACACTCCAACACCAATAACTACATACCCACTCACTGATTCTTAGGTCTACACACACACATCCACTCACTCACCCGTACAGTCACTCATACTTATGGTCACTCAGTACAGGACTATCATATGCACTCTTACTCCTATATAGACACTCAAACACCGCCACTCATCCATAGAGGTACTCACACACCTAGTCAGTCATGCAAATAATTAAACACACTGCCATTTACTCACCTATACAGTTATACACACACCAGCTCACTTAATCATACAAATACTAGCACATTGTTACGCTCTTATACAATCACTGATACAAGCACACACTCATCCATACAGCCACTATCACAATCACTCACTCTCGCTTATAGCTATTTATATACTCCAACACACATATATACTGCCTTTCACATATGTAGTTACTCACACATGTACCACTGGGACATACATTCACTCACTAACACACTCTTACACACACTTACCCACCCATACAGTCTATCACAGATGCACTCTTGAAACCATCCACCCAGTGAATCACCCACTCACACATCTATGCACAGAGTCGCACACACCCCACCCACACAAACACTCAGGCACCCATACAGATACTCAGACAACCAATCAATAACTCATATAGACACTCATGTAGCTATTCACAAACCCATGCAGCCACTTACACAGCAACAGACAGACGGATACAGACATTCACCCAGTTTAGTCACTAACCCATGCATTCAGTAAGATACGTTAAATCACTCACTTATAGAGTCAGTCACGCACCTACTAAATCATCCATACAGACACTTACACACCCACTCATTCTTCAATACGTCTTTTCCTATATATATTAAAAATATTTAAACTTTACAGAAACACACAGTCACTGGATGATGTCATCAGTGATGTCATTTGAGATGTCATCAGTGATGTCATCAGTGATGTCACTGACCATGTCATGAGTGATGTAATATGTGACGTCATCAGCAGTGCATTGCGGGGCGCGAGTTATAGTTAGCTGAACTAACTATAACGGGGGAATTTCACGGGTTTTGTACGAGTGAAATGTCCAACTAACTATAACTGTCCCTAAAACCTATGGTTTTTTCAGTGAATATATATATATATATATATATATATATATATATATATATATACATATATCAACGAACAAACTTAGTTTCTCCGCACCTCCACATCCCAGACGGGCGAACAGAGAATCCACGAACCACTGGAAATATTTGGCAAAAGATCTTTTATTTGCTCCTCAGAACGACGCGTTTCGGGCAACACTTGCCCTTGATCTCGTTACAAAGGAAGCCGTTCGCCATGTTTAAATATGCTGTGCTTTCACCTCTCGTGATGTGTAAACATAGAAAACATACTAGCACTAATTCTTCATATACAGTTGGTCTGTTTTCTTTTTCTCTCTTCCCTTCTTTTTCACGTTTTTTGCTATGCACATTCTGTATATTAGCACAACCATTTTTCAATTGGCAACATATTATTTTTTACACATTCTTATTCATAAATTCCCTTATTGCCTGGCTTAATGTGTTGGCGATTTAAAACCAAAATTTCTTCATATATAAATATATTTAGAATTGCGTCGTACGATACTTTTACGCAATGATTCACCAACATACATTGTTGCATCTATAGAAAAAACCTGATTAATACAGTAATAAAATCCATATTTTCAGCCTAATGCTTTTTGGCACATTAAAAAACATATATATACACAACTCCTCAACTGTTGTAAATATAACATTATTTGTTACTGTGCAATATGATAAAATCTATTCTTCCTGCCTATTGCTTATTCGCACAGTCAACTTATATATGTACAATTTAATAATAATCATAGTACTATTCCTAACTGTGCAAACTGTGCAGGTACTCGTCGTAAATTTAATCACAGCTCAAGCCATAATGCGGGGAATTGTTACCTGATGATATTCCTTCCTGTGCAAAAATGCCTATTGATAAAGTGCTATATATTGTGCAAAGTATGCAGTACAACTGTAAAGTGCTTGATGTATAAAAGTGCTAAATCTGGCCAACTAGACCACTTAAAGTGCAAGTGCTAAATCCTCAATAAAAAATACCATCATAAAAGATAGATCTAAAAATTATTTCATGTATATATGTACATTTCTTGCGCGGTCCCAGATGGAATTTGGGACACGCCACTGCAGAAACAACTATTGCACACTTTGCTAAGATCACTTATCTTTTATAACAGAATGTGGTTTTATAAAAAATAGTGTAAGTCCTCAGTATTATTTAATTCATTGGGGAACTTACTATCGAGCTCCAAAATCATACGGGACTCCACCTGCCTTAATTTCCTTTCCCTGTCACCACCTCTTCGTAATTTCGGAACCGCTGCCACCACAAAATATTTCAAACAGTTAAGGTTGTTATCATGCATCTGTTTGAAATGACGAGCCACCGGATAAGTAGTGTCATTATTCACGATGGCTCATAGGTGCTGCCGAATTTGGACATGCACCTGCAGCTTGGTACTTCCCACATACCTAAGGCCGCAGGTGCATGCCAAAATATACACTGCATACTCCGTTCTACAGTTGAATTTGCCCTGGATAGCAATTCTATCCGGGCTGAAAGGAGTGGTGTAATGGACCTTGACTGGTAGGTCGCTCCCCCACCACACAGCTCCGTCTGTGTGCCCTGCTGCTGCCCCTGATTGTGCTCGTTTTTCCTTTCTGTGCCCCCTTGCTGCCCCTGATTGTGCTCGTTTTTTCCTTTCTGTGCCCCCCTTGCTGCCCCTGATTGTGCTCGCTTTTTCCTTTCTGTGCCCCCCTTGCTGCCCCTGATTGTGCTCGTTTTTTTCCTTTCTGTGCCCCCTTGCTGCCCCTGATTGTGCTAGTTTTTCCTTTCTGTGCCCCCTTGCTGCCCCTGATTGTGCTCGTTTTTTCCTTTCTGTGCCCCCTTGCTGCCCCTGATTCTGCTCGTTTTTTTCCCTTCTGTGCCCCCTTGCTGCCCCTGATTGTGCTCGTTTTTTCCTTTCTGTGCCCCCCTTGCTGCCCCTGATTGTGCTCGTTTTTCCTTTCTGTGCCCCCTTGCTGCCCCTGATTGTGCTCGTTTTTTTCCTTTCTGTGCCCCCTTGCTGCCCCTGATTGTGCTCGTTTTTCCTTTCTGTGCCCCCTTGCTGCCCCTCATTGTGCTAGTTTTTTCCTTTCTGTGCCCCCTTGCTGCCCCTCATTGTGCTAGTTTTTTCCTTTCTGTGCCCCCTTGATGCCCTGATTGTGCTCGTTTTCCCTTCTGTGCCTGTTTCCCGCCGCTGCGCCCTGCGGCCCCGCCCCTCACTGCCCATTCGCTGCCCCATTCCCTGCTCCTCCCTCCCACCTCCCCGTTTATGGTGGCCGCTGCGTGGTGAAGAGAGCGACCCCTGACCTTGACTGGTAGGTCGCTCCCCACCACACAGCTCCGTCTGTGTGCCCTGCTGCTGCCCCTGATTGTGCTCGTTTTTCCTTTCTGTGCCCCCTTGCTGCCCCTGATTGTGCTCGCTTTTTCCTTTCTGTGCCCCCTTGCTGCCCCTGATTGTGCTCGCTTTTTCCTTTCTGTGCCCCCTTGCTGCCCCTGATTGTGCTCGTTTTTTCCTTTCTGTGCCCCCTTGCTGCCCCTGATTGTGCTAGTTTTTCCTTTCTGTGCCCCCTTGCTGCCCCTGATTGTGCTCGTTTTTTCCTTTCTGTGCGCCCTTGCTGCCCCTGATTGTGCTCGTTTTTTTCCCTTCTGTGCCCCCTTGCTGCCCCTGATTGTGCTCGCTTTTTCCTTTCTGTGCCCCCTTGCTGCCCCTGATTGTGCTCGTTTTTCCTTTCTGTGCCCCCTTGCTGCCCCTGATTGTGCTCGTTTTTTTCCTTTCTGTGCCCCCCTTGCTGCCCCTGATTGTGCTCGTTTTTCCTTTCTGTGCCCCCTTGCTGCCCCTCATTGTGCTAGTTTTTACTTTCTGTGCCCCCTTGCTGCCCCTCATTGTGCTAGTTTTTTCCTTTCTGTGCCCCCTTGATGCCCTGATTGTGCTCGTTTTCCCTTCTGTGCCTGTTTCCCGCCGCTGCGCCCTGCGGCCCCGCCCCCTCACTGCCCATTCGCTGCCCCATTCCCTGCTCCTCCCTCCCACCTCCCCATTTATGGCGGCCGCAGTGCGGCAGCGCACGTGCGCAGCGGGCGCGCCTAAGGCAAGCCCGTCTGCGCCCGTCCGCGCCGTGACCGCGCCCAGCGCCAGACCCCCTGGTCCGGGCATCCCCCGCGCCCGCCACATCAACAGACGCCGATATGACGCCAGCACCCTCCACGCACTCAACCCCGGAAAAGATCACGCCTGCTACCAGGCCACCCCGAAGCGCACCCAAGGGCCCTTCACCTGCCGGAACTGCAGCTTCGCCAGCACCCGCCCAGCCAAACCACCGCCCAGGAAAGAACCCAACTACCTCAGATGCATCCTCCTCAACACCCGCTCCGCCCGCAAACACGCCATCGAACTCTGGGACCTTCTCGACTCAACCTCCCCAGACGTCGCATTCCTGACGGAGACCTGGCTGAATCCCGCTTCAGCCCCCGACATCGCCATTGCCATCCCGGACGGATACAAGATCACCCGCAGGGACCGCACCAACGGAGTCGGAGGAGGCATCGCCATCGTCCACAGGAACACCCTCAGAGTCTCAACCAACACCGACGACACCCTCAGCACCGCCGAACACATGCACTTCCAGATCCACACCGATCCCAACACCACCCTCAGAGGAACCCTCATCTACAGACCCCCGGACCCCGACCACAGTTCAGCGATTCCATCGCTGACTTCGTCAGCACACCCGCCATCGCCTCCACGGACTACATCCTCCTCGGGGACCTGAACTTCCACCTCGAGAACAACAAGGACACCAACTCCACCACCCTGATCGACAACCTCGCCACCCTCGGACTCAGACAGCTCGTGACTACACCCACCCACGCCGCCGGCCACACGCTCGACTCCATCTTTTCCGCAAGCCCACACGTCTCCTTCAACCACACCTCCGAACCCCACTGGACTGACCACCACTGCATCCACTTCACCTACAGGAAGCCCACCACGCACCACCGCACCGAACAAATGCCTCGCCGCTGCTGGAGCAGAGTCACGGAAGACCAGCTAACCACAACCCTCGCCCTGAGCCCACCCGCCGAACCCTCCGACCCCGACACCGCCGCCCGCAACCTCAGACAGTGGATCGACGACTGCGCCAACACCTCGCCCCGCTCAAGAATCCGCCCAACAGCCACACCAGCAAGAAAGCCACCTGGTTCACCGAAGACCTCCAGGCCTCCAAACGAACATGCCGAAAACTGGAGAAGATCTGGCTCCACGAACGGACAGCGGACAGCTACGTCGCCCACAAGAGCGCCACCCGCAGTCACCATCACCTCATCAGATCCGCCAAAAGGGCCTCACTCAAAGACCGCCTAGACAACAACGCACACAACAGCAAAGAGCTCTTCAACATCGTGAAGGAACTCTCCAACCCCAGCTCCAACACCAACGACATCCAGCCGTCGCGAGACCTGTGCGACTCACTGGCCACCTTCTTCCACCGCAAAATCGCCGACATCCACGACAGCTTCAACACCACGACCGCCCCGGCAACCACCGAGACCACTGCCCCCACAACCACCAACCGCCTGCTCTCCTGGACCAACATCAACGACGAGGACACCAGCGAGATCATGAACACCATCCACTCCGGTTCACCGCTAGACCCGTGCCCTCACCACATCTTCAACAAAGCCAGTACAGCCATCGCGCCCCATCTCCGGAAAATAATCAACATCTCCTTCGAGACAGCAACCTTCCCGGAAAGCTGGAAGCACGCCGAGATCACCGCCTTACTCAAGAAACCCAAGGCAGACCCCAAGGACCTCAAGAACTTCCGACCCATCTCTCTGCTCCCGTTCCCCGCGAAGGTCACCGAGAAAATCGTCAACAAACAACTGACCCGCTACCTCGAGGAGAACAACATCCTGGACCCTTCCCAGTCCGGCTTCCGCAGCAACCACAGCACCGAAACCGCCCTCATCGCCGCCACCGATGACATCAGGACCCTGCTAGACAACGGAGAAACAGCAGCCCTCATCCTCCTGGACCTATCAGCCGCCTTCGACACGGTCTGCCACCACACACTACGAACACGCCTTCACGACGCCGGGATCCAAGAGAAGGCCCTGGACTGGACCACATCCTTCCTTTCCGGCAGAACACAAAGCGTCCGCCTCGCCCCCTTCCGATCCAAGGCCACCAAGATCATCTGCGGCGTACCCCAAGGCTCCTCCCTCAGCCCAACGCTGTTCAACATCTACATGGCACCCCTCGCCCACGTCGCCCGACAGCACAACCTCAACATCATCTCCTACGCCGACGACACCCAGCTGATCCTCTCCCTCACCAAAGACCCTCACACCGCCAAAGCCCACCTCCACGAAGGAATGAAGGCCGTCGCCGAATGGATGAGGACCAGCCGCCTGAAGCTGAACTCGGACAAGACGGAGGTCCTCATCCTTGGTTCCAACCCTTCAGCCTGGGACGACTCCTGGTGGCCAACATCACTGGGAACAGCCCCGCCACCCACCGACCACGTACGCAACCTAGGGGTCATCCTCGACCCCACCCTCTCCATGACTAAGCAGGTCAACGCCGTTTCCTCATCCTGCTTCAACATCCTCCGAATGCTCCGCAGGATCTTCAAGTGGATCCCCACCGAAACAAGAAAAACAGTCACCCAGGCCCTCGTCACCAGCAGGCTGGACTACGGAAACGCCCTCTACGCAGGAACGACGGCTAAGCTCCTGAGACGGCTGCAACGCATCCAGAACGCCTCTGCACGTCTTATCCTCGACATCCCCCGACGCAGCCACATCACACCCCACCTGAGAGACCTGCACTGGCTCCCTGTCAACAAGAGGATAACCTTCAAGCTCCTCACCCACGCACACAAAGCACTCCACAACTCCGGACCAGCCTACCTCAACAGACGACTCAGCTTCTACACCCCCACCCGCCAGCTCCGCTCGACCAGCCTCGCCCTCGCCACAGTCCCCCGCATCCGGAAAACGACCGCCGGCGGCAGATCCTTCTCCCACCTCGCCGCCAAGACCTGGAACACCCTCCCCACCAACCTCCGACAGACCCAAGACCTACTGGCCTTCAGAAGACTCCTCAAGACCTGGCTCTTCGATCAGTAGCAGCACCACCCCCTCTTCCCCCAGCGCCTTGAGACCCTCGCGGGTATGTAGTGCGCTTTATAAGTGACATGATTGATTGATTGAATGGGTTGTATTTTCCCTGAATCTACAGGTCCTACATGAAGAGCATTTGGTAAAACCCAGTTTAGGTTGTAGCCACATGGTGGCTTTGGACAGTTCTGGGCTGCCCTTCACAATTTGAGTGAGCATTGAGGGGCCTTTTCTGTATGTAATCACAGGTTGGGCAGGGAGCCTCGGAGCCAATACCCCATCCGTCAACACAATTGGCCAATTATGTTTGATTATGGATCGAATCTTCCTTTCTTGTTTATTATAGGTGGTGATAAGTCTGGGGGCATTATTAACATCAGCACCATTTCCTTTTTACTATAATTGGAAAACAAAGATTCCCTTGTTCTTTCCTTCATCTTCCTTTCTGCCTCAATTAAAACTTTGTTCTCATACCCTCTCTGTTTGAATCTGCTTAGCGCTTCTTCTGTACACACTTTGAGATCTTCTTGTGTGCTGCAGATTCTTTTATACGTAACAGTTCTCCGTAGGGATATTCTTACTTAAGTGCTGAGGATGCGCACTACTGGCGTGAAGTGTGACATTTCCAGCTGTGGCTTTTCTGTGTAAGGTGGTCGCTAACCTCCCTTCTTTTACATATACTCGCACATCTAAAAATTCAGTAGATCCCCTACTTATATGTGAGGTAAATTTCAAATTGGCAGTATTGTCATTGATGCAGTTAATAAACTCACCAGCCTGTTTCTCATCCCCATTCCATATAATAAAAACATCATCAATATATCTCAACCAGTATAAAACATGGTTGGTATATTTGTCCCTAAGTATGGGTTTGAGAACCTGCTCCACCCACCAGCCAACATGCAAACATGCATAGCTGGGGGAGAAGCAGGCTCCCATCACCACACCTCTTTTTGCAAGTAAACATCACTGCCAAAGGTGAAAAAGTTATTACACAGGCACCAAGTGATCAAATTTAAAAGCATTTTGTTATGATTATAACAATCCATTGGCCTTGTGCTTAAAAAGTACTGTACTGCATTCAATGCTGAATTATGCTCTATACTTGTATACAAGGATTCGATGTCTAATGTGATAAACATCAGGTTCTCTGCCCATTTTATGTCTTGTATCTTCTTCAGAAAATCCCCAGTATCCTTCACATATGTAGGAAGTTGTTTCACAAAATCCTGAAGGAAATAATCTATATATTGCGTTGCCTTTTCCCCCATACTGCCTATCGCTGATATGATCGGTCTCCCTGGGATGGATGTAATGTTCTTATGAACCTTGGGGATAAAGTAAAGTCTAGGTAAGACCGGATGTTCCACATGCAGAAATTTGTACTCTTTTAAGGAAATAATTCCCTCTCGTTTCCATTCCAAAAACATCTTTTTTAAATATCTATACAATATACATATATATATATATATATATATATATATATATATATATATATATATATATATATATATATATATATATATATATATATATTACATTATTGACCTCCAACTCCGTCCTAACCCTTACCAGGCATGAACCCTAAAAGTACCCTTGCCACCCAAACACCCCTACCCACCCTAAACGTAAAAATACCCTTGCCACCCGAATAACTTTACCCACCCAAAACCCGAAAAATGCCCTTGCCACCCAAATACCCCTATCCACCCTAAACCCTATACTTGCCTGCAAAATACTTACATTTCTATTGTAAAAGGCATGCGTGGTAAAGGTATATGCGTGGTAAATTTTTGTGTGGTAAACACATGCATTGTTAAGGGTCGTGGTAATGGTATTGCGTGGTTAAGGCCACTTTGTAAAAGCTGGTCCCAAAAGAACAGGAGGGATCCACATTGTAGTTAGGAGCTAAATAAGAAACAGAATAAATAGAAAGTTACCCTGATGGAAAACAAACCTGACCAAGACATTTGCGTTGTCTAGCCTGTTAATACCAGAGGCTCATAAATTTATTTTGTAGCATATCAAAGATACAGATACGTTGTACAAGCATATTTTACTGCTGAAACTACACTGCAATGTTTGGAATTCATGCACAATGCATAATCCCGATTACCAGATGATTTCTCCAAATCAGGATCTGTGAGTTTCTCATAATAATGGCCTTTAATATATGATGGCTGGATTGAGGTCTAGCAAACTGTAGTGCTCTGCAGGCCATAGTCACCTTTAAAAAGTCCAACTCTGAGGAAATCCTTTCTGTCAAAATGTCAACTTTAACATTGCATTACAGTTCATTACATTTGCAGAGAGAGAGAGAGTGTGTGTGTGTGTGTTTGTGTGTGCATGTGTGTGTGTGTGCAAAAGCATCTGTGTATATAATTATGCAATGGCAGTGAAAACAAGTGTGACCCAAAAACACATTATTTAGAGCAATGTTATTAATAATAATGCATTCACACATTTATTACTATAGTGCAAAGGTCACATTCCAGTTCATTACCACAATACAACAAAAGTGACCTGAGGAAAACCATTTTTACTGCCTCAAAGATTGTATATACATATCAAGTACAGTGGTATCCTTTTCTATTTTGTAGGATAATGGTGTAATTTGTAACCTTGACAATGCAGTAAATGCTGCTCAGCTGTAGTCTTGCATTTCATCTAGCGCAAATTACCATAAGGCAGTCTTAATAGAGCATCCTATTGCTTAATTATGAACTGAACATATCATAGGAGGTTTAACGAAATCCCAATAATCCATCCATAAAATCAATCTGTTTTTTTCATTTACAGAGCCAGTTAGATGCTAATTACGACTGCTGAGAGCATGCTAAGTGGCTTCCTTTAATTCCACATTGTTAGCAAACGTAGAGGATTGCCCGCATATCTGTGACACTACATCTGAACACTATAAGCTGCTTGGTTGAAGTAATCGGCTTAGGGCAGGTCCAAGAAAAGGGATTTAGAACAAAAGACCAAAGAAGGCTTAGCTGCCTGGATAACACTGCAGACCCGCGGAAAGTGCCATTCGTTCTCTGAGGAGAAGTCTTAACCTCACTGACTTTTTAGTGTTCTCGTGTAGCATCAGAAAATCTTTTAAATGATCACAACTCATTGTCGATTGCACTTGAAAGCACACGCATGGATTTTTCAATTATCCACTAATCCTTTCATTTAGAGTAGATATGGTATTTTAAATTCAGTGCAAAAAGGAACACCAGTCATTTTTCCATGTCATTTTCCACTATGGTCGACTATGAGATATGTGGTAGTAACTGTTGGTACGGCATCATTAAATGGCAAGACGAGAGTCCTGCTTGATACTACAGCCTAGATTTACTAACGCTTTGTACCGTTTTATGTTACTTGTGTGGCACAAATCCACTGCAAAGTGTTATGCTGAGATTTTACTATCTATTGCACCTCAAAATGTGTATTCCTTTCCCACAGAATCACAAGGATGCGCTATGCAATGTTTTTTGTTAATTTGCGTCAAGAGCGCATTCCACGGCTAGCAAATGGGTGTTCTCTTGTAACCATCTCATGGTGATTTACCCATGCACATACCAGTGGGCAATACAGGCAGCAGCAGTGCCCTCTGAACACTCTGAGGTAATACCCACAAGCAGGCACTTACGATGCAGCTGGAAACAGAGTTGCACGGGCAGCTAAGGAGGAGAAGGTGGAAGAGGTTTACCAGTGAGTTCCTTACAAGTTTGAATCCAACAAACATGACTAGCCAGCATATCTTGAAGCCTTATCAAGACACAACCCATTTGCGAGCGTGTACAGGCAGAGCCTTTGTGAAATGCAAGTGTGGTAGGTGACAGCTCCTCTACCTTGTTAAGTCAGAGAGGCCCATCCTGCCAACACCTAGCCTCCCTTTGTCTTACTGCCTAGAGTAAATACACATAGTCCAACTGCTAGCCACACCTAATCATGTGACACAGAGACAGGCTGCAGGCACCAAATGGTCAGGACAAAAAAATGCCAACTTTCTAAAAGTTTTTTATACAAAAGGAACCAGGAGCTATTTAGGTAGGTCCAGCATACAGGCTTCTAAATCAAAGGGTATGCAGTTCCTTAGAAGGAGGGAAATTCAGGTATTTCTAAAAAGTGCCCTCACACACTCCAAAGGATGTCATGCTTCATCATTGGGCCTGCTCCTCGTTGGGCTGGCGCTGCAATGCCTGACGGGCATACCCTTTGACTCACAACTTTCTAAAAGTGGCATTTTTCAGAATTGTGACTTAAAATCCTACTTTACCATTAAAGAGGGCTTTAAATTACAATGCTTTGGACACCAAACTCGACATTCCTACCTGCGCACAATTGAAATGTATCACTTATTAAATGTAATAGGTTAACCCAATGTCATCCTATAGGAGAGGTAGGACTTCCAGGAGTGAAAAATTAATTTAAGAATTTAAGAGTTTTCACAACCAGGACATTTAAAGCTTAAAAGTACATGTCCAACTTTTTAAATACACTGCACCCTGCCCTATGAGCTGGCCATTGCCTACCTTAGGGGTGACTTATAGCTATTAAAAAGGTTTGGGCCTGGTAAAAGGTTTATATTGCAAAACCAAAGGGGATGATGGACGGAGTGTTGAACATTGCAAGCACTCACCCCCAGTCAACTGATCTGGGTTTAATCCATCATCATTCTTTAGCTCACTCCGCCACCCCAGTTCAGACATGGCCATATGCAAATCAGTCTGACCCTGTGCCTCATGGGAACAGTCCAGCCCGAACTGCCAAGCCATGTCTTCCCGGGACCAGAAACAAGCATCCTGGGACCGGTTTCTGGCTTACAGCCGTCATCAGCCAGGCTATCTTGAGTACAGTGACAAAGTGAGCAAGGGACCCACGTATGGGCATACCCTGCCAACTTAGGGCGAACATAGCAAAACCAAAGGGGATGATGGACGGAGTGTTGAACATTGCAAGCACTCACCCCCAATCAAGTGATCTGGGTTTAATCCATCATCATTCTTTAGCTCACTCCGCCACCCCAGTTCAGACATGGCCATATGCAAATCAGTCTGTCCCTGTGCCTCATGGGAACAGTCCAGCCCGAACTGCCAAGCCATGTCTTCCCTGGACCAGAAACAAGCATCCTGGGACCGGTTTCTGGCTTACAGCCGTCATCAGCCAGGCTATCTTGAATACAGTGGCAAAGTGAGCAAGGGACCCACGTCTGGGCATACCCTGCCAACTTAGGGCGAACATAGCAAAACCAAAGGGGATGATGGACGGAGTGTTGAACATTGCAAGCACTCACCCCCAGTCAACTGATCTGGGTTTAATCCATCATCATTCTTTAGCTCACTCCGCCACCCCAGTTCAGACATGGCCGTATGCAAATCAGTCTGACCCTGTGCCTCATGGGAACAGTCCAGCCCGAACTGCCAAGCCATGTCTTCCCTGGACCAGAAACAAGCATCCTGGGACCGGTTTCTGGCTTACAGCCGTCATCAGCCAGGCTATCTTGAATACAGTGGCAAAGTGAGCAAGGGACCCACGTCTGGGCATACCCTGCCAACTTAGGGCGAACATAGCAAAACCAAGGGGGTGAATGTATGACATTGTTCTGCATTCTGTCCATCAACTGTTGTTTTTGCATTCGTCACCCCGAGTGGGACGGGTATGCCCAGATGTGGGTCCTGTGCTCTCCATGCCACTGGAATCAAGCTATCCTGGCTGAAGAGGGGTGAAACCCCGAAATCGGTCCTAGGATGCTTGTTTCCAGTCCAGGGAGGACCTGGCTTGGCAGTTCGGGCTGGACTGTTCCCATGAGGCACAGGGTCAAGACTGATTTGCATATTGCTGGGTTCAAACTGGAATGGCATGGTGAGCAAAAAACGATGGATTTAGGCCCAGATCTCTGTACTGGGGTGAATGTATGACATTGTTCTGCATTCTGTCCATCAACTGTTGTTTTTGCAAAAGGTTTATATTGCCAGTTCAACATGGCAGTTTAAAACTACACACACTGGCTGCAATGGCAGGTCTGAGATATGATTTACAGGGCTACTTAAGTGGATGGCACAATCAGTGCTATAGGCCCACTAGCAACATTACAATTTATGTGGGGAACCACTTTACTAGGGACTTACAGGCAAATTAAATGTGCCAATTGGGCACAAGCCATTTCTTCCATGTTTAGGGGAGAGAGCAGAAGCACTTTAGCACTGGTTAGCAGTGTTAAAGTGCACAGAGTTCTAAGGCCAAAAAAAACGAGATCAACAAAAATAGGAGAGGTGAAGGCAAAAGGTTTGTGGGAAGACGACCCTAAGGCTGACAGGTCTAACAATGCACTTGTACATTTTCCAATGGAACAGTGAACTATATCTATATGTAGCTGATGCCAGTTAAGACCAGGGATTAGTATTAGAAACCCAGAGTTTAGCATAAACACCATAGCAACAATATTCGGGCCTTAGGTTCATGTATGTGTGCTAGATATCCAGGATCAGCGCGATTCTCTCATTCTACAGAAAAACGACTTGCCTAACATTATCATGATATAGTAGCTAGAGAGAAAATAGCTCCGTTATATGTGTATAGATAATGCATGCGAAGGTATTAGTGCCTTGCACTGTGACATATCACACTCAAACTTTCCCAAACAAATTAGCAATATTTTGCCAAGTTGAGTGGGAAAAACCAGACTAGTGGAGTGACTTATTTTTGGGTTAAATTAAGTCTTGTGTGTGTGTTTTTTTAATATGAGGCACCCCCTTAACTCTTGCAGAAGCACATTGTGCAACTCCCACGAGTAAGCTACTGTAGCAGCTGCACTTTCTCTAGCAGATAGTGCCAACCACAGCCTGAGGCTATCCCGTACCCCCAGGACAGCCCCTCCCTAGTCAGCAGCAGAGAGAGAGACTAGTGTGTGTGTGTCACACATGCACACACATGAGGAAATGACTGTTATAATGTTGTACCACTTGCATCGTTATTGACACCACCTCAAGTGGTGTTACTGGATGTAGAGCTGTCAATGTAAGGTAGTGCGCACAAATGTTACCCATACCAACGCTACTCGAAGTGTATAGACCTGGCCCCTCCCTCTGGCATCAAAATGTTCTCATTAACTGTCATGTGGTGCTCATCCTCGCCCCGCAGACAGTTTGCAGTTATGCCAGTAAGCCAAAAACACACATGTCCACAGCCAGTCTCTTAACCAGACCATCGCCAGCCAACCAGATTATTCTATAAACGAGAGGAGTCACTATCAGAGGAGACTACAGAGATTTAAACCAGAGGGAGCTGCAAGGAGACACAGTCTCAAGCTCTTAGCCTCAGTGAGGGCCACTGTCTGTCCCTCTGCCTCTGTGTGCAAGACAGGTCAGCTAGACTGCACTCTGAGCTGCCCCTTGCCTGCTCGACAGCCCATCACCCACCGCCACCAGTGACGCAGGCCATCACACAATTACCTGCATTAACATGCCACAGTGCAGCTTGCCCGAGTGTGCCCTGTTAAATGAGGCAAACACTTTTTTACCATGCAATATCTTTGCTGGATTACACATATGGGTCACAAATAAGCTGCATTTTAAAATATGGTATGGCGTTGAAGGCACGTTCTGTAGAGATTTTTAAGTGGCTAGAAATCTTGAGGGGATAATAATACCAGCAAGATAACTCTGGTGGTCCTCTAACCAAAAAGTGGATTATTCTGCTGCTGTCAGTGGCAGAAGGGTAGCTCTAATTAAACTTGTACTGCTGCCTAAGCTACTCCACCTCCTATCCCCCTCATCACAGCATTTTTTGATCAGTTCAGGTCACTAATGGATAGACTTGCATGTGCCAGCTGGCTGGCAGGCAGACTAGAATAGAATTGAATAAAATGCAGTTGCCCACAGGTCAACGGGGACACATCTAGCCTTAAGGTGAATTAGGAGAAATCAATTTACATGCCAATTGTAGGTGACTCTCAGGAGAATATCCATACCTCACGGTTAAAAATAGCCACGATGCACTTAGACATTATGGTCACATCCTACTCAAGGTTGGGCTGGAACATTAACATAATTCCATAGCTCAATGAAATTAGCCAAGATGTTGAGGGCTGGCCGAGCTACCACTCACCATTGCGGCGCTAGGAGCTCCTTTTAAGATGATAGCCTTGTCTTCCTCTATGCTATCCAAAATTACTAACTTTTGCTCCCTCAGCAATTCTTCTATTCTCTACATGCTCCCTGTTATGATACCTCTGGACGGGTAGGACCCCACCAGTCTCTCACTACATGTATGCAGGCTTCCTTTGACGGTGGACTGGGGATTCCCAATATGAAACTGCACTATTGGGCATCCCCTGTTAAAAGACTGCCTCTTTAGTGACAGAGGGGACACAGCTGGGTGCTTGGAACTAAGTGTTCCTAAATCTTTTGACTTGTATTCTCTGTTGTACTGTGCCCCAGTCCCCAAGCACTCCCCCCAATCACCAGAATCCCAATTGAATGCTGGCAGGCTGGAATCTAACTTATAGTTTGGCATGGAAGGGTGACTGCAGAGGCACCCTTGTGGTATGGAAGTTTACTCAAGCAGGTGACGAGGCTACAGGGCTTCCGTGCTTGGGACCATATTTGGTGATGTCTGGATGATCAACCACATTAAATCTTTTGAACAACTAGTTGCTGATTTTGCCCTTCAAAGTTGCAAATTATTCAGATATCTCCAACTCTGGCATGTATTGGAATCTGATCTAACTGACCTGTAGAGAGGGTGCTAGAGTTTCATTCCCTTTAGGTGAAAACAGCGATGTTACAATTCAGGAAAAAGTGTACTTTAAGGGTATACAGGTCCCTCATTATGAATTCTCTAGATCCTTTTTTGTGCTTCATCAATCAATCAGGGGTTTGTTAAAGCGCGACTACTCACCCGTAAGGGTCTCAAGGCGCTAGGGGTGGGGGGGGGGGTGCAGGTTCCATTCCATCAAGGAGGGGGTCTGTCGAAGAGCCAGGTTTTGAGGTTTCTTGCGAAGATGGGGAGCGATGTTGTCTGTCTGAGGTGGAGCGGAAGGGCGTTCCATGCTTTGGCCGCGAGGAAGGAGAAGGAGCGGCCTCCCGATCTGGTCTTTCTGGTGCGGGGGACCACGGCATAGGAGAGCTGGGCTGATCGTAGGGTCCTTTGGGGTGTGTGGAATTTGAGTCGGCTGTTCAGGTATGCTGGTCCGGTGCCGTGGAGGGCCTTGTGTGCGTGGGTGAGCATCTTGAAGGTGATTCTCGCCTCGACGGGGAGCCAGTGGAGTGTGCGAAGGTGCTGGGAGATGTGGCAGTGTTTTGGCAGGTTGAGGACCAGTCTTGCGGCGGCGTTCTGGATGTTCTGTAGCTTGTGGGTGAGGTTTTTGTTTATTCCGGCGTAGAGTGCGTTGCCGTAGTCGAGTCTGCCTGTAACCAGGGCGTGAGTGACGGTCTTTCGGTGTTCGAGGGGATCCATTTGAAGGTCTTACGAAGGAGGCGGAGGGTGTGGAAGCAGGAAGACGAGACAGAGTTGATCTGGCGGTCCATTTTGAGCTCGGAGTCCAGGATGATTCCCAGGTTGCGTGCTTGGTCTGTGGGGGTTGGCGGGTTTCCGAGGGCGGGGGCCACCAGGTGTCGCTCCAGGCGTCGGGGTTTGGGCCCATGATGAGTACTTCTGTTTTGTTGGTGTTTAGTTGTAGGCAGCTGTTTTTCATCCATTTGGCGACGGCTTCCATGCCTTCTCGAAAGTTGCGTCTGGCGGTGTTGGGCTCGTTGGATAGGGAGAGGATGAGCTGGGTGTCGTCTGCGTATGACACGATGTTGAGTCCATAGGTTCTGACGATGGGGGCAAGTGGAGCCATGTAGACGTTGAAGAGCGTCGGGCTGAGAGAGGAGCCCTGGGGGACTTCATGGAGAAGCAGATAGGTGATCTTGGAGTCCTGGATGATGAGAAATAGATTGATGCAAAAATGGCTCCTTGACTGCTGGCCATCTCCACCCGTCTTCGACCTATACGGTTTAAATACCTGCACCAAGTGTATCTTCACTCCACTAGACTATTAGACTATGCGGGATGGGCAGGTCCCTTTCAGCTGCATGCGGGCGGTGCAACAACATTGAGGGTTCCTTTAGGCACACTATCTAGAGTTGCCCAATCGTCGCTAAACACTTGTCAAGAGTACATACATGCTTGGAAAGTGCTGTAGGCTGTCCTTTTTCCTTGGACCCTAAAACTGCTTTATTGGGAATCATGAACGGCTGGGACGGTGGCAAACTTTTAGTTGGTCTGAGTTACCTGGTTCCTAAACATGAGGTGTCGATTCTCCCTCCATAAATGAATGGCGAGGGGGAATGGACAGATGAACTCTGGCTGAAGAAGAGGTACTCAAAGTAAGGGGATGTCTGCCAAATATCATCAAATCTGGTCCAGATGGAAACAAAACACAGACTCGGCTTGAGCTGGGCGGAAGCGTCAGTCTTTTATGATAGCTATGGTAGGTGTTGGGAGCATATAGCATGTGTTCATGTTTTTTCTTCATTTGGTTGAGAGACGTGTGATTAAGATCATGGTTATAATATATTGCATTATTCTTGGATGTTGGTGTATCCGGTATACTTGGTGGAAAAATCCAAGTGCAAAGTTTTATTTTACAAAACAAGATAGCACTGGGGATTGTGCCACTGATTTCGAGGCATGCTTAGGAATGAATGGATGAGTGTGTTGCAGCAAATTTGCACTAGGACAGTGTCTTTAAATGGAGGTTGGGGCCAAAGGAACAAGATTTGTACCTGGGTTTCATTGTAGATGTTGAGTGAACACCCAAGACTGGATCTTGGTGAGTGTCTCGGCGAGTGGGTTGATGATGTCTCATGCGGAAGAGTCTTTCATATATGGCTGAGGGTCTCGAGAGAAGAGAAGGTACATGTTGGAAAGTCTCAGCAGTGAATTCGTAAAATGCACCGATGATGAACGTCATTTCGGTGAATGATCAAACTGCCACTGAGCTTGTGCGGATCCTTTACTCAGCACTCATTACCCTTACCTTGTATACGTCTTCTCTTCTCCATGGCATTTGTGCTTTACAAATTATTGTATACGATTTACAAGAGCTTCAGCTTTCTAACTACGTCTGTTAAAGGCTGGGACTAGCAAAATCTAAAAATGTCGCTTTTTTTCTTTGCAGATTTATATAGCGCGAACTCGACCCGAAGGTATTGGCGCGCTTTACATGAGCACCGGTTACGTTACACAAGGACACATTCATGTTTTTGGTGGGCACGGGGAGAATAAGTGATTTGCCCAGAATCACAGGATGTGGGCGCGACCCGGAGGCTCGAACCTTGGTTTTCAGCTCCAAAGACGGCAGTCTAGCCGACGGACCACATCCTCTCTGCCTTCATAATGTGTTTACCCCCATCCTTGCTTGTATTTCCTCGCTTGCAAAACCTGTAACGCCAAGTGAGGAAAATATCTTGTTATTACATCTTGTTTATAACAATAATTGAATGCAAGTGGCCTAACAACTCGAGCAGGGTTAATGTTGCAAGGGTTGAGGCTTTCTGCTGGGCCCTGCAGTGGAAGTGCGGTTCACGTTTAATCAGTGCCACAGTTTAGAGTGAGTGACACACAATGCTGCACACGGACCATAACTCGGTGCATTAAAACGCATGTGTATTAGCCCGCTCTTACCGTAAAGACAACAGCCACTGATAGAGATGTTACTGGAGTCCTGCTCATTTATTCATTAGGGTGTTTAATGTTCTCTGCAGCCCATCAGGGTCTCCGAGAGCTGCCAGTAAATAAACAGCGTGTCTTTCGCCTTCCTGCAGTCGGGATGGATGGTGGAGCTATGTGCCCAAATAAGCGCCTTCGTGTATGAAGTAATAACTCTCAAAAGAAATTATTGGGATCCTATTAAACAGGGCTCTTCGCACCCCATGAGTGGGATTCCATGATCTCGAAGGATCACACCGCCCACCCACCCACCCACCCCCCGTTGTAAATTCTTTGGTCCACCAGCGGCCGAAAAGCGTGGAATGCACGTTGACTGCCTGGGGCAGGCAGGGAGCCTCCTCAGAACATTCATTGTTAATGTGGGTGGGGCACATTACACTTCGCCTATCAGGCTGCAGACTTTAGGAGGAGCAGAGCCCAGGGGCGTAGCGCAGGCCCCTGCAGATCCTGAGAGGGGGAGCCAGCACGCCTTCAGGGGACCCGAGCCCTCAAAGAAAGGGGGGGCAGGGCTTTAAGTGGGATGAAAAACTGGGGGTCTCTCAAAGGGGCGTGGCCGATGTAATTAAGGGCGTGTCTTAAAAATAGGTAAGCTTAAAATCTGTGTTTAGCATAGTGTGCCACCCAACTTGTAATTTGCTGTTTCTGTCATTGCATCCAGATATATATACAAAAAGTAACATTACACCTACAACACGCCAGGACTATTGCGGCTGCCCGCGGCGCACGCTGTGGGCCCTGTAAGAGGGCGGCCCCCTAGCGCCGCTTCAGGCACCTCCCCGCCCCTTGTCGCTGAGACTCTCCCTGTGAGTCCCCCCCCCTCAGGTCTGGCGCCTCTGCGGCGTCATTTCCGGTGCGCGGTGTGCTGGGGACAGGTATTTATACCTGCCCCCACCCACTGGCCACCCTCTTTGTCCCCCGCTGGACACGCTGTCTGGCTGTGTCACATCGCGTTCCGGGGACAGAGTGGTGTTTGTCGTGGCGCAGTGAGTTCATGTCAGAGGGCCTTTGGTCTCTGCTGTCCCTCGACCGGTTGCTTGGCAGGCGAGGGATGGTGCGTTCGCTGGGACAATTGAGCCGGGGGGGGAGGAGGGGTGGCTCCCTGCCCCATCGGGTACAGGGGCTCCCACGTGTGTTTTGGCAAACGTATTCAAAGTTTGGGCTTTGTCAATGGTTGTTAGTTGCATAAGATAAATAAGCAGCAACTGTGGCTTGTTATGTATAATATTGAAAAAGCTTCCACTTAAAGCCCTGCCTGGTGACACCACGACGATGTTGCTGCTCCTGCGTTTCAAAAAGAGAAGGGAAATCCAGAGAGAAGACAACTCACTTTAAGGATTTTCCTTCCCCTATAAAGCTCACCTGGCATGACTTCATGCCGTAACTTCTCCACTAGTGAGAAGTGAGCAGTGTGAGCAGGCGCCCATCGATGTGCCTGCTGTCACTGCAGTCCAGAAAAAAACGGACTGCCTGTGCCAGGGCACAAAACAGAGCCCGATAGAGCCCCTTTTAAAAGCTGCCGCTGATCCGGCCCACTTAAAGCCCTAGGGGGGTTATTCCCAAGGCCACTGAATATCTGTGAGAAATGGTTAGAGTCGGGGCCTCTCAACCCATTCTGCAGAGTGACCCATCATTTTGCGTTACGCCACTGGCAGACAGAGATGCAACAGTTGACGGCATGCTTCCCACGTTGTCCATTTATAATGCGCTATTCCTGTGGCATTAAGAATTCAAGTGCTGAGACGGTGCAGTCCCCTGTCCCAGCATTTGCTGTAGCGTCCAGTGATTCACAGACCCAATTCCTGCCTCATTAATGCTAAGGCGGGTGGCTTGCGCCTCGCTGCACACGGATTCCCTTTGCAGCTGAGGAGTTAGTGAATCATTCACCGTGCGAAAGCTGAGGCTGCCGATGCGTGCATCTGGGCTGCATCTCACTCTAGCCAAATCTCCGTTTCTCTCTACCTCCCTCCCCTCATACATCCTTTCCTTACGTTTGTATGGTTCAACTCCAGATATAAGTGTATACCCAAGATTGGGACAAAGTAATTTAGGGGCATATTAGCAAGAACGGCGTTAAAATTATCGCCGCTTTAGCGGCAAGAAACTGCCGCTAAAGCGGCGATAATGGACTTGATAATATGCCCTTGAGAATTCCATTAGAAGCCCAGGATCAAAGCAGAACATGGGCTTCTATTGGTATTCTCAAGGGCATATTATCAAGCCCATTATCGCTGCTTTAGCGGCAGTTTCCTGCCGCTAAAGCGGCGATAATTTTAACGCCGTTCTTGCTAATATGCCCCTGTGGAATTTATCTCAAAGCTCAGACTCAAAGAGCCCCATTCACAAGGGCATTTATGAGTGTATGAAGTAGTAGCAGTACTACTCCACCTACTCATAAAAATAACCAGTGCCTTAATTTTGTTGTCAGTCAAGGTATATTTGAAATTGCATGTTCAGGCACAAACTTTATGGTGAAAATAGTACAAATTGCAACTGAAATATCCATTCATTCCACGCACCAGTATCTCCCTCTTTGTTTACAAAATACAGAAATATTCAAGTCAAGCTTCAGTGCCAAGAGGCTGCATTAATGGCTGAAGTTGACCTTCAGGAATTCTAAATAATATAGCACTCACGAGTAAAGGCAATGTCCAGGTTACTTACTGGTAATCTTAATTACACAGCTCCTACTCTTCATCTTCACAATCCATGAGGGTAACTCTCCCGCAGGCGCACAACGCCCATAGGGCTGAAAGGGCTTCAGCCCCCCCCGTCGTGTGTCTCAGCCCGGGCTGCTGGAGCTCGAGCTGCTGTGGGCTTGGCTAGGCAGTGTCTGGAGTCTTATCTCCGGCACGCCTGAGTTTTTCACAGGTCTTTAGAGACCATTCGCATATTTACATACATTTGTAAACTGGTTACCAAGGCTTAGTTTTATTTTCTGGTTCCAGTACCCCCTGGGCCCCCCACTCTTCCTATTCCTTACATTGTATTTTACATTTACTGCCATAGTGTGAGAATGCATTTCATGAAAAGGAATATAAAGTAGGGTTGCCAAAAGAAAAATGCCAGCCATGTGTTGTTTAAAGCAAAAAGAACAATTGATGGACAGAATGCAGAACAATGTCATACATTCACCCCGGCACAGAGATCTGGGCCTAAATCCATCGTTTTTTGCTCACCATGCCATTCCAGTTTGGACCCAGCCATATGCAAATTAGTCTTGACCCTGCGCCCAATGGGAACAGTCCAGCCCGAACTGCCAGGCCAGGTCCTCCCTGGACTGGAAACAAGCATCCTAGGACCGGTTTCGGGGTTTCACCCCTCATCAGCCAAAATAGCTTGACTCCAGTGGCATGGAGAGCACGGGACCCACGTCTGGGCATACCCGTCCCACTCGGGGTGACAAATGCAAAAAGAACAATTGATGGACAGAATGCAGAACAATGTCATACATTCAGCCCAGTACAGAGATCTGGGCCTTAACCCATCGATTTTTGCTCACCATGCCATTCCAGTTTGCACCCTGCCATATGCAAATCAGTCTTGACCCTGCGCCCAATGGGAACAGTCCAGCCCGAACTGCCAGGCCAGGTCCTCCCTGGACTGGAAACAAGCATCCTCAGACCGATTTCGGGGTTTCACCCCTCATCAGCCAGGATAGCTTGACTCCAGTGGTATGGAGAGCACGGGACCCACGTCTGGGCATACCCGTCCCACTCGGGGTGACAAATGCAAAAAGAACAATTGATGGACAGAATGCAGAACAATGTCATACATTCACCCCAGTACAGAGATCTGGGCCTAAATCCACAGGTTTTTGCTCACCATGCCATTCCAGTTTGGACCCAGCCATATGCAAATCAGCCTTGACCCTGCACCCAATGGGAACAGTGCAGCCCGAACTGCCAGGGCAGGTCCTCCCTGGAATGGAAACAAGCATCCTAGGACCGGTTTCGGGGTTTCACCCCTCATCAGCAAGGATAGCTTGACACCAGTGGCATGGAGAGCACGGGACCCACGTCTGGGCATCGCCGTCCCACTCTGGGTGACAAATGCAAAAAGAACAATTGATGGACAGAATGCAGAACAATGTCATACATTCACCCCAGTACAGAGATCTGGGCCTAAATCCATCATTTTTTGCTCACCATGCCATTCCAGTTTGGACCCAGCCATATGCAAATCAGTCTTGACCCTGCGCCCAATGGGAACAGTCCAGCCCGAACTGCCAGGCCAGGTCCTCCCTGGACTGGAAACAAGCATCCTAGGAACGGTTTCGGGGTTTCACCCTCATCAGCCAGGATAGCTTGACTCCAGTGGCAGGGAGAGCACGAGACCCACGTCTGGGCATACCCGTATGTGTTGTTTAAAGAGCCTTTATTTTTAGACAAGAGAGGGAGTGAAGAGGTTGGAAAATTGGTGGACTCACCCTCCTTTGTGTATCATGAAAAACTAAAAAGAATCCACCCTAGTAAACAGAATAGTAGTATCCTTCCTAGGTCAGTTCAACACTGTCAAGAACTGTGTGTCCCCTAAAGATGTATAGGGAAACACAATGTTTTCTTAAAATAACCCTCACCCACCAAAAGGTCCCTTGGGATCATTCTCTTGGTCCTGATGAGAAGTGATGGAGCAAGGTAAATAAAATACATTTTTTAACCCTCCATAATAGGGATAATAATTTAACAATATTAATTGTTTGCCAAATTAACCAACAAACTGCACTTTTTATAAACATTTACATCAATGGTAACTGCTCTTTATGTGCAAAACTAACTTATTTACAAATTGTTAAGTAAAATAATATTAATATAGTGGTTTGCGTACTAATTAGAGGAAAATCGCATGATTTGTACTATGTAGTAAAATTGTATTGTGGCAAAGAATGCGGATGGTGAGTAAACATGGCTTTAAATGTCGCTTCTGCTAGGTAACACCTAACTTGGGTACTTAGAATGACGGGTGGGAAACAGAAAGGCTTATTTTCTTTATTTTAATTATGATTGTGTTTGTTCTTATGATAGTTCGTTCGGGCCTGCTAGGCCATGCTGCAAAAATGGCTGCCGAGACAGATGAGGTCATGCGCAGAACCAAAGATGGCCTCTAAGCGGAAGAAAGCCATAGAGCTTAACCACGTGGGTGCAGCTCAAGCCCGGAGTGAGAAGAGTCAAGGTCAGGCTGACCTAACCCGAGGAGAGTGCCAAGAAAGACTCAGCACGTATCCGTGAGAATGGGAGATGGTCCCAAATGAATTAACAATGGACTGCCCAAAATCGCGAATATAAAAATGAAACATTTAATGGACTGTCAATTGGACTGCTATCAATGGACCAATTAGCGTGATCCTCGCCCCCAAAGGTTGCAACTTTTTGTTTAGTAAGCTAGTAATAGGGTATAAGAGGATCTACTCTTAAGAAAGAGTAGAGCTGCTACTGATTTTGTTTTATGCGTCGCCATTCCTGCATTTTTCTTTTGGAGCACTGAGCGTTGATGCGGACGGAGCTGCTTCTATTTTTTCTAGGCTGTTTTTCTTTATAAAATTAGTCTTTTGAATGTTAAACTTGACTGGGAAAAGGAACGAGACCGATGCGGGAAACCTGTAAGGGAGGTCCGTCGAGGAGGCCTTTAGCGGGACAGTCAGTCAGTTTTGGGAGTTCCATGCTGTGATCTGCTTTTGGTGAATTTTTCCAAACTGCAACAAATGGGTATGCATTATAATTCTTTATATAAATGTTTTTCTTATATGCTATTGAAGTGTATTAAAGTGATTAATAAACTAAGAATCTCACTCATGCAAGCTGAATTTAGATAAAATCTATTTCTAATTAATTCTGAGTCTGTGGTTCTTTAGTTTAATTAATGAATTTAACATGTATTAGGGTTTTAAATGATTGAGCAGTTCTTAATCGCCATCAACTTATTCTACTAGTTGGTCCATCGACCAAAAAGCAAATACCTTGATGTTTAGAACCGACAGGATTAAAACTGAATAAACATGGGTGTTTAAGGTAATATTCTGTTAACTTTAAATAAGGTATTCCGTTCTTCCAGCAATTCGTTTTTCTTCTCCTTAGGGAAAAGTGGATGTGATCCAGGGAATAACTGAGCGAGTGTATGATATGCTGTGTTATGGGCCCCACCGTCATATGGTATTGTTGTTGTGAATGAGTTTCACCTGGATGTCATGTCCAAAGGAGAAGAATTTATATTAGCCGCGCTGGATCAGATTTCTTGGTAGCAGAGTTATGGTTACTATAGATTAGTTTGGTGATTATTGATTATTGATTATTGATTATTTCATGTCTAACACTTCATGTCGAATTGTATTATGTTATATGTAAGTTGAAATTTTTGAAGCTTCCGGAAAGTAGGAAGTGGACACGTGTGGCAAGAGAAGTCACATGGAATAGTGCATTGTCTGATTTTCAAATTGGTGATAACACAGGTTGTGTTATGATAGGGACATTTCATGTGTAAAACGTGTATGAGTGAAATAGCAACCGGTTTTCTTGTGAAACTCTGGCCTTAATTCTCAGGAGCAGTGTAGTCTCCACATGTGTTTTATCCCCAGAGAAACGGGTTTACCCCTTGCTTGAAAGAAGGGTAAGGTAGAGGGAAGTGCTACACTTATCGAACGAAACAGTATTCTTGCAAGATAGAATAAACTATCTCTTTTGTTTAGCAAAAACAGGCAATGGAAATGTGTTTTACGTTGTAACTAATAAGATTTAGTCAAGAAAAGAACTGCCGATAATTTTTGTAAAGGAGGGGTCAGGAGTAGAACTGGCGTTGACAAAAGACCGCGCTGGGATTGGCCAGTGCTGGGAAACACGAAGAACATTCTAATTGGTGCGTTAGTGTGAGACACGCTGGGATAGGTCTGTAGAGAGTGACGTACAGTCTTCGGATTGGTGCGTTAGTGTGAGACGCGCTGGGATAGGTCTGAATAGCGCAAAATAAACAGAACCGAGTTCTAAGTTTGTCAGAAAGGAAGAATCGTGAAATATGGCTTATTATGAGTATTGTAGAGAGAAACCGTCATGGATGGCGAAGATTAAAAACTTTTTCAAGAAAGACAAGAAGGTAGTGACCAGAGAAGGACAAGTAATTCCTCCGCCGAAAACACCAGCTTCTCATATGATGCTGAAATATGGTTATCATACTTGCATTTGGTTAGAGAATTGGACAAAATACACTCAAAATGATGGAGTATTGGCTTTTCCAGAAAATGGTTCATTTAGCACGGCTGTACTTCGGAATTTGAGAGAGAAAATGATGAAACTTGAGCCAAGACCTAGACCGACACAGTTTGAAGCGTTAGGTGAATGGGAAGACGAGATGTATGAAAGAGAAAGACACAGAGGTGCAAAGAATTATAGTTTAGTTCATGGAAGAGTATGGGGAGTGAATCATGAAGACAGGATGAGACGTTGGAGATATGCTAATATGACAGACGGTTTGTTTCCATCTCTAACAGTTGAGGAGGTTGCAGGAAAGAAGTGCACAGAGAAAAAGAAACATACAGTTATAGAGAGGTACGGGTATGGAGGTAGCGAAACAGAGGATGAATTGCTGGAAGACATTTTAAACAGAAAACCACCTCCATATCAACAGAATTCTGCAGTGGTGACACCCAATGCACCGCCAATGGAAACTGGGAGGAATAAAAGCCCAGAACGAAGATATGATATAAATAGGTCAAATGAACAGTTAGAAACGCCACAAAATGAGAAGTCTGACAATGGTAATGCAGCTGAGTTAGCAAAAACCACAAGAGAATTGACTGAGAAAATAAGAGAGTTAACAATGAACATGGAAGCTATAACTGTACCAGTGACAATAGGACCAGTAATACCAGTTTTTGAAAACCAAAGAATAGATGAGCATTCCTTAACCATCCCAAAGAACTCGAATATGCAAAGAATGAGAGAACGGATAATTACAGAAACTAGGGAGACAAAAGATTTGGTCAGCTCATATAGACCAAGTCCGCCTAATAACTTGACAGTAAATGAGAGTGAAATAAAAAGGATTCCTATGGGAAGTGAGTCAGCATCTGAAACGCCAGAGAGAAACAAAAATTGGATAGAAATTAATAGTACACCTGTAGATCCGACTCCAGACGAATTAAATGAGTGGATGAGAAATTTGCAAAAGAAAGATGCAGAACAACAACCATTGGATGTAATTAGGCTAAAGATAGACATGGAAGAGTTGATTTTAGGGACTATTGGTACTGAAAAATTGAAATCATATCAGGATGAGGAGATCATGTTTTTATGCAAAAGTATTACTTGGAGAGCTAGAAATTTACATGAAAAATTGGAAGAGACAGCGAATGAACTAGGAGTAGAATTTGTAAAAGTTAGGAGTTTGCAGAAACCATATAGGGTAGATTTTTGTGAGAAAGATATAGAAAATCTGAACACATCAGGACGATTAACCCAGATAAAAGAACTGATTGTGTTATTGAGAAAATGGGGTGATGTGGACAGATGGAGGAGCAGGTGGACCAAAAGAAAAGAGGGAACAACCGACAAAGCGTCTTTGGCTTTTACGGTGAAAGACAGGGAATCAATCGTACGGGAGTATCCAATGAGAGAAACTCCAGGAGGTAGCTATGTACATGTTCCATGGTCCAGACAAGATATATTGTCATTTACAAATGATTTTCCGAAATTAAGAGAAAAACCTGTAGAATGGTACAGACAAGTGGAAAGGTTTGTCAAAGTTTCGAAGTGTTGTGGGTAGATTTGGATGGATTGTTTGACATTGTAGTACCAGCAGATTTATGGACAGAATATAATATTACCATTGATTGGCCAACAGAAGAATATCCTAGAGATGCAAAAACTGGAGCGCCAGGTCCAGAAGTAATGAGGAAGTACGATCAGTTTATTACGTTTTTGAAAAACAAAATTCCACCAAAGGAAACTGATTGGGTAAAAATTGATAGAACAACACAGGAGAGTAAAGAATCTGTACACGCCTACTATGAAAGGCTACTTTTGGTTTTCAAACAGTATAGCGGTTATGAGACTTTGAGTGAAAAGGACATGAGTCATTTTGTATATAGGTTGGTTTATGGATTGAAACCAGAGATAAGTGAAATGATTAAGCAGCACATGTTATGCTGGCAAAACAGCACTGTGGACGAAGTGTTGAGATATGCTAAATATTGTAGTGATGTCATTGAGTGTAGACAGCGTAAATTAAAAGAAAAGGTGATGTGGGCACAAGTGAAGGTTGCAGAAAAACAAGAAGCTCAAATGAATAATCAGACTGGTGTGACAGAACAGACTAAATCCAAACCGAATATAGGTAAAGGTAAAGGTCAAATGAGTATAGAAGAGGCCAAAAAGAAATGGCCGTGTCACAACTGCGGAAAATTAGGGCATTGGAGAAACGAGTGTAAATTTCCTCCAAAAGCTAATACGGAAAATCAATCATTAAATCCACAGGTGCAGAGTGAGGTGAGTTACCAACAGCTGCAACAACCGCAGGTAGTTACTCAACAGAGTCAGGTGCCACAACCACCTCTTCCCAAGAGTGTAAACCCCCAGAGATACAGTGCAGAGACAGGATTCTACAGAGGAGAGCAGGTAACAAAATTGCCGCGCGCAGCTGCAATATCGCAGTATTGGTTACGACAGGATGGAAATGAATCGGATGAAAGTTTATGACGGTGCCTAGGAGAGGAGGAAGAGTTCGTACTTGGCGCAACTCTAGAGGTAGATCAGTCAGGTCCATTTGTGGATGGAGAAGTGAAGGGTAAATGTTACATTCCTTGTGGACACTGGAGCTACCCGTTCTACTGTTAGATCAGTGGAAATTCCAAACCTTCCTCTCTCAGGTGAATATATCCAAGTCGTAGGTGTTTCAAACCAGCAGATTAAGGCGCCTCTTACCAAACCAGTAGAGGTGAAAGTTGGACCATTCAGAGAAATGCACAGATTTCTGGTGTGTGATTGCAGTCCTGTAAACTTGTTAGGACGCGATCTGCTATGTAAAATGAATTGCACCATTTATTGTACCCCGGATGGTATTGCATTTCAGACACCAGATGAAGATGTTTTATATAAAATGACAATGGCAGAACTAGAACTAGGAGTAAATGACATGTTTCCTGTGTTTGATGTAGAGAAAATCCCAATTGAGTTAAAAGAAACAGTCAGATCTGATGTATGGGATTTTACAGGCGAAGACATTGGGTTGATGAGAGGAGTAGACCCTGTAAAAATTTCTTTAAGAGAAGGAACAAATTACCTGAATACTCCACAGTATAAACTGACGCCAGAAATTATTGAAGGAATAACACCTGTAATCAATACAATGATTGAACAGGGAATTTTGAAAGAAATAATGAGCAGTCCATGTAATTCACCTATAATGGGACTGAAAAAGCCAAATGGGACATATAGGATAGTGCAAGATTTACGAAATATAAATAAAATCGTTATTCCTTGTTGTCCAATTGTGCCAAACCCCGCTGTAATACTGTATCAGATTCCGCATGATGCAGAATGGTACACAGTTATTGATTTGTGCCATGCATTTTTCTCTATTCCATTACATCCAGATAGCCAGCCATTATTTGCGTTCCGGTTCGGAGAGCGTATTTTGGCATGGTGCCGAATTCCTCAAGGGTATACCGAAAGCCCCTCAATCTTTAATCAGATCCTAAAGAAATCATTAGAAGATTTAAGAATGCCTGAAAAATCTGTGATGGTTCAATACATTGATGACCTGTTAGTGGCATCAAAGACCAAAGAAGCATGTGTTACCGACACCATTGCTTTACTGAACCATTTAGCCGAAGGAGGACACAAAGTGTCTCTGTCTAAGTTACAATTTTGTCAACAGGAAGTTCAATACCTAGGTCACAAGATTGAGAAAGGGATGCGGAAGGTAACGACAGAGAGAATAAAGATTATTCGAGGAATGAGAGCTCCAATGACACAGAGAGAGGTGAGAATGTTCCTTGGAATGGTTGGTTATTGTCGACAGTGGATAAGTGGATTTTCATTGATTGCAAAACCTTTACAGCGATTGACCAAAAAGGATGTCAAAGATCCGTTTGAATTGAATGACAAAGAAATGAAAGCTTTCAAAGAACTAAAAACAAGGTTGTGTGAAGCACTGGCACTGGGAATGCCTCATTATGAAAAAGAATTTGAGCTGTATTGTAGTGAGAGAGATGGATGTGCACTTTCAGTTTTGGTGCAAAAACATGGAAAGATGAAAAGACCTATTGCATATTTTTCGGCTGTTTTAGACCCGGTAGCAAAAGCGTTGCCTGGCTGTCTGAAAGCAGTAGCTGCTACTTGTGTAAGTCTGGAACAGAGTGAAGGCATTGTGATGGGTTATCCATTGAGAGCATACGTTCCACATTCTGTTGAAATTCTTTTGACAAGAACCAAAACCCAATTCATGACTCATAGTCGGCTGACTAGGTATGAAAAGGTGATTTTGAGTGCAGACAATGTAACCATTGACAGATGCACAAGTGTGAATCCTTCAACATCATTGCCAGATGAAGAGAGTGTAGGAGACAAAGATGAAGTCGATCATAAATGTCTTGACGTACTTGAATTCTGTACGAAACCTAGGCCGGATATAAAGGATGAGCCCTTAAAAGAATCAGATTATGTGATGTTTGTGGACAGTTCATGTCTGAGGATGAGTGAAGGAGTTTAGAGTGCGGCGTATGCTGTGTGTACAGTAGCTACAATAATGGAAGCATCTTGTTTGAGAGGGATACGTTCAGCCCAAGTAGCTGAGCTGATTGCTCTGATTCAGGCATGCAAACTGGGAAAGAATGTTCGAATTACGGTGATCACGGATAGCCAGTATGGCTTCGGAGTGGTCCACGACTTCGTACAGATCTGGTCCCAGAGAGGTTTCTTGACATCTGCAGGGACTCCAATTAGAAATGGTGAGTTTGTGAAGAAATTGCTTGAGGCGATACAGCTGCCTAAACAGATTGCAGTGGTGAAGTGTGCCGCACACAAAAATGAGGCGGATTACATTACCGTGGGTAATAGGTATGCCGATGAAATAGCCCAATATTGTGCTAGAAATATGGTTTCGTTAAACCGAAGGAGAGAAAGAGAAAATGTTTCATGTCCCTTGTTGTTTACTAACATTGTTGAAACATGGGATGAAGTAAGACAATTACAGGAAGAAGCAAACGATGAGGAGAAAGATGGTTGGGTAAAAGCAGGATGCAGAAAAAGGGAGGAAGATGACGTTTGGGTTTATAGAGATGAAAGACCAGTTATGCCTGATAGCATGATTTCTAACATGGCACGGATGTACCATGGACAAGCTCATATTGGAAGGGATGCCATGATCTGACTTTTCAGACAAACCTGGTATAATCCAAAATTCAGAGCTATAGCTGAGAGTCTTTGTCAAAGATGTCTTACCTGCCAACAGATAAATCCAGGAAGAAAAACAGTAGTGAGTCTAGGAACAATAGGGCGAGAAGGAGGTCCTTTTACTAGAATGCAACTGGACTTTATTGAAATGCCCTCAAGCAATAGACTGAAGTATGTTCTTGTGATCGTTTGTTTGTTTTCTCGTTGGGTGGAAGCCTATCCGACAAGAAGGAATGATGGAGTTACTGTAGCCAAACTCCTGCTGAGAGAATTCATTCCAAGATATGGTTTTCCAGTAACGATTGAAACAGATAGAGGAACACATTTTCAAAATGAACTAATCCAACTGATATGTGAAGCTCTTGACATTCAACAGAAATTACACTGTGCTTACAGACCAGAGGCTTCTGGAGTAGTAGAACAAGTGAATGGAACAATAAAGAATAGGTTAGGGAAAATGTGTCAAGCAACAGGACTCAAATGGCCTGATGCCCTACCATTGGTGCTAATGACTATCAGAAGTATACCTGACAGAAAAACAGGTCTAAGTCCCCACGAAATAATCATGGGATGAGCAATGAGACAAGCACATGTACCTGTCAACAAACTGCTGACTATAACTGATGATCTCGTATTGGATTATTGCAAAGGATTGGCTGATGTGGTACATTCTGTGTTTCATCAGGTTGGACCGGATGCGACCACTCTTGAAAGAAAACCAGCTCATGATTTGAGTCCAGGAGACTGGGTCCGCATAAAAGTCCACAGAAGAAGAAACTGTTTGGTTCCTCGCTGGGATGAGCCACGTCACGTGATCCTGGTGACAACAACTGCTGTCAAATGTGCTGGAGTGAAAAATTGGGTGCATGCCAGCCACACTATCAGAGTCCCAGATCCTGAAGCTCGACCTTTAAGTCGACATTTGGAGATATCTGATACCAGTTCAGCATCCGATGCAGAAGTCGAAACAGGCAGGGTTCCAGAACTTGAAGACCGACCTGTAAGTCGACATCTGGAAGACCCAGGTACAAGCTTGACAACAGAAGAAGAACTTGAAGTAACAAAAGTTCCAGAACTTGAAGATCGACCAGAAAGTCGACATCTGGAAATATCATATACCAGTTCGGCATCTGAAACAGATCAGTCAGATTGTGATTAAAAGCAAAAGAATAAAAGGAGAACTGACATTATAAACAAAGAAACTGAACAAAGAGACAGTGACAATGATCAGCCAAGCACGAGTTATGGTACATTTCCTTCAAAAATTGTCGAATTAATTAAGGAAGGGTTAAATTCAGATAGAGAGATAGAAGAAGAATCGGAAGAACCCCGAGGAGCAATAGGGACAGATCAACAAATAGAAGAACAACAGGGAAATTTAGAAACAGACAGAGAGATTGACACGAATCCGGAAGAAACTCGAGGAGGGATAGAAACAATTGTCCCAACAGAAAAGACACAAGAAAGTTCAGATTTAGACAATGAGAACGAAATCATAAAGTTCAGAATAAGAGGAAGTGAAGTAAGGTCTGAAACAGAATCAGAAGAAAGTGAAGAAGAGAGAAAGCAGAGACTAGGACCAAGAAAGAGGACTTGGAGAACAGAACGAGAGGAAAAAGAAAGTGACCCAAACAGGCCAAGAAAAGGAGACCATTGGCCCCACGAAGTCAAAAGACTAAGGTACAAGATAATAAACTTAAATAGAAATAATGCAGAACAAGTAAATGAGATAACAAGTCAAAAGGAACAAGGAAAACAAAGTGGAAAACAATTGCAGAAAACGAAAAGAGTGAAGAAACCTAATCTGAAATATAAGTCACCTGAGTGGCTATACATCGCATTGACTGATATTAAAGAAGAAGATAACACTCACGAGAGCCCAGAAGAAAGCTGCAAATCAATGGGTGAGAGTGAAGTGCAACAAGTCTGAAAAGATAAAGAGAAACCCGGACTGGACATCAAAACCTGGATGAGACAAGGAAGAGTTCTGAAAAGAACTGAAGAAAGTACCAAACAAGACAAAGTAAAAGGGTAGAGTGGCTGATACGTCATTCTGAGGTGTGGTGACACATTTTATATATATATATATATATATATATATATATATATATATATATAACTAGGTGATAGAACAGAATGGTAGATACAGAGAATAGAAAATCTAGATGTGAGTTTTTAAGTAGATGGTGTAAAATGTGTTTCTTTTGTACAGGTTTATTAATGTTTATTTGGCTTATTTTAGCAATCACAATTCCAATTAGGTTAGCTGTAGAGGAAACATCCATGTTAGGGAACAACACGAAAAAGGATAAAGAAGCTAACACACAGAACACAGCAACATTAATAGATAGTACTGAGTTGCATAAGGATAGGTCCATAACTGATTTTTCTAAGAATGTCTTCACTAAATTGTTATATGAGTATGTAGAAACAATGGATGTAAGGGATTGTTATGTTTGTATGCAATTACCTGCGTCTGTCACAGAAGGTGTGACCTATCATCACCTTCCTTTGACGTATGGGATAACATGTAGTGTCCTAGCTAGTTTATTTTATAAAACAGGTAGATTAGAATATTATTATACTGACATAAATAAGGTTTTTGCGAAAGTTCCTATAATCCCTGAACTGAACAAGGTGAAAGAAGCAAGAATGTTTGGTGAATTTTTCCTAGAAGATAAAGATTTAACATTAGAGTATGTAGTTAGGCACAATCTTACCTGTGAATTAAAGAAAGAGGAAAAGGTATTTTTAGAGATGGTAGAAAACAGAAGAGTTAAGTTTCAAAGAAAAGTAATAGAAGAAGAGACAAAAACACCCCTTTGGGCGTTTGAAGAGAAAAATCATGAAAAGAGAGAGACAAATGCAGCTATGACTTTGGATTGGCCTCAACAGGGAAAGTTGTGCATTAGTAGAAATAAGACTAGATATGATAACTATTTCGTGGGATCCAGTGAATGCCGAGACACTTACAAAATTTTAGGAGGATGGGGATTCAAAGGAGGAAAAGATCCAATATTTCCAGGGATCTATTATATTTGCGGAAATAGAGCTTATTACAGGTTACCGGACCATTGGTATGGGTCATGTTCTTTAGGCCTGGTCTTTCCAAAGATTTTTCATGTGGAGAGAGGAGAAAAAGGAATACACGAAATGGGTGAAACATTAACACGTAGGAAAAGGAAAAGTTTTTCAGAAATAGTTGGTGACATTTTTGGAGCATTGATACCAGCAGTGGGTATATCTTTGAATGCATTTAAGATTCGGAAATTGTCCACAGTAGTAGATCGTTTATCAACGAATACTGCTGGAGGGTTCTTGATGGTAAATACCGAGATGGTTGCCATGAGAGCTATGGTGATGCAAAATCGACTTGCCCTTGACATTCTTTTGGCAAAAGAGGGTGGAGTCTGTGGAATGCTGAAAGTCCAACATTGTTGCACTTACATTATACAGAAGTATATAAAGAATATTACTGATTTGCACAAAGAGATTGCTCCACTGGAGGTTGAAGGTGCCTGGGAGAAGCTTGGTACGAGTTTTTCCTCAATACAGAAATGGTTCACTGAAATAGGTAGTTCTATTATAGGGAAAGTTTTGATATCAGCAACAATAGTAATAATAATGGTGTTATTAGTGAAATTAGTTTATGTATGTATTAAAAGGAGATAAAGACAAAATAAGATAAAAAGAGAAAATAAGATAAATAAAGAAAGAGAACGAGAAATGGGAGAAATAGAACTAGAAGAATTAAAAGAAAACATGTATAAAAGAACAAAAAAACAAGATGAGGAGGACACTGATGTGTAAACCAACAAAAATAAGTGGACAAGAAACATTTTATCTGAAAATTGTGTAACATGGGTTTTTGTGGTGATATTAAAAATCACCAAAGGGGGAATTGATGGAGCAAGGTAAATAAAATAAATTTTTAACCCTCCATAATAGGGATAATAATTTAACGATATTAATTGTTTGCCAAATTAACCAACAAACTGCACTTTTTTATAAACATTTACATCAATGGTAACTGCTCTTTATGTGCAAAACTAACTTATTTACAAATTGTTAAGTAAAATAATATTAATATAGTGGTTTGCGTACTAATTCGAGGAAAATCGCATGATTTGTACTATGTAGTAAAATTGTATTGTGGCAAAGAATGCGGATGGTGAGTAAACATGGCTTTAAATGTCGCTTCTGCTAGGTAACACCTAACTTGGGTACTTAGAATGACGGGTGGGAAACAGAAAGGCTTATTTTCTTTATTTTAATTATGATTGTGTTTGTTCTTATGATAGTTCATTCGGGCCTGCTAGGCCATGCTGCAAAAATGGCTGCCGAGACAGATGAGGTCATGCGCAGAACCAAAGATGGCCTCTAAGCGGAAGAAAGCCATAGAGCTAAACCACGTGGGTGCAGCTCAAGCCCGGAGTGAGAAGAGTCAAGGTCAGGCTGACCTAACCCGAGGAGAGTGCCAAGAAAGACTCAGCACGCATCCGTGAGAATGGGAGATGGTCCCAAATAAATTAACAATGGACTGCCCAAAATCGCGAATATAAAAGTGAAACATTTAATGGACTGTCAATTGGACTGCTATTACCCAAAGGTCGTGTGAAAACATAATCCTTAAAATATTTTAGAACCGGTTTGAACAAGGAGGGCAATGAGGTGATTCTTGCCACCCCTCCAATGGACCAATTAGCGTGATCCTCGCCCCCAAAGGTTGCAACTTTTTGTTTAATAAGCTAGTAATAGGGTATAAGAGGATCTACTCTTAAGAAAGAGTAGAGCTGCTACTGATTTTGTTTTATGCGTCGCCATTCCTGCATTTTTCTTTTGGAGCGCTGAGCGTTGATCCGGATGGAGCTGCTTCTATTTTTTCTAGGCTGTTTTTCTTTATAAAATTAGTCTTTTGAATGTTAAACTAGACTGGGAAAAGGAACGAGACCGATGCGGGAAACCTGTAAGGGAGGTCCATCGAGGAGGCCTTTAGCGGGACAGTCAGTCAGTTTTGGGAGTTCCATGCTGTGATCTGCTTTTGGTGAATTTTTCCAAACTGCAACAAATGGGTATGCATTATAATTCTTTATATAAAAATGTATTTCTTATATGCTATTGAAGTGTATTAAAGTGATTAATAAACTAAGAATCTCACTCATGCAAGCTGAATATAGATAAAATCTATTTCTAATTAATTCTGAGTCTGTGGTTCTTTAGTTTAATTAATGAATTTAACATGTATTAGGGTTTTAAATGATTGAGCTGGTCTTAATCGCCATCAACTTATTCTACTAGTTGGTCCATCGACCAAAAAGCGGAATACCTTGATGTTTAGAACCGACAGGATTAAAACTGAATAAACATGGGTGTTTAAGGTAATATTCTGTTAACTTTAAATAAGGTATTCCGTTCTTCCAGCAATTCGTTTTTCTTCTCCTTAGGGAAAAGTGGATGTGATCCAGGGAATAACTGAGCGAGTGTATGATATGCGGTGTTATGGGCCCCACCGTCATATGGTATAGTTGTTGTGAATGAGTTTCACCTGGATGTCATGTCCAAAGGAGAAGAATTTATATTAGCCGCGCTGGATCAGAAGCCAGGGGGATGGCTTCGAAACATGTAGACTAAGGAGGTAGTAGCCCATTAAAGCATACATCCTCCACTCCCCATTTTTAACAATACCAGCTAGAGGGAGTATTAAATTCTAGTTTCCACACAGCCAGGTATTTTTTTATCCCACTTTATTCACTCTGACCCCTCCACTCTCACATTACACATAGTATCATTTTACCTCTAAGTGCTCCCACGTCTCCGTCGGTTGTAGAACGTCCCGTCCCGCAGCGGGGCGGGTAGAACCCGATGATGAAGCATGCCACCAAGGGACCTTTTGGGGGGTGAGGCTTGTTTAAAGAGCCTGCAAAAACCTCGTCTTGACACTAAATAGGGTTATAAATAAAAAAGTATGTATTCATTTGTAATGTGACTTCTCTGTCTTTGTTCCCTTTAATTATTAGTCATGGATCATTCAGTCAGCCCTAGAACACAATTAAAAGTGCTTTCTATTTATATTTGCTGTTTGAAGTATGCACAGATAGGTGGTGAAAATACAGCTTGAGGTGACTGCTTATTTTTGTACCGTCTGGGACATCAAAATAATAAGCTGTCAGGATCAGCACATTATTTATTTCCTCACCCTCAATCCCTGATTAATGCCATAATAGCAGGGCTTTAAGTGGGCCGGGTCCTGCCGGTGCTCAGCACCAGCAGTTAGTAAAAGAAGGTGCCGAGACGGGTCCCTATCGGACTCTCCATTTTCACCCTCACACTCAGACTAGAAAAAAAAATCTTAACTCTGCAGCAGTTCACTGTTTTGATGTAACTTTTATTTTTTTGCAGTTCTGTATTGCTAAACTTGAAGTTTTTTACATGAGCACCAACAAGGACATCTTCATTTATTTTTTGGTAGGCAGGGACGATTAAGTAATTTACCCAGAAACACAGGATGTTGAGCGGACGCTGAGACTCAAACCTGATTCCTCAGGTGCAAAGTTGGCTGCTCTAGCCATTACGCCACAACCTCTTGCACAAGAACTAAAGCATTCCCAATATTATATACAACGAAGACATAGTTGTATGTATGCATGCATGTAGTATATTTATCTTATGCAACTAACAACCTTTGACAATAGTCCTGGTTTGTTGTAGGTGTAATGTTACTTATGTGGAGGCAATAACAGAAACAGGGAAATACCAGTCGGGTGGCACATTATGCTGAGCACAGTTTTTTAGCATAAATGTTTTAAGCCACGCCCTTAATTATATTGCCCCTTTGAGAGCCCCCCTGTAGGAAGCTGGCTCTGTATATACTATACAAAGATGAGGTATAGTGTGCACCGAGTCCAGTGGAACCCCAAAGGTAGGCAGAGGTAAAAGTAGATAGCACCTTACTCTCTAGTTGTGGTAGTGTGGGCGAGCAGTAAGGCTTTATCAGAGGGTAGTGTTAAGCATTTATTGTACACTCTCAAGCAAGAAATGATGTCACACACTCAAAGACTGAACTCAGACAAATTTGTTTGTATAAAATATTATTTAGTTATTTTATTTCTAACACCAAACCAGACCTAGTGCAGGTTAGTGAAATAATACTTTGCAAAATCTTATGCAGTGATTTAAAGTTGAATGCAGGTTCAAATGCAGTGTCTGGGAATGCACCCTGCAATCAGAGAACTCACTCCTCATTCTCGCCCTTCACTTTCACGCTCACCCTGCACTCACAGCGATCACAATGCACTCACACTGATCACCATGCACTCACACCATTCACCATCTCACCCTGCACTCACAGCGATCACTGGACTTGCGCTGTTCACCCTGTACTTCACCCTGTAGTCACACGAATACACTACTCACCCGCACTCATGTGACACTTCACCCACCTGTCCCCCTCACTGCTTAATCAGCAATCTCACTCAAACAAGCCCATCACTAAACATGCATTCATTCATCCCACTCTGCACTTACATCCGCACCATATGGTCACCTCACTCACCCTGCAGTCACTCCTCTTACCCTACTCTCACACTGTTGCATCGCTCACCATGCACTCACATAGGCACTCCTGCCACCCACACAGTGCAGAGGATTAATGTGCCTGCTACAAAGAACGTGTACCATGCAGATCAGAGAAAAGAGTGTGAGTGAAACTATGAGTAGCGCTATAAAAGCATGAAATGTTTGTCAGAAAGGTGCTATAGAGAGATGAGGTGCATTGTTGGTGAGTGGTACTGAGGGAATTCATGGAAAAGGAGGAAATGGGGGAGGGGGCGCCCCAAAAAAATGTTGCACCATGTGCGACCAGTGCTAGGGCCAACCCTGTCTGGGAGTGTTAGCCCCCCCGAAATTCGGGTCTAGTTGCACCCCTGCTCACCCATGTAGTCAGCCATCTATTTTAGCACCTCACCTCTCATTTTTCAATCTCTTCCCCTTTGTGTTTATCTTATAAAAGTTGACACTCTCCATGAGATTGTCCAGTTAAAACAAGTAGACTCCAAAACTGAAAGGGCAACGTGTTCTCTGAACGAGTGCGTGGATGGAAGAACTCAAATGAAGAAGACTAGCATTCAGTGCAATAAAGATTACCTGTAAGTAATTCAGGCACCACCACTTTGCTTCTTTTTCTCATCACAGACCTTTTAAAGCAGAATATAGCAAGACATCTGGGTGACACCTGAGTACCATACAAAAAACCCAATGGGGCCCGTTAGGGCAGGACTGGCCTTTTTACCACTCTGGCATTTTCCGGTGGGCAGCAGGCTCTTAGGCTACTTTGAGAAAAGGACAGACAGAAATTACACAGCTATGGCCAAATGGCTGTTTTATGAACGCATTCCTCCGAAGTGTTAAGGGATAGCTTGAACATTTCTGTAATGGCTGATTTTTGTTTTAAATCCTCTGGTCCAATGAACCTGTGACAAAGATTAAAAAGAAACATAGGAAAACTGGTATTGAAAACAGATATGTCACCTAGAGCATTACACCCAGTGCTGAAAGGAGGACGAGGATAATGGCCAAACCCAAAGGATGCGAGTGACTCACAGAATCCAAATCTGTTGACCCATGAAACACTGTACAGGATACCTTCTACCCACTGGTAGACTACAGTCAAGTCCCTCAGCAGCATCACATATGAATTAAAAATGTGCTCACTGTGAAAAGTCAAACCTTTTGTGCTCTTCCTTCCAGCACCATTTGCCCTGTAAGAGGCATTGATTTCCTTACAACCCCTAACATTCAAACTTTTCCCAGGGTGGAACCACTTACGGATGCCCTTTCCCTTTTCATGAATTATACGGACTTTCATACGGATATCCTATCCCTGGAACGTATACAGGCATCAATCGTTATCCTAGTGCTCCTTTTGTCCTGATGATGACCTGTTAATTTGTGGATGGTTGAAACGCTGTCAACGGTTACTTGGCAGAAAAAGGGTATTTGTTGTACAGTGATTTATTACTAAAACTGTGGATTTTATTTACATCTGCTCACAAACGTAATGAATGGTCTCCTTTCGACGCTGTTCTGTTTCTATATGATTCACGTTGCGCTGTTCATTTGATTTTCACGAGCACCGTTTGTTCACTTTTCGCATTGAGCACCTTTTTCATTCATATGTGATGCTGCTGCAAATTGCATATAAAGCTCATTAAATATATCTGTTTCTGGATTTTGTTTGACCATATCCTTCCTTTCTCTTCTTTTTTTGTCATAATTCAGTTCTATGTACAATACATGGTGTCTTAGTATTGTAAGAACAAATCAATTAGTTTCCTTTTTGAACTGATGCCCTTTGGGACATTGTTGTATGATGCAATTATTACCCAGGCCCCTCTTGGGTGTATGGCCAACTCCTGTTTTTCATATTATATGAAACAAAAACATGTCACCGCTGGGAAGATGGAGACATAAAGAAGACACTGCAGCACCTGCATAGAAGCACCTCCATGACTGGAATGAAGGTCTCAAGAACTGAGAGACCATATACATTGTCTTTTCTTCAAAGCAGTTCAGAGGTAGCTAATGAAGTTAGACAGTCACGCCCCATACTGCCTTAGAGGAAACTGAAAAACACCAAAGGACACCTGTGAACTGGGAAAGACTACCAACCATTTCAAATGCAAGGCGCAGGGGAAGTCACAGCAAGATCCAAAGCAAATAATTGAAAAATACAAGCAACAAACCAGCACATGACCAGGAGAGACACCAAGACCCCGTCCAGAAGAAAAGAGAAAAGGGTAGAAAGTTGACTGACACTAAAGAATGCAGAGGCCAAGAAAAACAAGCAGCAGCAAGTAAATTAGAAGGTGGAAGTACAGCATAAGGCAGATCACCCAATGCAAGAAGAGAGGGAATTGCAAGAGTATCTATGCACGCCCACATTTAGCCACCACATTGCTTCTTTGTTCTTCATCCTTATCCTTTAGGCCCTGTGAGCCCCCAAGGAAAAAAGAGGAGAAGGGCAGTGGAGAAAAGTGTAGGCAAAGGTGAAAACCACATATGGGAATTATAAGCCCCTCCTCAGGGGGCACTAACTATACAAGCCCTCATCTCTTTGGTCGCTTGTTAGAAATTGGGTTTCTGGTTGGCAGAGGTATGCACCCTGTTCAAGCAGGAACCACAATGTTAGTCAGGGTAAGTCACAGACACAACCTACATTAACCTGTGCTCACCCTTGGAAGCTTGGCTCAGAACAGTCAGCCTTAAATTAAGAAGCAATGTGTAAAGTATGAGTGCAACATTTCAAATAGTAAAACAGTGAAAACAGTATACAAAAAGATACCACACCTGATTAGAAGAATAGAGCTTAATTTAATTAACAAAACAAGACCAAAATGACAAACATCCAATAAGTAGAACCGGAGTTATGAATTTAAAAAAAAGAAATTGAAATGTTGGGCTTAAAAGCATAAAGGGCCTAGCGGGGCTATCTAATCGTGCTAGAGCACAATGGAGCACACGTCGGATACAGGGACCAGCCTTGGCCCGCTGCAAAGCACCTTGCTTGTGTCAAAGGAGATGCGAGGAGCAGAGAAGGCAATGCGTTGTTGTCGATCCTTAGGAAGGAGGCGATGCGTCCACTCTGAGCAGTGCAAAGTCGGAGATGCATCGGAGATGGAGGCGGTGAGCCGTGCAGTCGGCGATGCAAAGCACTTGATGCTAGCAGCAGCATGGATGCATCGGTGTCGACGGAGATGCGCCGGTTCCGAGCAGCACAATGGCATTGATGTGTGGAGTTCTGCTGGAGCAGCACTTTCTACCCACTTCCAAGGGCCTATGACTGAATTGACATCATGTGGCAGGACAGGACTCACAGATGGCAAAGTCCAGGTACTGGAAAAGCACCCACACACACAACCAGGCATTCCTAGTGAGCAGCAAAGAAAAACAAAGATTCTGCACACAAGGAATCTTCTACGAAGTCATTGCGGCTAAGTGTAACTGAAACACTGGCTCTGCGGCTTGAACACAGCAACAATCAGTGTTGCTGAAGCAACCGTCGACAACATGCAGTTGACTATGTTGGCAAATGTGCACTGTAGAGTGCTCTGAAACCCAGGTGGGCGAAGCTTGCGCTTTAGGACAGTGCGTTTGAGACAGTGCGTCTATAGGTTTTCCTTTGAAATTGTTCACTCGGAGGTAGAGGTGTTCATCTCATATGTGCCAAAATACGAGTTGCATATCCCAGGCCTCACACGCGGGCACCTGTCCACTTCCCTGTGTGTTGCACTCCAGCTTACTGCTGCTGGAGTGACACGAAAAATAACATTTATTCTGCTGCGCTGACCATATGATCCCTTCCACTTCTTGACTCCCCGAGTAAACAGGTACAGTTATGTGCTTTTAGCATAATATTGCTCAAACACAATAACCGCAAAACATTTGCACTGCTCTGCCTGACTAATTCAGTAAAGCCTTTTCTATCAAAACTTAACCTCCCTTCAGACCAAGCTTTTATTCTGGTCAGAAAAAATGGGGCTGTGTATATTTGTGCTTGGTAATTGAAAAAAAATGTTTTGTTAGTAAGAAATACACGTGTGCAATCGCCTCACACGGTTTACCTAGTTTAACAGCATCTGCAAGGATTTCATTTATTTTAATTTAGATTTGTCATAATGCTGCTGAGCCAAAATTACCCAGAAACAGAGACAAAAAGGAATGTGTTGGGTAAAAAATGCATATTGGCAGGGTGGTTTACGTTGGATATTGTTTCTATATGTCTGTGAAAACATGCACAATGCAGGAAACACAGCATGGGGTTGTAAAGCCATGATACTTTACAACCCTGCCCATGGGTCTCTTCAAACATGCAAAAGTTTAAATGATGCCACCACTACCAGTCACTCACTCATACAACCATTCAGACACCTTCTCACTCACCCATACAGTCAATTACACACCCACCCATACATCCCTTTACACAATCACTCACTTACCCATATAGCCACTGACACACCCACTCACTCACCAATACAGTCACTAATACAGCCGCTCACTTACCCACACAGCTACTCACACACCTACTTATCCACCCATATAGCCACTCACACACCCACTCACACACCCACTCACATGCGAATACACACAGTCACACAGCCACTCACATAATATATATAGAAATAGTAGTCACTCATTAGTAGTACAGAAAGTATACTACTTTAACTTTTGTAGTACCTTGGTATGTATGTTTTAAATTCATAAACCTTTAGAAAACACTCACGCTCACTGGATGATATCATCAGTAATGTCATTTGAGATGTCATCAGTGATGTCACTGACCATTTCATCAGTGATGTAATATGTGAGGTCATAAGCAGTGTATTGCGGGGGCGTAAGTTAAAGTTATAGTTAGCTCAGCTTACTATAACTGCTGAATTTAACTGTTTTTGTATGCGTGAAATGTGAGCCTAACTATAACGTCCCTGTAACCTTTGTTTTTTTACAGTGAATATAATGGCGGTCGCCAGTAGGTAGTTATAGTTAGGACCCAGTTTCCATAGGAAAAGTATTTTTTGATTTGCCTATAACTTTGGCGCCGTTTGACTATTCTTCATGACACTTTCAAAACTAATGGCCCACTCACTTCAGCTGTCGTGTTGAAAGTTTGTGGGTGATCCACCAAGCGGGGGCTGAGAAAAATGGGGGTCCCAAAACGCTTTTTCTTCATGTTAATTTCCATAGGAAACTTTAGACACGGCTAGAGACCGAACTGCTAAAAGGAATTACCCCAAATTTGGCAAAAAGGTAGCTCTTGGTTCAGTAAGCACTCTTTTTGTTAAATGGTGTAAATCCGTCCAGTAGTTCCTGAGAAATTTAAACATTTCTCAGATATACAACTGTGTCCGCGGATGATCCGCAAACCCTCCCGATCTCGAACCTGCGATCTTATTGGCTGCCAACACTTCAAACCAGGAAGTGTTGGCAGCCATCTTGTGACTCGGTTGAACCGAGACACAAAAAAAAGGTTAAAAAACATGAAAAAACAAGGAAAGGGGGCAGGGTAGAAACACTCTGACCCCCTAGGCCTGCTCAGGGAGTCCCGCAGGGACCCCAGGGTCAAAAAAAGCATTTTTGTTTTATCTTTCGGTGGGATTCGCAGTGGATCCGTGAATCCGGCCGGAAAAAAAACGAAGCGCGGTCTTCCTTGCTTCGTTTAGTTTAGGCCCCTGGGTGGGCCAGGTCCCGGGGGCAATGAGAAATAGAGATAGGGGGCCACCACCTCCCCCGGGGCTTATATATTGAAGTGCGGGGGCCACGTGCCACCGCATTCCCGGGGACCGCCACCGCCCGGGGCTATATTGAGAAAATATGAGTGGGGGTGCTTCTGCCCCCCCTACGCAGTCCCGGGGACCCCCACCTCCACAGGGTTATGTATGTCAAATGCAGGGGCCATGCAGCCCCCTGCAGCCCTGAGGACTGCCACCTCCCTGGGGATATGTAGATAATAATGCGTGTGGGGGCCCCTGCCCCCTACGCAGCCCTGGGGACCACCACCTCCCCGGGGCTATGTCTAAAATAATGTGTGGGGGGGCTCCAGCCCCCCACACAGCCCCGAAGACCACCTCCTCCCCGGGGATACTTTCCAAATGGGAGGGGAACCGAGCGGCATCCCTCCTGGAGCCGTAAATGGCCTTGGGGACCGCCACCCCCCAGGGCCGGCACCAGCAATGTCCTAGGGTTCCCACCCTGGGACATTGCAGTTTGTTATGGGATGGCAGGAGCACTGCTCCCGTCACCCCATAGCAAACAGTGTGCTCGCTTTGAACAAGTGAGAGCACTTTGCTCTCACTTGTACAAAGCAAGCACACTTTGCTTTTTACCCCCAGGGAGTTGCATCTTAGCAGCTCCCTGGGGGTAAAAAGCAATGCCAGCTCCCGCAGGAGGTGGGAACCATCCGGGACCCCGGGGGGGCCTTCAGGCTCCCCCGCAGACCCCAACCAGCTGGCCATGCCCCTGGGGATGGGGTCCCCGGGGCTGAAATTGGCCTTAGGAGGGGGGGCGTAAAAAAAATTGCATGGCCCGGGGGATGGGGTCCCTGGAGCTGAAAATAGCTCAGGAGGGGGGGCGCGCAGACCCCATCCCTTATTATTTTTTTTAAAAAAATGGATCAGACCCCGGGGGATGGGGTCCCTGGGGACCAAAAGGATCAAGGAAAGGGGGCACCACACAGCCCCCCTTCCTAAAATAAAATAAAAAATCGGAAGCTGGCAACTCGCCGGATGCCCCCCCTTTCTGCACTACTCTGCAAATGCGCCTCCTGGTGCCCTCGATGGTTGGGTGATGAAGTCCCCTTTGCTCCTGAGGGTCCTTAGGGGCCAACTAGTCCACCTGTTACCTCCAGTAAGCCCTACACAGTGGGACTGCTGAGAGGTGGTCCGAGGCCACACCCCTTTTTCCACCACTCTGCAAACGCACCTCTCAATACACTGCTGGTGGGGCGATGAGGTCCCCTTGCGTCCTGAGGGCCTCAGGACTAAAGTGGACTTTTTCCCTCAAGCAGCAGTGTGCCAGGAGGCTCGTTTGCAGAGTGGTAGAGAAAGAGGGCGTGGCCTGCAACCACCTCTCAGCAATCCCACTGTGTGGGGCTTACTGGAGGTAAATGGTGGGCTAATTGGCCCCTAAGGACCCTCAGAAGCGAAGGGGACTTCATCCCCCAACCAAGAGCGCACCATGAGGTGCATTTGCAGAGTGGCAGAGAAAGGGGGCATCGCCTGCTTTCAGAACTCAGCAATCCTGCTGTATGGGACTTACTGGAGTTAATAGGAGGGGTAGTAGGTGCCCAAGGAGGTCCTTGGGGGCCAACTACCCCTCCTGTTACCTCCAGTAAGTTCCACACAGCAGGATTGCTGGAAAGTTGTCAGAGGCCACGCCCCTTCCTCCACCACTCTGCACATGTGCCTCCCAGTGCACTACTAGTTGGGGGATAAAGTCCCCTTGGCTCCAGAGGGACCTTGAGGGCCAAGAAGCCCTCCTGGTACCTCCTGTAAGTCCTACGCAGCGGAATTGCTGAGAGCTGGTTGGAGGCCCAGAACCCTTTCTCTACCACTCTGCAAACATGACTGCTAGTTAAAAAACCTTAGAAATTCAAAAAAAAAAAACAAAGGTTACAGGGATGTTATAGTTAGCAAATAGAATTTAAAAAAACGTAGAAATTCACACAAAAAAACAAAGGTTAAAGGGACGTTATAGTTAGCAAATAGAATTTAAAAAATCGTAGAAATTCACACAAAAAAACAAAGGTTACAGGGACGTTATAGTTAGCAAATAGAATTAAAAAAAACCTTCTAAATTCACTAGAAAAACCAAAGGTTACAAGGACGTTAAAGTTAGTAAATTGAATTTAAAAAACCTTAGAAATTCACTAAAAAAAACAAAGGTTACAGGGACATTATAGTCAGCAAATAGAATTTAAAAAAACCTTAGAAATTCACTAAAAAAACAAAGGTTACAGGGAGGTTATAGTTAGGGTCATATTTTACTCATACAAAACCAGAGAAATTCAGCGGTTATAGTTAGCTGAGTTAACTATAACTCGCGCCCACTGCTTATGACCTCACATATTACATCACTGATGACATGGTCAGTGACATCACTGATGACATCTCAAATGACATGACATCATCCACAGCATCTCTGATGTACCCACTCACACCCCTATAGAATCTTTTATACACCCACTGCCACTCCCACACAACCATTCACAAACCCTTTCACAGAGCCATACCAGTACTTACACAACCAGTCACTGATTCATTGATCTACACACACATACACTTGCTCACCCATACTGCCACTCATAGACCCACTCGCTTACTAATACAGCCATTGACATAACGACTCATACACCCATACATGCACTCACACACTGAGTGAGTCACCCATATAACTACTCACACACCTAGATACTCACCCATACAGTCAATCATACAGCCACTTACTCACCCAATCATTTACACACACACCCACTTACTTACTCATACAAATAGCAACACATACTCACTCAGCTATACAGTCACTGACAGAAGCATGCACTCATCCATATAGCCACTCTCATATTCACTCACTCACGCATACAGTCACTCATATACCCCATCACTCACCTATACTGCCTTTCACATACTCAGTTACTCACCCATACTGACACATGCACTCAATCACTGACACAGCCATACAGACACTCACTCACCCATACAACTTCTCACACATGCAACAGTACCCCATACAGCCACTGACTCACCCACTCACTCATCCATACAGGCAGTCACACACCTCCTCACCCTCAAACTCAGACATCCAGTCAACCATAGAAGTAGTCAGACAACCAATCACCCATATAACCATGTTTGTACCCACTAACACACTCATACCCCATCAACTGACAGACAGATACACACATTCACACAACCAGTCACTCATCCATACATTCACTGAGATACCTAATCACTCACTTATACAGTCGCTCATTCACCCACTGATTCACCAATATCCTTGGTATATATATTTAACATATGTATAAACAATGTGGACGTACCCACTGGAAAAAACAAAAGGTTAGGACTCACTGTGATAATGAACAGTGCCACAAAACCATTAGGTTTTATTAAAAGACCCTCACACACCAACCTGGTTGGTGTCATGCTTCATCATTGGGGTCCCAACCGGGTGGCCGAATGCCGCCCGGTTGTGCTGCAACGCCTGACTACAGCGGAGCTGGTGTGGTGTATTAGTGTGATGTGAGATGTGCAATTTAAAAATATCTCTGGGAATCCGTGCCGAATGTATTTATTGATGGCGGCCCAGGATATGTTAAAATCCGAGAGCACAACTAATGAAGTTATATTAGACCTATAGTTGTGTGTGATGGGTCTACATGTTTCAGCCCCTATAGGAAATAGAGGGGGCTTTCATCAGGACCGGGTGAATAAGGTGAGTGAGTGGCAAAATAACGCCACGTGAGTATTAAAAATTCACAACACACACGCTAAGGTGTGTTGGAAAAAATGAGGGGAGTCGGTACTTACGACCCCACTTGGAAAAACAATAGGATAAAGTGTCTAGCAGCATTTCAGGACCCGGGAGGGGAATCGTCTGTAGTCACACATTCGTCAAGACGAAATATATATTTAACACTCATAAACCTTTTAGAAACACTCACAGTCACTGGAAGATGTCATCAGTGCTGTCATTTGAGATGTCATCAGTGATGTCATCAGTGATGTCACTGATTATGTCATGAGTGATGTAATATGTGAGATCATAAGCAGTGCATTGCGGGGGCGCGAATTATAGTTCACTCAGCTAACTATAACGGCTGGATTTCTCTGGTTTTGTAGGGATAAAATCTGACCCTAACTATAACCTCCATGTAACCTTTGGTTTTATTAGTGAATACATATATGCGCAAGGCAAGTAATGGAGAGAAGGAGGGTATGTCTCTGACTCTTCTTAGGTCCCGGTTCCAGTTGTTTAGCATCGTTATGCTTGCAAGTGGCAATTCAGCGTTACAAATTAATTTGACATTTACAAGTGCGTGTAGTATAGAAATCACCAGCAGTGCACTTTATTTTACATTGTTATTGCAGTTTTCGTATGGTATTTTACCTGGACATGAATAATGCCGCAAGATACAGAGAGAACTGACTATTTCATTATGGTGCATGCTAGTAAATGTATTCTTTAACAGACTAATGGGTACAATATAAAACCTGCATTTGAATGGTTGTCACTTCATTTCCACAACTGGCTACACTTGTGAACAAGGCTTGCAAATGGAGCAAAAACGCGTCAGGGAAAGCAAGAAATTAAATTTATGCTGCTGCCATTTGCTCAATAAAACATTTGTGAACTCTGCAACTTGGCTTCGATGCCTTCTGTTCTTGTGGATATATATATAAAAAAAAATATATATACATATATATATATATACAGCTCCAAGATGTGTCCATCAGTTGAGTCGCACTCGGCCATCAGCAGCAAGAGAACTCTCTTTCCATGGTATGGACGGATACCGCTTACAGCCATTAACAGCCTCCGTGTAGGTTTGCCTGACGCGTTTCGAAAGCTCCTCAGCTTTCTCTTCAGAGGCTTTCACGGGAAGGATGCGTTCATATGACATTCCCATTTAAATACTGCACTCCCTCCAATGGGATAGTCATATGGAACTGTGCATTATGGGAACTATAGTTCGTAATCGACCATCCCCCAAATGGATGCACGCATTATACTCTGTATAGGTCACATGGACCCCGCAAGCGGGCCCGTCCTAAATCCTCTGCTGTTGGCCCACATAATCGATTGGGTAAATACCTTGTCGAGTGGCCATTACGGAGCAGCTTCAA